>JAKCOX010000015.1:120000-720000 GCA_022605575.1 Laterallus jamaicensis coturniculus
AATTATTTGGGCTGGCTGAATCAGTGCAAAAAGGCTGTGTGTATTCAAACATATATCAGTGTTGGAGGCAGGGCATCCCCCTTGCCGCTCCGGGAGATCCGGTCCACTTTAAACCACTGATTTGGCATCTCCCTGAACACCTTGAAAATCTTTGTGTAAAGCCTAAAGTAAATTATTCTGCAAACAATTGATCATAATATTCACTGCCCCAACCAGCCACACCAGCCTGTTTTAACGAGGGGGGAACTATTACAAGAAATTGTTACTTATGGCACTAAGATGGGATGTTTAGAGCAACGTTTAAATTTGCAGCTCTGGGTTTGCCAGGCAAGGGGCTTGGGGTTTTTTTTTTTTCTTTTCCTTTCTTTAGAGAAGGATGCCCCCCCCCCCTTCGACAAACCAGTCCTCAGCGAAACGATCTGTGGAGAAGGGAATTAGCACTAAGTTCACCTCGCCCAGCCCTAAATGGGCAATTCACAGATTATTCACACATTGGGAAACTTGGTGGAGCGGCCAAATTAGTAGATTTATGAAATTTTCTGATACCACCAAAACACAGGAGGGAAAATCTTCTGTGCCTGCCAGTCAGTCCTTACTCAGACTCGAGGAAGAACCTGATGGATTTAAACTAGAAAATGTGGGGGGAATTTCAGGCCAATCCACTCGCGTAATATCCACCTTAAAATGGCCTGACCAGCACACTAACCCAGTGTGGTCCCAGGCACAGACCTATAAATTTCACAATTGGTATGGAAGCTCAAGTAAGTGTTATCAGCAAAAAAAAAAAAAAAAATTAGGACTGACTGCTACCCAGGAAAAAAAAAAAAAAAGGAATAACTGGAATCCCTGAAAACAGACGAATTAGTACTGTATGTGTTTGGTCTTCAGGGGAAAACCGAATGTCTAAGATTAAGGTTGTAATTGAACCATACTGAAATAATATACTAGAATTTGATGTCCTAGCAAAGTCTGGGAACTACCTAATGGAACAGTGTAGAACTTTGGAGCCCCGTTGTGTGAGGTTCCAGTACTTAAAGACTGTTAAGTCACCTCCTTCTAGAATAACGAGCATTAATCAATATATTTTACTATCTGCTACTAAGGAGGGGATCACAGAGGTGATCAAAGATTTGGACACCTGTGGTACTGCAACCAGACCACCCTGACAGTGGCAGCGGTCCACAGGGAATCAAACAGTAACACAGTGCCACTCAGCCACTGGTGCTAACACTGCCGAACCAGTCGGTCAAACACAAGCTAAAGATGATAATTCCCCTTCGAGAGGAGGATAATCATCAATCTGTGTTCACTTGGGAGTGAGAGTACAATATACCTTCAACCAACTTCCCCAAGGATGCCAACACTCCTCTGCCATTGCCCATAGTGCACTGGCAAGAATACTTAAAAAAAAAAATTATATCCTTAAAGATTAATTACACCAGATTTCTAAGCAATTCACTTTTGAGTGTATGTATGTTTGTGCGGTTCTCCTCTTTTAATCACAGGACACACATGGTGGATCTACGCACTATCATTGTTCAGGGAATTAAGGAATCTGTTCCTAGAGGACAAAGCATTAATAAAGCCTTTAGGGAACACCAAAGGAAGATGAAACCCCCACTGAGTGGCTAGAAAGGCTGCGGAAGAATTTGCAGCTCTATTCGGGGTTAGACCCTGCCACTCCTGTAGGACAGGCCCTGTTGAAAACTCAGTTTGTGGCAAAATCATGGGTGGATATTAGGAGAAAATTAGAAAAGTTGGAAGACTGGCAGAAGAGAGGATTAGATGAATTATTGAGGGAGGCTCAGAAGGTGTGTGTTTGCGAAGAGAGGAGACTCAAAAGAAACAGGCAAGGATTTTGGTGAAGGCAGTCCGAGAAGGAGAAAAGGTGGCTCCAGCCTGTACAGGGGGAGCGGGTGTTTCAAGGCCTAGGGGAAACTCCCGAGGTGCCAAAGTGATTTGAGACAAGTTGAGTGTTTTTATTGCCAGAGAAAAGGGCACATGAAAAAGCACTGCAAGAAACGCCTACAGGATGAGCAGATGCTTAAGGAGGATTAGGTGGAGTCAGGGACTCTTATTTGCTGGGAACCCATAGGAAAACAGAGCCCTTGATAAAGTTGAAATTGGGTCCCCAACACCAAGAAGTGGAGTTCCTTGTGGACTCCGGGGCTGAGAGATCCACAGTCCAAACAGTGCCCCGGGAATGCTCTCTTTCCCCGGAGAAATTGCAAGTAATAAGAAATACTGAAACCTGAAATACAGACTGGGAGTTTTGGTTCTCTGGTCTTGCTTTTGTCTGTCTGTTTGTTTCAGTGGGAGTAATTGTTTGCAACTCAAATTTTGATATAGGTGCTGCATCATGGCTGTAGTTGTAAAAATATCTAGTATATGGAATATACAGCCTTGAGCTTTTGAACAATATGTTGATGGTTCTTTGATTGTAAATGGCACTGAACCAGACAATGTGATCTATAAAATGATACAGGGTTTTGCTCAAATGCTAAACTTTTCTCATGTGATTAACACACAAGAGAAAGGATTAGTCCATGAAAGACTCATCCTAAAAGTCCTCAAAGCATTACGAGGCTCCTCAAAAATAGCTCTAGTTCATATAAAAGGCACCAAAAGGGCCTAAATCACACTGCAAGAGGGAACAATTTGGCCAATGCAGAGGCAAAATGAGCAGCACTGTTAATGATTAAAACTTTGGAGAAAGAACCTGAAGGACCAGAGATAGACAAAATTTTCACCACCCGAGAGATAGCCAAACTAAAACAAATTGGAGCAAAAAGAGAAAACAATAAATTGTTGCTGCCAGACAGCAGAGAAGTACTCCCCAAAGGAAGAGCATGGAAAATGTTAAACAAACTACACCTTAAAACTCACTGGGGAGTTCAAGCCTTAGTAGATTAATTTGAAACAAACTATGCCTGTGTGGGGATACACAGAGTTTAGCAAAAAGAATCTTGGAGGGATGCTTAACCTGTCACAAGGTGAATAAACAGCAACTCAGGGAAAGGGTACCAGTAGGGTGAGGGTTGACAAGGAGACCTTTTGAAAGAATACAGGTCGACTTTACCGAACCCCCAAAGGTAGGAAGGTATAAATACATTTTAGTTTTAGTAGGTCATCTCACTCACTTTGTGGAAGCCTTCCCGGTAGCTCGTGCCACTGCTCGAACAGTAGTAAAATATTGTGCCAAGGTATGGAAACATAGCTGTAATTGATTCAGATGGGGGACCCCATTTTACCTCTAAAGCAATCAAGGAAGCCTTAGATCCTTTGGGGATGAAATGGGAATACCATACCCTGTGGCACCCACAAAGTTCAGGGAAGTTGGAAAGGATGAATAGAGAAATTAAACAACAATTGACCAAACTGATGATTGACACTAAAATGAACTGGGTAAAATGCCTTCTGATGGCCTTATTAAATCTGAGGACACAACCCTGGACAGATATAGGAATCTCCCCTTTTGAAATGTTGTATGGGATACCCTATGACCTGGAAATGCCAGCCGAGCACCCCAAAGTTGAAAGAGTGTTACAAGAATATATCATTGAATTAATGAAGTGAAGGTGAGAACTAATAAAGAAAGGATTGGTAATACAGAAACCACTCTTAGCTATAGCAATACACTGGGTCAAGACAAAGTGTTGATTAAGGCCTGGAAAGAATCCTCACTGATCCCTCGTAAGGAGGGACCCTTTCTTGTGTTGCTTACCACAGATACTGCAGTTCGAATGGCCGAATGAGGTTGGACTCACACTACCAGAATAAAAGGACCTGTTCAAGAATCTCGTTGGGAGGCAACAAGGAACCCTGACAACCTGAAAGTCACCTTCCAGAGAAAGACTGATGGGTGAAATTATCACACAAAGGACTTAATGAATGGGACTACATTCTGCCCAATTCCTGGTTGTATATATTACCCTTTTGTTTGTTTTAAGGGTAAAGTGTGTAAGGACAATTGGTGGGTTCATTGTAGAGAAGGAAATTTTACCCCAGATATTTGTGAGGAGTGTTATTTGGCTGAAAGAAAATTAACAGAACTAATACACAGTAAAAACCGGACAAATTATCTGGAAGTTTAAAGAGTGGTGGAAAGTATACACAAAAGGTGTAAATCCAGAGCTTGGATGTGTACACTCTAATGAGTATAGGGAGGCCAATCTGGAAAACAGTTAAAGTGGTGTGCCAAAAACAAATTTAGCCCCGGAAATAAAGAATAAAAATTGGGAGGCATGTAACACTCGCAAAAGGAGAGAAGGGAGAACCCCTGAAGACTACGACTGTTGCCGAGAAGATGCAACACCTTGCTGCTCCAAGCAATGGAGTAGGCAAAGGAGGCAGAGACGTAAGGAAATTGTGGGGAACCAAAAACCTTCAATGAAGTTGCGAGAAGGCCCCCTAAATCTAGGTCCGGGATGGCACATAACACCTGAACCCAAACCTCCCAAACTAAAATACCCGAGAATAGCTACCACCACTCTGAAGTGGTCACCATCGACCCACCAATTCTCCTAAAAGGGGTAGTAATACTTTGAGTATACTGCCCCTTGACGATATTCAGATAACTACAAGGGGATCAAGCTTTAATTCCACTCTATGTCAGCTAGTCCTGAGGCCCCGATGCTGGGAATATATGGAATTTTATATGTGCCCTAGTTCAAATCCTGGAAAGGGGTACTGCAACTCCCCTAATCAATATTGTTGCAGTTATTGGGATTATGAGACCATAGCCCCTAGTTGGATACCATGGGATGATATATAGATAAATACCTAAGGATCCAGTGGGGTCCATATGGGTGCATCCCACTGCGGGGGTGGAGAGGACATGGAAAATGTAAATATCTCTTTTTAGATGTTACCCAATCCATGGATAGAGGGTGGACAATTGGAAGAATGTGAAGAATAAGCAATTGGGGAACCTGGAACTGATAAAGGAGGCTTAACAAGGATGGTATAAATTGTGGGCCCTGGTTAACTACACTGTTGTCATCCATTGCTGAACCTTTAATGTTGTTGATGCTTACTCTAAGCTTTGGGCCTTGCATTTTGAACAGAGTGATTGGATTAGTAAAGAGTAAATTAGAGTCAGCCCATTTAATGTTGTTTAAAAAAGCAATGCGAACACCTAGAGGATGATGAAACCAGTCAAGGAGAGACTCTAATTCTCTCTCTAGCCCGAGAGACTGTTACCTGGTTTGAAAAACAAAATGGTAAGAACTAAAAGGGGGGAATTGTAATAAAAATATAAGGAATTTGTTTCCAAACCAGCAGATGGGGAAGGGGGGGGAAATCCCCCTCTTGCTCCTTTTGTCTTTGTTAGAGTTGCTAATGGGCAAAACCCCAGGAGACTACCTCCTGATAAGGTGGCAAGATACCTAATCTCAGAGTGGCGACATCCTGCCGAATCAACAAGAACTCCTTACTCTTTTACACTGGGCCAACATGACCAAATAAGGAAACTGACCCACAACGCAGAGGAAGACGATCACCAGAACCAGGACGACCCCCCCAGTAACAGCATGCGCAGCCGCAGGAGCTTATCAGGATGTGCTATGCATACCTGGAGCTACTGGACTATAAAAATGGGAGCTTTGGCGGGGTGAAGTGCGCGCCTTTGGAGGGAGCAAGGGTCTCCCGGGCCGCCCAGCGCTGTTTTGCCTGCTTGGTAGCTTGGTCAAATAAATTCTCTTTGGAAACTTTGTAAATTTGTCACGACCGTTTATAACAAGGCTCCTCTTGTTTCTCGCTATCGGTTTCATTCATTGGAAAACGGGGCAGCAACCAGCCCTTCCTTGATGACTGAGCGCTTCGGGATCTGCCTGTGATACATACTGCACAGCAGGTGCTGTATGCAAGGCGCAACACCACCATCTGCAGCTGCACTTGCACCCAGATACAGTGAGCTGAGGGAAACAGACACAGAGCCCAAAGGAACAAGAACCCTGAGCAGAAGACACTTTTACCTGAGCTCATTTTTCTGGGACCACTGTGGGCTGCACACGGCTGCATGTTTGATACCTGCACAGAAAAATGGAAACAGGAAAACAAGAAGTCAACTCCCAGTTGCCACCAGCTCCCAGGTTCTGGGTGATGAAATAGAAACCAACTTTTAACGACAACCATGTGATTAGGAAGTTCAGCCTCTGGCAAAGGGTTTGAATAGCACGCACGAGCCTCCCAGAGCTGAAGCAGGGCATTTATTGCATTTTAAATCCCGGGCTGCACATGGCTACACGAGAGATCTTGGGCAAAACCAGATGCTCCTCCAGGCTCAGCACAGCTAGTAATTTTCCACAACAAAATCGGGTTTCCCCAAATTCTAGCATCTGCTCCCAAATCATTTCAAACCCCACACGACTGCATCAGAAAGTACCGATGAAAAACTCTCTTAGTAACGGGCAGGGAAATCAGGACAATACGAGGTGTCTGCCCTCCAACACCTGGTATTACAACCACCAGCTTACGTGGATTCAAAGCTCTGCTGTCACAGAGTCACCAATAGCATGAAAAAAGGACTAAAGAGCACCACGTAAGCGCAAGTCTGAGTTAAGTAGCAGGCACCTAAGAGGGTGCAGTAATTTGTCACCCTCCACAAGTCCAGGCAACCAGATACTACGTCGTCCTGCTGTGTGGTGCAGCTACAGTCTACCTACCACATGGGACAGATAGGAATCATGGAGATACTCACCGGTCTTTGGTGTCCCAGATGGAGAGGGATCTCCTCCATATTTTTGTTTGTCCATGTGGCACATAGTTGTCACTGGTTACCTGAAGAATTTTGGAAGACCAGACAAGGATGGAAGACGGAGCAAGGATGGAACGGGGGAGTAGACTGGAGCAGGGGGAAATGATGGAGCACTTGAAGAGGCCGGAGCAGTGGACAAGTCTGGAGCAGAGGGGAAGGCTGAAGTACTGCAGAAGGCTGGAGCACTATGGTGCAGGAAAAAAACCCACATTTATAAGCATGGCATCAGTTCACCAGAAAGGAAACAGGTTATTCCCACACGAATGTCTACATGTGAATGGGGAGCCATAGCTAAAGCAATAGAAATACCTAACGTACACTGAGACTGTTAAATCCCTGGACAGAAATACCCTGCACGGGTGTCACCACAAAACACAGCGGGCATTTCTGTGCAGAGGCCCTTCATACTCAGCTGGGCGACTCTGAACTCAGGCAGACCAGAGGGGCAGCAGTCAAATTTGTCACCTTAGTGTGCCCCAAAGAGAAAACTTCCTCTCAGTTGTGCAAGAAGGACCAGGAGAGGTGAAAAGGAAGAGAGAAAATCCCGGCATTCCCTGTGTTTCACATTCACAGATAAGATAGGATTTTGCCACCAAGGCAAAACTCATCAGTGTCAAACACGAAGATGATAAATTCCTTTGTATGGTGCTACAGAACAGCCAGTGCTGGGGATCTTGTATCTTCAAGTTATGCTGCCAGCACTAGAACTAGATGTTGCCTCTCTTAACACACAGCAGCAAACATTAAGTCGCCAGTCTCATTTACACCAGCTACAAAGTCACCACCAAAAAGGCAGTGCTTATTCTCCCTGTCATTACTTGTTGGTGCTTGTCCCCAGTGCATCAGCCAGGCGTCTAGAAGATTGTCCCTTCAGTTTTTTGAGGAGCTGTTTGCACTTCTTCTTTACTCCTCGCTGAACATCCTGCCAGAACGGAGGGGGAAAAAGAATTGAAAAAGGAGATCAGGACCTCGGCGTATGAAGCGAATGTATGTAATCTGGGTACAGAGCAAACTGCACAGGCTGTTCCCAAAATACTGGCACGTTATTCCAGTTTACTTTAGCAGCACCTTCACTTTGTGTCAGCCCTCCTCTAGGAACTTGTGTCCCACTAGAAACCGCTAACATTCCTTCTGCACTCTCTCCTCTAATGTGAGGCTCTTCTCTTCAGCTGTGCTCTGCATCATAATTCACGCAAATCACATTCCTGTCAATCCATGTCGTGATTGGGTGCTGTGAGTCCCCAGAGTATCGTAACCGGACTCCACAGCTGGCCAGGGCCTGCTCCGCCTGTTCTTCTCCCACATAAGCTAGGTTTATCTGGAATTTTCCAAGAGTTGCTTCTGATATTGGAAGGAAAGGGCAGGGAAAGACCCCCTCAGGTGGATTATGAGCAGCTGAGCGAGTTTAAGCCTTTGCCATCCTTTTACAGTCGCTACAAGCTTAACTACAGGCCTGAGAAGAAGAGCAACAGCTTACACACACACACTAAAACTATGAACCCAAAAAATCACCAAGTATCTGTAGGAAAACAAACACTGAGCTCCTTCCTCAGCTCCACGTGCCAGACCAGAGCACACAAACCCCAGTGAGCCAAACCCAGCACACAAGAGGTGCCTGCTGTCAAGGGAAAAGAACCCCCTACAGCTGCACAGGTTAAGGAAAGTCTCTGCTAACCTCTCCTGCAGACGCTGCACTTGGAGAAGCATCACTGACAGAAGCTTGGCGTCTCTGTGCTTCTTCTGATGGTACTGTCACTGGAATAGGAACCTCTTCATGCCCAGAGATGGCATAATCCAAACAGGAAAGGAAGGCCACATGAGAGCATGATTTAAGAGGGGTTAGGATTGTCATAGGCATGGAATCCCACCCCATTAATCCCACGCAAAGCCATGGGATTCACACCAAGCTGAACACCCTTCTGCAGTGATGCAGGGAAGAAACTGAGTTTCCACTCTACCACTGCCAGACGCTACCGAGGTGCCATGACGCCACAACCCGTACATGAGCCCAGAGGGAGAGTTGCACCACACACCAGGAAGAGCACAGAACAAACAAGCTCATGACTTGACATCAGCCTTACCAATAAGCTTCAGTTCTTCATCTGGCACAGTGCTACTAGGTTCTTCAACTGCAGGCTCAGAAGAAAGGGCCCGAGTCTGAAAGAGAAAAAAACAAAGCACCGCCCTGAATTTAACCTGAACACTAGCCCAGGCAAGCAGAAACTTCCAGAAATGGAGAGAGCTCTGGTCTGACTAGGGGCCCCGGGATTTGCTGGCTCAGAGCACAGCAGAAGGATCTCTGCAGGAGCTCTGACCAGCACGCTGCCCTATGGGTTTGAGTGTTAATACGGGCTCTCCTATGTGCTGTGATTAAAACCCTTCAGGCTTCCTGCCTGGTTCCCCTCGGGCAGCTCCGCAGCATTCTGGAGCTCAGCCCTGACTCTGGCTCAGGGACAGCTGAGCCCATCAAAAAGGTGTTTTGTACAAACAAAGAGTCAATGTCGCTGTCAAGAACAACACTGCACCTCTGAACTCAACTAAGGGGTAAGGCAGCTCATGACTCATTTTTACAGAGCCAAAGTTCTACAGGAATCCTCTCCTGGACCAGTGGATACTGGCTTTATCCAGGGGAAGAAGGAGATTTTTCTCGCAAAGTCAAGTATTTTGGTTGCTCCTTCCTCAACTCCACGTGCCAGAGCAGAGCATGCAAACCCCAGTGAGACAAACCCAGCACACAAGAGGCACCTGCTGTCAAGGGAAAAGAACCACCTACAGCTGCACAGGTTCAGGAAAGTCTCTGCTAACCTCTCCCACAGATGCCTCTCTGGGAGCAGCATTGCTGATGGAAGCCCGGCAACTCCATGCTTCTTCTGATGGCATTGTCACCAGAGCAGGAACATCTTCATGCCCAGAGATGGCATCATCTAAACAACAAAGGCATAGCCACATGACTTAAGAGGGGGTTCAGATTGCCATTTGCATGGAAGTCCACCCCCTTATTCCCACCCAAAGCAGTGGCATTCATTCCAACCTGCACACCCTTCTGCAGTTGCAGACACCCCTCAGTTTTACAAGGGATGCCAAACCTCAGAAGAACCGGGGCTATGAACTACCTCTGTCATGGGCAGTACCTGCTTGTAGCTGTTGTGGTTCCCGCCCGTTAGGATATTCCACAGGCAGCTGAGGACTGTGGAAAGAACACACAGAACAGGGATTTACAACCATGGGTGAGCTGCACACAAGAAAACTTCCAAAGCTAATTGCTGTAGTTCCCCTTCCAAGCCCCCCCCCCCCAAGATCATCCCAGACACACACACAGCCACCGCACAGCATCTGCCATCTCTGCCAGCCAAGGTACCGCTAATTATCCCCTTCTGAGAGTTCCGTGCAAGAACTCACACAGGGAACCTGGGAACACCTTTGCCACCTTACAGCCCGTCCCAGCCAGCGCTGCTGGAAAACCTCTTTGCGGTGGCTGAGCAGTTGAAGCCACTGAACGCAATTTCCCTCCAACCAATTACTAGCAATAGCAAGGCGCATGTAAGGCAGGTGAACAGAGCATATAAACAATAGCAATGTAATGTAACTCCTTTACTAATATAGAAACCTATATAAGCTGTGTGTGTGTTTCAATATAGGAGCTCAGCATTGATCACATTGATCTGAGTTGAGGCCGCAAAACTTGGTTTCCGGCAGCCCACCATTCCCAGCGATGCATCCCTGAGGGAAACCGGGTCTCCCGCTCACATCCTGCCATGACAGCCAGCAGCGCCTGCAAAGGCACCTTCCTCCCCCTAGCACTGTGCTCTGCACGGCTGCTGGGAACTACTACTGGGGCAGCCATTGCTGCCCATAGCAGGGGGGCTGGAACAAAATGGATCTCTAAAGTCCCTTCCAAGCCCACAACCATCCACCATCTCTTACTGGCAGCTCTATGAAACTGGCAACCGTTAACACCTAGGAAGGCAACCCCGTCTCTCCACATGCCCTACGCCGGGACTCGCCTCCACCCGCTGTATCCCCTCACACACACACAGCCCTCTGCTCCTTCCCCACGCACGCTCCCAGGGGCCGTTTCTTTTCAGACTCCCCCCTTCCCAGACGGAAAAGCCAACGGGGTGGCGGGGAGGAGGGGCCCGGGTTTGCCAGGGGCGTTCTCGGGGCGAGGGGACACCGAGCTCCGCTCCCGCCCTGGGCTCTAACGCCGAGGAGAGGCGGGACAGGCGGTCGACGCGCCGCGCTCCGGGCCGGCTCGGAGGGGATGGGGGGGAGAGGTCCCACAAGCCGCACCCCGAGAGGCCGCGGGGACTCAGGGACGGGGCGAGGCTCTCGGGCGGCCGTACGCCGTCGGGGCCGCTGGCTGACCTGGGGGGCGGCCTCTTGAGCGACGGCGAAGCCGTGGGCGGCTCGGGGGGCGCCGCAGACCCCCAGCAGCCATGGCTACATGGGCCCCCGCAGCCCGCGGCGGAAACGCTACCATCCTGTGCCTCGCCCGGCACGGCCTGGTCCGGCACGGCCGCCCCTCCCACGAGCGTGCAGAGTAGCCCCCTCCATTGGCTCCTACAGCTGCCTGTCTTGGGAGGGAGAGCCCAGGGAAGCAAACGGGGGGAAGACCAGGGGCGGGCACGCATGCCTGGTGCGGCTCTCCCTCACGCAGGCGGGGCCTCCCTCGCCAGCGCCTGGCTGGGCTGGGCCGGGCCGTCCCCTCCTCCGGGTGGGCGGGAGGTTTCCCTCTTCCCCCCGCCTTCGGACAGCCTCGGGCGGGGCTTCGGCGGGGAGCTCGGCGCCAAGCAGGCGCTCGGGCAGGTTCCTGGGCAGGTTCCCCTCCGGGCTCCTCCCTCCGGGCTCCTCCCCCCGGCTCAGCGGGTGACAGGCCAGAGGCTTGCGGGACTTACCGAGCCCTTTGCTCATCCGACTCCCTGCGCTCGGGGCTTGTCTCCTCTCCCGCTCCCGCAGTACCCACCGGCTCAGCCATGGCCGAAGGCACGACTGAGCGAGAGCGGCGGGTGGGCAGGACGCGTGTCCCGGAAAACGGAGCGGGGACTTCCAGAGCGTTTAACGGCCGAACCGGCTGCCCGGGCAGCGCTGACGCGCAACCGGCCGCCGAACACACCCGGGAAGGGCCGAACGCACCGGCCGGGAAAGGCCGAACCCAGCCGACCGGAACCGGGCGGGTTTCGCCTTTCCCACTGGGTTAGGCTGGTTCCCGGAGCCACCCCGCTTCCCCCTGCCCTGATCCAGCAAGAACGGCAGGGATGTGGGGAGTGAGGGTGCTGCACAAGCCATGCTGCCAGCACTAGAACTAGATGCTGCCTCTCTTAACACAGAGCAGTAAACATTAAGTCTCCAGTCCCACTGACACCAGCTACAAAGTCACCACCAAAAAGGCAGTGCTTATTCTCCCTGTCATTACTTGTTGGCTCTTGTCCCCAGTGCATCAGCAGGGTGTCTAGGAGATTGTCCCTTCAGATTTTTTCTTTCCTCCTTGCTGAACATCCTGCCAGAACACAGGTGGGGGGGAAGAATTAAAAGTTGCTTCAGATATCGGAGGGAAAGGACAGGGGAAGACCCCCTCATTTGGATTATGAGCAGCTGAATGGGTTTAAGCCTGTGCGATCCTTTTAGAGTCACTACAAGCTTAACTACAAGCCTGAGAAGAAGAGCAACAGCTTACCCACACGCTAAAACTATGAACCTGAAAAATGGCCTGCTGAGGCACCTGCTGTCAAGGGAAAAGAACCACCGACGGCTGCACAGGTTCAGGAAAGTCTCTGCTAACCACTCTCTTGGAGCAGCATCACTTACAGAAACCCAGCATCTCTGTGCTTCTTCTGCTGGAACCTTCACCGCAGCAGGAACCTTGACACACCCAGAGATGGCATCATCTAAACAACAAAGGCATAGCCACATGAGAGCGTGATTTAAGGGGGGATATGATTGCCACTTGCATGGAAGCCCCCCTCTTGGGGACCAGGCCGGAGCAGTCTGGGCCCGAAGGTCAGATTTGAAAAGTGAAAAGATTGGTAGTGTGTGGGAGGAGGATGTTTTGAGAGCTTTCAGGGCTCCCACTCAGGAGCAGGAAGGGGTCTCTGCCCGTTTCGTGAACAGGGTGCTTTGGGTATGATGTTGCCCTTTGAGTTTTGTAACAGAAACTGTGTAACTATGGTGTAACCTCCTGAGACTGAATAGGGGAATTTTGAAAACAAAACCAGCCCCAACCCCACAAGAAACCAACCTCCACCCCAAAACACACACACACACACACACACAGAGAAAGTACCTCAGGTATTCGTACCTCAGCACCTTGAGCTTGTGTTTCCCTTCTGGAGATTTTTGTCTGCCTTGTAAAGCTGAGACTTGGAGCAGTGCTTTGTTTTTTAATTTTTTCTTTTCTTTTTTACATTTTTTTCATAAAAAATTAAAAAAAAACAAACCCCAAGAAAAATGGGGAAAAAATGGATCTTGAGCGAGGTGGGAGAAAAAACCTTCCCATGTGTACCATGCCATGGTCTCTCCTCCTGCCAGCCAAGAGCTGGTGGCTGTTCCTTCAGAGAGATCTCAAGAAATGGTTATAAAGGGCAAAAAAAGGAAAGAAAAGGAGGAAAGAAATAATCCAAACATCATTCAAAAACCCAATCAAACCACCCAAGAACCAAGGGAAAGAGGAAGGATGAGGAGCAGCATGGCCCGATGCCGCGTTTCCTTCTACGGCGACGTGTCTGTGTGTGCCCACCACAGCACGGGGAGGGAGGGGGGGAAGAAAGAGGGTTTTATTTGAAAAACAAAAAGACCCAAACCAGAAATATATCCAGCTACCACGAGCCTGGGCTTGCTCTCTGTTGCTTTCGTTTGAGTGCCATGCGTTGGTCCCAGTTCCCCCCTGTAACGGTTTTGTGCTGGTAAGCACAACTACAGAAAACAGCAACAAGGAAATTCCTTGGTACCAGCCACAAAGTTTCGAAAACCGTAAATCCTTCTATAGATGCCTGTCTCTGACTGATGGTGGGATGAGCATCCATAAATAATAGGATGCTTTGACGACAGGGGTTTAAGGAGTTACATTTCCAAGGTCTGGACAAAGAATAGACCTTAGTCTTCATCAATAGAAGCCTTGTGCAAGGAATTTAAGGAGGAAACATTTCCAAGGACTAAATCAACTTTAATGCCAATTACAAAGGACCATTTGACACTTGGAGGTTGTTAGAGGAGATACCTCTGATAGTGACAATGTCCAGCTAGGATACTGGTGACTACGCACGCGTCAGGAGGAAAAGGTGAAAAGTTTAGCCTGATGAAGACTACAGGCCTTCATCCTGAAGACTCCCTGACGACCACCGCCATGAGGCAGTGCGCAGGCGCAGCTGGGAGGAGTTTATGGAAATGACTTCTTGGGACTAATTTGAATACGAAGTGGGACAGGTTATGCATATGTATAGGTGTTACAAATTCCAAACACCTCTCCTCTATAAAAGGTTGAGCAAAGCAGTCTTCAGTGGAAGGAAGAAAAGGAAGAAAAGGGAAGGAAGAAAAGAAGAAAAGAAGCATAGAATGAAGGAAGAAAACAAGAAACAAAGGAAGAAGAAAGGAAGGAACTTCCCCCACCTGACATGAAGTGAAGTCGAGCGGTCCCCCGAGTCATCGCGGGAACCAGTGGTGGTAGCTATAACTTTCCTGTAACTTTAAACTCTTTACCTTTCTTTCTCTTTTTTCCCTTTTCTCTCTAACTCTCTCTCTTGTACCTTTCACCAATTTTGCTGTAATAAACTTCCTTATGATGCAGCATTTGGCCTCATTTGTGTCTTAATCTCACTCTGGGAATTATAAAAGAATCTTGCCCCTGACTGGGCCATTCCGGAACGGGACACCCCCGCAGTCTCCCTGCCTCTGGCATGTGATGCTGGGGCGTTGGGGAGGGGGATGAAGGTGGTCGGGGCTATTTTTTGGGGGGCAAGATGGAGGAGCATCCCTTTACCTGGTGACTTGGGGAAGACTTGACATCGCACAGCCACCTCTCCCAGGTTAGGAAAGCCAAAAGGTTATTAGCAGGTCACTAATCGGGCTGGTAGCTTCCAGCAGGGCGGGTGTAAGGGCAACACCAGTGGGGTAAGGCCAGAACGGGGTTTGGGCTGGGAGGTGGGGGCCATGCTCCTGCCACTCACCATCCCCAGTGCCATGGCGGGGGCTCACTCTGACCCCGACTTGCAGGCTGAACCGCCTCCCCCCTCCTCGCCTGCAGTGGGGAGCATCCTGTCACACCCCTCCCCCCGCCTCGCTCTCCCCTCAGTGCCAGCTCCTCACCTCCAGAAGGACATCTCCTAATGAGACAAGGGGTCCTGCACCCACCTCTTCCCCCAGGGCGGTCTCAGCACCTTGTAGGGGCCCAAGGACCCTAGGTGCCCCCTCCCTCCCCATGACAACTCCACAGCAGGAGGGGACAGTCCCACCAGCTCAAACAGTGCGGCATTCAGCAGCCATGGGGCAGAGGACACACCTCCTGACAGGACAGAACCCTGGGGATCAGCTCTCAGAGGACCTGGGATCTGTTATGGATGAAGTCCGTGGGTTTGGAAGCAAAGCCCCGACAGATGAACCCCACCAGAGCCGAGGAGCAGCACCGTCACGGCTCATTGCGCCCAGAGGCCACGTTCCCAACGTCCCCATCTTTTCCCCCCAAGAGCCGATCCCTCCCCGCCACCTCGATGACGGGACCTCCAGCCTCCCTTCTCCAGAAGCACCCTTCAATTCCTCACGGAAACACCTGGATCCCCTTAAGCCTGGCCCCAGTCCCGGTCAGCCCATGCTCAGCATGCTGCACAGACAGGTTTGGCTTTCTCTTCCCAACAAATCCAAGGAGTTCCCCAAAGAGAGATCCTCCCACAGCAGGACCAGGATTGCCCTCGCTCCTCCGGCCGCCAGACAACATCCCCACGGTTCCTTCAGGCTTGGTGAGAATCCCTTAGAGAAGAGTCTGTGCTCCGAGACACGTCCTGCCCGGAGCCAGCTCTGAGCTACAGACTCCACTGATGGGCCAACGCCCCTCCAGTCCCAAAGAGCTTCACATCAGCAAGGCTTTTTAAAAATAATTTAAATATTTATTGTAATAAAATAAATAAACATTTCTCTTTTCACATTTAACACAAAAGAGAACAACAAAACCAACCCCAGGTTGGAGTTCCTGCCTCCAAAATTAAGGCGGGGGGGGGATAAACAAGTAAAATCAAAACGAAGTTAGCCACTACACCTAAATCTCAACTTGAGCCTAAAGGGGTGGAATCGTTTGCCTGCTGCCCATTCAAAGAATATTTCAGAAGAGAAAATAAAACAGTGTTGCAGTTTTACATGGCTGGGTGCTGGGAAAGAACGGAGTGCAGAAAGTGGCTGCTGTGAGGAGCTGCTGGAATTCTCTGCAGCTCCAAAGTGTAAACAATTCAAGGCTAAAGTCACTCTTAGGAGAAAACACATAGGAGAAAAGAACCTGGAAGCAGCTGAATTTTGCCACCAGAGAAGGGAGTGAGAAGATGTAACGAGCTGTGCAGACACCAAGGCCAGGGAGGGCGGGGGAGGAGGTACCCCAGGTGTCGGAGAGAAAGATGCCCCTGCAGCCCGTGGAATAACTCCATGGAAGAGGCCAAGACCCCACCTGCAGCCTATGGAGGGTCTCGATGCTGGATGGAGCAGGTGGAGACATAGGGAAGACGCTGTGACCCTTACGTTGGAGCAAGCCTCTGCCAGCACTTGCAGCCTACAGAGATGAGCGAGAGAGAGAATTGCGCCGGAACAGGTTTGCTGTGGGGAGGCTGGTGACCCCATGGAGGACTGGAGAGACATTGTGATTTATTGCTGCCCGCCATAGCAGTGACCCATGGCGGGGCAGATGAGGAGATAAAGCCCTGTGGGATAAGGACTCACGTTAGAGAAGTTGGTGGAGGACTGTCTGCCGTGGGTGGGATCCCATGGTGCAGCACAGGGAGCAGCAACCCCTGCCATCGTAGCACAGGGGAGGCAGGGACTGGGAGATGGGGGCTTCGGTCAGTTCCTTGCCAGTTGGTTTCCTTCTCGGCTGGGGGGGCATTTATTCCATACCCCCTTCCCCTGCTGCATATGAGGAGATAAAGCCCTGTGGGAAAAGGACTCATGTTGGAGAAGTTGGTGGAGGACTGTTTGCCGTGGGTGGGACCCCATGGTGCAGCAGGGGAAGGGGGTATGGAATAAATGTCCCCTCGGCTGAGAAGGAAACCAACTGGCAAGGAACTGACCAAAGCCCCCATCTCCCAGTCCCTGCCCCCACTGTGCTATGATGAGGGAGGAAGAAGAGAGTGAAATCATGACTAGAGTGAAGTCTGCTAAGAAGGAAGCGGGAGGGAGGTAGAGGTGTTTTAAGATGTGGAAAAGAAAAAGAGCTCATCAAGAAGTAACCAATAATCCCATTATTTTTCCTAGTCCTTGCCCCCCTGTACTGCGAGTGGTGGGGAAGAAGGAAGTAAAATCATGGCTAAAGGAAAGTCAAACCAAAGGGACTGGGGCTGAAAGACATACCTGGTCTGAAACCTCCCCAGGGAGCCCACAAGCAGACCTTCTCACCCTGGGGCTCAGGCCTTTCCTATGCCAGGGAACCCTCCTAATACAACTTCCCTAGGAATTTTTCTCGACCGAAGCAGCCTTCTATTCAAAACATGCTAAACATCCAGCAATAGCTCCTAAACCAAAGGAGCCAGGACTGAAAGACATAGCTGGCCTGTAACCTCCCCAGGGAGCCCACAAGCAGCACCTTTCAACCTGGGGCTCAGGGCTCTCCTAACCAAGGGAATAGTTTTAACATTGCCCTATGTCATTCCTTGGCTCTACAGGCATTCATATTCAAACATGCTCAATGTCCAGTAGTAGCTCCCAAAACAAAGGTGCAAGAACTAAAACATTTTCCTTAACTGGAACCTCCCCATGGAGCCTGCAAGATGTCCCTCTGACCTTTGGGCTCAGGGCTTTCCTAGACCAGGGAACAGTCCTTGGAGTGCCCTATGTCATTTCTAGGCTCAACCAGCATTCAAATTCAACCATTCAAAATGTCCAGCAGTAGCTCCTAAACCCAATGTGCAAGGAATGAAAGACATACCTGACCTGAAACCTCCTCATTTGGCCAAAATAAGCTTATCTGACATTGGGGCTCAGGTCTTTCCTAACCCAGGGAACGGTCCTAACAGTGCCCTGAGTAATTTCCTGACTCTACCAGCATTCTTGTTTAACGATAAAAAATGTCTAGCAGTAGCTCCCAAACCAAAGGTTCAAGGACTGAAAGACATACCTGGCCTGAAATCTCCCCATGTAAAACACAAGCAGACCCTCTGACCCTGGGACTCAGGGTTTTCCAAGCCCAGGGAACAGTCCTAACATTGACCTATGCCACAGAACCTGTGGCAGCTTTTTTGATGCAAGTTATACTCTTTTCTCAACACTACTTCTAGCTGTCATTGGATAGTTAAGATAAAATGGATGCAGCGGTTTTACTTAGGATAAGGAAGGAAACATGTCATAGTAGCCATTCACTTTCTGCTTTAGAGCTTGAATAAAAGGATTCAGAACAATTGTATTTGCTGGGTCCCTGCATGGAAGGAGGTGCTGAAGAGATTTTTAAAAAGGTGATCATGAGATCTAAACCATTTTTAACAGAGAGAAGTTCATAGGATGAGGGTCAGCTTTCCTGAGATGAAAAGCAGTGCAGAGGATTCCTGCAGAAGTAAATGCCACTGGATGGAAGGGAAACTGAAGCAGAGAGTCACAGCCTCTGCCACATTACGTGTTTGTTCCAGCCTTTCTGATTGTGTCATGTGTGTGTCACATAGATCAGTCATGGTAGGGGAAGCTTATCAAAGGGCTGACCTCATCAAAACATGCTCTGGCCACAACGAGTGTTGGGTTTTCAGCAACCTCAACGCAGGTGAGAGGGAGTTCGTCTGATGGGCATTCAAAGTGCCCGCAGGAATCACGCGTGTGGTGGGGGAATCCCCATTTGGAGCCCTGGTTCTTTTCTGTCCTGCCTGTTGAAGGTTCTCCTCTTAAAGTTGTGAAGTCGAAAGGGTTTGCTGGCCTCTCAGAATCAAGTAGAAGTGACTAAACGTGTCCCTTCACAGGGATATTTGCATGCGTTCAGTGGAATATGCTTCCGTTACTGCTCAAGACCTGAACAAATCTTCCATTCTCTGGGCTGTGTTTTGGCAAGGGGTATCAGGAGTGTAATTTCCACGGTCCCTCTATTCCTTCCCAGTCCCTAGACTGGGCTGGCTGCCAGTGTTGGGACTCCTTCCCTCCCGCCCTGCGCATCTAAAACAATTCTGACCCAGTCGGGTCACACTTTAATCTGGGTGATTATAAAGCTTCGTGATCTTTCTTACGTGAGGTATTTGGATTGTTTTCCAAACTGTGGGTTTTCACCGAAGCTCAAGCATCCTATCTCAGCAGGCTTGTCTTTAACAGGAAATCCTGGCGCCCGAGGCCTGCAAGTTTGATCAGTGGGAGCCAGAGTGTGCGACTTCAAGTTGCCCAGTGACAGCAGTTATCCCAATTGTAGAAAGTGAACAACCTCAGATATGAGTCCCAACAGCATCTCTTAGATTGATGATTCGGGTGTAAGAGAAGTTTTTTTCATCTGGGGGGGGAAAAGGATGGCTGGTCTTCCATGATGTATTTTTGTAACATGAGCTCCCATCACGGGCTTGCCCAGCCTGGGCCGTCCTTCTTCCAAAGCCCATTTGCTTGCAATAAGCATGCTGATCTTTCAGGAGGGGGTGATTTCCCCTAGCTGGGGGGGGTTTGGCCAGGATAGAGTCCATTCTCTTTCTAGCAGCGGGTGGAATGCCGTGTTTGGGAGTTGAGATGAGAGCAGCGCTGACAACACAGGGATGATTTTGGTTGTTGCCAAGCAGACAGGGACTTTTCAGTTGTTCATACTGCTGACCCAAACTGGCCAAAGGGGGTATTCCATGCCAATTCCATCATGCTCAGAATAACTGGGGGCTGGTGGGGGAAAGAACACTCAGCTCCAGGACATGCACAGTCTTAGGGACAGTCCAGTTTCGGGACGGCTCTGAGCTGTGCAGTTCGGTGAGAAACTGCATTGTATATCACCAGTTTTGTGTATTTTGCTATAAAGTCCTGTTGTTACATCTCTCTCTCTCCTGTCCCAGCAACCCGTCCTCATCCCAACTCATGAGGTTTTGACTTTGGCTTCTTTTCTCTATCCTTCTGATGCAGTCAAACAATCCTTTACTCTTTCCTGCTGTGAGCTGATCTTTAAACATCTGTCCAATGCTACAAGTAACATATTTTACTTTTTTCCCCCCCCCCATCACCAAAACCAGTTCCTGGGGTACTAAACTGAACCCGCATTCTTTCTGTCATTCAGGGTGATTTTACAAGGTGAAAAAATGTCTGCATACATAATGCCATCCCATTTCCCTCCTCTCCTTCTAAAAAGCACTAATTGTAACAGGATATTGTAATTCAGAGTCCTGCTTTGTGGTCATTTGTCTTCATCATTAAACTTACCCATTGGCTACCACTGACAGACAGCCTTGCCTGGTATGAAGTTCTGCTGTGTCCCAACCACCAGCTCTGGCTTCCCACAAAGACACACAGCATTTCCCTCTCCCTGTGTGGGGCAAATAACACGAGACTCTTAACGAAGCCAGAAACCAGTAAAGGGATCAGAAAGGAGACTGGTAGATGAACTATTGAGGCTAACCATAGTATACCACAGCAGTCAGGGGGGTGAATTAAGGACCCAATCTGATATCTTCAAAGCACTTTAGTACTTCCACCAACCATCTGCAAGAGGTTCAGTTAGGAACCCACCCACACTACCAAAATCCAACCCACAGCATTTTCCTCAACCAGCTCCCCAAAAGTACTTCTTCAGACCCCAGTGCTAACACTTCACAGGACACATAAGGTTTGGAATCAGCTGGAAAGGCAAGGTTTTCTGTTTTGAAACAGAACACAGGGCAATACCTTTGGGGATGTTTTGTGTTTCTTCTGCTGCACCATGGAAAATACATTAGGGATGGCAACAGTTAATTCCTCTGACAACTGGCTTGACTTCCCCTGCTGCTTTTTCCACATCAGACCTGCTCAAAAGGGGGAAGGCACCACCATGTTTCTCCTCAGATCACAGCCTGAAAGGGTAGGGATCACAGCCTGTGGGCGTATTTGCTCCTAGGGGCATTCGGGATCCATTCAGCTTCTTTCTGGCACCCTGTGAAAGAGCGGCAGAAAGAGACAAACCGAAGGGGAAGAAGGAATCCCAGCACACTGGGATACACAAAGTCTCATTGTGTATTTTCAAACATGTTCACAAAACCAGGAAGGCATCCTAGCAAAACCAGGAATACCTCAGCTGCTGTGAGTGCAGCTGAGCCCAGCATAAACATAACCCAGCAGCTGCACCATGCTGGGAAAGGCCTTGCGCATCCCCATGCACTTATCCTGGTCAATAAAGAGCGAGTTGGCTTTCATGGCCAGATCATGCTCCAAGACCGACTTGGCACGAACCAGCCTTTGCAGCACATCCTCGGCATCTCCCAGCCGCTGCTGAAGGTTCTGGAGCATCTCTTCGATTTCATAGACCTCATTGACAAGGCTGGAAAACAACAACAGGCCCCCGCTAGCAGTCCCATCATGGGGGGTGTTTTCTAGCACACTGTTGCTGATGGGCCCCTTGGCCACAGGATCTCCCCCCTTGGCATGTGCCAACTACATTGGACCCCCCCATTTGTGGCAGACCTGGGAAAGCCGAGGACATGGTTGTCTGTCAGACTCCAGCAGTGCTCAGCCATGTCTCCCGGAGCACCTCATGCCACTGAGAAGAGGCATGAACAGCTGTGGTTTCCTGTTCCTCCTTGGTTTTGTAGGTTTGCTGGTCCAACCTCCTGGGTTTCCTGGTGCGGGGTCCTCCCCACACCCATAGCTAAACAGGACAGCTGGGAGAGGCTCCAAGTGACTCTGAAATACATGGAGGATGGAGAGGTGCTGAACAGGCCCAGGGGTTGGCTGCCAAGTCATCTTGAACAGCTTCCCATAGCATGATGCCCAGAGGGCTCCCAGGAGGAGGTGTGAGGTTCGGGGTGCCTCACGGGGTGCTGCTGGGCACTCCAGGCAGCCTGCTACTCCACAGCCCTGTGCAATCCCAAAGAGCTCATGTGCATGTGACGGGATTTACAGTGTCCCCAGGGAGGGGAGGATAGACTTCACTGTCCCTAACACACATCCTTTTTAGCCGTCCTCCAAAAGGAAGGAGCAATCCTTCAAAACCGAGCACATCCCACTGGGAGACGTAGGGAGAGATGAGGCAGGTCACCCAAGTGGGAAAAATCCACCCCCTCATGGAGTGGAATCAGGCTGTGCCCACTCACAGTGTACAGCCCCCTGCGCAGGTGCACAGCTCTCCCAGCACCCAAGGGCTGGGATACCTGCTCAGTGCTTTTCCCTGGGTCAGGGCACTTATGGAAAGACTCACTGGAGCTGGGCAGTGTCCCGGCACAGCTCCATGTTGGGTCTGCACATGCGCTTGTCCAGACAGGTCTGAGCAACTTTTAAGGGACGCCCTTTGTCCCAAATGGCTTTTCGGATGGCTTCCATGCTGCTCTCAAGCTGGGAGATTTCCTGCAGCATCTGGCGGGGGAGACAGGCATGTGCATACATTGAAAAATACATTCTCAAGTGACCACCTCAGTTCCCTTTTTCTCTGTCTGCAATCAAACCTGGGTTCATCAGTGGGCTCAGACCACTGTCGCTCTGCCACAAACAGAGGCAGAGATCCCTCAGTGATGTCTCTTGAGGGAAAAGCCTATCTCTGCCCCCACTGTCACAGCAGAAGAGGTTTCCAAGCATCGTCCCACACAAAGGGAGGGCTTCAGGCTACCTGAAGGGAGACTGGTTACCCAGTGATGACATAGAGAGGCAACTGTGATCCTTAGGAAAGCTCCAACAAACCAAATTCCACCAGGAAAACAGGGATTTTCATCAGGCCTTGTATTTACATGCCCAAGGCACTGAAGCACCAAGGCAGCCCTGGCTTCACAACACCACGCAGATCCCATCAGCTCATTGTGCTCATAAACAACCCCAGCTTCACACCAAACCAAACGAGCACTCGGGAACAGCCAATTCCCTGCCTGTGCATTCAGGATGAAGTTCACATCTGTGCAGCAGCCCAGAACAAGGTCAACCAGAGACTTAAATACCACAGAAGCTCCCCTTAAAACACGCTGATCTTCCGCATGCTTTATGCCCTCTGAATTTTACCCTCAATCCTTTGCCATTCATTTGCTGGGCTAAACACGTCTGAGCTGTACTGCGAATTGTTATTCAAACATCAGAACAATGGAAACCATCCCTCCAGAAACTGCATGTGCCTGCGTGAGCAGATTTACTCCCTCAGCCCTTTGCCACTCTGAGCATCTCTCTGCAAGGGCTGGTTCAGGTCACCGTTCCTTTACTGTCACGCCAAGCTCAACTCCTGATACCCACAAGCAGCTGAACTCTGTCCTCGGACCATCATCTCTTTATCATCTGTGTCATTCCGGCTCCCTGCCAGGCCCTCTGCAAGCAGCAGTGCCACCCCGGACTTGATGCCAGTGACGAGCATTCAGGCAAGCACTGGCACATCTTGGAAATACGCATCAACTCCATGAGCAGTGTGGAGGGGCTGGGCTCCATCTGTTTCCAGGCTGATCTCTGAGCCCTGACAGAACACTGAACTAGGTGAGACTCTCGTTTGCCCACCTGATGTTTGGCATCCAGCTCCACTCAGAGGGTTGCTCTCCCTTTTTGGGGAGTGGAGACAAAGGTCTCCTCTGAGGTGGGGTCTCCTGGCAGGATGGATGTGCTGTGTGGAGACACATGTCCTTACAGCGAGCTGGGGAAGAGCAGCTCCCTGCCAGGGAGAGGCACCACGCATCCTGGGGATGGGCGAGTCTGGAGTGCACTCATGTGGCATCCACATGCTCCACCCCTCGGTAGTAGCTGCCGGAGGTGTTCCTCAGCTGATGGCACTGCTCATCGATGCAGTGGGCCATCTGCTTGTTGGCCAGGTCCCTCCCCACCTCATGCTGGGCCATCCTGTTGGACCTTCAACACACAAATCGATGTAGGGGTGCAACAGTTTCCTCCCCATACCACTTCCCCACAGCTCCCGCCAAACAGCTATATGCCCCCACAAGCATCACTGCCTGCTTCCTGAGGAGCCTGCATGGGGCTCACACCTGCGGGGTGAGGGGAGAGGGAGGGGTCTGCTGGGGACTCACTACAATGACAAGTGCCCATCAGCCCCATGGCAGGGGATGAGGAGCTCCTCCTTATGTGAGCTGGGCTTCTGCCTGATCCAGGTACCGCCACATCCTCTCCTGGCATGACCTGATGACATCTGCTTCCTGGGCAGAGGCAAAGCACCACCCCATAAGCATCCATGCTCAATTGCCCTGCGCATGCTCACCCTCATCCCTGTTTGCATCCAAAATGTTTTCCTTCCCAGGAGAAATCCCATTCACATGGGACAAGAGCAGACGGGCTTGGCTTTGGTGACAGTCCTCACCATTTCTAGAAACATTCAGCTCCACCAAAGGAAAGCATGTCTTGCTCTCAGCTCCCTGCAGCACACATCCGTCACATTCCTGACACCCCATGAGATTCCTGTTCAAATCCCATCACTTACAACCCAAACTGCTGTTACGCAGATGCCAGCTGGAATAATTTTCCTGAAATATCAGGACATTAAACTAATCTTTTCATTGTTTAGGGCCCAACTCAGAAGAAAAAATGCTCTCAGGGAGCGGTGGCTTCACACTCCCAGGGGCTACAATTCCCTTCCCAGTTCCGTGATGCCTTTGCAGTGATTGTCTTTCGCCATACCCTGCGTTAGGATCCCATCTCCCATGCCAGCTCTCGCTGTGCTTGCTTTTTACCTATCATTTAAAGCTGGCTATACAAAGGTGGGCCGAGAGGGGGGCATGGCTTTATGACTGCCATCAAATACATTGTCTAAGCACACAGAGTGGCAGTCTTGCTGCAGCCACATTGCTTGGAGCACAGCAGAGCTGGGAGGAGATGGATGTTGGAGTACGTGCACGCAGGCACAGAGTACAGAGTAAAGCAAAGCAGAAGAAGCGCGGCATGACCAATCAGGGACCCTGAGACCAACGTACCAGGGAACCAGAACGGGAAGGACCCTGAGACCAACGCACCAGGGATCCGGAATCGACCAGGGCAGCGGGGCCGAGACGGACCCATCTAGCGGCGATAGGCGGGGTAAAGATCCGGCGGCAAAGTACGGGGATCGGCCCGGGGACACGCTCTCGTCCGTGGCACCGAGACTACCCAGGGATCGGCCGCACCATAAATAGAAGACGTCATGGAAACAGAGGTAGTTCTCAAATTATTACAAAGCTTTTTACAAAAGCAAAGTGTAGGTCCGGTAAAGGACCCGATAGCAGGCGACTACGACCACGGTTGGAGAAGTAGTCCGGACCTGATAGCAGGCGACTACGACCATGGTTGGAGGAGTAGGCTGTTGAGTGGACCCGGAAAGGCAAATTTTTTGCGGTTGTAAACTATAGGAATTTAAATCCTTGACAAACCCTCAGTTGGGGTGAAAGAAGCTAAGTCGTTAACAACTCTCAGGAAATTAAGTAAAAGAACTTTAACTGAAATAGAGGCGGAACTCGTTGCTGCCGCTTCAGCCTTTGCAGCTTTAACACCGATTACGGGTTCTACAGAGCTGATTCAAAAAGAAAAAGAAAATCTACTACGGAGAATGTGGTTTTGTTTCTGTGTGCTTTTTCACCTATCCCAGTTACTAAGCTAAGTAAAAATGCCGTGTTATCAGAGCAAAGTTATAAATCTGTCGGAACTGAAGGGGAGCGAGTAGTGCACGTAAATCTGCCACCACGGTCTGCACTCCCTCCACTATGATGCCTTCGGAAAGAAAAAATGTGAAAACAAACGTACAACCGACTGCCTTTAATATCTATCTGCCTCTGACTTTTACTGAGCCTAAAACACCCTATGGCGCAGTCGAAAATGTTAACTGGCATCAACAACTTTGACCTGTCCTTGAAAAGCTGGAAAACAAAGCAGAGCAGACAACAGCATGCCCTGTTGTAAAAGGGTTTGAGCCCCCACCCGAAAACTACAAAGACGGAGAATCACCGATTCAGGCACAGAACAGTGTTGCCCCCGTGGACAAGGAACCTATGAGCACAGACAAGAAACCTAAGGACAGAGAATCCTATGGAGATGGACAAGTATCAGCTTCAACAACCATCGGATCAGGGACACTCATCAATATATCGCTGTCTCCTGACACCCGAGAGACTCCGCACAGACTGCTCAGAGGAGCCTGGTCACGTAAGGTGGCGTGAGAACGGGAAAAACAGCTAAATCAGGGTATTTTGATTCCTACTCAATCTCGGGAATCACCAGGGAAAAGTTTGTGTGGGAAAAAGCGGGTGGCAGAGAGAGTTAGTAGTGGGCCAGTGGGAGGTGGAAGGAACGGGGTCCTAGCACTCACCCTGGGCCCAGTCATGGTGAACAACGGGATCACACTGTGGTTTATGGCGGGGGGAGAACAGCACTGCGGGCAGTGGCCGAGAACCACCCCACCCCCCCATCCCAGCCCCCCCCACATACCCCAACCCTCCCACCCATATCGGCTGGATGTGACAACTCATGTCTTGCAATGTCATTTGTCTGATTAATTGGTTTGCAGCATTCGTTTGTTCGTATGTGCTATAAGTTCGGGGCTGTGTTTGTCCACTGAGAGCAAGGCTGGTTACTTAGCAAAAATGAATTTTTTATAGCGAGCACTGAAAAAGGGCAGCTCATATTAAAAGTTAACCTGGAAAACAATGATCAATAGCTGCTTACTTGAGAAAAAAAAATGCCCACTTACACGATTTAATACGGGAGCAACTGACTAAGAGTCCACAAGTTTGTGGAACAAGCAAAAAATTTTTTTTAAAAAAAGTTTGGTTTTTTTTTCTTTTCAAAAGGTGTCACTGGGTATGCTCCCACAAAGCAGAAAAAAATTCAGCAACTATGTGTCAGGCTTATGTAGCCTGGGCGTTTGCTCCAATACAAGAAACACATCCTGATCTAATCTTTTATCATTATATGGTTACTATATTGATTGTGGGAAAAAACTTGGACGTTGAAAGTTTGATTCATGAGTTAACAGTGCATTTGAAAAGCAAGGGGTTACAGATTAGTCTATAGAAAAATTCAAAATAAGCCAATGTGAAAATATTTGGACTAACAAATTAATAAAGTACGGTAACACCTCAGAGGATTGCAATCAAAACTGGGGTTGGCATGTTAAATGATGTTCAAAAATTACTTAGAAATGTTAACTGGATTAGATCATTGTGTGGTATTATGCATCAGTACTCTGTTACTCAGACTCGCAGCCACACTGAGCTAACTAACTACATCTAGGTCTAGCAGGGAGAAATCAGAGAGCAGACAGGCTGGTTGCACCGGCCGGGGCTGCTCCCTCAGCAGACAGCTTTGCACGAGCTCAGAAGTTGCATGAAATTTTGTTTACCAATCTGCTAAAGTACTTTAACGACAATACCACTTGTTGGTTGCTGAGACTAAAGGGCTGGTGTAGTGCAAAACCATGACAGAACATATGAATCAAACTCTCAAGCGTTTGCTTCACAAACAATAAGGGGGAGAGAAGGATAGCTCTCCAGCTGTTTGATTAAACGAGGCTCTGTATGTTTTGAACGGAAAAGTTCATGTTAGATGTTAGTGAAATGAAGTTACAGGTACTAACTTGGGAAAGGAGATCTGCCTATGTCATTACAGATATGGGAACCAAGCAGATAAAGCTGTGGATCCAGAAGAAATCAAGCTTGCATGAACCAGGACGCGATCCTGATCACAGTAACTGAAGTCAAGTGTTCCAAGTGCAGCCACAATGGCCTATGAGTTTTGCTGTGGGACATTTTGAATACTTTTAAATATGAGTGTGTTAGTGGTAAATAAAAATTAGAGAAACAGTGATTTCTGCACAGCCTAATCTAAGGTCACAGGCTGCAATCGGTGCCTGCACGGAAACGTGAAGCTGAAGTTATCTGCACTTCTGACATTCCTGATTGGCAAAACAAACAGATACAACAGCAAAGGTATCAAGGCACTTAGCTACAGATGCGGATTCTGTGAAACATGCAGCAGCTGATTTGTGCTGCTGGCTCACAGACATAATTGTGAAAGTTTTGGAAGGTATGTGCTGCAGGAATCTGACTGACCACTCTCAGTCGATTCATGTGAGCATTCAGAAATTAAGAGATCGAACAGAATTGGTTTCATGAGTGGGAAATTTCAGGATGTATATTGTCAATGGTCAAATTTGGATTATTGGATTTGACAATTCGGTACTTATCTTACATTTACTGCCATGCTTGTTGAGCTTTCTGCAAAGGGCCCTTGCAGGAACCTCTAAAAGCAGTTTTGTGGCGCAGATACAAAAAGGGAAAAATTTGTCAAGGGGGACAGCAGGCCTGCTAGCAGCCTGGATCTCCTCGCAAAAACACAGACTCTGATAGTATCCTTGAAATTCCCATGAAACAACAAAATTACTCATGCTGAGAAGTTTTGGTAATCACTTTTTCAAAGCGTAGCGTCCTTGAAAACAGGTGTACAGACTCCCTTAAATCAAGGAGCTGTGAGAAAGTATTTGGAAGTAAGTGAACATGTCATGAACCAGCCATAATGACATGGCCAAAGCACAGCAGGCGTGCAGATAACTTTTAGACATCAAAGGTAAACTGACAATGTTTGGCTATAAGGTATGCTTATCAAAACTCGTTATAATTACTAATTAATCACTTTGGTGTGAACAGCATGTGTAACCAATTAGAGGTTTTTAGATTGCCACATTTTATAGTATAGCTTTTCATTTATGGGATGGATGAGCTGGTTACCTTCCGGTATCACCTCAGGAACCGCAGGAGTTGGAG
The DNA here is from genome assembly GCA_022605575.1 of Laterallus jamaicensis coturniculus. NCBI lineage: Eukaryota > Metazoa > Chordata > Aves > Gruiformes > Rallidae > Laterallus > Laterallus jamaicensis. The sequence continues at coordinate 148,765 of JAKCOX010000015.1, forward strand.
CTTCTGGGTTCAGTAAAGGCTGATGCATGCTTGTCTTTTAACCATACACGTAGGAACCAAAGCTCGCCCACCAATGTAAATTATAGCATGGCTGTTTATCGCAACGCTACAAGCTGGTGCAATTATACTTCGCCTAACAGTTCGATATCTACTAACCATCCCTTGCAGCTACCGCCTGGTAATTTACTGAGATGCGGAGACCGTGCCTGGCCAGGTATCCTGTCACGTCTAAGAGGGGGGCCATGCACGCTTGGCCGCTTATCTCTGCTAACGCCTAACACCCCTATGATATTTAACATGAGCCGTCATCATCACCGAACCAGAAGGCAGATACATGCTTTTAACAAAGAATGCAACGACCAGGTAACATTCTGGTCACTGGAGGAGATTATATCTGCATCTCTTCTCGCTCCAGGGGTGTCAGCAACAACTGCACACAATCACCTAAACAAGTTGAGGTGTTGGCTATCAAAACAAACAAATGCTACTTCTCTTGCACTTTCCAGTCTTTTGCTTGATGTTGATTCTGTCCGCCATGCTACGCTGCAAAATAGAGCTGCAATTAATTTTCTTTTGCTTGTCCAAGGCCATGGATGTGAAACCATTGAAGGAAAGTGTTGTTTTAATTTGTCAGATCATGGACAATCAATCCAAGAACAATTAAAATGGTTGAAAGATCATGTAAAGAAGGTTACAGTGTTTAATGGGAGGTTAGATGGTTGGTTAAGCTCTTGGGGAATAACAGGTTGGCTTAGTGACTTGGTTAAGGAAGGTATACGATGGCTATTGATTATTATAGTTGCTGTTATAGTAGTACGCACTTTGTTAGCTTATACCCTGCAAGGCAAGGTTACTGCTCTTGTTGCTCAGAAGAAAAAAGGGGGAATTGTTGGAGTACGTGCACGCAGGCACAGAGTACAGAGTAAAGCAAAGCAGAAGAAGCGCGGCATGACCAATCAGGATCAAGGTCGAGATGACCTTAAACGAAGATAGCCCTCAGAAGAAGCAAGTGAATCCGGGAAAAACTGGTTGAAGGAGCTGTAAGAATGAAAACAAGAGTTGTAAGAATGAAAACAAGAGGCAGGCTTATGATGATGTAACCTGTAACAAATAACCAATGATAGTTTGACTAGTAGGCATATATTAACCACAATGTATAAAAGGAGCTAACTTAGAGCCAATAATTGAAGTTGCATTTATCACTCATATTGAGTAGGCCTGCTTCTTCCCCCGCCGGCAGATGGAACATCTTTTCTCAGACCCACCGATGGAGTTGGGAAAACCAAACAAGCTTCAGGCACACACTGCCTTCTCCATACCTGTGTGTGACTGGTGTGGAGCTATAGGTATGTGACACAGAGACATATAGATCCCATTCCAGCAGGGCTCAGAAAGGCATGACCTCCTTGAAGAGGGACAGAGGACCCCAACATGCTACACCAAGGAGCAATTTGTTCAAGTTTTCAGGCTTCCAGCTACTACTTCCTCTGCCAGGCCAGCTCCTACCCACGCTGCAGAGGCATGCCACTGTGGGGGGAGTGCCATGCTGTGGCCCAGCAGGTTTTGGAGATTGGAAATGTTTCTCACCTCACCAGGCACCAGTGAGGGCACAGGGCTTCTGTATGCTGGTCGTAAGGAACCCTTGGGTGGAGCTGAGAGTTGATACTCACTCGTGACGGAAAGACACTCAACTGCAGGGTTTAAAAACAAAGACAATTTAAACCTCACGTGCAGATTCAATACATCATGATTGCAGGTTTGATGGGTACAAGGGAGAAATGTACTATTGCAGGTTAGAAGTACGACTGCATTTACCACAACCACAGGAGTGTTACAACATGCGTTATTGCTAACACAGCAGTCAGGAAATGCAGTGTCAGGGCCCCAGCAGAGCCCTGGTGCTCACTGTTACCACCTGCAGGCAGTTCACAAGGTACAATGTGACAGCCCCAGAAGATTCAGGGAATGTGCTGCCACAGCTCACGAGTGCGCTCAATGCTACACAGTGTTGGTCAATCACCTGAGACTACAAACTTAAAGCATATGAAATACTCACTTCCCCATCTTGCCAGGTCAGGGCTCTCAGGACGTTCCCTTAGCCAGCATCCTGGCAAGGGGGAAGGGTCTCCTTGCAGAGTTGAAGCGGCTCCACCCCCCTAGACTGAATACCAGGGGTTTTATGACTTGGATCCATGTGACAGTTGGCAGGACTGGGAGGGAGTGGGCAATGCCACCTTCCATGCTTGCCATGAGCAGTGCCCCCCCTTATCTTACGCCCTACCTGATGCATATTTTTGTATTGCCTTGGCCCATTGAAGCCAAACGGGGACCCTCTGGCTTGCCTTTATCTTACTGTTAGGCAGCTGAAGAGGGGCTTCACTGGGGCTCAGGGCATACTGTTCCTGGAAGGAATTCAAGGCTCAGCCCAGGTTTCTTTTCCTTGAATTATGCAGTGCTGCCCTGTTTAGGCTGGGCTTACAGGACAACTCAAGTTTGAGCTATCTACACAGCTCCCCATGAGTTGTCTCTCCAGAGATAGGGACTAAAGGCAATCCAAGGCAGAGTTGCTCTTACAGCCCCCCATGAGTCGCCTGGTGCACTGGACAGGACCGAAACCTGTTTGTGCAATTCTGAGCCAGATGATCCTACATCACTGCAGAGCCCACATGCACCAAGGATGGACTCACGTGTCAGTGCTTCAGCATCTCTGTGGGATGGAGAAGTTACATGCAGAGCTGAGCTGCATGTGCTGCTTGCTGGTATGAAGACACCTGGTTGCATTTACCACTTTGTTGACAGAAGATTTAACTTGTGAAAAGAAAAAATTGCCATTTCTAGTCTTTTTTTCCCAGACTTGAGTCTTAATCTTTTAAGAAGCTGCAAAACTTTTCCATTTCAACAGGAAAAATCCAAACCACAGCTTGCTGTGCAAAGCCAAGGTGCCACCCCACGCACGTCCCCATGGTCACGGCTGACGTGCAGGATTCTAACGCAGCTCTTGAGAACAGCAAGCAGAAATAAACAGGGCTCCAGCTTCAGCGAGACTTCTCCAGCACAGGGCTGCTTTCCTGCCACAAAGAGCCATGTACAGCAAATCCCCCCTTTTCACCAGCTTCCAACCCAGTTACAGGCTGACTCTTTGCTCCCTTGTTTAATTAAATCTACACTGGGGGAGATCACAGGCCTTGTCACTGACACTGAGATCACTGCCACCATCCTGCTGGTTGGACATCTCAGAAAAACCTAAGCCCCCAATCTGCTGGCAGCCCCCAGGCTCTGTGCTCTGCAGGCAGAGGTTTAGGTCTCTGTAACAGGAGCCCCCTTGCCCCACCTTGGCCCATGGGACACATCTGGCACTGCTGTCACCTACCCTCAGTTTACACACTGCAACCTGAAACGGTTTAATTTACAGGAGGAAGAGACAGGCCTCTCCAGAGACCATGAGACTGCACCTCAGCAAGTCCTTTGGCTTCAGGCCTGACACCCTCTCCCTGTGATCCCCAGCCTGGGGGAGCCCACGGGGTTGTCAAGCCTCACACTCATACTGACAAAGAAAGATTGAGTCCCAGCAGGGTGGCAAGTTTGGCACAGGCCAGAGCCCAGGGCAGCAAGGTAGGGACACACAAACCCTGGGCAGGGATCACACACTTGGCCAGTCGCAGCGGCTTTGGCTCAGTAGCAGCCACACAGGCTAAGCACCTCCCAGGGCTTCCTGCACCATCGCCAGTGGCCTGGACTGCTGCAGGGCTGCAAGGAAGACTGCACCATCCAGGTACACATCACCTGCAGCCCACCTCAGCCACCGACAGGTCCCGAGAGCTGAGTACAGCTCCTGCAGCCATTTGTCTTCCTCGGTGTGTCTGTATCCCTGCAGAAACACTGATGCTCCCGCTTCACAGTGGTGGCACAGAAAGGCCCGCTGTCCTGGCCAAGATTCACAGGCATGAAGCCAGCTCCAGCCCGATGCTGGGATGACAGCTGTGGGCCACCTAAGTGCCTCCTCCTTTTTGGTGTATGATTTTAAAACTTCCTTGGAAAGACTCACACAAAACTCGCCTTTGCCATCTGGGAGGGCATTGAGAGCACAGCTACAGAAAGCTATTGCTCACTCCTAAGTCTGTAGGCAGGGACACACCACCTTGCTTTTGAACCCAGACTGTAGACCTTTCCGTCTGGACACAAATGCCTCGGTGCTGCAATCCCCTGCTTGGAGAGCAAGCAGGATGGGGGTCCTGCGTTTGCATGTGGGGACTGCACACCAGCAAGGATGCGCACGGTGTGTTTCCACGTGTCCCGCTCAGCACCAGATCCTCAGCCATCTTGGAAAGTTCCCTCTTGTAACAACAGAATCAACAGGCAGAACCCTTACTGTACAAGGGAGAGAAGTTCAAGAAAGTTCACCTCTACCAGAGACCATCAGACAGCCCCAGGAGCCCCTCAGAGCCCCAAGCCGCCAGCACCATGACTGTGACTATGAGAGCTAACACATGTGCATGTGACAGGGATACAAGCCTTGGCTGATCTCACATCCAGCAGACACATTAGGCCAGAGGATCTCTGCGTGTCTGCAGCCCAAGAAAGCAATACCTGCTCTAGAACACAAAACTCCAGCAGAAAGGAGTGTTATTCCTGACTTGGGTGACACCACAGTAGGGGATCATACACACGCAGGATTCACTACCCAAAGAGATGGTGGAAAACACAACAGGAAGGTCCCAAGAGATGTGTCTGAGGTCTCTCACTGCCGGGCTGGGTCACCTGCAGCACCAGGTCCCTCTCAGCTCTACCAGCATCATCTCTCCTCAACTCCCACATTCGAACTTACAGTGGGGGAAGCAGGGGCAGGGGAGGGGTTGGAAGGATGGGGTGTGGAGCTGTGCTTAGGCACATCCTCCCCCCCCCAAGCCTGACACTGCACAGGTAGCAGGTCTTGAGCAGCAACGTTTTTGCAGGAAACCAGCGTGATGCGCACAGCGGGCATCCTTTCGGCTTGAACCCTGCGCATCGCCCTGGCACAAGCCTTTACCTGCGTGGGGGCAGCTCTCAGTACCAGTTGTTTCCATCCACAGCAAGTGCTCAAATGCATCCTGCTCTGAAGGATCCAGGATTTCCTTTAAAAAAACATCCAGCCTCACACCATCCTGCTGCTGGGGGCTCCCGGAGGTGAGGCAAGCCCGACTGGAAGGCTTGACTCTGGCTTTGGGTGTCAGGCTCCCCCACAGAGCCCACCGCTTTTGGGGGACAGCGGGCAGGCTGCCAAAGCACGTGTTTTAAAGAAAAACCCTGAACTGGGCTTATCTTTGAAACATTTTTTTCCTAAAGAGTTCAATTTTGAGCTAGTTTGAAAGCACTGCCATTTTAATTTTTTAAATGAGAAACACTGAAGGCATGACTTGAGTCAGAGTTACAATATCTCCAGATAAGACAGCAAACCAAATCCTCTGTGATATGAATATATTTACAGCTGTAGACTTGCTCTGCAGTTCCTCTGTGTCATCCTCTCAAAACATTCTGACTGGAAGAGCTAGGAAGCCAGTATTTACAATTTCGTATTCAAGATAATGTCATAAAAAGTTTATGAAAAAGTTTGTATTAGTTCTGCAGAGTCTGCCTCTAGTATCAGATTTTTTAATATTAATGGAAAACTTTTCCATCAAAGGAACCCCAAATCTCTCCTACCCAAGAAATTTCTAAGAGGAGGTGCTTGCTAAGGATAATGTTTGCCCAGGGACTCATAAAAAGATACTGAACACTGTTGAATGTGGGATTTTTTTTTCTTGTGATTAACAATTCCCTGTTTATTCACCTCTACACATCAATGGCTGATCCTTTGCTACTAAACTAATCTTGAATACAAGTGTATCTGTAAGCTAAAGAAGAGTAAATGCATATTGAGGGTGAGGTAACATAACAGCTCACCAACCTAACATACAGCAAATGCTTACACCGGTGAGAAATCCTATAATAAACAAGCTTAGTCATTAAGCAGGCATGAAAGGGCACAGTAATACTTATCTACAGTTTGAAATGGATTTGCTAACTTCAACCCAATGCTCTCAAATGTGTAGCGTAATAGAAAGGGAATCCACACATTTTTTATTCATCACGTCTTTTCATAAACCTGAATCTTTTATAACTCAAATCCTCTATTAACTCATTTTTCAATTCACTAATTCTGAAGGAGCAAAGCAATTTACATGAAAATACTTATTTTTAATGTTCTTTTTATGAACTGCTTATCAAGGTCAAGCACTATAATTTGAAGAGTGAAGTATGTTATTTCATTATAATACGTTTGATTTTATGCTGTTCAGAAGGAACACTAAAAAAGTTCTCCAACAAGTATACATTAGTTGCACTGACTTTTCAATTACTTTGGTCCCTTTTTCCTTGTTAAGGCATAAATAACCTCTGGAAATCACCCCTGACTACTTCTATCCAGCTCTCTCCATGAGATTGCTGTCATTCCTTGCTATATGCTGTTCACAGAAGCCAAAGCCCTTCAGTAACATCATCTGCTCCTCCAGAAAAAGGCACCTTGTGCTTCACAGGCATTTTTGCAACTGCAGAGCAAGCTGCAGCAGTGAGGGCAGAGCTGCCAGGAAGAGCAGCCAAGCTGCTGTGCTGCCGCCAGTGCAATGGCTCACAGCTCCCTCCTGCTCTGTAGGCAAAGGTTTTCCAGTCTTGTGGGCACGTGAACAAACAGAAGAAAAACCAAGAGCTCTTGTGGTAGGGAATGTCCTCGCAGCTCCTTAGCATGGAATTTCATACCCCTTGTTTGTATCATGCACATGACGGAAGCCTGTAGCTTAGTAGCTCTTCGTTCAATCAGGAATGGTCCTGCAGAGCTGGACAGAACCCACATTCACCCCTCAACTGCCGACAGCACAAACAAAATGCAGGACCCCTCATCCACCCTCTCTTCCTGGGTGACTGAACCCTAACTCAACTCTTTGGATCTATTTTACCTGAACCAGAAAGTAAAACAGGAAGGAAGAATTACTGATAAATATTTCTTCTCATGGTTGAAGCAGTTTTACAGTTTTTCCCTAGTTCTGACTCTACCTGAGACTGTGCCTCCAGCAGGAGACAGCTATCCAAACATCCTATTCAGGACCCAATTCCCCTCAAAAGCAACCCCACACTGCCCTCCTAAGAGAGCCAGACTAAGCCACTGCCATGGCTTTTTGGATTATCTGACCCCAACTGTAACCCTCTTGCTTGAGAAAGCAAATAAACCCACAGAGAGAAGCCTCATAGCCCACAGCATTCCCGGCCTCTGCAGACCTCTCTCTGCAGGCCCTCACAGGTTTTACATGCACATAAGCAATACATGCTGCAGGTCGGGTAAGGCTTGTACCTCAGGCCAGGGTGCAAATAGAGGTGAGAGAAAGAAGAATTTAAAAAAGAGAGGTCATAGGCAAAGGGTGATAGGAACAGCAAACTTTGAGAATCCAACACCAGCTATGAGACCCTGTTAGTTCAGGCAGACACTGAAAAATATCTCAGCACATTTGTACCTAGCTCAGGCATGCACAGGCTAAAAGCCTGCTCTGCAATTCCTTAGGATGTTTGCACCAACAAAGCTTTTACTATTAGCTGAGCTTGGCCAGAACTTGGGCTTGTTCATGACAGAATTTTTTGTCCAGTGACAGCCACAAGCAGACGCTTAGCCCAGAGTGCAAGAACTCTACGTAAGTCACATTTGGCTTCTTATTATTTTGGGGTAGGAGTTCACAGCTTATTATCTGCTCCTTTCTGTGTGAAGACATAGCTCCTTCTAGTTGTTCTAGGGCTGGTTGCTACCAGATTCATGTCATACTCCCTGGTTTTTCTATTAGGAAAGAGAGATGACACTTTATCCTTCAGGCCAGTCCTGCCTTATTTACTTGTTCCTTGTAGAGAAGCCATTTTATAAATTTGATTAATCATTTTCCATTTTCTCTGGACTCTCTCCAGTTCTAATTTGTCTTTTTCAGATGAGTGGGCAGTGCTGAAGACACAGGGAAATCTTGGCTTCATACAGTGGGGAAAAGGGTTCTCTTTTGCTGCGCTTAGGAGATTCGACATTTGGATTTATTTTGAGCAGTGCCAAGCAATGGGATGTTTTTATTGAATTATCAGAGCCTGAAGATCTCATTCCACCATGGGGAACTTCTGGCTTGTTATACAACAAAACCAGAGGATTCATTTAGCTTCTCTGCAGTGACTTTATCCTCTCTGAGTACTGCCTTTCTGCCATCATCTTCCACTGGCCCTACAGGCTTCCTGTCCCTGATCTGCTCAAAGGTGGATGCTTATTCTGGGTTTCTGCGCTGCTTTTGTTTGTGTTTTCTTCAAATGGTATTTTTTTGGGGTTGGTTTGTTGGGTTTTTTTGGCCTGCAGTTTTGTGGAGCCCTTAAACCAATCGTGCCATAGGACAGCATTCCTATGGCACTGAATTCCCTCAGGCCCCTGTGCACCATGAAACCCTTACTCCTTTCAATGTCACGTTAGAGGCCTGAGGAAAATGTATTTCTGGTGTATTTGTTTTACAGAGCCAACCACCTCTGAGAGCGCCTTGCTGGTTTGGAGCATGTAGACTTGACTTTTTGGGTTTGGTTTTTTTTTTGGTCAGGATTTATAGTCGATATACCATCTGTAAATTGAGGAATAGATGCACTTCTTTTTTATGCAGTATTTGTATTTTCAGTGCATTGCTCTAAATTCACATGTTGCATTCCATGAAGCCTACTGTAGCTGAGGATCTTCCAGAAGCAGCTGTCCACAATGTCTGATTTCTGCAGACTCCTCCTCCCTAGCTCACTGCTTGCTCAACACAAGGAAGACAAATACAGGGAGTATCCAGGGAAAATTAGGAGATGATCAGGCTGCTCTCCAGCTCCTGTGCTGACGCTGTAGCAGGGCTTTGCTCCCACTCCTCAAGCCGCTGCCCTGACGTGCCATGTAGCCTACCCCAGTCAAACAATACATCTTGCTCCCTAGCCCTCTGCAACTCATCATGTAGCCTCTCTCTTTTGTTAAAAAAAACCTCCCAAACATCGCAGTTAATGTTCTCCTGCATTGAATGCTTTACAAAAAGGAAGGGGGAAATTTTTTTCATGTTTAATGCATGCCCTTAACTATCAACCATACTAAAACACAGTCCTGCAAATGCACAGGAGAGATCCTGTCAGATTAATGAATAATTGTCCTCCAGCTCAACAAAGGACTGATCGATCCTTACTTTCATTTATTTCCTGGCCTCATCCTTAGTGGACTTTCTGCAATAAAAACCTCAGATTTCTTCTGAATAGACACTAAATGCTGATGCGCTAATGTTCTTCAGCATCTCACTTTAACCCCCTGCTGCTGCCTGAAAAGCTGTGCTGCGTCTGTGGCACAGCCATTGCATGCAATGGATTAATCATCAGGGAAGATGGTGCCAAATAACTAGGTGATAGCTTTACTAATATTTGTGTCATTAAAGACTGGGAAACAACAACTGAGATTCAACAATCTTGTTAAAATATACTTTTCCTGAGAGAGCTCCCCATTCCAATGTATGACAGGACATAAATTCAAAATAGAGAGATTACCGTAAAATACACAAAGCTAAGGCTGCTGGTAACTCATTACTGTCTCCTCGTCAATTTAGGGTTATTTGCTGTGCAAAGGAGAGTACACACAGGGCCGTGCACATAGGTGTGCATCCAGGAGGAGCTCTGGTCTCTGGGGGACAGACCCAGAAACAGAGGGAAGACAGACCAGCAATTTGGCACAGTTAATTCATTACATGAGACGGGACCCAGCCGCTGATGAAGGTTGTGTTAGTCACTGCAGAACACAGAGTCACTCCCCTGCCCCTACAAGGTATTGTCGGGCAGAGGCTGCTCCATTGTGCTGCATGTTGGAAATGCAAATCTTCCATATTCTGCTACTTTTTCCACAACTTTTCAACTCCACAGTTTCACACTGCTGCCTTGCACTATATCGGTGTGTCTTTCCTCAACAACGGTATTGTTATTCTGGTTTCTTACAGTTAATTTACAGTGTATTTGGAAAATGTGCAAATGACTATTGTGTCCATTACTGTATTTAATGCCACAGACTGGAGAAATAGTTTCTATTTCATAATCTAACATCCTCATTGGAGAAAATTAATGGAATTGCTTGTCCATTTATCATTGCATGTTAGATTTAATGGCGAACTTCTACATACCTAAATAATTCTACAGCAAATTTTACATGTAAATACAATAATCCATAATTAATTAAGTCTGGCTACACTTGAACAGCAAAGCGTGGGTGAATGGGAGAGAGAATCATAAGGAAACTATCATTTCTTTTGACAAAAAGCCACAATTTGGTTTTCATATTATCGTCATTTAGATTCATGGCACAGAGCAATCTCATATTTTTAAATTCCCATTACAGTTCCTTTTCAGATGTTATGGCTTCAGATGGTCACTTTTCTTGTTTCAATACTAAAAATAAAAGGGAAATAAATTTTGAGCCATGAAACTGTTACCTTCTGGCTGAGTTCACATAAAGGAGAATAAAGAATCAATGACATTTCTTCACTAGAAAATAAGTGGTGGGAGAATTATCCCTTTCAAACAAGAACCACTTCAAATTTTTGTGTTCAATAGCCTAAATTACAGTGTTGAGCAGTTAGAGTTTAGACACACAGAGTTCAGAGATAATCCCCCAAAAGGCCAAATTATAAATACCATGTTCATAATGACAAACACCGATTTGTTGCCTTCAATGTGACTGAAAAGCTGCCTGAAAGTCTAGACACCCCCTGACAAACTCTTGAGACTCCTATAGTTGTTTCAGCCTTGATAGCTGAATGTAATCTAATAATTCACTCAGTAGCAAAATTAAACAAGTGCAGACTACAGTAATTTAACTTCTTAAAGACAAAAAAGAAACATGCACTTTTTTGCAAGTCAGTATAGTCTGTGAGGATGTTTCATACAAACCTACAATGTTTCTGTCATGCAAAGTAGTGCGTGACAAAGACAAAAGAAGGTGTTTTTGCTTAGTACAGTACAAATATAAAAGCAAGCCTTCTCTCATGACCTGTCTGAACACTGTTGTCCTGGGACCTGTAGTTTGTACATGAAAATACATACATTTAAAAACACAAATTAAAAACAGGCCCTAGAAAACTGAGTTAGATGGTGACTGTATAGGCAAATTGCCTCTACTTGCTCTTTGTATTGGCTCTGCATTTATAAAAGACAGATTGTGCCACACTTCTGCATCCAGCATTCAGAAAAGGAATCTGTCCCTTGGGACAGGGAGCAACACTGTGGAAAGGCCATTAATTACTAGCATTTTTTCCTTCACCCTGGGGTTGGAATTGTGACTAGTAAATGGGCCACAAATGGAACATTGAGGTGATAAATGTACTAACAGCTCTGTTCACTTTTTGTCTTAACGAAGTTGGAGACCTATGAAAATGTAGTACAATTGTGTTTGATTATAATTATGAATTATATCATGTATTATACATGCGGGAGCACCTGCAAGTTCAGAGCTTCATGCAGATGGCCTGACTTTGGAAAACTTGAGTTTATCACATCAATAATGTGATATACAAGGTTGATGCTGCATGTCCCTTCCTCTCTGTTCAAGGAAAGGGACATACTAACATGGACATATTAACACTATATGTTGAAGTGAATGTGAGACTGTCTGGGGGATAAATCATGGATGAAAGTGAATCTGCCTGTTTCTGGGAGACCTCCAAGTAGAGGAACTGCACCACACCTTCTCTGCAGACCTGTAACCCTCTCCTGGTTTTGAATGAGACTTCAGCACTGTTTTCCAATATCAATATTGACCCATGTGGGCATCTGCACACTGCTCATCCACATGTCTGCACACAGCCTGTATGTAAAGGTGCACAGATCCCAACACAGTTGTCTTGGTGCTACCAGCAAAAGGAATAAACAATGAAGAATAAATAAGGTATCTGAGTTTTCAACATCTTTCATCCTAGCTGGTATAAGATTCCACATACCTTCTGAGATTTCTGTCCTGAGTGTGCTCATTATGGCTTTGAAGGCTCTTTTAACCAAATCAGCTAGGAAATGACCTGAGATCCTGTTCTGGTCCTTTCCTGTGAATAAAATATAGATCCTGCTCTAAAGGCATCTGAACAAAATATACAGATACTTGTGTAAGCTAATTATTTCAAGAAAAAAGTAGCTCTATTCCCTCAGTTCTTGAAGGAAGAAGTGCACTTCCTGGTTTGGAAATTATTTAGCTTCTCCCACAAAATATATGTAATTTCCAAACTGGTTTTATACATCTGAAATCTAAGTTCTTTTCTTTGTACTACCTTTCACTGCCCAGCTTCATTTCTCACTGCTTAGTACTGATCATCAGCAGAGGTTTATGAGCATGTACAGCATTGTTGATGATTATATTGGATATTACATCAACTTCTAACCATAACAAATGGGTCTCAGAATAGTTTCTGTTCATTTTCTTACAAAACAAACTGTTCTTTCCTTTCTGTTTCCTTCCTGATGATTCTCAGAATGCCAAATATCATTTCCATTTTCTGCCTGAATTGTCGTTTTCAGAGATAGAAATGAGCAGTATGAAATGCAATTGTCCCGTGTCACCCTCCAGTCCCCACTGTGGCCTCCTGACAGCATCCTGTTGTTAGTCTAATGGGAAAGCTCTGAACATCGATTGGCACTTGGCTTGTACAGTAACATTAATCTATCAGGAGAAATATCATGATATGGCCATCACAATAAACAAACAAAGAAAAACCCCAATACAGCCTGAGAAGGAAAAGCTGCTCTGTTTTCTGTGTGGGCAGACAAAAGACTTCGCAGGTGCCCCAGGCTCTAGGAGGGCTCTGGCATAACTCTTGTGACACTCAGAGTCTGCAGCAGCAAGGATTTTGTGAGACACTGCAGCATGGGTCTCTCATCTGAAATCCCAAGTATGCTGTGCAGTTTTTTGCCCTTCTGACATGTCTGGAGAGATGAGACACTGTCCTGCAAAGTTTCTATGTGTGGAGAGATGAGACATTGTCCTGCAAAGTTTGTCTTATCATTTGATCATATTAAACTGATTTATTTCATGTTCTGCACAGTTCTCTGCACAGAAACCTGTAAAAGCCGAAGGTTGCAATGTTCCTAAAGCTGCAAGCACAGAAACTTGGACTTGCAAGATTTGGGAAGCAACAAAGCCACCTACTCCACCTCTGAAATCCCTGTCAATATACTCCATTAAACAGGGCTTTTCAAAATCGGCATCATGTACAGCATTCAAACACAGGAATAAACTCTTCATTGAAGTTTTCTTGCTTGGTTATTTCAAAGATAAAAATTACTCTTAAAATACACTATGCCATTATCTCACTTACCTGAGCCTATTACTCAGATTGCTCTCTGCAGACACCTACACCTCTCTGAAAAAAGATCACAGATAAACACTCCATTTGCAGTTCATTGCAGTTGGGCTGTGCCAGCACTTCCACTGCTCTCTGTGGCTTTCAAGTTCCAGAACAACTTGCCTGCTCCTCTGGTTGGCTCCATGGCCAGTGGAGCAGGGAGCTCTTTCAGTTGTCCCTTAGATATTACAATAATAATTATGGTTAATATTATGAATAATATTATGATTTAAAATTTTGTATCAATTAGTGATTCATCCTTTTCCCTGTTGAGTAAAGCTGTATCCTGGCATGAGGTAAGACATTGCTGCCTGCGACTGCTCTGTCCTGCTTGCAAATGATAGGTCACCAGCTTCCCTCAGATGAGCAGCTGCATGCTCTCTCCCTACCTTTCAGACAAAGCAGCCAGCAACAAAGTGCAATAGTATAAATTAGTCTAACAATATAAACACTGAAATGATCCCACTTGTATTAGACCCACAGTTTTGTCTAAAATGTATTACAAGGTAACATCTTGCTGCAGGAGTCTGTGCCTCCAGCAGCAGGGCAGCAAGGGGAGACCAACATCTTTACTCAGCCACTCTCCAACGAACAAATTTCAGTCCAAGCCTCATGCCTCATTCTCCTTCTGCTTTCTGCTTGTGTTATCCTCCTGATTTGGTTACCCAACATCCTGATACTGAGCCCAAGAACAGGACTGAATACTCTTTTGTAGGTATTTCTGCACACAACCACCTTATCTCTTGTGCTCCATGGTAACAACCTCCATCCTCCCCTTCTGTAAGGAATAAATTTGGTTTGGTTGTGGTTTATGTTTTTCTCTGCTGTCAGATCCATTAGCATTTTCTTAAAAACAGAGTTTCAAATAAAAAAACCCACAAACCTTCCTTGTTCATGGAAAAGGGCTCAACTGAATTTGAGCATCATATGTTAAATGACTGTCATATGTTAAATTAAAATGAATTATTGTTTAGATCTGCACATCTCTTGAACAGCATTAAAAAAAGAGTCATCAAACAGACCTAACTCCAAAAGTCCAAATATAAGTGCTGGAACATTCACATCCCAATAAAATTGGAAGTAATCCTCATTATCTGAGCAAAATTTAAAAACCAGTAAATGTGTTAAAATAAGAAGTCAACAGTCAGATGGGACTGAAGGAATTAGAAGATTTCCTGAATGTTATGTGCACAGGGTGACTGATGCAATATTCCTTTTTGAATGAGCTTTCACTGCAATTTAGTAATGCATTTTCCCCTCTCAAAGACTAGACTGAAGCCAGACAGTGAATGCACTTCTCTAAACAGAAACTCAGTTTCTAAGAGCAGTGCATAAAGACCAGTGGATAATTCTCAATTATAAAGGGGAAGCTTCTTGAACAGCTGACAGATTAAGAAATTTAAGGAATAGAGACCAAGACCAGAAAAATTCCTGTTCAAACACTCCATCTGAAGACCTAAACACATGGTTAATATAAAATATAACAGCCACTACCTGAGCAGGCCAGTGTCTCCAGGGCCATGCACAGGGACGGACTGAGATCTCACCTGGGAAACCACCTCCTGGGAAAAGGGAGAGCATATAAACAAACAAAACTCAGAAAGGTCAGTCACAGTCTCTCTTCTTCCTCAGACTTTGTGACCTGGAAATACCAGGTTTTCTGTGTCTTGTGCAGGCTCAACATCGTTAGCTTAAAACTCCAGTAGCAATGAGCATCAGAACTAAGACAAAGCTTATCAGGTAATTAATTGAATTGAGTAGCTACTACACATGCCAGTCTAGGCACACCTTATAGTACATGCTTTCATGAACTTTCTGTACGCATCCTCTGACAACTACAACTTATTTCTACTTTGCCTCCATTCCCATGTACGACTGGCCCATCCGTACACTTTCCTAAGACCCTGGTGCAGGTATTTAATATTGTTCTTGGCTGACTAGCTTGCAAAATATTTCACTTTGAAGGCCAATGTTCTCTCTCACCTTTAGCAAGTCTGAGTGAAATGTTCTTTACACTTTGTTTCCTTGCACACAGTTGTGCTTTACAGCAACTTTGGGATTAATATTTGCCTTTCTTTGATGCACAGGCTGCCAGCTAGAAATAAAATTTCTGGTTTTCTGCTACTGAGTATTTTATGCTGATGATTCTACAAGTTCTAGGAACTATTTAGCCGTTACCTAAAAGCGTTTCATAGGCAAAATAGTTTTTCCGCTGTTTGCACTGATTTTTCTGCTAGCTCATTTGACTGTGCAAAGTAAAGGTTTAACAGCATGTGCTTGAAATGATATATTAAACAATATTGCCACAATTACTTAGCTCTGTAGATATCATGACCTAACTGTATGCCTTCTCTGAGTTTGGAGATGTCATTCACACAAGACCAACATAATTCTGTGTTTTGGAGCCTGTCAATAGAGAAAGGCTCCAATTGTCAGAACTGAAATAAATAGAGGAAAATTAATCAGAAAAAGCATTTTGGATTTCTAATTGCCTTTGGCCCAAAGGATCTTTTGAATTGAAAGGAAATGGTTATTGTACTATTGCTCAATTAAACCAATTAAGCTTTTGCACAGTGCTCTGAACATCAACATCATAAACCACTGAAAATCCCAGTTACTCACTGCAGAATTCCAGATGAGTCAATAAAGGATAAATGGTGCACAAGTGACAAGTGACTCATCCCACAGATTCTCTTTGGAACACACTTCCAGTAAAGCCTACTGGGAAATGCAGCGTCTTCTCATAGTAACAGACCTCTTCCAACTGCAGGAAATCACAGGACTACCGCTGACTGACAGATAAACAGTTCTGGTAACATTACTGATCCTCTATGCTCCTCTGTTCTGCGTACCAAGTATTCTCAAAACTAAAAGCAATTTAATCAGAATGCAAAAGGTGGTATGTTTTGCACAGGCAAATGAAAGCTGATAAACTACCAAACAGAAACCTGTCAGTAGTACAGCAGTAAAATCTCTTGCTGTAAGTTCAAAAGAGTAAATTTAAGTTATGTGAATGGGTTATCTGAACATATTTCTGGTTGTCTTGGTGAAAAAAGGTAAAATAAGGTACATCGACAGATGTCTAAAAAGATCTATTTGTTTTTATGACAATAGAGTTAAATATAATGATATTAGTAAGTTCGTTGCTCATTTTCAGATAACCTAATACAAATACCAGCATAAAGGCACTGTTAGAATAATTGACTTCTATATGCACAGGGCTTATGAATAATTAGAATCGTAATGGACTAGAAAACTATAGTTAAATATTGTGACCAAAATCCTTTTGTCAAAAGATCAAATGAAAAGGGTATGTACAGTGACCCCTGTAATTACCAAGAAATTAGTATTTCTATGCCATCCCCCAGCTTTTACACAACCAAGACCGAGGGCCTGTCCAGGAGTGAGGCTGTGCAAGTCTCTGGCTGTAGGGAGTGCCTGAGCCTGCTCCTACCGGCAGATAGTGTCGACAATCTCACCTGTGTGAGGTGTGAGCAGGTGGAAGATCTGCTTAGCATGGGGGCAGATCTCAAAGAAGAGGTAGAGAGACTAAGAAGCATTAGGGACTGTGAGCAGGAAATCGATTGGTGGAGCAACTTGCTGGCTAGACAGAGGGAAAATCACCAGGGAAATTTTCCCAAAAAAATTATGGCTCCCCAGCCCTATCAGGCAGAACGGGGAGAAGTCAGTTACCAGAAAGAAGGAGAGGGTTGGAAGATAGTCCCAGCTCGGCACTGTGGGAAAACCTCCTCCCTGCCTACCTCGGTTCCTCGGGTCCTTCTAAGCAATAGGTTTGAGGAGGCAAATGGGAAGGTGGGGGACAATCCCCCTAATAGGAGGCAAAGAATGAGGAAGTCAACTCCACATCTCAAGACTGCCTCCACTAGGAAAGACAGAAAGGTGATTTTGGTTGGGGATTCCCTTCTCAAGGGAACAGAGGGCCCCATATGCAGGCCAGACCCTACCCGTAGGGAAGCGTGCTGCCTCCCTGGGGCACGGATCAAGGACATAACTAGAAAACTCCCGGATCTGGTTCATCCCTCTGATTACTACCCACTACTCATTGTTCAGGCAGGCAGTGATGATATCTCTCAAAGAAGTATGAGAAGTATCAAAAGAGACTTCAGGGGTTTAGGGAGACTGATTGAGGGAGGGGGAATGCAAGTAGTGTTTTCTTCTATTCCATTTGGAGCAGTGAAGAACACGAGTGGGCCAGGAAAACAGAGGTGTTGAATAGCTGGCTGAGGGGCTGGTGCCGCTTTAAGAACTTTGGGTTTTTTAATCACGGGGCTGTTTACTCAGCACCTGGCCTGATAGCAGCGGATGGGTGCCACCTGTCCCCAAGAGGGACAAGAATCTTAGCTCAAGAGCTGGCAGGCCTCATTGACAGGGCTTTAAACTAGTTAGGAACGGGGGAGGGGAAATAGTGAGGCTTGCTAGAGTTGAGCAAGTCGCCACCTCTAGCCTTATACAAGATATGAAGGGTGAAGAGGGTGAAATTCAACAGGATAGAGAAGGGCTTGGAGATGCTGAAATTCTACAAGACTGTAGGGAAATACCACTAAAGTGTCCCTTAGGAACTTCTGGGGACTCCTCAGAGGAGGTAGTATTGCTGACCCCCCTTCTGGAACCTTCTAATGTCTCTCTAGGAGGCAGTGGGGAAAACTTCAGATTCCTCCCAGAGGTTTGAGGGAGGGCTCCTCAAAAAAGCAAGTGAGTCAGAAAGCACAGCTGAAGTGTCTTTTCATGAATGCACGCAGCATGGATAACAAGCAGGAGGAACTGGAAACCGTGATGGCACTGGGAAATTTTGATGTAGTTGCAATCACGGAAACATGGTGGGATGATTCCCACAGTTGGAATACCCCTGTAGAAGGGTATCGACTTTTTAGAAGGGATAGGTTAGGAAGCGTGGGGGAGTTGCCCTCTATGTTAAAAAGTGGATAGACTGTGAGGCGCTCTCCCTGAGAAGTGGCCAGGAGCAGGACGAAAGCCTGTGGGTCAGAATTAGGGATGGGGCTAATAAGGAGCAGCTGGTGATAGGGGTTTACTACATGCCACCTGACCAAAGAGAGAATACTGATGAGGCTTTCTACCTTCAGCTGCAGGAGGTGTCGTGGTCACAGGCACTCATTCTGATGGGGGACTTTAACCACCCAGACATCTGTTGGGAAAACCATACAGCAACCTGCAAGAGATCCAGGAGACTCCTGGAGTCTGTAGACGACAACTTTCTGGTTCAAATAGTTGATAGACCAACTAGAGGAGATGCATTGCTGGACCTGGTGCTCACGAACGTGGAGGAGATCATTAAAGGTGTTAAGGTTGGAGACAGCCTGGGCTGCAGTGACCATGCCCTAGTTGAGTTTGTGATCTCAAGGGATGTGGGCCTGGCGAAGAGTGGGATCAGGACACTGAACTTTAAGAGAGCAAACTTTAGGCTGTTTAAGGACCTGTTGACCAAGATTTCCTGGGAGGTGGTCCTTAGAAACAGAAATGTTTAAGACAGCTGACTACTCTTTAAGGATGCCTTTCTGAGTGCTCAGGGGCTCTCTGTCCCTCTGAATAAGAAAGTGGGCAGGAGGGGCAGGAAGCCAGCATGGCTAAGCAAGGACCTGCTGGTCAAACTGAGGGAAAAGAAAGGCAAACACAAGCTCTGGAAGCAAGGGTGTGTAGCCTGGAAAGAATACAGGGATGCTGTTCGGACTTGCAGAGACGGGGTCAGGAAAGCCAAGGGGCAGATGGAACTGAACTTGGCAAGGGATGTTAAAAACAACAAGAAGGGATTTTACAGGTACATTGGCCAGAAGAGACAGGCCAAAGAGAACGTACCTCCCTTGGTAAATGAGAAAGGAGAACTGGCTGCAACTGATGAGGAGAAGACTGAGGTACTGAATGAGTTCTTTGCCTCAGTCTTCTCAGGCAGCCAGGATTCTCATAATTCTCAAATCCCAGAACCTTGCATCCCTGGACCTCTAGGTGGGAACTGGGGGAGTAAATCCCCCCCCACTGTAAGAGCAGAGCAAGTCCGAGACCGCCTCATGAGACTGAATGTCTACAAGTCTATGGGGCCGGATGACATGCATCCCAGGGTCCTGAAGGAGCTGGCTGATGTGGTTGCTGAGCCGCTCTCCATCATATTTGAAAAGTCGTGGCTGTCAGGAGAGGTCCCTGGGGACTGGAAAAAAGGTCATGTCACTCCTATTTATAAGAAAGGGAGCAAGGAAGACCCAGGGAACTACAGGCCGGTGAGCCTCACCTCTGTGCCTGGGAAGATCATGGAACAGATTCTCTTGGATGACATGCTGGAGCACATGAGGGAAGAGCACGTGATCCGGGACAGCCAGCACGGCTTCACCAGTGGAAGGTCGTGCCTCACCAATCTGGTGACTTTCTATGATGGAGTGACAGCACCAGCAGATAAAGGGAAGGCGACCGATGTCATCTACCTGGACTTGTGCAAGGCCTTTGACACAGTCCCCCACCACATCCTGATCTCTAAACTGGAGAGATGTGGATTTGATGGGTGGACCATCCAGTGGATAAGAAACTGGTTAACAGACCATAACCAAAGGGTGGTGTCAATGGGTCTATGTCCAGGTGGAGGCCGGCGACAAGCGGTGTCCCCCAGGGGTCTGTCTTGGGACCGGTTCTCTTTAACATCTTTATCAATGACATCGATGATGGAATTGAGTGCACCCTCAGCAAGTTTGCGGATGACACCTAGCTGAGTGGTGTGGTTGACACCCTAGAAGGAAAGGAAGCCATCCAGAGGGATCTTGACAGGCTGGAAAAATGGGCCCAAGTGAACCTTATGAGGTTCAACACTGCCAAGTGTAAGGTGTTGCACTTGGGCCGGAAGAATCCCAGACATAGATACAGACTGGGAGAAGAGCTCCTGGAGAGCAGCCCTGCTGAGAAGGACCTGGGTGTCACCGTGGATGAGAAACTTAACATGAGCCAGCAGTGTGCTCTTGCAGCTCACAAGGCCAATGGTATCCTGGGCTCCATCAGAAGAGGGGTGGCCAGCAGGGACAGGGAGGTGATTTTCCCTCTCTACTCTGCCCTCGTGAGGCCCCACCTGGAGTACTGTGTCCAGATCTGGGGCCCCCAATACAAGAAGGATGTAGAACTGTTGGAGAGGGTTCAGAGGAGGGCCACAAGGATGATTAGAGGGCTGGAGCACCTGCCTTACAAGGAGAGGCTGAGGGAGCTGAGCTGGTTCAGCCTGGAGAAGAGAAGGCTGCGGGGGGACCTCATTGCAGCCTGCCAGTACCTGAAGGGAGCATACAAACAGGAGGGGAATCAACTTTTTAAAAGGGCAGATAATGGCAGGACAAGGGGGAATGGATTAAAGCTGAAGGAGGGAAGGTTTAGATTGGATATTAGGGGGAAGTTTTTTACGGAAAGAGTGGTGAGGTCCTGGAATAGGCTGCCCAGAGAGGTGGTGGGTGCCCCATCCCTGGAAGTGTTCAAGGCCAGGTTGGATGGGGCCCTGGGCAACCTTGTGTAGCTCCAGGCCTGAGGTTGGTGGCCCTGCCTCTGGCAGGGAGGTTGGAGCTTTATGATCCTTGGGGTCCCTTCCAACCCTTGCCATTCTATGATTCTATGATTCTAAGACTGCCACCTTATGCCAGGCTCTAGAGCTAGTAACTCTCCTGCCATTGTCCCCTGTTTGCCTCTTCTGCACTGGGTTCAGCAAAGCCTCCTCCAGTGTTTGGGGAAGAAGATGGCTACGTGTTTTACCAAAGCTTCTTGCATTTCTTTGGCATGAAGGAGGAAGTGCTTTCAGAGTACAGCTATGGGCCAACTATTTGAGGCTGTCAGAAGCAGCCTTCATTCAGAAATCCTGAAAAGATACCCAGTAATAGGGTGGCTGCTGCTGATCCACTGACAGCCAAAGTACTGGTGAGGATGCAAAATGGCGAAAGGAACAAGTGCATTACCATCTATAACCTTTGGAAACAGTGAGTTTATTGCACAGAAGATATTTTAGTGGTGTTTTTGGTACTAAGGAAAGACTTATTTGGCCAAATTATTTTTTTCCCCCAACTGTATATAACACAGGATACTATCTCTCCACAAAATCCCATTGTCCTTATACTTTATATGACTGCACTATGGCAACAGCATTTCCGAGAAAGGTGACAACTTTCTTGGAAGAAAGTGCAGGGATTATTTTGGAGATGTAAAATATCTGGAGTCTGAAGAGGATGCTGCTAAATGCAGTAATTTACATGCCGTCTTAAGCTCAGGGTGCAGTATGTTCCTGGAGAATAAATCTGTATTTTCAAAGCTCATACACTATAAACCACTGAATTTCAAAATCATAGCAGTATAAAACCACACATAAAGAAGAAGCAGCTGTGGGTTTCAAATTTCAAAGATAACTCCATAAAGATATTTAAAATATTTTTTCACCTCACCCATTTTTTCTCAATATTTATATCGCCTGATCTATATAGATGAATTTTATATGGTATCCCATGTATCTAGAGAAAACCTATTTGTCAGGCTAACAGAGCATGTGTAGCAGGTCTTAACAGATAAACCCCTAAAATAACCAGCAAAAATCAAGCCCGTCTGATCTTCCACTCTTATTGTATGTTTGATTTACATCCCCTGGCTATACGTCTTTATAACTCTGACTAGACACCACATTTAATATTCTGAGTGAACATCCCTGAATTCCAATAAATGATTAATAGCAAAAGTGTTGCCTATAGAAAAGATTGATTATTCTTTTCATGTGGAATTTAAAAGTCAGACAAACACTCAGGAACCACAAAGCAGAAACATCAAGAACATGTTTGTGACTAGTTTCTCTTAAGTAATTTCAAGAACTTTTTCTATGAGTTTTTTTCTAAATCTGGAAAGGCAGAAGCAGTACCTCACAGGAAGATGTGCTAGATAAAAAGCATACCCCTTGCAAAGGCAGCAAATGGTATATGATGTGTAAATACAATTTCTTGATTTTTTTTAAACTTGCTCTACAGTTGCAGATGTACTTTATGTCATAAGAATCCCCTTAATTGAATATAATGCACGGCAGCAACAATTGTAGCTTAAAAAAAGGAAGATGCTGGAAGTGGTCAAGCAGAAAGTGGATCCTCCACTGTACCTGCAGAGCGGGTACCACAGGCTCAACAGCTCTCAGATTTATGCTACTCCATCTGGACTTACACTGCACCACTCAGTTGCTTTAGCACACCCTCAGGTAAAAATAGTCAAGAGGACAACAAACAGGACAAATCTATTCCACCCTCTTAGGCCAAGAAGCCTCCAGAAATCACATCATTAACATATCAATAGAGTTATCCATATTCCACTGAAAAAGGAGCTTATGAGAAATTAAGACACAGACAGGTTCTTCTGAAATCTATCCTTATTCTAGAAGAATGAAGCACTTAAATCCTATTGAATTTTCAAAAGTTGTCTAGCACCTTAGTCCTTTCTTCTCTATCTAGGGTGTGTAATACCAGTAATCAAGTAATCAATGCATTTATCAGATTGCAGAAACACTTGAAACTATGTGGGTTAAAAGCATTATGCATGTCATCCTATACTCCAGGTGCCAATCTGCTGCTGACAACTACATCATAAGGAAAAGGGTGACCAGTCACATTAAAAATATTGGTCATATGTTGGAGAAGGGAGACTCCGACCACCATATGGTTCATCAGCAAGTCCCAATCTTTATTCAATCAAGCCTTGGTTAAATACACTGCTTAATTAGCTCATGCATATTGCAAAAGTCAAGCTCACTATTGGTCAAGCAGATAAATGTCGTCCCGTCCCTTCTTTGTTTTGTTTCCACATTCCTACGGTTTAAACATCCTTTTATCACCTCCTGCAGATGTGCAAGCGCCAGCAATATCCAGTTACAACTAGCTACCAGGTCAAGCCGACCTGGAGCTAACCCTTACCCTACTTACGCCATCTCAAGCAGATCCATGCTGCTGTGTCCCTTCTCTGATAGCCAGCACTGAACCAGGCTCTCCACACTTCCCCCGTTTTTGTTTTGGGCTAACAATGTCTGATTGAAGGTTGTTGATACCATTTTTTGCATCATGTTTTGTAGACACATACAGACACATGGTAAGAGTAGGGTAAGAGTTAGTAATACTATTCTTATCATAATGGCTGCTTTTACAATAGACAGCAGCCAGGGTCCCAGTCCCAGTGATCACAACCATCCGTCTAGACCTAAACCAGAGTCCATTTGTAAGTTATCAGATAGTTTTCATAATTCATCAATTTGGGAGTGTATGGATCGCGAATGATCAGAGAGGTTCATACAACACATACTTTCAAACTCTTCACACTCAAGGCCTTGGGCAAGCAAAAGAAAATCAATTGCAGCTCTATTTTGCAAAGTAGCATGTCTCACACTATCTACATCAGAAAGCAGGTCACTAAGAGCAAGACATGCAGCATTGGTTTGTTTATTCAGCCAACATCTCAAATTTGTTAATTTTTTCAGAGCAGCTGCAGCAGTCACCCCTGGAGCGAGAAGAGATGCATATATAATCTCTTCCAGTGACCAGAATGTTACCTCGCCGTTGCATTCTTTGTTAAAGGCGTGTGTCTGCCTCCTGGTTCGGTGATGGTGACGGCTCATGTTAAATATCATAGAGGTGTTAGGCGTAAGTAGAGATAAGCGACCAAGCGTGCATGGCCCTCCTCTTAGACGTGACGGGATACCTGACCAGGCACGGTCTCCACATATCAGAAAATTACCAGGCGGTAGCTGCAAGGGATGGTTAGTAGATATCGAACTGTTAGGCGAAGTATAATTGCACCAGCTTGTAGCGTTGCGATAAACAGCCATGCTATAATTTACATTGGTGGGCGAGCTTTGGTTCCTACTTGTATGGTTAAAATACAAGCATGCATCAGCCCTTACTGAACCCAGAAGCTCCAACTCCTGCGGTTCCTGAGGTGATACAGGAAGGTAACCAGCCCATCCATCCCATAAACGAAATGCCGTACTAATGTCCTGGGTTCAGCCCAGCAGCAGGCTGTGTTAGCCCTGAGAGTATTCCATACCAATTGCATCACGATCGGGCAGGCTGCCCCGCTTTGCAGGGGCGACTTCAGACCCAGGCACGGGAAGTCCCGGTCTGGGCAGCCGCAGTGCCAGTTCCAGGGGAGACTCCGGACCTATCAGAAACTGCTGGGCTCGGGAAGTGCTGGTCTGAGCAGGCGTGTGGGAGTTCCGGCTTCTCTCTCTCTCTCTCTCATTCGGGATCAGCGTGGCAGGCGGTGGTGAGGGGGGTGCTCGGGGGTGCTGGGCTCGGGGAGTGCTGCGTTCGGGAATCTGAATCTGAATCGGTTCGGGCACGGCTCAAATGACATGGTGTGGTGAGAGGTTTGCACTGTATATAATAGCACTGTGTAGTTAGTTGTTTTCATACTTTTCCCTGTTGTTTAGTAAACTATCCTTATCCTAACCTTGCAGGCCGTTGGTTTTTTTTCTCTGGCTCTGCAGCTCCTCGCTTAACTCTGTTCGCCCATCCTCCACCTCTTAAAGTGGTAGGGGGTTTTTTTTTTGTCTGACCTTTGTGGCCCCAGCTTTCCGCTGAGGTGTAAACCACAACAACTAAAAAATGTGGCAATCTAAAAACTTCTAATTGGTTACAAATACTGTTCACACCAAAGTGAATAATCAGTAATTATAACGAGTTTTGATAAGCATACCTTATAGCCAAACATTGTCAGTTTATCTTTAATGTCTAAAAGTTATCTGCACACCCGCTGTGCTTTGGCCATCTCATTATGGCTGGTTCATGACATGTTCACTTACTTCCAAATACTTTCTCACAGCTCCTTGATTTAAGGGAGTCTGTACACCTGTTTTCAAGGCCGCTATGTTTTGAAAAAGTGATTACCAAAACTTCTCAGCATGAGTAATTTTGTTGTTTCATGGGAATTTCAAGGATACTGTCAGAGTCTGTGTTTTTGCGAGGAGAGCCAGGCTGCTAGCAGGCCTGCTGTCCCCCTTGACAAATTTTTCCCTTTTTGTATCTGCGCCACAAAACTGCTTTTAGAGGTCCCTGCAAGGGCCCTTTGCAGAAAGCTCAACAAGCATGGCAGTAAATGTAAGACAAGTACCGAATTGTCAAATCCAATAATCCAAATTTAACCATTGACAATATCCATCCTGAAATTTCCCACTCATTAACCCAATCTGTCATTGTTATATCTTTTCTGTTCGATCTCTTAATTTCTGAATGCTCACATGAATCGACTGAGAGTGGTCAGTCAGATTCCTGCAGCACGTCTAAAATTTTCACAATTATGTCTGTGAGTCAGCAGCACAAATCAGCTGCTGCATGCCTCACAGAATCCACATCTGTAGCTAAGTGCCTTGATACCTTTGCTGTTGTATCTGTTTGCTTTGCCAATCAAGAGTGTCAGAAGTGCAGATAACTTCAGCTTCACGTTTCCATGCAGGCACCGATTGCAGCCTGTGACCTTAGATTAGGCTGTGCAGAAATCACTGTTTCTCTAATTTTTATTTACCACTAACACACTCATATTTAAAAGAGTATTCAAAATGTCCCGCAGCAAAACTCATACTCCATTGTGGCTGCACTTGGAACACTTGACTTCAGTCACTGTGATCAGGATCCCGTCCTGATTCATGCAAGCTTGATTTCTTCTGGATCCACAGCTTTATCTGCTTGGTTCCCATATCTGTAATGACATAGGCAGATCTCCTTTCCTGAGTTAGTACCTGTAACTTCATTTCACTAACATCTAACATGAACTTTTCCGTTCAAAACATACAGAGCCTCATTTAATCAAACAGCTGGAGAGATATCCTTCTCTCCCCCTTATTGTTTGTGAAGCAAACGCTTGAGAGTTTGATTCATGTGTTCTGTCATGGCTTTGGACTGTACAAGCCCTTTAGTCTCAGCAACCAACAAGTGTTATTGTCGTTAAAGCACTTTAGCAGATTGGTAAACAAAATTTCATGCAACTTCTGAGCTTGTGCAAAGCTGTCTGCTGAGGGACCAGCCCCGGCCAGTACAACCAGCCTGTCTGCTCTCTGATTTCTCCCTGCTAGACCTAGATGTAGTCAGTTAGCTCAGTGTGGCTGTGAATCTGGGTAAAGGAGTACTGATGCATAATACCACACAATGATCTAATCCACTTAACATTTCTAAGCAACTTCTGAACATCATTTAACATGCGAACCCCAGTTTTGATTGCAATCCTCTGAGGTGTTACAGTACTTTTATCAGTCTGTCAGTCCGAATATTTTCACACTGGCTTATTTTGAATTTTTCTATGGAGTAATCTGTAACCCCTTGCTTTTCAAATGCACTGTTAACTCATGAATCAAACTTTCAACATCCATGTTTTTTCCCACAATCAATATAGCAACCACATAATGATAAAAGATTAGATCAGGATGTGTTTTTCGTACTGGAGCAAACACCCAGGCTACATAAGCCTGGCACATAGTTGCCTTGTGGGAGTGTACCTAGGGACACCTTTCCAAAAGAAAAAACCCAATCTTTTTTTTAAAAAAAAAAATTTTTTTTTGCATGTTCCACAACCTTGTATAAGGCTTCACATGACCCTTAGTCAGTTGCTCCCGTATTAAATCGTGTAAGTGGGCAATATTTTTTTTCAAGAAAGCAGCTATTGATCATTGTTTTCTAGGTTAACTTTTTAAGTAAGCTGCCCTTTTTCAACGCTCGCTATCAAAAAATCATTTTTGCTAAGTAACCAGCCTTGCTCTCAGTGGACAAACACAGTCCTGAACCTATAGCACATACGAACAAATGAATGCTGCAAACCAATTAATCAGACAAACGACATTGCGAGACACAAGTTGTCACATCCAGTCCATATGGGTGTGTGTGTGCGTGTGTGTCGTGTGTGTCGGGGGTGGTTCTCAGCCACTGCCCGCAGTGCTGTTCTCCCCCCGCCATAAACCACAGTGTGATCCCGTTGTTCACCATGACTGAGCCCCAGGCGAGTGCTAGGACCCCGTTCCTTCTACCTCCCACTGGCCCGCTACTAACTCTCTCTGCCACCCACTTTTTCCCACATAAACTTTTCCCTGGTGATTTTTGCAATAGAGTAGGAATTAAAATACCCTGATTTAGCTGTTTTTCCCGTTCTGACGCTACCTTACGTGACCAGGCTCCTCCAAGCAGTCTGTGCAGAGTCTCTCGGGTGTCAGGAGACAGTGATATATTGATGAATGTCCCTGATTCGATGGTTGTTGAAGCTGATACTTGTCCATCTCCATAGGATTCTCTGTCCTTAGGTTTCTTGTCTGTGCTCATAGGTTCCTTGTCCATGGGGGCAACACTGTTCTGTGCCTGAATCGGTGATTCTCCGTCTTCGTAGTTTTCGGGTGGGGGCTCAAACCCTTTTACAACAGGGCATGCTGTTGTCTGCTCCTCTTTATGTTTTCCAGCTTTTCAAGGACAGGTCGAATTTGTTGATGCTGGTTAACATTTTTGACTGTGCTATGGGGTGTTTTAGGCTCAGTAGAAGTCAGAGGCAGATAGATATTAAAGGCAGTCGGTTGTACGTTTGTTTTCACATTTTTTCTTTCCGAAGGCATCATAGTGGAGGGAGTGCAGACCGTGGTGGCAGATTTACGTGCACTACTCGCTCCCCTTCAGTTCCGACAGATTTATAACTTTGCTCTGATAACACGGCATTTTTACTTAGACGTGTAACTGGGATGGGTGAAAGAGCACCCAGAAACAAAAACACATTCTCCGTAGTAGATTTTCTTTTTCTTTTTGAATCAGCTCTGTAGAACCCGTAATCGGCGTTAAAGCTGCAAAGGCTGAAGTAGCAGCAACGAGTTCCGCCTCTATTTCAGTTAAAGTTCTTTTACTTAATTTCCTGAGAGTTGTTAATGACTTAGCTTCTTTCACCCCAACTGAGGGTTTGTCAAGGATTTAAACGCCTATAGCTTCCTAAGTAGGTAAATCAAATGCTTTTCAGTGACACTGCGTTCAACTGTAAAAACTTTGCCTTTCCATGTCTCACCACAATGGCTTCTTCATCCAACCACACTGCGCACCAAGGGAGGCAAAGGACAGTCTTCAGCCAAATTGCTGTTGCCGCGCTGAGAAACAGCCGGGTTTCCAGCTGATGACCCCAGCCATTCAGCAGCTACAGCGGCCGCTTTTTGTTCGGCCTCGTGTTACACTAGAGCATTAATTACCCAAACTTTTCACTTTTCTAAAAAGCATTTAAGTAAATCATACGCCACTTGAACCGTATGCGGGTTCTGAAAACAACCCTTGTCATACCCATAAGCTAACAACCCCAGTAATTCCTTCTTTAAATCTATACCCTTAACATCCCTTTTTCGTAAAGCATTTGTAAATAAATCATATGCCACTTGCCTATCCATTTGCAGACGTCCACGCTGTTGCAGCTTTTCCAGGCTTCGGTGGCATGTATGGCCCAAAATCACCAATGTGATCTTTGGGGGCGCACTCCTCTATTTCAATTGCTCTGAGCGCCGTCCTGGCTGCAAACAGGACCCAACTCCTACTTCTCCAACCGTGGTCGTAGTCGCCTGCTATCAGGTCTGGACTTGCCCTCTTTCAGAGGGCCCTGTGCAAGGTCAGTTATCGGCATCACGTCGGGGTCACCCTTTGTTGGAGAAGGGAGACTCCGACCACCATATGGTTCATCAGCAAGTCCCAATCTTTATTCAATCAAGCCTTGGTTAAATACACTGCTTAATTAGCTCATGCATATTGCAAAAGTCAAGCTCACTATTGGTCTAGCAGATGAATGTCGGCCCGTCCCCTCTTTATTTTGTTTCCACATTCCTGCGGTTTAAACATCCTTTTATCACCTCCTGCAGATGTGCAAGCGCCAGCAATATCCAGTTACAACTAGCTACCAGGTCAAGCCGACCTGGAGCTAACCCTTACCCTACTTACGCCATCTCAAGCAGATCCATGCTGCTGTGTCCCTTCTCTGATAGCCAGCACTGAACCAGGCTCTCCACAGTCATAGAATCATAGAATCATAGAATGGCAAGGGTTGGAAGGGACCCCAAGGATCATAAAGCTCCAACCTCCCTGCCACAGGCAGGGCCACCAACCTCAGGCCTGGAGCTACACAAGTTTGCCCAGGGTCCTAAGTATCCTGGAATGATATCTGGGTCTGCTACTTATGGAGAATGGATTTCCCTTCTGTGCAACAGAGCTGTCTTGGTAAGATCATATTACAGTTTTATACTTCCACCTGGCTGCTCTTCCTAAGGCCAATTCACCTTACTCCTATTTCACCAGATGTTCACCTTTGCCCAGCAAAGAACAACCACTCCCCAGGACATCCATGTCCCAGAGCTGGGGCAGCAATGAATGGAGAGCAGCTGCCACTGGTGGCTGCTCTTGCACCAGAGGTGCCCTCCTTGTGTCATTTCCTCTGCATACAGCTTGGGTGTGTAATCTTGATGACCTTGTAGTTTTGGTTGTTCAGACAGTTGTGACAAGGTACACAATTTTTTGAGGAACAAAGAGAAATGGATGTAAAGGATCTTCACTCACTTTCTGCTTTTCTGGATAACAAGTTAGTATCAAGCAGGTTTTCTTCTCAGTTTCTAAGAGAATTTTTTACTGACTGTGAAAGATTAGCAATTAAACTATCATCATTTCCACCATCAGGAAACCCAAGACATTGCTTCTCCAGAATGTCCCAGTATTTTGGAATAATCAGTGGTTTCTGGAAACAGGCTAAGACCCTACTTGAGTTCATTTTTAGCCTTCTGTGCAGACATTGGATACCTCGATTAACCTTGGGAGAAAGAAATGTTTAAAAATGGTCCAGCTGCCACTCATCACAAAAGAAAAAAAGGAATGACAGGAAAAAGAGAATACAAATAAAATCACTTTCGCCTCCTATGGTGCTCATTGCTGCTCACTGAGGAGCACATTTGTCCCTGCAATGCATGACTGTTACAAAGCACCACATACATTTCAGTTGAGGGATCAAAGAGTACCTCTCTGTACTGAGAACTGAGTGCAAACTGGAAAGGAGGTCATTCCATTAGGTGTACGACAAAGGTATCCAGTCAGGGAAGATGGAAAGATACAAATATGCCCTTCCAATAGCAGGTGCACATCCTGAATGACTCAGAAGCAGCAGGAAAACAGATAGTCAAATGAACCTCAACACCTTTATGAGGCGTGACACTAACCTATACAGAAAAAGTTAAGCAAATTGGTCTGCACTATTTTCCTCATGTCAAATGAAAGTGTTAAGAAAATGCATTAAAGCTTTGGTCTTTCTTATACCTATGTTCTATAGCCTCATTTTTCCATTTGAGAATAATACTTTATATTAAAATCCCAAGTAAGCCATAGAATCAACCTCAAAAACTGATGGTAAACAGAGATTTTACTCCAGGAAAATACCATGTAACAACACTACTGAAGATAAAAGCTATTTCTCAATTTACATCAGTACACTGGAATAGTAAGAAAAGGAAATTATTAATGAAAACATATCTACACATCTGGATATGAATCTCCTCTGATTTTTGCCTTTTTAAAAAAAGGACATCTGCTGATATAGGCTAAGAGAAGCTACCATTCTGGAAACTTCCTTGTTGTTTTTGTATTAATATAGAAAAAAAGGCTTTCAGACTGCAACTATCTCCATTTATAGAATGAAAAGATTTCCAGATGAGAAAACCAAGCTACATATGTGGTATTTCCACGTGCAGACACAGCTACAGCACGCATTTTGCTACAGGATTATTTCATTAGCAAAGAAAGAAAACTAAAACAGATGTCCTGCACTGGTCTCCTGCAAATATAATACCCCATCATTTGTAACTTTTCCTAAGTTGTCTACAATACAGCTTGGCCAGCTGTTTCCAAGCTTTTGGCAAACCTCTCAGTCCAAGAAGCCAGCTCCAGTAGAGTAACTGCTTCAGCACTTCAGCAATAGTATGGATGAGTACCAACACTTCCTAATGAATTCCCAGTCATTTGCAGGTCCTCTTTGATGTAACATTCCCACAATAGCCTTGAACATATGTAGTTGAGAAGACCATATATTAAACAGCATTTTATTTGCTTGCTTCTGCTCAAAGGAAATGAAGAAGTAAGCTTCCCAAGGCATACCTTTCTGTGAGAAATTTCTCAAACCAGGATGCAACTTGGAGAGACATTAATAGTTTCTGTTGAGTTGAGGACTCTTACCTTCAAAAAACAATGAAGCTGCACAGTAATAGTGAAAACTAAGCCAACTATTGAATGGCATGAATAGAGCACTGGATTTCACATCAGAGAAATTCCCATTTATAAACACTGACTCACAGTCTTAGTAGGTGCTTAGTAGGAAATTCACAGAAGTCAGGGAGAGTCTTCAAAGCATTAAACTGTACAGTGTTTTGAAAGTCAAGGCCTTTCTTCAAGCAGGTCATGTGATGTAAAACCTAAGCCCCCAGGAAAACTCCACACAATGCTATTACAAATGCAGGAGGAAAAAAAGAAAGAAAAAAAAAGGTTTGTGTTCCAAGCAGCCTTTTGAGTCAGATGTGAATTCATTCACCAGACTTCTGAAATAGATGCCAGTGAGCAAAACATTAGCAGGCTTTCACACCCAGTTTATAGTCGACATAAAATTATAGAATAACATCTTAAATTTTGTATCTCTATTTCCTTAGGAATTTGCAACTATTGAAACACATAGATCAGCCTAAGTGCAAACCATAGCTGCTGCTGATAGGAAATATTATGTTCCCTTGGGCCCATACCATTTCACTGGTTACATGCGCACAAAATGTCATTCACAGCACATGTGATAAAACTACATTCTCAGGATCAACATTAAAATGCCTAAAATCCAGCCTTGCCTCACTCTTTGAGAATCTCACACAAAATCGTTTCAATAAAAAGTTACTCCCATTTAGAAAGCAAAGGGGAGCTCCTCTAATAGACAAAGCGCAAGCATCAGACAGGACTAAATTAACTGAAATCTTTTCCATTTACTCTGAGTACTGCCTAAATGGCATGCCCAACCTGTGCAAACAGCAAGCTGGAGTGTAAGCAAGAGGCCAGGCAAAGCTTCTCTAGTTTGAACTATTATTAGTGCAAACCTATCATTGTGTAATTGCTTTCCTGCCCTATATTGCGTTCCAGAAGTAGTTTGCTGACCTCTCTTTTCTAAGTCATACATTAAGATTTTTAAAAAAATAAAAATCTTGCAGCATGTCTCAAGGCTGGACTGAACTTCATGGGAGCATATGGTCATTTTTACCAGAGTATTGCAAACTAATGGATGGTAATAAACTAAATCAAGCATAATTTAATCAGTTACTTCGTAAAATGGGATGTTAGGAATATTGGTTAACTTGAAATCACAGAACTGTAGCACAATATAGGTTGGAAGTTTCCTGGACTGACCCGCTGGGCAAAGTGGGACCAGTAGCAACTTCCTGGTTTGCCTTCGAGAAAATTCTTTAAATTCATTTAATAGAAGTTAATTAAAAAAAAAAAAACCAACCAAAAAAACAGAGGGAGAAGAGTGAGTGCAAAAGCAAGTGAGGTCTTTAATGCACTTGTCAGAATACAGAATGTCAGAATGTCAGAAT
Organism: Laterallus jamaicensis coturniculus; assembly: GCA_022605575.1. Classification (NCBI taxonomy): domain Eukaryota; kingdom Metazoa; phylum Chordata; class Aves; order Gruiformes; family Rallidae; genus Laterallus; species Laterallus jamaicensis. The sequence goes on from JAKCOX010000015.1 coordinate 181,774, forward strand.
GGCTACCTACATTATAGGAAATAATTGCAGGTAGCAAGACAATGATTTTTCAGTGGACATTATTCTTAGAAACTACTATACCAAACTGAAAAAAGAGAGACATGAATAGCTAGTAAAAATTAAAATAAGGCTTTAAGCAAAACAATCATTATTAGTTCTCAGATGAAGCTGTTGATACTGTGATATGAGCCCCTTTCACTTGAACCAAATGTTGTCCTGTATTTCACTATGAAGTTCGGCAGATGTTTAACTGCTGGACTTAAAGGTCTTTTCCAGCCTTGTGATTCTGTGATTCACAGGATGTGCACAGAAAAGATAAAACCATTTCTGAGCACAGCCACATTGGTACTGCTCTCACAGAGGGTCCCAGGAGTCTCATTCAGAAATCTGAAGTGAGAATTCAACCATCAACTTTTAAAACCAATTTTCAGTAGTTTGTTTATATTTTGCCTCAGAATTTGAGTGAAGTTTAATCTCATTGATAGTCTACAAAAACCCTAAGGAAATCAATCTTCTAGAAAAGATGTCAATTAAAGGAGTAGAAAACCACATGAATAAAATGCAAGAAAATAAAAAATTGTCAATGTTTCAAGAATGAATTATGGTTTTCTATGCCATTGTCCATATTTTGATGGCTTTATTCTTAGATCTGTATCCTTGGCATACAGCTTTCAGGAATACTGCAAAGCTCCTTGCAACCTTGGGTGACTCACATTATGGTTTTGGTTATTGTAAGTCTGTCTAGAGCTGCTGTAGAAGAAAGTAGAAACAGGCCATTCCAGGCTGCAAGAAGTTACAGATATCAACCATATTGGTAACTGCTTAAAAAAAAAAAAATAATCAAAAAGCTCAGAGACTTAGTTTCCAAAAATACCCATCATGGAAGTAATGATGCAAAAAAATATCCAGCTACCATCACTGAAATGTTTTGAAGTCTCCTTTGTTCATTATTCTTCATTTGAATGTCTAATGTGATAATCAAGACCCCATTCCTATCCTCCATAGATTACAAAGTATTTTAAAAACAGATGGTTTCTGTTAGTTGTCTGCACAGTAATCTTTAGGCCAAATAAATCATTATTATGTAAGATGCTGTTAAAAGGGGACTATTACAAATAATTCTTACTTTGAACAGACCTTAGGTCAGAAAGGAAAATCGCATTCCAGAAAAGCAAGATTGTTTGCTATTCCTTCTTGCAAGTTAACACACAAATCTAGTCTCTACCTTGGGGTACAGCTACGCAAAGAATTTGCCACACCGATGGCTACTGCTTCAAGTGAGATTACAAAGGGCAAAATTTATCACTGACTACTGAAAATATTACAGATTTTTGCAAGTTCATCTGCAACACAACTAAGTCTAAGCAAAGTTGGGCTCAAAAAAAAATAATTTGTATTTTCTCCTTGAATTAAATATTAATTTTCAGGACCACCTTATAAGCTCTATGTTACCTGAAGTGCAGAAAACCCCAGGCAAGAGATGTAAACAGCCTGGGAATGCAGGATGCTTCCTCATTCTCAGGCTTTCCTGTCATCAGCTGTCACACAAAGGAATGAATTGCAGCTCATGCCAGTGGATCTCCTGTCATTGTAACAGGAAGTCTGGCTTTTAGGACAACCTAAATTCACTATTATTACATTATTATTATATTACATTTTTACTTATAGCAAACATCAAAAACCTTGATCTATTAAATCTTTAAAATCCATTAAACCAAACCCAAGAGCTCATTTTAATTCAGGAGGTAACCTGTTTTTTTGAAACATAAATCTACACACATGCATCCGTGCACGTGCACACCCCACCTCCCCACCCCCCTGCTTTTTCCTCAGAATTTAGAGATTCGCGCCAATCTGTTCTCAGAGATTATGTCAACTCATTGTAGTTTTAAACAGAAACTAAATTCAAAGTTACTTCCTACTCATCAACAAATACTTTATACTGTTTTATAATCCACTCTGGTAAATATTCTCTTCCAAGAATAATGCGTTAGGTTGGAAGGGACGTTGAAAGGTCATGGGGTCTACCCTCTTCAGTAGGCAGGGAAGCCTTTAACTGGATCAAAGAAAAGAAAGATCAGAAGAAAGAGGAAGGAATTTTAGAATAATATACAGTGAACACCCCACTCTGTAAGAGGTTTGAAAGATTTAAGTTCTCACATTCTTCTCCAAGTGCTACGTGTACAAGAGCAAATGCATCGCGCTCATATCCTTCCAAAAGTAGGCAATACTATGATCAAAAAAAGTTAATTGCTTCCTCATATCAACTATCAATCTTATTTTTTCTCCCTAACTTGTAACCTGTTGAAGTTATGCCATTGTCATTCTGCTGTGATCAGCCGTAAGGTGGAGCCCTAATAACACAGTCCCAAACAGCTTGATGGTCTGAGTTCAGTTCTGCCAGATCAGCAGATCTGAAGGCATTTTTGTCCATAAAGCAGAGGAAGCAAAACCATCCGTGGGTGGATTTGAGAAAAGCAGTATATATTAACATAATTCCAGAAATGTCACATCTGAGCTGTAAGACAACTAAATTAGACACAAAATGACAAATGAAAAGGAACCAAACACAGATCTAAAATTAGCACTGACTTTTTTTGGAAAAAAATTAGTCATATTTCTTAAAGGAATAGACATTAATAATGTTCCCCCCTTAGTCTTCATTTCTCCAGGCTGAACAGTCATTCCCAGCTCACCCAGCCTTTCCTCACAGATGCTCCAGGCCCTTCATCATCTTTGTAGCTCTCCTCTGTCCAGGAGATCCCTGTCTTTTTTATCCCAGGGAGCCCAGAACTGGACACAATACTTCAGGTGGGGCCTGGCCAGGGCAGAGCAGAGGGGGAGGAACACCTCCTTTGAGCTGCTGGCCACACTCCTCCTGATGCCCCCCAGGATCCCATTGGCTCTCTCAGCCCCCAGGGCACACCGCTGGCTCATGGCCAACCTGTCATCTCCCAGGACCCCCAGGTCCTTCTCCGCAGAGCTCTTCTCCAGCAGGTCACCCCCAGCCTGTCCTGATTCCAGTAGTTATTCTTTCCCAGGTGCCAGACTCTCCACTTGCTTTTGTTGACCCTCATCTGGTTTCTCCCTGCCCAGCTCTCCAGCCTGTCCAGGTCTCGCTGGATGGCAGTGTATTGTCCTGCATGTCAGCCACTCCTCCTAGCTCTGTATCATCAGCACTTGCTGAGGATGGGTGCTGTTCCCTCATCAAGGTTGTCAATGAAGGTATTAAACAGGACTGGACCCAACACCGAGCCCTGGGGACACCACTGGTCACAGATGTCCAGCCATACTCTGCTCCACTGATCACGACCCTCTGAGCCCAGTCTGACAGCCAGTTCTCGACCCACTTCACTGTCCACTCATCTATCCCATGCTCTCTCAGCTTTTCTATCAGGATGTCATGGGAGACAGGATCGAAAGCCTTGCTGAAGTCAAGGTAGATGACATCCACTGCTCTCCCTCCATCCACCCAGTTGGTGATGGCATCATAGAAGGCTATGAGATTCCATGTCACAAAGCTTTCATCTCACAATGGTCTTCATTAAAAGCCCACTGAAAACAATGGAATTCAACTTAAAACCTATGCCAATTTCTTGATTATTAGAACATAATTGTTCAAAGATGCAGCTAAAACAATATAAAAAATGAATGCACAGTGTACCAAATTTCATCTTGCTATGGGAATTGCTTCTGTTTGGAGTGGGCTTAGGATCAGAGTCTAAGGCAGCAGCTAAGCACAGAAAATAGAAAATCTATGCCATAATCCTATTTGTTTTACATGTACGGGCACATTTCCTTCAAAAACTTAACATTTCCACTGTATTTATACAGCATTTGCATGAATTACGTGTGTTCTGGCAGTATGGAGAGAGTTTACACAGCCCTATATACCCTGGCTGCAATCTCCCTCTGGAGCTCTAAATCATCATCTGTCTTCAAAGGCAACCACTCATTCTCATAAAACTTGGATTTCGCCAAAGAATATTACAACCTGTTCTTTCCATACAAACAAGAATGGTTGTGTACATCCTTCATGTTTCTTTCACTCAGTGGCAAAATATGTGATCTTTGATACAAAAATGAAGGCTCTTCAGTTTTCTGTCAGGAGATTTCTATAGGAAAAGAGACGGTAGAGAGAAATGTCTAGGAAAGAAGGAAATTTGGTTTACAAGTTTTGGTCACCATAGACAGGAGAGAGGGAACAGAACACAGGAGAAGTGAGAGCTAGTAAAATGAAAAAGGCAAAGAGGACTATGAAAAAGAGAGGAGAGCTGAGCAGTGGATTGGGGTAAGGTGATAAGGTTTACTCATAATAGTAAGGGGACAAATTTCCAGATAGGATGAATGAGTTGTAAGAAAAGCAGAGTTACATCTTGATTTGGGTTACATTGAACCTTGAGGGCCCTAGGAAAAAATTATTATTGACAATAAACATAGAGCATCAGAGGAACGTGCTACCTCTTAAACAACACTCGCTACCAGCTGACATGCACTGAATTGTTTTTCTTGGCTAAAACCTAATTACCTAAATGATTATATGTTCCTACAGCAAACCCACTGGAACATCTGCAAACAGGCTCTGGCCCCAGCTCCAAGGAACGTATCTAGAAGCAGTCTGTATGTTTTAAGACACTACAATGTACAGTGCTGATGCTCTTTAGCATTTGCAAAGCTCTCTGCAGTGAGACACTTCCCGTGCTAACATTTTGCTATCTTTAAATTTAACAAGGTGATTATTTTTAGTTACAATTTGTAAAATCCTGTGACATATTTCTGCAGTAATTTAATCTTTCATTAGTCATGGAGATGAAAGCATTCAATTAACTGTTTTGACACTTCTGACTGTACTAAATAAAATCTTCAAGTATTTCCTAATGCTAATGCCTCCTATCAGATTGTCTAGAAAGACTGCACGTAACGAAGGGGAATGGGGCCATAATCAGTTACACAGACAGTCCACCAAACAAAAGCATAATGACAGGGAAAGAGCCTCTATAGAAAATGAATAGCGTCTTGTTAATTAATTCTTAGACTCCTCCAGAATCTCAGTTCTGTGGGGATCTTTTCTAAAACAAAAAAAACTTACCACAGCCAGTGGGGGAAAGCACTCAGAAAGAAACCTGAGTATCGTCAGCACATCATAAAATAAATTTTGAGAAAAAATAGAAGACAAACAGCTTCCTATGAAACAAAGCAGTATCTTCTTCCATCCTGGTCAGACCCATAGTTCAGATAAATCTAGTATCCTTCTTTCCGTAACAGCATGCATCAACTAGCCCAAAGGTGGTATGTAAAATCTTAAAGATGGTCCTTACAGGACAATCTTGGAAAATGCTTCTTCAATCACATAACAGCAGGAATTGGAAGCGTCCTCTGGAGATAATGTATTCCAACCCCCCTGCTGAAACAGGATCACTTAAAGCAGGTTGCACAGGATCACATCCAGCCAGGTTTTGAATATCTCCAGAGAAGGAGAATCCACAACCTCTCTGGGCATCCTGATACAGTGCTCTATCATCCTCAAGGTTCTTCCTTATACTGAGATGGAACTTCCCATGTTCCAGCTTTTGTCAGTTCCCCCTTGTTCTGTCACTGGGCACCACCGTTGAGAAGAGTCTGGCTCCCTCCTCTCCCCTAGACATCCACACTTTAGAGAAACATTGATAAGATCCCCTCTCAGTCCTCTCCAGATTAAACATACCCAGCTCTCTCAGCCTCTCATCATACAGAAGATGTTCCAGTCCCCTCACCATCTTTGTTGCCCTGTGCTAGACTCTCTCCAGTAGTTCCCTGTCTTTCTTGAACTGGGGAGCCCAGAACTCGACACAGTACTCCAGATGTGGCCTCAACAGGGCAGAGTAGGAGAAGAGGATAATCTCCCTTGACCTGCTGTCCACAGTCTTCTTAATGCACCCCAGGATACCATTGGCTTTTTTGGCCAAGAGGGCACACTGCTGGCTCATGGAGAGTTTGTTGTCCACCAGGACTCTCAGGTACTTCTCTGCAGCACTGTTTCCCAACAGGTCAAGCCCTAACCTGTACTGATGTCTGGGGTGATTCCTCCCTAGGTACAGCACCCTAGATTTGCCCTTATTGAGTATCATTTGGTTCGTCTTTGCCCAATTCTCATCTGGCAAGATCTTGCTGAATGGCAGTGCAGCCTTCTGGTGTGTTGGCCACTCCTCTTAGTGCTGTATTCAAAAGTATTGAGTAAATGAGAAAAAGGCTTCAAATACCCTGAGTCTAGTGGAGATAAGAAAGTCCATGGTGGATACATGAAATCATGGAGTCATGGAAGGACAGTGTTTGCCATCAGGCAAGAGTGTTCACAATCAGGTCACCGTAGCTTTAAAGTCAGAGAACAGATCTATTCAACTAAAACCCTTTATACAGTTCAGATGCCCTGGTGGCGAAGAGAGCCAATGGGATCCTAGGGTGCATCAGGAGGAGTGTGGCCAGCAGGTCACAGGAGGTGATCCTTCCCCTCTGCTCTGCCCTGGTCAGGCCCCACTTGGAGTATTGTGTCCATTTCTGGGCTCCCTGGGATAAAAAAGACAGGGATCTCCTGGAGAGAGTCCAGAGAAGAGCTACAAAGATGATGAAGGGCCTGGAACATCTCCCCTGTGAGGAAAGGCTGGGTGAGCTGGGACTGTTCAGCCTGGAGAAAAGAAGACTCAGGGGGAACCTTATTAATGTCTATAAATATCTTAAGGATGGGATGCAGGGGAAATGGCCAGCCCCTTTTCAGTGTCTGTGGGGACAGGACAAGGGGCAATGGCTGCAAGTTGGAGCATAGGAAGTTCTGCACCAACGTGGGGAAGAACTTTTTCACAGTGAGGGTGAGGGAGCCCTGGGACAGGCTGCCCAGGGGGTGTGGAGTCTCCTTCTCTGGAGAGATTCCAGCCCCATCTGGACACCGACCTGTGCAATATGAGCTGGGGAGCTGCTTTGGCAGGGGGTTGGACCCCATGATCTCTGGAGGTCCATTCCAACCCCTGTGATTCTATGATTCTACGATCAGAGGAGCTTCTCTAGAGCTTGATATAATCTATTTTAGTATCACTAAAAACTTTCAGTTAACAAGACTAGCTGGTGATATCTCTTGTCAAATGATTCCCCAGAATTAGCCTGGATTGGTTGCCGATATCGGGCCGATACTGCGTGTGCACTCTTGTTGGGATGCATTCATTATGGCTGGACTGGCACGAGCTCCCGTGTATATAAAATGAGAAAGGTTTTAAATGGTGGGCACAGGAACACGAGGGCTAAAACATTCACTGGGAGACAAAGTGCCAGCGCCTTTAATAGGAAAAGCCTGAGGAGAGGAACTATCTTTTTTGATTTGTATAGGGAATCTAGGTCTGAAATACTGATGCTTGTTTGGGTATTTTCCTTAAAATTATCTATCCGCTTCTGAGCTGGACTTTGGCTTTTGTGATAAAGGCTAATTTTTAATTTTTTTTTTAATTTTACACTTTCTTTCATTGAGCACAACTGATGCCTGCTAGCTGGGTAAAGGCTAAGTCAGGATCTACTGGTCAGAAAGTTCAGAAAGTCTTAAGTGTCATCTTTCGTTAGGATTTTTAACAGCACCAAATACAGAAGATTTGAAAATGCACATCCACATTTCCTAAGATTCTTTGCATCAAAAGCTGTATGCCAGCACAGCTTGAACTGAAGAGATTTTTAGTTGAAAGAAAAATATTTGAACTTAAAAGATGAAACAAGTTCATTCTTCAGCGATCTAACCCTGTTGTTCAGGCTGATGTTCTGAAGTCGGCAGGACTCAAGGTAGGAATAGGTATTTACTTGCAGGATACACTTGTCTAGCCAGTGCTAATTTACATTTGTGGAAAGATTTTTTTCTTTTGTGGAAAGTTAGAATTAGAGGCCTTCTCTTTGTAATGATCACAACAAAAAGCATACTTTGAAGCAGCCCTCCATGTTATCACTGGAACTCAGTAACATCTCTAATAACAATGAATATTTAAGTGGCAAAATGTCCCCGTATCAAGACATCAGAAATCTACTGAATTGAAAATACTTCAGCATCATAAGATTTTCCAGCCATCAGTTAGCCAGAGCCACCCCTGCTCAGCCTTGAGCGTGTCCGCAGCTGGAAAATTTTCAATATTCAGCAGACAAATGTAATCAATATTGAGGCAACTGCACCTTTTGAGGTCAGATCACCCTAGATAATCACACTAATTTTTAAAGAGAATTTGAATTTTTGCTAGAGAAATGTAACCTACACCACAGCTGGTTAATGCAAGTTTTAACATGTCTTAGTTGATTTTCATATCAGCCACAAATTATTTGACTATTATAGGAGAACATTGAAAAAGAAATCCTAGTTTTCAAATGAATGCATTTTGGCAGAAATCAGCAATTGTTCTTTCTTTGTTGAAATTACAAAACGATGTAGGCGATGCTATTTTAAATCCAGCAGTATGCAGAGGAAGATGGCTTGTACTTCTCTTTTTTAAAATCACATATAATCAGAAAGAGTTTGATCTTACTTTTTTCCTTAAGCTAAATTTCTCTTGCTACCTAAAAGCGTATATACTTTAATCTTCTATGAGAGCCACACATTATAGGCTAAAATAGGCTTGATTGCCAGATACACATAGAAAGGCTCAAATAAAATCTGAGTTAAAGATTGCTGAAGTCCTTAGGCATTTTCTACTGAACAAGTTTGAATAATGATCCCACTGACCACAATTACACAGTGAATATCAAAGACTTTCTTGATCAGTAATGTTAGCTGTAGTTGAATATACACATGAAATATTAATTCTGCCCTTTGAGAATATTTTATGACTGATTCAAAAAAAGTATTTGATCAAAAATGAAACTCAAACAGAAGGGCCACAAATTTAGCAACTGTGTTGAATTTTGCATAAGGAACCACAAACAAGGTCTAGAGACTGAATAATTCAGATAAATCAAAGAAATGAGTATGCCTGTTTTTGAAAGCAGCAGAATTATGTGAGATCTGAAACAAGACTGGAAAAAAAAAATCTTTTGTTCCAAGTCACATTTCCTTCCCAAGGCTCTCCAGCTGCTTATTCTGTAATGGAAATATGTGTCCTTCATCAGAGTGAATTTCAGAGGACCTGCATCTGCTTGTGGACATTCATTTTCATGAATGCAATTGCAAATTTGCAACCTAAAGTGGAAAACTCCTCTTTCTCTTGAAATAGGAAATCAATTCCCAGGGAATGTTCAGGGATGAAGATATACATAGCTCTTAGTGTTTCTCTTACCTGGTGAGTGGGCAAAAAAGGCAGTCTTCTTTACAATAAATCTAGGTTCTTAATGCTTAAACAAAGAATGTGATTCGAAACACAGGGAGTTTGATCTGCAAGGGTTGCTATTTTAACTAGCTGCTTCTCCTCCAAAGAAAGATGGACACTGATGTAATTCCCCCTGAGTTGTCAAAGTAATAACAAGTAGAAAGGACATGACTGGAAAAAGCATGGCAAATGCTAGTGCTGTCATCTCCAGTCTGTGAAACCTGCACAGCTTGTAAGATGAAGGTGTAATGAACACTTCTTAAGATATATGATTTTAAAAAATACTGTGACAACTTTGAAGCCTCCAAGAAGGATAAAGCATCTCCTGGGCACATTTGCATTTTCTGACAACTCTATGGAGAAAATGAGTTAGGTAAACGATGAGGGGAGAGTAACTGTCATACCTGTGTGTGGAAAACTCATCTCTGTTCCTAAAATTGGACTCCTGTTAGATAAGCAATCAGAAGGGAAAGAAGTGAGAGGTGGGAGATATACTCGACTTTCAACACCAGGGACACAAACTACAAACTCAGAGAAGTTTTGAAGATGTGAGCAAGCACGAAGTGAGATGGATATCAGCTCTTCACAACACATGGTATATGTCAACAAATCCTTTTTCATCCTGTACATCTACAATGCACTACTGGTTTGATATTCATAAGGCAATTATTTTTCAGAACTGAAAAAAATGTAAGACTGTACTGAATGAAAGGCGAGGCTGGCAATGGAAGGGTTCCTATGAGCTACAGGGAGGTAGGCTTGGCAGACTCCATGCTTGAAGCAGCTCTTTCATTCACTGATGGCACTGTTTTATCACTAAGATGTAGCAAAATCTACAAAAGTCTGTTTTCCGGTGGAAGAGCTACTAGTGAGCTGTCCCAGATACAGAGTGCTGATAAGGAAAGCTAGGCTGTTACTAAAAAAAGCACACTCCCTGAGAGGTATGTAGCAATCTCACACCTGAGTGAGCAGAGATGAAATGTGGAGGAACAGGAAGTACAAATGGCTGTTTGCACAAATTCAAAGCCAAATTATATCATCAGTGGGAATGCATGTTCAATCAAAAGCACACTTGTGCAAGACTCACCATGGGGTGTTTGCAGTACAAGGTGGACGCTCCAATACAAAGGAGCTGGCTGCAGTCTTGGCTGGCAAACAGATCTTTTCTAAGAAGCACTGCCAAAACATATGGAGGGGTAGGGACCTAAGCCAGGACACCTCACCACATAACTGACTTCTGGTTATACAAGTGATCATTATAGACTCCTAAGAATGTTTTCTTAGATGCTGCTGCATAGGCGAACCAACCAGGAAGATACTTTTGGGAGTATATTTTACATGCTTTTATACATATGCATATATATATTTGCATGGGTCTACACCTGCAAGAAACTAGTATCAATAAAAGGATATAACTGCATGACCAAAAGCATTTCAGTTACAAACATAGAGAAGGGGAAAATGTCACCAAGTCAGACAGTGACAAGGATGTGGCAGTTCAGAATGTAGCGTCGGGGTTCAGAGTGCTGAACAACTAGTTTCAGGCTAGCCTGGGTAAGTCTACAGAGGCACAGTTGCAAACACAACTGGTAGTTAAAAAGCACAGAGGTGTGAGTATTTCCATCATGTTACAGACGAGTTACATACAGGAAATAATAGCAGTGTCTGGGGCTAAGTTAGGGCTCTAGACTCCTTAATTTCCCTGAATAATCAATGAAAAGTACTAAGTATATTCATGACTCCATTTGGATCAGAAGCCTGTGTTAACTGCGTTACCCCACAAATGATAGCCCAGGAGTATCAGCCTTGTCTGCAACTTTGGTGCCTAGCATTTAGTATCTTAGTCAAATATTTGACGTTGAGCATGCAAATACCAGCCCCACACTTGTGTGACAAAGTAAAGGTAGGGCAAGGTAAACATTCGGACACGAAATAACCATCAACATGGATTTTATAATAGGTCAAACACAACAGGAACAGGTCCTTTATTCCACCATGCGTTCATGGTGGATTTAGACAAGAAATAGCAAATCAAAAGCATAAAATTATCTGATTCAAGGTTCTGAAGTTATCTGGATTCCTAAGAATAGCAAACAAAGTGCAGGAACAGTTTTCAGGAAGGGTTACTTCCAGGGGACAGAAGAAATGCTACTTGCACAACTCAGAATACAGCTAAATTTTTATAATCTCAGGGGGGTTTAGGGGGCAGAAAGGATCTTAATGTTCATTTTTCCTAACAAAATTGAAGATGCCAATAGAAATGACAGCATATTTTTAGAAAAAGAACATTGACTGTAGACACCGCTTTGGTGGATAGCTGACTGTCGTGGTGAACACAGTTCTTCATCAGCTTTCTGGAATGCAGAGGAAGAAACCTGGGTAGATTGAGTACTTGAAATACTTCAGTTAAACAAAAAGTACACAGTTAATTACCTAATGTGAAAGTCCTACTAAAGCTATGGTGTACAGTGAAATCTTTAGATTTCAAGCATTTACTTTTTTGTGTGTGTTTTCAAATTTCACAGCTCACAACTCTAATTTCTTTTAGCCAGGCCTGGAGTTTCTTGCCACTATTGTGTAAGTCAGTATATTTGAGTATAGTTTTGATTTATCAAACTTCTAACTTAAAAAAATACATAAATACAGAAAGCTATTATGGATCATACCAGCAGGTAGCTAATACCTAGGGAAAGCTTCAACATTAGGCAAATGGCATGACAACAGGAATACTTAGACGGAAGAGTTATTAGCAGTGATACTAGAAGAAAGAGAAAGCTTTTGAATGATTCCCTAGATCTATTCATGGGATAATTTAAGAAACTTAATGATGGTTAGGTATTTTATGTCCCTGTTGAGTGAAAGAATCAGGATTGTGGTAGATACTTGATAATGGCATGCCAAGTTTAATGAGTTTGCTGGCGTTCCTGGAATTAATTTTTATGTGCTCTGCTGATAAACATATATAATGCTTCACTAAGGTACTTTCAGGCATAAAATTTACTCCTCCAATTGTTGTTATCCAGCTTTAATATCAGACTTAGAGTCTTCCCATAATTTTTCTGTTTGTGAGTTCACTCAACACCCTTCCTTGTCAGGAAGCATGAAATTCATTCAAGGGGTTGCCAAGGATTTTACAGAGTTTTTGGAGAAGAGAAGCAGATGGTCCCAGAAAGGCAAGTACTTCAAACATTGCAATAGATTTAGGAAACAGACCTACAGCTGCCTGGGGATATACTTCAGAATTTTAAAAGGTTATTAACTGAACTACCACAAGCTGGGAAAATAACTAAAAAACAGATGCAACCACTGATTGCTCACTTGAACTTTGCCTATGAAGTTATTTCAGCAGAAAGAATATATTTATGCTGACTGAGTCTAAACAAAAGTTAGAAAAGGACATAGCTTTGTAAGATTAACAAGGCAATTAGAGCTTGGGGCTGCCTGAAATCCTCTGTCCGTGCTGTACATTTGAATTCATTGCATGACAGTAACTGCATAGACTCATCATACATGGAACACTGTTGCCCTTGAATAGACACTGATGAACTAAAGTGTTCATTTGTATTTTAAATAAATAAATAAAAGTTGTCCTTTCGAAATTAGGTGAGAAAAAGCAAAACCATAAATGGCAAAATAGCTTTCAAATACTCCAAAGCACCTGAATTTTAGTCTCCCATTGGGCAGAAAAAGTCCTCATGCATACTGAAGCTATGCATATAGCCTAAAATCCATAAGCTACTACCACTGAAAAAACCTTTGCATCATACCAAGGTATGGTAAAGCCATCTCTTTTCCATATTTCTGAATTAAAACAAAAAACTAAATCAAAGCAAAATAGTTATCAGTGAGTTCTGACAGACAAGCAAGCCAAACCATTAGTCTTTAAGCCATTTCTATTGTAAATAGAAATACTTTTTAATATTATTTACAATGGAAAAGTAACCAGACAGAAGAGGCTGAAATGTCAACGATGCCAGTTGAGAGTACACAAGAGTGGCGATGAGCTACAATGTCAAATCTAACCAAATGGATGTCAGATCTATTTTGCTGTGAGATTTAAACAAAGAAGTGATGAAAAGTGAAGTCAAGAAATTTGTATCTGCTACCATCACAAGAGCTATAAGACCACAAAATCTGTTACTATCAGGCAACATCAGCATGTATGAAGTATTGCATGTCTCTCCAAACAGATGCATAGGAACATACAGAATAAACATTTTGTAGGCTGCCAGCAGTGTTAAAATACAAAGCAGACAAGCGCCTCATTGCTTAAGCAAAACTGCATTGGTTGTAAAAAGGAGCATACACACACATTCGTTGCAGCCAACATACAGCTGCTCAGAAACATCAGCAATAGAAGATTCTCTGAAAAATGGATTTGCTGCCAAGTGGTGCAGAAGTATCCCATGATTGGAGACACGAAAACTCAGCTTTGTGGGGCAAAAAAGAGAACCAAAGTATTTTCTCCTGGCTGATGTCCTTGTTTTGTGCAGCCACTGCATTAAAGTAGGCTTTCTTCAAGAGGAATATGAAGTTGAAAAAAAATGCCCACAATTTAGCAGGAATGCCACTGTACCATTCAGACTAGAAATTAACTGCTCACTATCTCCTGTGCACCTTTCATTAATCTGCTGCTGAGAAGTTCCATGAATTCGGCCAGCAAGAGGCTACCAAGCAATTTAAGTGACAATTGCTATTACTCAAATATGAATTGGCAAGCATGCTTGAAAGTAATTCTGCAAATATATGTGAATAGCAGAAAATATATCCACAGAAAAACAGGACTTCCCTTTTAAGACATCTGGAAACAGACACAAGTTTGAAATCTATTCAAACTGAATAGTTCAACTGGCTGCCTTAGGCATGGTTCCTGGGTGGGACATGAAGGTGGTATCAGAGCATTGTTGATGTAACGGGGAATCTACCACCTTCCTTTTAACACATGCAAAAATGCATACATGGAAAGGCTTCAGGATCACACTACTTTCTTGTATTTCCAAATATACTCTAAATCTGCAGGTTAAGGCTACTAATTTAAGTGCGAAGAGCTTTCTCCACTTTGAGCATTAAGAAGAGGGACGCACCCTCCAATCTCCTTTTCAGCCTGAGTTTAAACATTTGTAAATGCTGTAGCTAGAGCATTTCTGTAGCTGTACCTGTTCTCCTGCCCAGAACTCCCACACTTCAGTAAAACATCTCTTTGAAAGATCCAGCATTTCTTTTGTTTGCTCTTCATAACATCCATCTGTCTCTTTGTGGAATTGAAGATGTGTACTCATTTTGTTGCATGACAATGATAATTTTACTATGCGGGCCCAATCTTCTATCACCCCTGAGAGTCCTTTTCCCCCCATTTTACACCCTAAAATGACTTATCTGAATTTCAAGTAGAAAAATTAAAATTGTGTTCTCCGTTGAAATTCCCCTGATTGTTTCTGTGTTTGAATGAGAAATATCTATATAAAACATGTATTTTAGTTTGTGCTAAGGGTTTTTTTTAAAAAAATAAATTACAATGTATTACACCTTATTATTTCTTATCTTGTTCCAACTAGTTTCCTTGTTCTCTACTTAAATGACATCTACCATTCCTTCAGTACAAACATGATATTATGTGCGCATTTCTGTAGCTGTCTTTGTTCATTATGCCAATGTGATCCAAGGATCTTTATAACACCTTTAAGAGAAAAATCTAGCAAAAGAAACCTTCCAGTATCTCCACTTTTGATAAGCTAGCTGAGACTCTAGGCTGTTGCTGGCACAGTTGTAATCCCTGACTGAGCATTAAAAGTACACTAAGTTTTGAGCAATTTTTCCTCCAGGGTCAGATGAGTCAAATGCTGCTTGGCCTGATAGGAGCTCAACATTGGCAGCTTCATAAAGAACTGAACAAACACACTTTTCAGCACAATTTATATTCCAGATGGAAATGTAAATACAGCAGCGAATGCCAACGGGCCTTTTGTCCTTCATGAAATCATTTTATCTCTGATGATAAGATTACACGTAAAGATTGAGTACCATATTTTGCAGACTCTTTGCTCACCCAAGGAATTTGTAGATGCATGTTTCTGTGGTTTGTGGGTGGCATGCTATATGGGTTCTCCACACCAGAAGATAATTTTATTAAACACTGAAAGGTAATGTGTATTTATTATTTGTGTTTATATAAGAAAATGACAATTGACATTTTTAGAACAAAAGCCTATGTAGTATACTGTGGCTCTGCCTCTGCTATTCTTCAACTTCATTTATTTAAATAGAGGGAAAAAAGGAAAAGTGACACAAACATCTGAAATCCTGGATGCCTTTGTGATTCTCACTGGTTATTCTGCAAAAGAGAAAAAGGTTTTTTTCTGGACTTTTGGAGCCACTGGGGCTCCTCACTGTGTACCTGCCAAACAACTCTCCCAAGCATTGGGCTGGCCTGTGCCCAGTGTGCTCAGCCACTAAAGCTATTCTTCGCTTTCCACACCAACAGATCAAAATAAAGAGAGACACACACACCCTACATAAAAATTTAGATCAATATGTGGAGTTTGTGGTTTTCTAACCCATTTCTTTACATCCTTTAAAATGTATCCTTATATCATGGTTTAACCCTTGAGTACAAGAGAAACTGTTTTAATAAATACATCAAAGATATATACCAAAAAAGTAAATTAGTGTTTAAGAAATGGATTTGTACTAAAACCCACATACTTCATGTGAACAAAATTCTGCTCATTAGATTTTGTTTTAAAGCACTCTTCAAAGCAAAACTATTTTTACATTCAAATCCATTTAACTAAACAGATAAGAGGATAGGAAGCATGTGTGTCACTGAATCTATTCAAGGCTCGCTGTGCTTCCTTTGAAACAATATATTTTCAGAAATTCAAAGATTTACGCGCTAGTTAGGCTAAATCTGTTCTCAGACTGAGGATTCATTACCAGTATTTTTCTCAGCTAACCATTTATTTTCAATCTGTACACTTTCTTTTTTACTGAAATGCCTGACCATGTAGTCCCTCCCCACACCACTGCCAGTATCATACCTTTCCTAATCTTTCTTTACATTTGGATTATATAGGTACATGCATCTGGACACAGGTCAGAGCAGGCACAATTCAATAAAAGTAACAATTTTGCTGAAGACATTGACAATTCCCATCCTTCCATTTTTCATTCATCAGCAATGAGATGACAGCAACAGCTTTATGTATTATCCTATTAAAGTCAGCACTACCAACCATACCATGCAGAAATATTTTGCTTCAAAGCAAAAATACAAAGATAGCTTTTCTGTACTGTCTCATTCAATTATTCTTCTCTTGTTTCTTGTTTCCCAGCAGATAATTGGATTTTAAGAGAAGGTATCTCCAATTTCCAGGGCTTCATTTCTCTTCTGTTTTCCTTCTGATTTCATGTAGGCACTTATCCCCAAATCCTACACAGAATCAGTCAAAGCCTTTCTAAATTTCTCTTGAAGCCAAATAAAATAAAAAGAATCCACACTCTTTAAAAGCTAAGGACTTGCTCCTCCTAGGTGGTGAGAGATGTTTCTAACCAGGACATTGCTGCTGTAAGTGCTGAAGAATCTACAGGAACACAGGACTCCACAGACTCAGTCTCTCAAAAGGAATAAAGTATGGTTTAACTGAGGGAAAGGAACAGTATTTCGTCAAGCATTCAAAATGAGAGTAAAAAACTAGCAACTATTTCTGCCTTGATATTAAGATCATTACCCAGAATGCATTCCTGTTAACAGCCTTCCTTCCATAACAGGAACTATTATCATACAGAGTGTGATCACAGGACAGGACATACATGTTATTTAAAACAGCTGGAGAAATTTCTCTCCTCAAGACTTAGAACATGCATTTAGCTTATTGGTTTTCAGTGACCTTTATTGCTGTTTGTTAGGGCTGTTTCTCCTTAGCAGAAAATAAGTGCTTCTAACAACATAGAAGACTTAGGGGGGACCTAATTAGTGTCTATAAATATCTTAGGCATGGGTTGCAGGGGGAATTGGCCAGCCCCTTTTCAGTGGTCTGTGGGGACAGGACTAGGGGCAATGGCTGTAAGCTGGAGCATAGGAAGTTCCGCACCAACATGCGGAAGAACTTTTTCACAGTGAGGGTGACTGAGCACTGGAATAGGCTGCCCAGGGAGGTGGTGGAGTCTCCTTCTCTGGAGATATTCAAGTCTCGTCTGGACGCCTATCTATGTAATATGAGATAGGGAACCTGCTTTGGCAGGGGGGTTGGACCCGATGATCTCTTGAGGTCCCTTCCAACCCCTAAGATTCTGTGATTCTGTGAAATATCTTTGTTGACTCTGATGCCTTACTATCTCTTGGGTAGACAAGAGGTAGTCATTTAACTACCTTCTGAAAGACTGAACTACCTATTATTTCTCATTTGACGATGAAGTCTTGCTTTCTGCCCAGAAAGGCAGTGCTCACAAAACACTCTGGGCAATTCTTTTCCCGCAAACATTTCCCCACCAGCTGAAGAAACTGAGCACATTGTAGTTATTTATGGAGCTGTGTATTCTCCTCCCACACCAAGCAAAGTTGTGATAGTGTCTTCATTTTGCTGATTCTGGGACTGACATGCTTAAAAATCCTCAAGAAGTGATTCTGGAATGGAGCCATAAACTGCAGAGCACCTGCCCAGTACAAGCGGCACCTTTGTGAAATAAGGCAGCACACCAGCAAGTGCTGTGGCACACAGCTATAGTACTGCAAGGCCAGTCAAGCTACTGTTGAGAAGCCACAGTTGCAGACTTTACAGGTGTGTAACAGCCCAATGAGTCAGGCCACAGCGTACATGGCTGTATCGCCCCTGAGAATGACATCAGAAATAGCACTGGAAAACAAGGTGATATTCTACACACAAGGCTTGTTACCTTGAGAAATGAGTAGGACATTCTGTGATTAGCTCTATGGAAGGATCAGAATGGTTTTCACCTCATTCTCCCCCTGAAGACCTCATCAGATCTCTCTTTTCAGACACAGTCAAGGAGCCTGAGACTGCTGAAGTATTCCCAGGAGCTGCTTTGGACGCGCCCAAGCGTGAAGCAAGAAACTATAAAGAGCAGCCCAGCAGCCCTCCTCTTCAGTTTATCTCTGCAGATTACTTGCCATTCTGTAGCACTGGCAAAGGAGCTCCAGTGCCTGTTTATACTCGAGGTTCATCTGCCATGGTTTGATATGCTGTCCAGGCACAACTCATAACTCGTGTCTTGTTATTATCTCTTTATTCTAGTGCCCTCGGTAAATCAACAAGGTAGTGCCAATGTTAAAGCAGCGCATTAAGTGTGTGCTCTCAAATGTGGTTGGTAAGTGCCACATTATAGCCATAACACTACCTTGCCAAAAAACTTAAATAACAAGATAGGCCAGAAGAAAAAAAAAAATTCATGGAGTATCTCACCTGATCTATTTTTTCTTTTCCAATGAAATTACCCCTCCACACTTGGACGGGTTCAAAGCCAACCCAGGACCCAGCCATCTGGCCACAGATGGCAACAAATGCGACTTCTGTTACTGTTTGAAGAAGATGCCACCTTCAAGCTGGGAGTAAACGCGTAAGCCAAAGCACTCCAGGAGAATTCAGAAATTTACAAATCACCCCTACACCTCAAACATCTCTCCTTTTAGCTTTGGAAACTATCTTTCTGAACAAAACTAATTTTATCATCTTTGTACATCTTTTCTACAAACCTGCTCAACTCCCTCTTAGTGATATTGTATGGATTAGGAAGGAAAAAAAATGTTTTCCATGAAGTGACTAAGGTCACATTTTATCTTAAAGGGCAATTTATACAAAGATTATGTCAGCACTCATTATTACCTAAAGGTAGCTGTAATTCTGGTTATGTCCTTTGCTAGCATTATGCAATTGCCATAATATAGCCTGAAAGAATTAAAACTAAAAAACATATTCTCATGTGCCTATGTAGTCAAGACTGATCTTCAGTGATTTGTCAAGCTTTCATGACTCAGGGCTGTGTGAACCAAGTATTACTAACTAGGATTTCTTGATAAATTATGACACATCTTAATTTGGTTAGTTATTACAGCAGTTATTTATTATCAGAAACCTACATTTACCCCATTTCAAAATCTAGGGGGATTTGTTAAAAACTATAACCTGAGTAACAGCTATTTAGAGACGTAGAAGGGCTAACAATAGGATTGGTCTGCACCCAAAAAGGACATGATTTACACCAAAATCCAGTTTCTATCTTAGATTGGCAGGAAGTATATGGAAAAAAAAAAAGAGTCTCCATGGCAGGGAACAATGTACAGGCCTCTTCTGCAGCAGCAAGCAGCAATTCATGGTTAGAAGTAGTTGTTTATCCCCGCTGACAAGGGCATAATTGGAAATGGTAATACGCTTGACACACAAAATGAACATCCTTTCAAACTAGCAATATTATTTCAAAGAGCTCCTGATGCAGTAGCTTTCCTTTCCCTGACATTAAGATGAAAGCAGAATGAATCCTAATGCATACTCGCTATAAAGGATGCTGTCCTGGTAAAGCTAAAATGGAACCTACAGGAGACCGACCCGTAGGGAAGCCCGCATTCAGATGGGCACAAATGAGATTACTTTAGAGGGGCATTGCAAAACTTCTGTTTAGAAAGCAGCCTGGACATAGAGCCCTTTAATTCCAGATTCTGATGTAGCAAAGAATGTGGAGTAGCTCCATTCATCTGCAATGTGGATGTCATTAAAATTAAGAAATTTAGGTATCTACCTAAACACTTGAGGTTACACTGTTTATTCAGACTTTAAGACATTCTCTATGTATTCCACAGCACCTCTGCCATCAGTGCAGTACAGGTATCTTAGAAAAAGAAGAAAAGGCTGGGTTTCGGTGTGCTGAATTTCTCACTATATATTTTGGGTTTTTTTCAGGGGGAATTATCAAATGTAGTTCCTCAATCTTCAGTCTGCTGAACAACAAGTAAATTGTACAATTAGTTTCATCCATACCAAATGAAGTTGCTATCACACGCTAATGCAGGTAAGAGGAAATCACATTGCCATATCCCAGAGGAACCCTTTGAGAATTAGCCAAGTATAAAAGGTCTAACTGTCTGCTTACATAAGTTAAAAAAACTCCAACTTTTGCCAGTGCTTGGAATGGAACTCACGAATTCTCATCAAGAGAGAAATTTGTGACAGTCATTGGTACAGCACCACCTAGGTTTTCTGCCTCCTTTGCATCTGTTGCAGAGGGGTGCTACAAGTTTGATTCTTGGCATAAACAAGGAGGTTGTGAGTTTCTCATAAACAGGCAATTCTCCTGTTTCATGTCAATTTTGTTTTGCCTGGCATGGCAAAACAGGCTAATGTGCTGTATTCATGCAGATCTGGCTTGCAGTAATTTTTTTCTCCTGTACCACACATGCTTCAACAAATCCATGCAGTTCCTAAAAGTTCCAATTAGCTGACGCTCTAACACAGCATGCCTGTGGATCCTGCCTTGAGTTCTTGCCTTTACCTTCGAACTAATGATACATAAATATCATCTCTTCAGCCTTCACTGCTTGAGAAAACCAAAGCATCCTCAGGACAAACATAGGTATAAAGGAAAGCCATTTACATCTGCAGTCTGTTGAACTCACATAATAAGACTACACCTCAGGCATTTTATCTGTCATTTTAATCTGTCAAGCGAACGGGTTATTGGCTTATTTCAGAGAGCAAACTGTCTCTTTGTGAGGGGGCATCTTGACTTTTATCTGACCTGGCTTTTTCCCTGAATAGCCAGACTTTGATTCAAATGAAAATATCTTCAGGGCAGCTTTCAACACGATCAGTGTGTAAAAGACATCAATAAAAGGAACAAAAAATGACTAAAAATAATAAATGTCAAGCATGTGAGATGTCCGCTAGTTGCTTCTTGACCTGCTTCCATAAAATAGAAAGCAAACGGCAGGTGTCTGGCAAATGGATCTTCAGGAGTGCTTAGAAAGCTTAACCTCCTCACACTTAGTCTTCACGCTCTTCTCCTCCATTTACAGTGCTACTGTGAACAGAATCTGACCCCTCCTTTCCACGTTACTTGTCAAATGACATGAGTAGGAAAGAGATTATCTAAATATCTTCTTGCTGTGTGCTCTCAACTGACAAATTTCTCCAGATGAAACTGGCTGTTCTGTGCTTGTCCTGCATAACTAATACCTATTTACGTATCAAAAACTATTTAGGGATAGTCAGTCAGCTCTGACATTTGGAAACTTTTCTTTGCTTCACAGTATCAAAGATGAACTATTTCTATAATGCCTGTAAGCAGACTGGGACCAAAACCGAAGCAGTTTTCTTTGCACAGAGAGGTCCAGGAAGTTTTTTCATAAAAGGAATAATGTTTAAATGGAACTTTCTGTATTTCAGTTTGGCCATTGCTTCTTGTCCTGTCTCTGGATCCCCGTAAGAGTTTGTCTCCATCATTTTAATGACCCCCCAACAGACATCTGTACACACTCATAAAGACCCTCCTCTCAAAGTTTCTATACTCCAGACTAAATGCCACGATTCTCTCTGTCTCTCCCTGTATGAGAGACAAAGCAAGCCCTTAGCCATCCTTATGGCCCTTCACTGGACTTCCTTCAGTATATCTGTGTCTCTTGGATTGGAGAACTTAGAGCTGGACCCAGGACTCTGTATGTGACTCAGGTGTGCTGAATAGAGGGATAAGGATCACCTTTCCTGGCAATGCCATTTCTAATGCAGCTCAGGAGTCCTTCTATGCCACAAAGGCACATTGCTGGCTTGTGGTCAACATGGTGTTAATTCAAGACCCCCAGGTGTCAGAGAAGGGAGACTTCGACCACCATATGGTTCATCAGCAAGTCCCAATTTTTATTCAAGCAAGCCTTGGTTAAATACACTGCTTAATTAGCTCATGCATATTGCAGAAGTCAAGCTCACTATTGGTCAAGCAGAAAAATGCCGGCCCGTCCCCTCTTTGTTCTGTTTCCACATTCCTGAAGTTTAAACATCCTTTTATCGCATCCTGCAGGTGTCCGAGCACCAGCAATATCCAGTTACAGCTAGCTACTGGGTCAAGCTGTCCTAGAGCTAACACTTACCCTACTTACACCATCTCAAGAAAATCCAGGCTGCTGTGTCCCTTCTCTGATAGCCAGCACTGAGCTAGGCTCTCCACACCCAGTAATATTTCTGCCAAGCCTCTGGTTCATACTGCACATATCAAAGGCACATAAAAAGATACAGGAAAACTACACAAATTCCATTCCTTTTGAAAGGTATTAACATATTGGACAAGTAAAAATGAATGTTCTTCCCCTGTTATTTCCAGTAAAAAATACCCTTATCCCAACCTGCGGGGTTCTGGTGTTTTGGTTCCTCCCCCCCCCCCCCGCTCCAGGGGAAATCTGAACGCGTGGTCCCCGGCTCCGGTGAAACCACAACATATTTTGGCGCCCGAACAGGGACAAGAAAGGTTGGGATAACGGTAGATCTGACTCTGACCCGGTTGCAATTACGGTAAAAGTTGTAAGGATGCTGTTTAAGATGCTGTGGGTATTATTTACAAAGGTGTGGTCCTGGCTGTGGAAAAAAAACCTCGGCAGGCTGTTTGCAGTCCTGGCAGGATGTTGTATCATCTCGGGGCTGCAGCTTCCCTGCCTGTTCCCATACTTTGCTCTAGTGTGCTTTATGACAATGGTTTATGATACAGTTATATTAGTGACCATGAGTTTAATCTGGAAAGTGTATGAGGTTTTGCTGTCCTGTCTAGTCCCTGGGCAGAGAGGGGCTGGTGGTGGTGGCCATTTTGGTGAGAGCACAGAGGGAGAGAACTACACTGTTTTTTTCCCTTCTGGGCTAAACATAACAGCTCTTATGAGAGTTTTTGAAAACTTTCACCATCACCTTGACATGCAAACTATCGCCACACTGCTAGAAGTTTTTCTGCACTTGATCCTGTTTTCATCATATATTAAGAGCAGGTTTATGAATACTGCTCAAGAGGTTTCCCAAAGGCAGGATAACCACAAGGGGCAGGATAACCACGAGGGGCAGGACATGGGCCAGTACCTAATTACTTTCTCACCCCCGATGACTTGGAGCTTCACTCCTGAGCAGCTGCATGACTCTAATAGAATGGCCGCATTTCTGAAAAAAAGTTGTTGTAGGCTTCCCAAGGAGGTGCAAAGCACTGCACTGTGCTGGGCTCTGGCCACTTGGGCTGAAACACTGCTTGATATGCTTGATAGCAGACAGCGCTGTCAGGGGGGAGGGGAAGAAAACAGATTGTCAGATACTGCAGCAACCCCTGTAATTGGCACTGCAGCTGTGGCAACCCCTGTAATTGGCACTGCAGCTGCGGCAACCCCTGTAATTGGCACTGCAGCTGCGGCAACCCCTCTAATTGGCACTGCAGCTACTGCAACCCCTGTAACTGGCACTGCAGCTACTGCAATCCCCGCAGCAGACACCACAGATGATCAAAAGAAACAACCCACACCAGTGTCTGTCGCCCCGGTACAAAAGAGGAAATACACAAAAAAATCAGTTCGTACAACAGCTGATGATGATGATCAACCGGGGCCATCAGGGGGATATCAAGATGAGGCAGAACCAGAGATTGTCACCCGATCCCTGTCCCTGAGTGAGCTTCGTGATGTTAGAAGGGATTTTAGCCGCCAACCTAGTAAGCCCATTGTCACCTGGTTGCTTCAGTGCTGGGATCATGGGGCTAATAGCTTGGAGTTAGATGGCAGGGAGGCCAAGCAGTTGGGATCCCTTGCCAGAGAAGGAGGCATTGATAAAACCATTGGAAAAAGGCCAGGAATCCTCAGCCTCTGGAAACGGTTACTGTCAAGTGTGAAGGAAAGGTACCCCATAAAAGAATACATTACATGCCAGATGCCCAAGTGCAACAGTATGGAAAGAGCTGTCCAGTACCTTAGAGAATTAGCTGTACGGGAGATAATTAGTTATGATTTGAACAATTCACAACTCCCTGCCGATCCTGATGAAGTCCTGTGCACCCCAGGCATGTGGCGAAAGGTTGTACAAAGTGTACCATCAGGGCACGTCAATTCACTGGCAGCAATAGACTGGAGTGATACGGATCTACCAACTGTAGCCGATGTGTCTTATAGGCTCCGCAAATACCAAGACAATGTTTCCCTCTCTGTCATCGCAGCGGTAGAGAAACTGGTCCAACGCCTTGACAACAATGTGTGCAGCTCCCGACCCTTGCAGAGCAGTGTGGCAGCTTTTGGAAGAAGGCATCCATCATCCCGAGAGGGAGAAAACCGAGGGTACTCACCATGAGGTAAACTGTGGTTTTACCTGGTTGACCAAGGGGAGGACATGAGGAAGTGGGATATGCAGCCCACTTCAGCCCTTCGAGCACGAGTAAACGAGCTGCAAGGTAAAACAATCGCACGTCGAGATTTCACCAGGAAGAACGCTGCACCAGTTACCACCGAACAGAACCCTCGACCAAGCAGAAGGCCTATCTACACTCCTGATATGTCTGATCCTCTTGAGGGAACCTCCAAGTCCTTCATGCACTCAATGAACGGCAAGTATGATCAGCAGCAATAGAGGGGCCCTGCCTTCAGCCAGGTGGAGGAGAGGGATAACAGAGTTTACTGGACGGTGTGGATTCGATGGCCTGGCACGTCAGACCCACAAGAGTACAAGGCTCTAGTGGATACTGGTGCCCAGTGTACTTTAATGCCATCAAATTATAAAGGCACAGAACCTGTTTGCATTTCTGGAGTCACAGGGGGATCCCAACAATTGACTGTATTAGAGGCTGAGGTAAGCCTGACTGGAAAGGACTGGGAGAAACACCCCATTGTGACTGGCCCAGAAGCTCCATGCATTCTAGGTATAGACTATCTCCGTAGAGGGTATTTCAAAGACCCAAAAGGGTACCGGTGGGCTTTTGGAATAGCTGCTGTGGAGACAGAGGAAATTGAACAATTGTGCAACTTGCCTGGACTCTCAGAGAATCCTTCTGTTGTGGGGTTGTTGAAAGTTGAAGAACAGCAAGTGCCAATTGCTACAACAACAGTACACAGAAGGCAGTACCGAACCAACCGAGATTCTCTGATCCCCATCCACAACCTGATTCGTCAACTGGAGAGTCAAGGAGTGATCAGCCGGACTCGCTCACCCTTTAACAGTCCCATATGGCCAGTGCGGAAGTCCAATGGAGAGTGGAGGCTGACAGTAGATTATCGTGGCCTAAATGAAGTCACTCCAGGTATGAGTGCTGCTGTGCCGGACATGCTGGAACTCCAATATGAATTGGAATCAAAAGCAGCCAAGTGGTATGCCACGATTGACATTGCCAATGCCTTCTTCTCAATCCCACTGGCACCAGAGTGCAGGCCACAGTTCGCTTTCACTTGGAGAGGTACACAATATACGTGGAATCGTCTGCCCCAGGGGTGGAAACACAGTCCCACCATCTGCCATGGACTAGTCCAGACCACTTTGGAAAAGGGTGAAGCACCAGAGCATTTACAGTACTTTGACAACATCATTGTATGGGGCAACACAGCAGAAGAAGTGTTTAAGAAAGGAGAAAAGATAATTCAAATCCTCTTAAAGGCTGGCCTTGCCATAAAACAAAGTAAAGTCAAGGGTCCTGCACAAGAGATCCAGTTTTTAGGAATAAAATGGCAGGATGGACGTCGTCAGATCCCCATGGACAGTAAAATAGCAGCCATGTCTCCACCAAACAATAAAAAGGAAACACAGGCTTTCTTGGGCGTTATAGGTTTTTGGCGAATGCATGTGCCAAACTACAGTTTTATTGTGAGCCCACTCTACCATGTGACTCGAAAGAAGAATGACTTCCAATGGGGCCCTGAGCAGCAGCAAGCCTTTGAGCAGATTAAACGTTAGATAGTCCATGCAGTAGCCCTTGGACCTGTCCGGACAGGGACGGATATTAAAAACGTGCTCTACACTGCAGCGGGGGAGAATGGCCCTACTTGGAGTCTCTGGCAGAAAGCACAAGGGGAGACTCGGGGTTCGACCGCTGGGGTTTTGGAGTCGGGGCTACAAAGGATCAGAGGCCAATTACACTTTTTTCCTAACTTGCCAAAAAAACAGGGCAGGCTAAAAAGGATGCAGTCAGTTTTGCACAGAAATTAACATCTTTAATAGTCCATGAGAAAAATTCAGAATCCGTCTATATTTATTGTATACTGAAAATGAACGTGAAGCAGAAAACAATACTGTACAAGAAGGAAGGTTTAAAGGCTAGGGATCACAACATGTAAGGATACACAGAGAATACTATTTTGCCAAAGTAGAATTTGTTGGTTTGACTGAGGCCTGTGAGGATATCACATATGCCATTCTGATTGCAATTCTCATGCTATAGTTCTGATAAAGAAAGTATAAAATTGAGTGTAAGGCTGAGTTCAGCAGGACTTCTCCTTTCTGAGCAAAAATGCTGAAGTTCCAAGAGCCAGGCTAGTCTGCAAGTACTGGTTGAAGTTCAAAACCTACATTTTCACTTTTAATTGCTACAAAGTGAGCTATTCAATAAATTAAAAAATGCCTGAATTCGCCTTAACACTAGATTTGCTCAACAACTGTTACAAAATTATTTTAAAAGTTAAATTTGAAAGTATACTTTACAGGAAACATTTTACCAGATAAAGATTTAAAAATGCAAAAATGTCTTTCAAATTTTATTTTTAAAGGGAAAAAGAAAACCCAAAACCTTCCAATCCTGGTTTATTTTCCTTCATGTATCCTCATTTACCAAGGGATAAAATTTGCCAGCTAATTACATAGGAAATGAACAACTATTTGTGACTTGATCCTGTGCAAGCCTTTATTTGCATAAAATACAATCTATCCTTTCTACATTGATAGCTCTCACATAATAATACAGGCCATCTTGTGGAAAAGGTAGTAAACAAGAGAGGGACGCAGACACATTGTTCCAACACTGACAGCAAGAGTTTATTTCTCCTTAACTATTTGTTTCCTACTTTACAATCCGTAGGAGTTCCACACACCATCAGCATTCAGCTACCTCTGCCACCTCTGAAGTTCAAGAGGCCTCACGCATGACCTAGGAGCACAGCAGCTGTGCTTCAGTAAGGCCTCAAAATTAGCAGCCTAAAAGGAAGTACTTCCTATGGCTGATTTATTCACAAAAATAGAATACGGCAATATGTTCACAAGTCTATTTTTGCTTTGCTGCAGGTAGGACTTGCTAACCTTTGAGTAATTATGAAATAGAGGAGGTAAATGTTGCAAGGTGCACCTAAGAGACTCAGCAGAATTCCCAATGAAACTTCCAATTAGAAAGCAATGAATGAAAAATGCATGTAGACGCATATTACCATGGGCATTACAAATCTAAGCATGAAGATTGAGATCAAAGTTATTTTCCCTGGGAGAACATTTATTCAAGCAATCAAGACATTTTTGAATAAATCCCATTAACTTTCTACAGCAAAAACAAAACACCCAAATATAACTTCCTAACCAAATTATCATCTTGGCTCTTGAACAGAGAAATAAGCATTATCACTTAAAAGGAATGACAGGTTTATGGGTGGAAAATAATGTTCAGAAAGTTGTATGAAGCAGAATAATTTTTAAATAGAATCGTTTTTTAAGCAGTCATCTTTTTTGTTCTGAACCAAATGAATATTTTAAACTATCTTTCCTATAATACATTGATCAAACTTTCACTTTGAGCACAGTGAGGAAAAAAAATGTCTGAAAGGCAATGTTCTTCTGGCAGTATATCCCAAGGACACATCCTCCAGTATCACAGACTGTCCTTGAACCATGGAAAACTATGGATGACCCTGGTAAATGAGCAGCACTATGCATTGACTAGAATTATTGAAACTTCTTTTTCTTAATAAAATGATGGCATTTCTACAATACTGAATACTGCACTCCAAAGTTCATTTCTTAATGTTCATATGCCTGAACTTACAGGTGACAGCTCAGGAAGGTGGGAGTTTGCATCAGTTCTTGGGTGCTCAGTCAGTCAATGGCTGGGCAACAAGATGAAACAGTACATATGTGAAACCTTGAAGTTTACTTCCAGTTTTGTCAATACAATGCAGATGACGTTAATCAGGACATGTTTTGGGTTTTTTTTTTTTTAATGCCTATGCAATTTTCAAAAAAAATAATCCCACCAACTTTTAAGGAAACTTGTTTTGGAACTTGAAAACCTGAATCTTTCCACCCCTGTTTCTCCCCTCCTTTCAGGTGAACAAAAGAGGTTTGCTTTTACTGAAAAAGGTGATGAGTAGCTTTGATCTGCTACTTACATTAACACAGTTCTCTGAATACCATTTCTACAGGCTACTTACCACCTTGAGCATACTTTTTGTAAAACTCATCTTCCACAGCCACATATCTGCTGACACAAGTGACTCAGATACAAAAACACACACAAACACATCAGACTGAACGAAGCCATCTTGCAGGAATGGAAAACACCAGAACAGGTTCCATGTCGCTTGCTAGTATTCAGCAAGCCTTTCCTTAGTAACTCTGCCAGCCACCTACGGCCTGGGAGCAGAACAACATGGGGACCATACTGCATGAGTTAAAAATACAGCTTGTCAGCAACACCATACTTCCCAATCATGGCCACTTCTGTAAACTGCTTTCAAATTAAAGCAATGATGTGTGTTCATTGTTCAGACTGTAATGAGCAAAAAACTTCCTCTAGTAAGACTCCATTCTGCCTTCACTGGGGGAGAGGAAAGAAAAGAAAAACAATGCCCTTATTGTAAGAAAATACCGGAATGGCTTCTTATAGGAGTGCCTAGGGAGGTGTAAATAGCGAAGACGATTAGGTACTATTTACATCCAAGATTTTGAATTATTTCATGGAGATACTGAAAACTTGTTTTCATTTCTACCCGAACTTCAAAGCACATGAGAAGTTTGCCTTTAAGAATAAAAAAATAAGAAGAATGAAAAAGTGAAAAACCACCACTATTGGCAACATCTCAGCCCCTGCAAAAGGTCATTTTCATGAGGCAGAAATGAATACATCAGTTTCTTCAGTTCTGTCTTCAAAGACTATTTTGAAAGACTGTCGTGTATGTCCAATTAGCAAAGGTAAAATACGACACCTGAGGCACTAATAGGGCACTAGCTTGCTCTTTCTTTAGAGGCTTTTTAAAATCAAAGCAGAAATTCAAGTCACTGTTTCAATTCTAGTATTCTGGACAAGAGTGAAAAAGTTCCAGACCAATAAAATGAAGACAAATTAAGCATTATTATAACATATTCCTATGAGTTTGGGATGTCCTAAGCACAAACAGGAAAACATAACCAGTTCTTTGCGCATGTGGGACTTCAAAAACTGCAGGGAGTGGGCGCAAACTAGGAAACACAATGGCAGAAAGCGCCCAAAGGCTGGCATTCTTTGAACACCCCCATTGCACTCTGCTCCAGCAGCTCTCAGGAAGATCAGACATAACTGTAGGAGATAGGAAGTGGAAGAGGAAGAAGAAAAACGGAATCAGTGAACTTTCCTATCTCTCTACAAATAAGTTTCTGGGTAGCAGACTTCAAGTCTGAGTCAAGTCCTTCCACTGATTTCAGTTAGACTTGATTAGGACCAATATGATAATCTTTTTAACAGCAGTGAACCTCCCGCCCCCAAATCTGAAGCAGCATACAGACAGCTTTCTTGAGAAGCAGATGTCTTGTATTTACTCCCAGGACATATCTCACTATCTGTCAGTATTAGAATTGCTGTATGGACTAGCACCCAGCATTATGATTTGGACATGGCTTAAATGACAATCCAATATGGAAAACCCATTGTCTATGCAGTTATACCTGTAGAATTAATTCTTAGGGTAGCTGAATTCTGAGTTACAGGGTTTACATAGCTCAAAAGTGCTGAAGGAGGAGTGCAAAACTATTTCTGTAAAATAAGAACAGTAATAGTAATTAACTTTTGGGCTCACAAGCACAAGGCTTCAATAAACAGAAATTACTTCAGTGGGGGGCCAGCTAAGATGTTCAGGCCTGAAGCATTTGTCATATGAGGAGACATTGAAGGAATTTGGCTGGTTAAGCCTGGAGAAGGCTGCAGCATTCTTCCAGATAACTTGATCAAGAACACAGAATCACAGACTCTTCACAATGGTGCATGATGGGAGGATGAGACAGCAGAGATAAATTGAAACAAGAACATTTCACCCTTAATACAAGGAGAGGAGAAACATCTTCAGGACAGTCAAGCAGTGGAACAGGTGTCCTAGGAAGGCTGCGTGGTCTCTGTACTTGTTGGCTTTCACAACCAGACTGCACAAATCCCAGACTAATCTGGCCTGATCTCATAGCTGACTGAGCAGAAGGTTGGACAAGAGACCTCCTGAGGTATCTTTCAAGTTGAATTACACTGTGATCCTGTGATGGCCGGTTCATATGTCAAGATTGATAGTATTTTCCAAAAGAGAAAAAGAATCCATCAGCCACTTAAACTGCAATACCTATAACAAATGAAATTGTATGTAATGGGGTAGAACTGAAAACCAAATTACAACCTTCTAGAAAAATTAGAAAAAGGTTTAATTTAGATGCTAATTTTACCAACTAACACGTTCATTTTCAAGAGGAGGGCTGTTCCCTTAGCTTATTAGTAGTATATTTGCATGAAAATGTGATCTATGCTTCTTTACTGCTCATCTGCTCTTCCTGCTTATGCCTCATTTGAAGCCACAGTTGGTTTCTGCAAATTAATGTTATGATACACAGGACATGGAGTTCAAGTGGGGAAGAGCTGCAGGAGGAGAGAGAATACTTAGAAATAAATATCTTGTTTCCATGAACATCTGTTGATCCATAAAAACATGAAAAGAAAGAGTACAGGAAAATACAATAGAGAATAAAATAATCCTGCACAGTCAAATAAGAACCTTTCCATTAGGCAAAAGCAGCTGAAACAACTAACTGCCAGCCAAGCAGCCATGAGGGAACAGATTCGAACAGTAGGTGATGAGCTGATTTAGCGCAAGTCATAAAGAGAAGGACTTGGGGATATGAGTGGACAAGGAGCTGACAAAGCTGGAACTGCCTGCGTGCTTTAGCTCAGCCCACTGCATTGCTATCCTGTGTATATGTTAGAAACAAACACTGGGCTCAATCCTGCTGATCCTGTCCCTGGCAATAACTGGCCATACAGTTGGCTGGGCTGAATTCTCTATGGAAAAAAAAGCTTTATCTGTGATAAGGATGTGTGATAAAAATTAAAAGTCTGATGCAAAAGGCAAGATGTAAATGTGGGTATGTCATAGTATTTTTCTGGTCACTCCAAATGTAGCATACACTATTTTTAATTTTAAAAAAAAAAAAAAGGAAGAAAGGCAAATTTGGCAGCAGGGCTCAGACAGGCTTTAGTTGGATCTGATACTGACCTGTAGCCTGGACAAACTAACACCAAATTCAAACCACTTAATTCCAGCTGGAGGCCTGTTCCAAGAGCTGAACTATATTTTCAGAAATTTCAAATTAAAACATCACACAAAATGTCACAGTGCCTCCAATAGGTGTGGTGAAAGACTTGCATAAAAAATACATGGTATGCATTATCCCACTCACATATTCATATACACATACAGGCACTCTGAGCACCAACAGATGCCTGTAAATAAAGTGACATGGTACTGACCGTCCAGATATGAACAAGTAGTAAAGGATTCAGGTGGGGCCCAAATAAACCTACTCTGACATTCACATGTAGGTTGCAGGAAGTTTTCCTCACCAGCACCAAAAAAACCACACGGGGTGGGGGGTGGGAAATAAATAGTGCTGTCACAACAAGATTTTAAATAAATAAATAGAGTTCTTGTTTCACAGTCAGTCTCCCTAATGTGAACCTACAATTCTACCTCCTGCAGAGCAGAGACATCCAGTTCCTTGCAGCTCTCCCTGATTTCCCAGGTGGAATTGCAGACTGTGCTGTGCTCAGACACCCGAGTGGAATAGCAATGCTGACAAGGATCTTGTCATCGTGAACCCAGCTGCCCAGGAACTTTGTAAGCATTGCAGAGAGGATATTCAAGGGCCTAGCCCTGTTCAAAAGGGAAAATCATCCAGTAAACTGCACCTGGAAAAGAGTGGTGGCATCTTTAAACTTCTGCCAAAACAAAAAAGCTGTGATGATGAAAAAGGTTGAGCCCTAACTTCTGTATGCTGAGATCTCATTCAGCAGTTTTGGCAACAAATTTTTCTTGAATATTGACCCTGGGCACTAGTCTGTCTTTTTTGAGATTTCCCACGTGTATTTCAAGTCTTGAGTAGACCATTTGTGAACAGACCAGTAGATGGTAGCTAGAGACAAGAAATCGCTGAAACCAATCCCAGAAATGCAGCGGGCAGAGAAGGTTAGGAGAAAGGTGGCAGTGTCATGGGGGAAAAGCAGATTCAGAAGACAGTCGAAGTTCCAACAAGTTTGAGGAACAAAGGCAAAAAAACAGAGCAAAGATTTTTACAAGTGGCCTCTTGGCCATTCTTTGTGGCCCCAACAATACAATGACATTCGCTAGGAAAGCAAGGGCTTGAGTCTATTCGGTCAGCAGAAAGATTTCAATGAGTATCAGACTGGATGTTAACAGCAGCTTGAAATAAAGATCTCACTGGTTTTAAACATAAACCCATTTTTAAATTATATGTTCCCTGGGAGATAACAATTCCACATTCTGTTTGGGGACATAACTGCTTCAGCTGGTACAGTTTCAGAAAGCAATATATTTTCTTTTTGCAAGTGTCTTCCTTGACAATTTATCATTTTAATGAATGCAATTAGGATGAGAAAAGATGGAGTATTTTACAGGTTTAGTTTCAAAACAAATTTTAAGTAGGCCATGTGAATCATAGTGTTTGCTAAAAGGTCAAGTTAGTATGATTTAATCAAATGTGTCGCGGAGACAGTTTGCAGAAGTCATACAAACTTCACAGACTCAGTATGTCAATAGGGCTATTAAAAAACACATGTCCTCTTTTCACCACATTAAAAAAAAGTCAAGAAAATAACATGAATTTTACAAGAATCAAATATTGTTTGTTGCATGCTATTATCAGCAAATTAATAAAACATCTAAATCCACCCCATACATTTGTATCAGCAAACTGATCCTGAAAAAATGGCCAGAGCCAACAAATAAAGCAGCACTGTAACAGATGTTATTGAGGTTAACACATAGTCATTTATTTTAAGAATCTGTTTCCTTTTAGTAGAATATATACACTATAGATTTCTCATTAGTTATCTAAAAAATCTAAAATATTAAACAAATGAAGATTCAATATAAACAAAACTCATATTTTAGCATACTTTTCCCTCATGGATAGTAAAATTAATGCTTTGCAAACATGCTAATTTAGAAGAGCCAATTATCCAAATATGTTTCGCAAATTATGTCTTAAATTAAGTTACAGTATGGTATACCAGCTGCAGTGCTCATTTAGTTTATATAGGGAGAAATCTCTAAGCAACATCAATATGCAGGATGCTTTATAGTCACATGCCAGTTTTTCTTACCATAATTACATGGCATTACAATTATACTCAATATGTAGCTGCACTTGCCAATTCCTTGCCTTATATCAAATTAGGTACTTACCTTACATAAGCAAAACTGCTGACCCTGGCATTACACATAACCAAAAAATTTTAAACTCACCTTGTATGATGGCAATAGCTTCCACACCATCTCACTTATTGCCACATCCCCATAAAAAAAAAAATCAAAACCAAGCCTCCTACTTTTAAGTAAAAAACATGAAGCCATATCCTCAAGTTCACAAAGTAATTGTGACACATCAGGTAAGAGTTCAAAGAGAGAGAAGGTTGCCATACAACTGCCATTTTCTAGCAAGGTCAAAGCATTTATTCTTCATCATGTGGATATGCTGTAGATATTCCAAAAATCAATAGATAAAACAACTTCAAAATGAAGGACATTGTCATTAAGTGTAACCCAAGTAAAGAAATAATGAAGATGCTCCAGATGGTAACCCCAACCTGTATCAGTTAATGGGAAGTGGCATAAACTGATGGATTATGATTCAGGATATCTCAACATGACAGACCCATTCTCAGATACTGTAAGAATATACTCCCACAGAAAGACTCTTTGCTATGCAGGAAGACCAAGCACTAATGTTTTTCATGGAAGTTAATAAACCCCAGTTCTAGGATTTTGACTTTGAACAAAGTGGCATCTGTGCTATGTTCCATGTCCTGAAACTCACTGCAACACTTCCCATTTTAAGGTCAATACAGTCACACCACCACTGGTTTCAAAATAAAATGTGATTATATCCTTCAGGCTTGCTTCAGAGGCTGGATCCAAGTAATATGTTAAGGTAGGAAGATTTATTTGGGGAACACTTTAATTTAACATCTCTCAGTATAGCCAGCACTTTTTTAGTAATTAAGAAGCTCAGTGTCTAATTCAGTGCTGGTGGGAGGGCAACTATTCTGAAGACTATGTACACAATTTCTGCATTCAGTACCATGTATTTCTTCATTGCACTTTTAAAATCAAGGTTCCCTGCAAGTAGCTAGAGGACATTATACACATACAAGCAAGTGAAATTGCAATTCAAAACAAATCTGGTGAAATCATATTGTAACTCTCAGCGCTGATAACAGGAATAATCAAACAAATGCACAGAGTTTCTGTAAGCTTGGGTACAAGTTTTTTGATTAATTTTTCAACAGTTCTGGTGTATGTTTGTTCTAAGCAGGCAAATAGGAAAGTCTGAAGCATGGATTTATTGAAACATTTTTTCAGAACAATCTTTTGTTAAAATTATTTCCAGCTCCCTAGAATTTTATTTTTATTTACTATTTTGCACGAACTATATATAATTAATTCTATTTTATTCAGGAAGAAAATCACTGCAGAGTCAGACGCTAGTTTTCAGAGCAACTAGATATGTAATTATTTGGATCAGAGGTGAGCTCAGGCATGCTACTGCTGAAAATATTTTTGCAGGGTTTTGTATACCTAAGTAATTATTTCCTTTGTTTAGAAACATTTGCATGTCACTCTGCCTTGCAGCATTATTGCATAATTCAGAGCATTATGAACACTGTAGTTAATTGTTTCCAATTCAATTGACAATGCCTTCTGGAAGACTGACTGTTCCACTGACATAAAATACTCACTCTTCAAGGCTATCAAAGATGGTCAGGTCAACCAATAGACCAGGTTCAAATAGATACAACTAACAGACACCAATCTGGTTGGAATACTCAGAAAAATTAAAGTAAACCTGGGGGCTTGGTGGCTGCTTGGGGTTTATTTTGTCTGCTTGTTTGTGAGGGTTTTTTAAATACTTGAGACCATCCATGACATTTGCATCTTATTTCTTTCTCCAGCAACACTTCTTGAAAAATATGTTTTAAAAAGAAAGAATGACAACAGCATGCTGTAGTGGAAGAGTTAGATGGCATAAACTCAGGAATGTCTGTCTAGGCAACCCAAGATTTTATCAACTTTCAAGTATATTCACTACTTATTTTCCACTACATTAACAGTTTACCACAGGCTCTACAGAGCAGGTTGAGAGACATTTGACAGGATTTAACAGTTTACCACAGGCTCTACAGAGGAGGTTGAGAGACATTTGACAGGATTCTCTTTTGTCATCACACAATTAAACCCCCAAAAATAGCAGCAATTTTTACAGGCGAATTCCAGTTTCATATAAAACCCAAAACAAACAACACTGTTTCCAGAACTGTATCAACCATCATATATACGCAAGAGTGGATAACTGTATACATACCATACTTTTCACATTGAAAAGTGCACCCTAGCATGAAAATGTGAAAGCAAGAAGGCCTTCAAAGTACAGCACGTCCTTTGTCAGCACATTAATAAACACACACAGCAACAAGTTCCTGCTAGATCTGGCAACAGGGTGGCTTGTGCCGTTTATGCTGAAAATGTAGCAGGCTTTGTTCAAAGCATATTATTAAGGGCTCTTAACATTCAATAAGGCCAACAAAGAACACTGTAGTGCAACTAGTAAGTGCTATGTTCCAAATACACTCTTATAATCAAAATGCTTGTAAAGTTACTGGAGAGTGACAGCACAACATTTTGATCTGTTTTTCCTTATAGTTATTCTGTGAGGCACGAAAGGACGATTATATCTATTTCTAAGCAACCAGAAATAGAATGGGCAACTATGTGGGTGACTGAGTGCCTGACTTGCAAAGATGTAGAGGTATCTAAAGGCTTTTGAACCATCTAAGCAGTTCAGGTAGCTTTTCACCATTGAAATTATAGAAGTAGGGCTATCCTTAGTAGTTCTCTATTTAAGTTGTACAACAACTTAAGTAGTTGTTTTGTGGTTTGTTTGGTTGGGTTTCTTTACTTTTAAATGTAAGTGGTTCTGCATCTGCATTGCTGGGCAGCCGCATTAATAGGAGAGATAAGTGCCTTGTTCAAAACTATTTCTTATAGACAGCTGAAAGGGAAGATGTCTCTGTTGCTGACCTCTGTCTGCCCTGATGATCCATTGTATCTATTTAGTAGCAAGGAAATTAAATTCTGTGATAGTCCAGAACCTTCCTGAAGTCTTCCAGTTTGCAGGCAGAGTGTGGTTCTGCTATTAAAATTGACATTCAGAGCTCACCTGACTGACATTCTCTGACATATGGATGCACCTGCAGTTTAGCAGACAGAAGAAAGAGGAGGTGAGGAGGAAGATGCAAAGATGCTTGCTTTCCTAGAAATTTTTGGATGCAGGAAAGCATACAGAAGGAGCTGTTACTTTTGCAGTGATTGCTACAGATCAGCTCCACTTCATTTAAGAAGGATTCCCTGACCCTCCACTCTGAAATCCTTCTCTGTATCAAGCTAAGCTATTTAGGGTTGGCAGCAGAAACAGCCCTGTGCTCCCTTAGCTCTTCTTAAAGGCTTTGAGCCAAACTCCCCTCTAATCTAAGTACCATGACAGAGTGGAGATGAGCGGCATCATTATATTTAGCACAAGCATGCAGATTGCAAATCAGATGGGCCGACTTTGCTATAGAACTGCATATACTCAGCAATAAGCAGATTCCAGGCCTGGAGAACACATCAAATGCTAAAGACAGGCATGAAATTCGGGTGAGATTTGTGAAGGAATATAGGTGTCACCTTGCCGAAGATTACCGCTCAGATATTAGAGTGACTAGCCATTCCTAGGACACATGAAGTAAGCCAGTAGTTCCTGAGGGAGATCCAGGAGGGCTGTGAAGGGAGCACCTCAGACTGCTGCAGATGAGCCACAATATTCAGGATTTTGATTCAGCTCATCCATAGTATTTAAGACATGAGGATGCTTACTATCCACTACTGGTCTTTTGCCTTCAGTTTGTAGTACTGTCATGGCATCCAAAGCTGCACTAATGGTGAGCAGCTGCTCCTATAATGTTTGTGATTTAAAATTAAAAAAATAAAGGAAGAGAAAGATCCATGCTGAAATTTTCATTACAGAGACTTGCCACTCAAAACATTATTCAGGAAAAAAGAAGATCTGGAATGAAGATTTTTTCTTTCAATCTGCAGGGTATACCTGTATATTAGAACCTCTCTTTCTAGATCAGAGCCCTAGATTTTGCAATGGGTGCAGCACAATGGGTTCCAGGGAAGCTGCCCCATGAACATATGGCAACCCATCCTGTGTCTGCACATAGTGCATGGAATAGATCTTTTCTGGGTATCAGCATTAATAAAATAAGCCTCCTAAATTTAAAAAGAAGAGACCTTTCTGAAGGAAAGGAAGAAGGAAAAAAAATTCTATTTGACAGAGAAGCATATCACTGTTCTTCTGGCTAAATCTGCAGTACTCAGATAAGGGAGTTACGCTTCACTAACCACATGCATAAACACAGTTGAGGATTTCCACAATATAAGGCATGTCAATGCTAATAACTTGGCACAAGTGAGCATCTGTTATCAGAAAAAAACAGCCCATTTATTTACCCATAAGTTTCTGGTTTCAATATACATCATCCAAATTACATGCAAAATAATATTGCACCAAAATTATACAAAAATGCCAGTGTAAACAGATGAGTACTAATAGCATTGATACACATAGTACCACAGAAATAAAGGTAAACTGTACCCATGTCACTTAGAGATACAAACCATTTCTAGACTCATTTTAATCTCTCTTTCTCTCTTTTTCCATATGCAGTGAAAAAATTCAGCACTAAAAAGACTTGTATATAAGCTCCTCCCAAGTATCTTTCTTAATGGATTTCAATCAAAAGGATTCCACAGTTGCAAACTGTTACCCAGAGATTAACCCCTGAATTACCAGTCACAATCACACCCCAAACCAAAGAAAAACAGCACTATGCTGTGTTCAAAGTTCTAACCCAGGACTTGTAAATTCTATCTGTGACACAGTCACTGTCTTTATGTTCGGTCACTATCAAGCCCCTAAATTTCACCAGGCTACTGTTTATATATTTGTTCCACAGTCTCAAAGTCTGCAAATACCTTCCAGAAACAAAATAAATATTTGATTGCAAACTGCAATGCACGTTTCTCTCCTTGTTCTAATTTCACCTACATTTATAAACCAGGAGTACTTATCTGTCCTTACAGGTTTCAGGGTTATGGAGGTTAATCTATTAATGCCCTTGAGATTGTTTGAGATAACCAAGCAGAAAGCCTGGATAAATGCAAACATGCTAGATCAGCAGGAATACTTTAAGCTACAGTCCCAATACATAACTCAATAAAGCTCATAAAAAAACCCAAACTATTTAGCAAGAAACTGGTACAACAGCCAAAGAACATTTAGAGCAGCTTTAGTTTTACAGGAAAAAATCACATCAGTATTTACCTGTGCATGTACAATGATAGTTATTTTCTTAAAAATGTTACAGTCATTTTGCTGAATTTCTTTGATTTTAAAGTCTCTCCCTCCTACCTAGGCCAATTTGCATTAAACAAGAACTACAACTTTACTTTGCAGCATTCAGCACAAATTTCATTGCAATTTACAAAGCAATTAGGGGATTTTGCTTAGAAGAGCCAACTCTGATTTTGAGGGTATTGACAGGTTGTTCATAAATACAGAAAGGTCTGTAGTATCTGTATGTATAAAAGTATAAGGGAAGGAAACAGAAGATTTAGGTTTCTCATTCTTACTGAAATTGATGATTGTTATGTAGCCAGTTGTATCACAATACTTCAAAAGCTTGGCAGAAGAAAAGTCATTAAAAAAATAATAGAAGCGTTCTTTAAACTGATGCTCTTTCATTAAACAGACACAGCACAAAAGCACAGCAGGAAGAAGGGTGCAGGTACAGAAACGATACTCACATTCTTCAAAAAATAATTATCTTGGGGAATGTATGTGATAGATCTGGTTGAAAATATGAATCCTTTGTTCGTTCATGTGTAATACACAAAGTCAGCTGTGTTGTGGACAGAAATAATCCCACCCTTCTCTCAATATGTTTTAAATCTACTGGCATTTGACATATTTAAATAGCAACAATAATTAAGCCTCAGCCTATCTTTCCACACACAGCTGAGTTTTGAGTGCACCATCTGACACACAGAGATGCACTTTAACTCATCCAGAATGCTCCAGGAAGATGGGGGACTCCCACAAGTCCTTTATACTGCTCCCAGATTCCTACTGAAGCCCTGGGCAGACGTGCAGTGACCTCTCACCCCAGGAAAGCTTTTTGTGGAGCAGGGTGAGACTGAAGGACTGCACAGAGGCAGGAAGCCTGGGTTAAGCTCCAGTCCAGGGCAAAAGTACGCATGGCCAAACCAAGGCTTGCTTTCAATTCCCCATAAGGTCTGCAGGGGAGCTCCACCCTACACTGGTGCCACTTCTTGCTCCTATTTGTGTTTGGAAATATCCCTTTGGGCTCCTCTTTCAAAAATGTTTACAATAATAATTAAGTGGAAACTGCTACTGACCTTTTTATACTAACTATTTCTGACAGTGTTCTAGAATAATTAAACCAGGAAGAATGGAGCTATTAAAGGAAAAAGCTGTGGTGCAATGGAATGCTGTTCCTGCCACAGCTGCCTCTCCTACCCCACAAGGACCTTCTCCATCCAGGAGACCAATGATGAGTGAAGTTCCTCAGGGGTCAGTATTGGGACCAGGCCTGGTTAACGTCTTTGTCGAAGACATGAACAGTGAGATTGAATGCACTCCTAGCAACTTTGCCATCAACATGAATCTGTGTGGTGCCATCGACACGCTGGAGGGAAGAGATGCCATGCAGAGGGACCTTGACAGGCTGGAGAGATGGGCCTGTGAGAACCCTGTGCAGTACAACAAGGCCAAGTGCAAGGTCCTGTACATGGATCAGGGCAGGCCCAAGCACAACTACAGGTTGGGAAGAGAATAGATTGAGAGCATCCCTGAGTGTTGCTGGGTGAGAAGCTCAAAATGACCTGGTAACATGTGCTTGTAGCCCAGAAAGCCATCTGTATCCTGGGCTGCATCAAAAGAAGTGTGACCAGCAAGTCCAGGGAGGTGATTCTGCCCCTCTACTCCATTCTCATGAGTCCTCACCTGGAGTACTGCATCCAGCTTTGGGGTCTCCAGCACAAGAAAGACATGGAGCTGTTGGAATGAATCCAGAGGAGGGCCACAGAAATGATCAGTACCCTGGAGCACCTCTTCTACAAAGACAGGTGAGGGAGTTGTGGCTGTTTAGCCTGGAGAAGACTCTTCTGAAGGCTTCAGGCTCCTTACAGCAGCCTTCCAGAACCTGTAAGGGCCTACAGGAAACCTGGAGGGGAACTGTTTACAAGGACACGGACTGATAGGACAAGGCTTTAAGCTGAAAGAGGAGATGTTTACATTAGATGTTAAGAAGAAATTCTTCCCTGTGAGGGTGCTGAGGCCCTGGCACAGGTTGCCCAGAGAAGCTGTGGCTGCCCCTGGATCCTTGTCAGGGTTCAAGGCCAGGCTGGATGGGGCTTTGGGCAGCCTGGGCTAGTGGAGGGTGTCCCTGTCCATGGCAGGGGCGTGGGACTAGATGAGCTTTGAGGTCCCTTCCAACCTAAACCCATTCTGTGATTCTATGAAACTCTTTCTAAAGCAGAGAAGCTGAACAAAGCAGTGAAACCTCATTTTTGTAATTATGTACAGCAATTACACAGGAAGCAAAAACTTCTTTATGTCAGTATTGAGTAAAAGCCAAAGGCTCACTTGTTCATTACTACTTTCCAGTCATTTCATACTTTGTTGAACAACTTGAAAGCCCTGAGAGAACAAACAACTGGCAATTTTGCTTTGAAAGGTAAAGCCCAAAGGGATTTGGTGGCTGAGACAAGAACTTTACTTTCTGAAAAATATACATTCTGTGAGCTGTAATTAGAGCTGTGGGAATAATTGGTTTGCCAGCCCACTGGCTGAAAGAAAGGAAGGGAAAAGAATTCATTTTTGGTCAACAACATTGGCTCTGTGTAAGAGCACATCAGAGCAGAAATGACCACAGCTGGGGACAACAGCTCTGTTTACATGGGTGGTCACTCCTACGTCTGAAGCTCTACCCTCACAGAAATGTTCCACTTATGCTAAGCTAGGTGCAAAGAAGAGGGTAATTTCACTCTGCTAATAGGCATTTATAACCAAATTGAATCCAAACTAGTTTCATGCCTAATTACTTGCAGTCCCTCCATCAGCGGCAACACACTGCAAACTGCATGTCCCAAGTCTTCAGTTGCTCTTTTTCCCTATGCTTCCCCCAGCACTGTCTGATGGAGGTTACAGGTCAGTGCAGCCAAACTAAAGCCGGTGGTTACCTGTGCAAATCAAACAACTGCACCTCTATCAGAAAATAATAATATTTTTTAAAGCCTTTGAAATGAAATATTCATAGAAAAAGAACAAATGCAAATGATAATGATTAAGTGTACTGATACCATCTTTAAATATCATCATGCTGCACAAAAATATAAGCAATTTTTTTCAAATATTTAAACACTAAACACAGCCACAAATTACAGAATAAATTTCTCATCCCATAATATGAAGGAAAGTTCTTTGAAAATATTAATAAAATAGAGACAAATGTCTTGGCCTTTTTCTCACCACTTCTATTGTCAGTATACAAACAGCAGAGCATGCAATTTTATAGACAATCTATGCTAAATAACACTGATAAAACAGACTTTCTACACCACTTAAATATAACAAAGACCACAAAGCACTCTGTTCTGAAGGGCATTGGAAATAGGACCTCTGGCTACCCTTCAGCCTTCCATGAAATTCTCTGTGCAGTTTTTGACACTACGGAACACAGGAGATCTGGCTTTGATTATATAGTTTTAAGTGTGCTTTACAGAAATAATTTCATTGCTGTATAAGAAATAATAGTGATCTGCTTAGCTGCATTAGCACATCCCTAAAGTTACATGTATCAGCACTCATACCTCATATTTCAAGGCAGAAAAACTGGTTATTCTTCCAAATCAGCTGACAGCTTGAGATGTAATAAAATAAAAAACCAACCAACCAACCAAACCCCTCACAAAAACAAATTTTCACTAGCTGACACCTCATAAACACAAACAAAAAGGTAGCATGAAATATTTTAGTGTAATCTACAGTTGAATTCTTTTTTTTTTTTAATGCCTCAAACACATTAAAAGATGATGAGGGATTTTGTGAGGTTGGTGTGGTTATTACTAGGGTCACTGGCCAAAGCAAAAACATTCAAATGGGTCTTAAAGCAACGTAGGCAATTTATCCTCATCTCACAGAAACCTGAGGCTCAAAATAGCCTGAACTTAGACAGGGAAAATATAAGTCTATCATCTAAATGTATTTTTTTTAATAGCTCTAGAAGATAAAGTAGAATGATTAATGAATCTCTTGGGTGTAATTTTATGGTCCCTTTAAAAGAGAGGATATTCATGTTGCAGAAATAACTCAAAATTCTATTCTTTTTTTTTTTTCTTCCCTTTTCTAATAAGGAGGAGTTGGGGGTTCACCCAGACTTATTACTGGGGAGACGGGTAATGAATTATGAAATGACAAC
Organism: Laterallus jamaicensis coturniculus; assembly: GCA_022605575.1. NCBI lineage: Eukaryota > Metazoa > Chordata > Aves > Gruiformes > Rallidae > Laterallus > Laterallus jamaicensis. Next base: position 225,117 of record JAKCOX010000015.1, read on the forward strand.
AGGATAGAAATGGGAAAACGATGAGACAAAAATAAGGCTTTACCCAAAAAATAATATTTTTGTCATAGACTTTCCTGAATTAATTACATGTTCCTTCCCCCCTCCTATATTTTGTGGAGGGAAGACACTTTACAGTAGGATCAAATCTAGAAAAGATTCTGTAAAGATTCTAGTATAAACTCATTGGTAGAAAAGTGACTCCTTACAGTAACAGATGTGAAGGTACATATCAATTAGCTACAAGAACAAAGTAAAAAAATTCCCTTACTCAAGATTTTTATGCAAAGATGCACATTTATAAATCCAATCTTAGATTCTTAATTACATCAGACCCATGAACATAAACAGGTTTTACGGTATTCTGAGTTTCACAGCCATTACTTACACAAAAGTCAGTCATCAAATCACCCAGGTATGTTTTTATTGAGTGTTACTAATATATACTAATGTATGCAAAGGCAATGAGATACACACTGTATCCCAACGCAGCCAGTGTCCACTTAATCCTATTGTTTGAGGACAGATACTGGTTGGATTAAAAAAAGGGAATGGCATTTAAAATTTTGCTCGAGCCCTTCTCACAGTAGGATGGTACTATGTTCACTGATCAGGCTGGAAAGACAGCATTAATCACACACAAACATTTCATACTATCATACCAGGCTGCGGTGAGTTTGATCCAAACAAGGATGAAGAGATGGTAGAAAAGGGCTGAGGTCTCTAGCCACAACTCAGAACAACAGAACTAGCTCTTACTTTGGCCCTTGGGATTTAATAGTATTTGTGCTGATGCCCCTGCACTTCATGGGAAAAAACATATCTCCTCATCTAAGGTCTATTTCTTTTTAGTACAGGGAATCTGGGGACCACTCACAGAGCTACAGACTGGGCAATTCTTCCGTTTAACGGAACTAAAGCTCATCTGCATGGCACTGTGACCACGAAGTGAAATAGATTCCACACTAGTAGTATTAAGAAAATCCAAACTGAAGAGTCTAGGCTAATAGTACTGCCAGGAATCATCAAAGATATGAAAAAGTCCTAAAATGTGAATTAAAGTCATTAATTTTAAGTGGGATAACTCAGGGCAGGAAAATATCAGAAATAGTTCTAAAAGCAAACAGTTTGTATGTGATGCCATTCAAAGAAAGGAAAGCAAACAGAGACAAGATTAGAGAAACAGGGTCTTGTTCAGAGCCCAGAAAAGGTGTCTGTAACTGCTTTGTCTAAGTCATGGGCTGCTTCTAGTGGAGGATGAAGAGGAGAGCACTCCGGGGGGGTTAAGAGACAAAAAATCGTTCCAACTTGAAAGATTTTCACGCTTCCCAAGGTTTTCTCATGCCAATGTGGGCTGTAAACAAGGAATCTAAAATGTATTTCAACATGCTCCTGATTGTCTTTCCAGAGCTCAAGGTCTCAGCAAACCTCTCAACTACATCCTTTTTTGGCGATATGACAGGTACAATGCTTCGTCATTCTTCCAATTGCTACTACAGGACCTTCCTGTTATATGACTCCTTTGAAAACATTAGCCCTGCATATGTCCCCTGGGTCTCTCACCTCTTATGACATCAAATATAATTGCATGCTTACACCTCCACAGCACTGCAAAACTACCCTGCATCTACATCCATTTACAACTGAATGGCTGACTCTTCTAGGATGCTGTCCCTGATCCCATCTTGCTTTCAGGTCCTCTTTCCCATAGGTGAGAGGAACTTTTTGTATACATTAGCAAAACTACCAGGGTATTTATTTTTCTTTAAAACCTCCTTCACCATAACATCTCTTTGATCTTCAGTTGTTAAGAATATGGATAACCACACCAAAAAAAATTCCATTCCACTCCCATCCCTACCTCCATCTCCCTGCTAGGTGGTAAGACTTTTCATCAGCATTTTTGTACTCTGCTTTCTTCAATAGATTCCTCACTTGCGACTCACAGTGCTATGTGCTATGACGGGACACTAATAGTCCTTGTCTGAGAAACCTCTGGTTGACTAAACCTGCAGCCTGCTATTATAGATTGTTGGGAAAACCTACTTGATGTGCACCTGGACCAGCACTACCAATGAAAGGTAAGAATGAAGCTCATTAATACAATGTGAAATATGCAGATTTACTAATAGAAATATATGCTCTCCTGCCACGTTGAATCTAACCTAGATAGCACTATAACTTCAAATGAGTGGCTGAATATATACCATACCCATGAATGACATCGATTTGTGCAAATCTGTAATCATATGGTAGCTTGTGAGCAAAAATGCAGTGTGCTTTGAACTGCAAAGATCTTTTACCTTCTTCTACCTCACAATATTCATCCATTAACATGGAGGTTTGCAGGGAATACAAGATATTATTTCTTCATCTGCAAAGCTTCCTTGCCACTGGTATAAAAATAAATCCTGCCTTAGATGGCCAACTCTGCAATGCTCAAGTCACCCAAGTGAGAAATGAAGTGCAGCTAGCTTCTGGTCTCCCCAAATCAACAGGCAAATTTCACTGGGTTTTAGCTCAAGCTCATGGTGACCAGAATATTGGACACAGCAGGTATCTTTCCATTTTGTTGAGCCCAAAGGCAACAATATTTAAAGATTAGGATGCAGACTGGCTAAAAATAAAGATACTTCTCAGGGGAAGAGATGCTAACTGTAGAACATTCAATGAAGCTGAAAATGGCTCATTGATATACTGTATTTTCTAATTCAGTAAAAGAGCCTTTCTGAGAAGGTTTTAGCTTTTGTCATCTGATCCATCATTTCCTTGCTGGTCAGAAAAAACCCGGGTTCCTGAGAAGGCCATGACTAAAACATTTTAAAACATGCATATGTACATTTTCCACATCATTATTCATTTGCTCTCTTCTGATTTCTCTCATCCTTTCTCTTAGAACAGCAGCTGCTCTCCATTTTACTGTTTGAGCTTCTTGTATGTTACTTTTTAAATCAACACATGCTGCAGCTTGAATGATGGGATGAGATGCACCTTATTCACTGGGCTGAAGATAGGCAAGGAGATATAAATATAAAAACTCAGACTTTATATTTTCAAACACATTGGGTGTTATTAATGACCATGAATATAAAGCAATTTTATTTCACTGCAAGTTTCTTCATTTGCTTTTACTTCTTGCTGTTAATACAGCAAGGTTGGGTTTTTTTTAGAAGATATTGACCTCAAAGCTTTCCTCTGTGTCAATATGTATATCATTAAACAGCATAGATACTTTTCCTGATTCTTTAGTTCTACTGTTTAAATCCCAGTATAATCCAAAGCCCACAACTGAATGGAAAGAGTGTCCAAGAAAATTTACAAGAACTGAGGCCTTACATAAGCACTCTTGAAAACCATGGACTCTTTTTCACCCTGCATATTCCTTCATGCAAATAGCTCTTCCTAGAAAAGCCCTTGAAACCCTGCCTTTAAATACTGCATTAGGGCTTCTAAAATATTTGAAGCTGTTTTGGTTTGCCCGTGACATATGTTTTCTCTCTTCTCCATCCACTAGGACATAATACAGGTATAATTCGTTCCCTATACCTGTCTTTCCATTTAGAGGGAAAGATATTCAGAAAAGTCTTGATCTGATCCACATGAAAGGAACAGTGAAGTGTTGTATAAGTTACACTGAGAATACTGTTCCACAACTAAACACCAAGCTTGTTCATCTGCAGAAAAATCAGTAAAAGTTGTAATCTGTGGTGTAGTACAGGTGTAAAACAATTTCATACAAACACCTTAAGTTTGAAATGCATCAAGTGTTGGGTTCCTCAAGTTCTGACTTGTTAGGAAGCTGCTGTAGGTGTTTTTTTGTTTTGTGGGGGTTTTTTGCCATATTTGCTCACACATCATTAGTGTTTCAGCCTCCAGCATTCCTAAGGAGATATGATTTCACTTGTAAAAAAAAAGAAACCAAAATACCTCCATCTTAGATAAGCAGTTACATATCAGTACAGTTTTGTGGTGGTTAAAGAAGAATCACTGTTTGCCAAGGAGATGGCTGCTCAAAGTTCAAGTTGTTTGACCGCATAATGGGGAGAGTCATCAAAGAACAGAAGTTTTAAGTAGATTTCACAATCTGGTAAGTAATTTGTGGACATTAGATCAGGCTTTTATAGAAAGGGCTGTATAAGATACACTTCTGTGATATAGACTACTGTACTTCAATCATATTTTCATACTGTACTAATCTACAGGTCAATTCAATATGAACTAAATATAGCAATTTTATACTAATCCCCTGATCTATGTTATGCTAGGAAGCTGGAAAAAAGATCGCCTTATCAAGTACTCCCTGTATACACTAACAACCATTTGCTTACTAAGGCAAGAAAACATTGCTGATCTTCAAACAGCATTACACTTGATCATAGTTTAGAAATTAAACATTACATGTGTCTGAATTATCATTCAGTTTACCTAACTCTAGGTACTGATGAATAGAAAGGTCTTGCACCCTTTACTTCAATTATAGCAAACTCTTGAGTGTATTTGTGGAACAAAATCAAGGGAGATACAGTAATCAAACATTCTGTTGTTCCTATACAGAAATCAGTAACCTTAAGTGTAAAGAGGAACATATATAGGGTTGCTACAGGAATTTCAACAGGTCCTACTTTCTTCTCAAGGTTTTTTTTTGTATTTTAAATTCTGCTCCAAGCTATCTCATATAAGATGGATGTCCCTAGCAGCAAGCTTCTGTAGCTTGGAAAAACAGAGTACACAAGTTAATTCATTTATATAAAGATTTCTGAGTACAGTGACTTGGATATCCAAGCTAAACCTTGAATCTTGCTAGGATCCTGAGGAACACACACACTTGCAACACCTCAATTAAACTGAGGTGGTTTTTTTCTCTCAGAAAAGATTGCCACAAGTCTATGCCACATGAAAGATGGAAAGCAGTGCAGGATTACCCCATAACACCAGGCAGCAATGAAGCCCTGAACGCCCTGAAGTGGGACACCCTGAAACATTACCTCAAAAAGGTACACAGAATTAATTGAGCACTTGGTTATCTGAGAGTTGGTTTGTAAGCATATGATTCAATATTAAAGAAAATCTGCATTGTGGCATACAATCTAAAAAGTGAAGTCTTACCTTATTTAGGTCTTTGCTTCATTTCTACTCTCTCTTGACTGAAGTACAGCACCCATAGCTATAAGGATACCTGCAAGGATCCCATTTCAGAGATTCAGTTAGCAGAAATGAATTAACATGGTCCTAGAATGTTCTCATATTTTACTGAAATATAAATTACATTTTTCAGAAGTTCAAAGTTACATACATAAAATATGGAGTAGAATTCTGCTTTTGCACAAGTGCCACACTGAACAAGTCCCTCTTACTCACACATGTGAGGACAGGCAATACTTTGCTAGAAACTTAGACTTGTGCCAAAATCACACTCAGACTTTCTCAGGCATGGGAGGTTAGCACCTTCCCAGGAAGAATTGCTGAGCTGGGACACATTGCTGTCTCTTCAGCCCTTTGCTGAATGTGCAGAGACAAGAGGCAGCCAACCTCTGTTTCTTTGTTCAGAGCAAAAGCAGCAGAAGTGGGCAGCAAACACCTCTCTCTTCCTTAGGCATGACCTGGGATGATTTGGGGCAGCAACACAGGGTTGCTCAACCCCACTCAGCAATTCTTTTCCTGCCTCAAGGATCCTCTGCAGATTGGACTCTGACGGGAGGAGGTGAGAGGCCTGAGAAGGAAACAAATAACACTTTTCGGAGACAGGAGAGGACAGCAGAGGTGGAAAGCATCTCTCATTTCTCTCTCCTTCCTAAAGCTGATCTCTCCACTCCTGTAATTTTTATCTTTCTTCTGAAGGAGTAGGAGTTCAGATCCACAATGACATCCAAGACCCAGCTCCTGCAAAAAACTTTTCCACATTCATTCCCTCTGTCTGTCCTTACATCTGCTATTTCTCCTATGCCTGTGTCTTCCTAATGATATGAATTAGAGAACAGATACCATATACCTGGTCTGGTCTTCTTGCCCTCTTCAGTCAGATTTAAGGTGAAGCCTATTTAATACTGCCATCGCTTTCTTTTTGACATATCCACAGCCTAGCAGTACACTGATAAACACTATGCACCTTAAACTCCATAAGTACATTCCTCCAGCTACTATATTTTAAAAATACTTCCTGTGCCTACCTGGAGCTTGTCTTCAACATATTTTTAACATCAGAGTTCAAGAACAGACAAATATTGTGTGCTCTGGGTGTCACAGACAGTCTGTGCCAAAAGAGGTATATTCTCCACCTATAGATGCATTAACAGCATTTCCTTCCAAAGAAGATAAAAGTATTAAAACATTTCTGTGTCATCTCCTTCCCCAAAGCCCTTGCAGACAAAAAGATTTCAAAAAATTGCACAAGTTTGTCTTTGAGATGCTAGGGTTTAGCCTTCAGAGAGCAATCAGTCCAATTACCTTTTCAGTAGACACTCTTACATGAGGACAAACTGGAATCCTAATTATACCCTGCCACACTCCCTGGGTTTTTATCTGCTTTTCTCCTGTCCTCCTGTAACTAGCTGTGGTTTGGTTCTTTTCAGGAAATGAAAAGCATACCCAAGTTGCAAACAATATCTGCACTTTGAATGCTGGTGATAGGAGGGGTTTTTTTCTGCATGCTCACTGTTTCTATACAATTATTACCTCCCCTTGCCTGGGCTATCTGCAGCTACAAGTGTCACTCAGCTTCTTAAATTTAGGTTGCCCTAAATCCTGGAAATCCCTTGTAGATCACAGTTTTAGGCAGCTAAATTACCCAATTTGACCCCCGCAATTAGAATGTGACAAAGTGGAGGTCTAATTAACACTAGCATAATCAATTTGTCCTATGCATATATGTTAACAGACTCAGCCTGTTCAGTACCTCGGGTAGCATGTTGTAAGACCTGCAACATTCCTGTACTTAATCACAAAAAAACCTTAAAGCAAAACCCAAGGTGCTTTTATTTTCCCTATACAATGCACAGGGTTAGCTAGAAGCATGTACAACAACCCTGCTAACATTGCAAAGAAGCAAAAGGATCTCCAGAAAAACCAGCACATTTAATGCCACTTTGTTAGCCTCTTACAGCATGTTATAAACGGTCGTGACAAATTTACAAAGTTTCCAAAGAGAATTTATTTGACCAAGCTACCAAGCAGGCAAAACAGTGCTGGGCGGCCCGGGAGACCCTTGCTCCCTCCAAAGGCGCGCACTTCACCCCACCAAAGTTCCCGTTTTTATAGTCCAGTAGCTCCAGGTATGCATAGCACATCCTGATAAGCTCCTGCGGCTGCGCATGCTGTTACTGGGGGGTCGTCCTGGTTCTGGTGATCGTAAAGGTCGTGGTCTTCCTCTGCGTTGTGGGTCAGTTTCCTTATTTGGTCATGTTGGCCCAGTGTAAAAGAGTAAGGAGTTCTTGTTGATTCGGCAGGATGTCGCCACTCTGAGATTAGGTATCTTGCCACCTTATCAGGAGGTAGTCTCCTGGGGTTTTGCCCATTAGCAACTCTAACAAAGACACAAGGAGCAAGAGGGGGATTTCCCCCCTTCCCCATCTGCTGGTTTGGAAACAAATTCCTTATATTTTTATTACACAGCAGATACAACACGCGATGCCAATCAACATGAGCATTAGACCTGCCTGCTGTAGCTTGAGATTAATACCACAACGGGTTCAGCTCACACACACACAAAAAAGGGATCCCTGTGACCTGCCTTAACTTTAAAACTTCAATTTAACTTTTCAATATCATTTTATATGTAATAAAAGCTAAGAAGAATGTAGGTGTGCTGGTTTCAGACACCTGAAACCACCTTTCCTAGAAAAAAAAAAAATTAAAAATCATTTGACTTGCTGCCAGTTGCAGTGCTGCCATCAGTATGTGAAATGTACTGTGCATCTTCTTGAAACAGAAGCAGCTCCTGCAGCCCTGGCCCAGCAGGCAGTATCTCGCTTGTTCTGAACTGATTTATCTGATCAGCTGTCAAAAGCAGAGTATCAGACCCAAGCTTCTTTGCCAGCTAGCTGGGATGACAGCATTACTCATTCCCCTAGCCAAAATAATGAGGCATCAGTGGAGAACCATGATTCACACCACCAGAACCTACAAGGTCCAAAGCACGGAAACAATGTCATTATAACTGGAAATGACCGAGTCCTAATGAGGAGCAAAACAATTCCTGGGGAATACGTATATTTGCAGTATCAGAAAGCCAAACTCATGTTCACTAGGTAAGGATAACTTTACCAACCCCTTTTTATTTTCTCCCATAGCCCCTGGGAGATTTATGAGTCAGAATACAACAAAGCTAATAGTTTTTTAAAAAAGCCATGCACAAGGATTCTGCCACAGTCATGTGAGAGCACAAGCCTTGTTTCAAACAGGGAGATGGACTCTACTGGAGAGAAGAGTAATATTCAATGAAACAGCATTGAATATTCAGCGTAGGCAATTGACCTAGTGGGAGAAAGGCAAGTAAAAATTATGGGTGAAAAAAGAAGAAAAGAAAAAAAAAGATGAATCAATGGCTTGTACTCTTTGGCTTTCTAAAATGTCTGCTCATTTGTGATCCTGCAAAAACAAATAGGGAAATACTGGTGCCCTAACACGCCTCTGTTCAGGAGCTCCACCATCCCTTTTCTCCTGTGGCTTTTAAGTAATTGGCTGATTTACAGTTATACAGAGTACTGATCTAGTACTGGAAGTGCAAAAAACCTGGGAGGTAATTGTAACTCCTCATCATTTATTGTTATTGCTTTGAATGTTCATTAATGCAACAGTCAAGAAAAACTAAATGCATGTGTGGATTTTGGGGTTTTTTTCGAGTATAGTTCTCTCTAAAGGAATCCTTCAGTGATACTGGGGGAGAGAAGAATGTAAACATCTTCCTGACCATTCTTGATAATTTGAGATACAGAAATAGGGAGGAAAATCAAGCAACAAAAAATGAAAAACCGTGTTACAAGTGAAGGCAGAGAAACAGCCAAGCTCTTCACCAGCACCGTTCAGATGACTGCTTCTCCTCGATGGGTAGTCAGCAAACAGCCAAAAGTATCAGAAAGAGCCTGAAGCAAAGACCGGCCTTTGATAAAAGGGGTATATTCACACATTAAGTTAACTCTATCACCCAAGCTCAGGCTAAACAGGTAGGTCCTTTGTCACAGCTGGTATGCGGAGAATATTCTAAGATAAAGCCCAGAGCAGTCAGCAATTTTCCTTATGGTAAATACACCAATCAGCACAGCACACTTTAACACATCCTTGTTAACTTTCCTCTTCCTGTGAAACTCTCCATTTCTCACCTTCCACATCAGGAGGCACAGAGTACTGCAGATATATTATCTGCTGACTTTCACGGTGTGTGTATTTACATTTTTTACCATTTACTAAGAGACACTCTGCCATGCTTAAGAAGCCATCTCGCTCTTCCACTACTGAAACAGGATCTGAATAGATCACAATCTGAAGAGACTGGCAAAGAGAAGCCTTCTCCTGAGCTCATGCTCTGTTTATGCACACCATTTCCCTTCCCAGCTAGAGCTGCCAGCAGACAGGCTTAATTCAACTCCCCCTCATTGCACTGGCAGCTCAGTTACACTGCCTGATTTCAGATGGAGCAGAAGAAAGAGAATACTGGATAATTCAAAGCTTAGAATTCCTTTTTCCTAAAATTTGTGTAATCAATCTGCTCCACGTGACTTAAAGACACACTGTGGAATGTACTGCTTTTTCTATTATGCATGCAAGAAAGGTGTTAGTGTTGATGTTAAAATTTTCCTTCTAAATTATTTATCAGTACAACTCTATGGAGATTTAAAACCACGCATATTATTGTGTAGGTTTAAGATCAATTTCTGTGAAATTAGTTTGGGAAAATTATAGCTAATTAATACGAACAGTGAATTTTCTCTTATATTCAGTCAGCTGCAAAATTCTAATTTTCATTTAACATGATCATGCCCTGATGCTTGCTCCACCAGGGAGCAAATTGGGGCATTTCCCAAAGAGCTCTAACTGATGAGATACAGGTTTGAAAAAGGTAAAGAAAAAAATAAATGACAATTTAAAACAATAAAAAAGAGAAGGAAAGCAAAAGCCTTTCCCCCCCCCTCCCCAAATACTGATGCTAGCTGCAAGCTACTAAACATTTCCAAGACACAAATGATGAACAATTAGGGCAATTCTTGTGTCCTTCTTGTGCTTATCAAGGGCTTATAAAAAAAAGAAATGGTTCTGAGACAGAAGACAGAGCCCCTCTGTTTCACCAGTAGGAATAGGAAAGGAGAAAACAAAACACCCAAGTGCACTTTAGGGACTGCATCTTTCTTGCAGTAACTCCTACTTGGTCCATTTTAAGGCAAATGACTGCAGATAGCAACCACATATACAGAAAATAATTCAAAAACACGGGAAATGGGCAACAAATGTTCAAAACCAGTAAGGGGGCAATCACTTAAATACTGTGTTAAAAGCTTGTTATGATTCATAAGATTATCGATAATAAGATCATCGTAAATAACACTGCTTTGGTCAAAACCTAAATTTCCTATTCATTTCGTTTCCAGATAAACACCCTGTTGGCTTCCAAAAAAGTTTACTACATGGACTTCCCTTCAGCTATTTCATACAGCTTTTAAATTAATGCACTGGCTTTTCTTTTTTTTTTTTTTTTACACATTTTTTCACTTGTATAAAATAACCAAGTGCTCTAAGACAACAAAATCTACTGATTCTCCCAGGGAACAAATGTGTTTCATGGCACTAACTTCAGACGTGTATTTGAAGTACATCATACCAGCATATAATTATTTTTAATAACAAATAAAGCACACATATACAGAACGAGAGGTACTACTGCAAAAGAATATGCTCCATGTAACTCAGGTAACCCATCACAGCGATGTTGCTGGCTAAATTGCAGAACGAGCAGTCACACAGGAGTACTGAAGAGCCCTGGCAGCCTCATACAGCACCACGGAACCACACGCAAGTTGCCCACCACCACTTCTTGGCAGGGGCATCCGAAATGACCAGCTTTGGGCTAGCTCACATGGGCCCCTTGCACTTTGTCTCTCTGCACCTCCAGCTGCAGAACAGCCCTTTGCCCTGTGCCAGGGAGCTGCGGGAGCACAACGTGAATGGACCCGTGCACAAGCTGGCTGCAGCTTGCAGCTCCACAGGGCTAAGATGTTACTTTAATTAAACACCACTTGCAGAGATGCATTCCAGCACTGCAGAGATGTGTTCCAGTGCTGTTTGCAGATATTAAGTGTTTTTAATAAACACAATGCTTATTGTCAGCTGTGGTACCAAAGCTGGGGGAGACTAATTTAAAACGCAGACTCCAAGGCCCTGCCTTGCCCCTCTTCCTTGGTTCTTTGTCTACATTAGCAAACAAAAATAAGGTTTGTGTGGTGTTTAAATCTTTGCTCAAACACAGTTTTCACAGAAAAGGAAATAAATCTGTTCTTCATCTACAAAAGCCACTAGCTGATGAGAAGTATGCTAAAGGTATACAACGGGCTGCTGTGGGGATAACAGTGGGATTCACCTTCATCCACACATTGTTTGGTAAATTATGGATCCTTCTCCCATTTTTTGCTTTGTTACAGCCAGTGACAAGGACAAGTTTCAGCCCAACTGGGAAGGGTCAGACCCTTTGACGAATAACCAAAGTAGTTGACAATCTCATTTGGGTTTTCTACATCTTTCAGAAAAGAAGATATTAAAGATATATTAAAGAAGCTTTTTGCTTTTCCTTCTGCATAATTTCATAGAGTCAGTGCTGCATCATTTTTCCCCAAATAGGGGAAACAAATAGGAATGCAACTGGCTTTCTTCTGGAAAGTTCTTTCCTTGAAATATTTTGTGATTCTGGCCCTTTGGAGAAAAGAATTACTTAAGATATGGCATTATAAAATTCTTCAAGTTTTCCCATCTCATGCCTGTTCTAGCCAACATATATATTTTTTGATAACTCTGGTGGTTTGACCCTGACTGGAGGCCAGATGCTCACCAAAGCTGCTCTATCATTCCCCTTTGCAGCTGGACAGGGGGCAAAATATATATTGAGAGCCTTAAGAGTTGAGATAAGGACAGGGAGAGATCATTCTGCAATGAGCATTGAGGGCAAAACAGAACCCCGCCATGCAAAACCACAATTATGCAGATACAAAAGCTACAATTTGGGTATTTCTATGTGTCAAAATGGTGACAATAGGAGGTGGTGAAGTTTGTTCATCTTGCACCAGACAGGACTCTGCTACTCTTGTAGCAAGGAAATAGTTTTCTCCAGCTATGGAAACATGTCTGTACGTTCTTGCATTGAATCAAAAGGAATGCATGAACAGGAATAATAGGTTTTGCATATTTCAGTTGTTTGTAGTTGTACAAACAGAAATTAAGAAAGGCCATGATTTGCAAAACGCAGTTTAACATTAGTTTAATGAAGCGCATGGGATCCTGGGATAGGGCTATTATTTATCTTCTTTTCATTTATAGTCAAATACAAATGTTAATGCATGTTTTAAAATCCATTTATGTTTGTCTGTCTCACAGATACATGCATGTGTGCATCCTGAAACCAGAAACTAAAACTTCTCTGTTGGTTCCATCCTTGTTATATGCCAGGAAATCCTACTTCGGCTGTTATTTCTGTAAACTACCTGTGCAGCTACAGAGCACTCTTTTCTAGAGACATCACCTGTGATTTCTTTGGGCTATCACCACAGATACTTCTCTGAGAAGAATTTTTCTTTCAAACAAATTTATCTTTCATAAAGGGAATCAGTTGGAAAAGAATTTTCCCCCCTTTTCCTTCATATCATGCTTCATTCTGAAACCCGAATTAATTTTTCATGATTATAACATCACTGAAGCTGATTTTTCCCTTGTGCAAATAAATCTCAATTCAGAAATAAAACTGAAAAAACCCCACCAAAACCAGAATCAACCTGAAAAACCAAACTAGTAGGGCTTCCAGGCAGGTAAGTGTTGCAGAAATGTTGCTAGCTAGGGCCTGGCGGTCGGAAGATCACGTGATATGCGGGTAGATAAGGCCCCTCCCCTATAGCCGGTAGCAAGCAGGCAGAAGTGATGTCCCGAACCTCAGCTATATAAGGTCGTGTTACCTGTTAATAAACGCCATTTTGCCATCTATCATATTGATGTCTGTGTGCAAGTGGTCCGCGCGACCTGGGTTTGGTGGATGTGCCGTTCCTGAAACAGGCCACCGTGCAGTTGCGAAAGGCAACAGGTAAGGGCTTTGATTTCCACCTTCACATAGAGCTCCACTTCAAAGAGAAACAAACTCTGTTCTTAACTATATGACAGTGTGGAAGAAAAGTGTAATAGTATAATGTCTATTAACCTGGTTATAGAACAAGGTACATCTAATCTAGTTTGCAAGTCTCAATATGTTATCTTTCATATCACTGACTGCAGACATAAAAAAATGTAATTTAACAGAACTAATAATTTTTCTTAAGGGAACTGCCATGTTTTGCTTTCTACAAAAGAATTCAGAAATCAGCTTCTTAATTTATTATCATTAGCAACATGTTAAAGCACTAAGTTGAAGAATGTTTCTCTTTGTTTCTCCTACTAATCAAGGAGTGTTTCCAGAAGTTTTCCTGATGATCTTCCAATATAGCCTGAAGAGCCTCTACATGCAAACTGTGATGACTGGAAGAAAGCTAAGGGGCAAGCCTCAAAACTGCTCCTCCATATGACCAAGTGAAAGCTTCGTACATGGATACTGTAAACAGACAAAAAAAACCCCAAAACCTGCAAAATAACCTCCTCCCCCTGTCCCTCATCACCACCCCCCTCCCCAAACAAAAACCCCAAACCCAAGAACAACCCCCAAAAACCCTAAACACAAATCCACAAAAAAACCCAAAACAACCCAAACAGAACTTTTGTTGTCCTGGTTACTCTTTCCTCAGATGCAGATTTCAGTTTCCTTCAATAAATTCTTTATAGAATCTTAACTCAGCATTTTTTCTAAATATTTTTTAGCTAAATCCATACATTTAGAGTTTCCCAATATTTCATGTAAAATAAACCTTGAAAATGTTTTTGCTTCCTTCTGATTCACTTTGACACAGTGTTTTTATGTGAAGTGCAATTTTAAGGACTGTAGTAGGACCTCTTCTTCAGATCAGTTTCTGGCTGATCAGCCAGGGACAGCTCTGTGTGTTATCCCCCTAGCTCTATCCACTAAAGTCTATCCTTATCCAAAGAGAGGGATTTGCTGAGATAAACTATCTTTCCAAAACAAAAGATCTATATGAAATAATTTGCTTTTGAGAATGGAGAAACTAAAGAGGATTAGAACTTCACACTCTCACATGAAATTATCCAATGACTTGGAAATCAACTATCTGTTCAAAACCCACTTAGCAATAGAAATGGTTACAGGGCAGAAATCATCTGTAGCCTGTCACTGAGAAATAGGAAATCAAACTTTACAGTTGAAGTAAAAAAAAAAAAATCACTGATAGATGTTCATGAAAGACCTAAATTAGATAATATTTCCCTTCCTTTGTAGTAAATATAGATTACAAACACACTCACTCCAGTACACAATATGATTCTTAAATAACACTCACATTGACAATCAATTTGATCCAGGGAACTAGAGATTCTGCTTTAAAAATATTTTAAATTACGAAGACAGACAAAAATCAGTTCCCTTATTGGAGTTATTAAATAAGAAAATCCCAAGGAAGCAAAGTAAATAGAAGAGCTTTGTCCTCCCTTTCACCTACATAATACACACTGTCACTTTGTAATGATAGTTAAAAGGATTAAAAATGCATCTGCTTTCTCCACAGACTACGAAGATAGCTGAAAGGCAGTGTAGAAGCTGGCCTCTCTACATGTCAGCTTTCCACACAGCATATGCAAAACATCCCCGCAGCAACAGGACAACTGTGATGAAAGCTGAATGCCAACCTTCCAGCTAAAAACAAACCTTACTGGGAAATCAGCTGTAAGGGACAGCACAGTTACTACGGCGCTCTTTGTTTATCACATGCCACTCCATTAATGTGTTACAGAATAGCAGCATTACTGAAACAGAATAAAACAGGATGTGTTTGTTTTCCAGCAAAGACGAGAAATACATGTTTTAAAATATTTTGTTTTAATAGACAGAGAATTGATAGCTCAGAAGATGTCACCCAACAGCACTTTTGATTTAGAGAAGAACCTTTCGAATCATAATGAGATCTTGCATTTATTATTTACCTTAGTATGTACAGGGCAGGGGCAGAACAGACAGCAATGTTTTAAGCTTGCAAATGCTAACTCACATTTAGGCATAAGGAAATTACCTCAAAATACTTCTCAGAAACCCTCGTCATCTTAACCTCCCAGCAGAAAAAGACAGGATGTCTTTTGCGTTGCAGTCTTTCGGTTACGCAGCGTGAAATGCCAAAGCTGGATATGTTTACATCCTATTTCACACCCAGGCTGGGAGTCTTTTGCTGTGGGTCTGCACCATCTCAGCATCAGTCCATGAACTCTCCGAGCATTATGATGTGACATGACAGCAGTGCAAAATAGTAACTCATCATTCTGTTCTTTGGAAAGGTATTGTAGTTTTCACTTCTGCATTCCTGTTTAGAATTGCAAAGAAGTAATAGCAAGCTATTCAGGCCCAGTACACCAAGTTCTAACTTTCCATGTAAGGAACAAACCAGCCTTTTCCCACATCCCCTGATTTCTATAGATTAATAAACTGTCCCATTCTAAAGCTGTGAGCTTCACAATAAACATACAAAGAGTTCCATCAGAAATACTTCTTTTCTTTTTTCTTTGATAGCAACTGAAAATCTGCCAGGATTAGGTGATGTATTAAAAACATGGTAAGAAGCTTGTTCTGCAAACAGCTTTCCTGATTCTTAACAGAGGTTTCTGAGAAAATTCTCCAGCTAGCATAGCATAGCATACTCTTCGGTCTGTAAGCCAGACAAGAGTGACCATGAACCATGCTGCAAAGAGAACGATAATGTCATTCCTTGCCAGGCATTCTTGTCTAGTCTAATACTATTTCATTTCACACTTTTTTGAGCTTGGTACACAGTGTTTCCTTTTGTAAAATTTACTGCACTAGTCCTCTGAAAATATTAAACACAGGGTGAAACCTGCAGCAATTTACAGGGAGAACATGGTACAGTAAAAATTCTAGTGTTTTCATGCATAAATAAAACATGTAACTTTGAAATTAACCATTTAAACAAATGAGAAAGATTGCCTTTATGATGTAGCTTTGGCCTTTAATTTTGCTCTGAAGTTACTGTTGCTAGGTAAGAGAACATGCAGGAAATCTTGGGGTTTACTTTGTTAGATAACAGAATAAATTTGTGGCTTCTAAATGAAATTGAAGGGCTATTTTCACTTTGTTGTATAAAAGAAAAGTCAGGATTCAGTTCTGATCATACACCGATTCCACATTGGTTAAAGCCAAATGAGGCTTAAAAATTTAAATTATCACCAGGTTTCACCATTTTTTCTCACTGAAGAATCACAACAACAGCTAAGTTTCATGTAAATTATTAATTTGCTTATACTTACAGGTTAGTTTATGTTTGTTACATGTAATCATAAAGATTTAACTATGCATGGTGCAAATTTAAAATAGCGCATATTCCTGAGGATACAGCATCAAAGTTAAGAAAATGAATATATGGACATTTATTACCCCTACATTTACTATCATAGCTATGTATCAGCTACTTGTTTGGTTGCTGTGATGTTATCACATTCAGTCACATCTCTACACCTTACAAATAATCCATTCCTTTTGCAAAGGTTCCTTTTCAGTTACTTTTTTTCAGAAATTCAGCCAGTTAGTCTTGACAAATTGCTTTCTAGTTGATCCTCAGAATAAGGTTACCCAATAAAATAATGGAGAGTTTTTTAAAAAAAAAAAAGTAAACTAGATTTAGCTGTAGAGTTTGGGATTTTGAAGCAAATTGCATTTTCTAAAAGTGAATCTCCTGTCGTAGAATCATAGAATGGCAAGGGTTGGAAGGGACCCCAAGGAACATAGAGCTCCAACCCCCCTGCCACAGGCAGGGACACCAACCTCCATGCCTGCATCTACACAAGGTTGCCCAAGGCCCAGGTTGCTCTGGGCAGCCTGTTCCAGCCCCTCACCACTCTCTCTGTAAAAAACTTCCCCTTAATATCCAATTTAAACCTTCCCTCCTTCAGCTTTAAACCATTGTCCTGCCATTATCTGCCCTTTTAAAAAGTTGATTTCCCTCCTGTTTGTGTGCTCCCTTCAGGTACTGGCAGGCTGCAATGAGGTCCCCCCGCAGCCTTCTCTTCTCCAGGCTGAACAAGCCCAGCTCCCTCAGCCTCTCTTTGTAGGGCAGGTGCTCCAGCCCTCTGATCATCTTTGTGGCTCCTCTGACCCCTCTCCAACAGTTCCACATCTTTCTTGTATTGAGGCCCCAGATCTGGACAAGGGACTCCAGGTGGGGCCTCTTGAGGGCAGAGCAGAGAGGGACAATCCCCTCCCTGTCCCTGCTGGCCACCCCTCTGCTGATGGAGCCCAGGATACCACTGGCTTTGCGAGCTGCAAGAGCCACTGCTGGTTCATGTTAAGTTTCTCATCCACTGTGACACCCAGGTCCTTCTCAGCAGGGGTACTCTCAAGAAGGTCTTCTCCCAGGCTGTATCTATGTCTGGGATTCTTCTGGCCCAAGTGCAACCCCTGACACTTGGCAGTGTTGAACCTCATTAGGTTCTTCCAGGCCCATTTTTCCAGCCTGTCAAGATCCCTCTGGATGGCTTCCTTTCCTTCTACGGTGTCGACCACACCACTCAGCTTGGTGTCATCTGCAAACTTGCTGAGGGTGCACTCAATTCCATCATCGATGTCATTGATAAAGATGTTAAAGAGAACCGGTCCCAAGACAGACACCTGGGGGACACCACTGGTCACCGGCCTCCACCTGGACACAGACCCAATCCATAGAACCTGTCCTTGTAAGAGATGTGAAAAATGCTAAGGGGACTGAGCAGGAAAGAAAAAGTTGCCCATCAGCCAATGAACAGTAGAATTAAATGTAAGTACAACTCTGCTGTTACAGACCAGGAAAACTATTTTCTGTGTTACTTCAGGGGGATGACCTGCTGGAGAGGAGCTCTGTGGAGAAGGACCTGGGGATCCTGGTGGGTGACAGGGTGGCCATGAGCCAGCAGTGTGCCCTGGGGGCTAAGAGAGACAATGGGATCCTGGGGGGCATGACGAGGAGTGTGGCCAGCAGGTCACAGGAGGTGATCCTTCCCCTCTGCTCTGCCCTGGTCAGGCCCCACCTGGAGTATTGTGTCCAGTTCTGGGCTCCCTGGGATAAAAAAGACAGGGATCTCCTGGAGAGAGTCCAGAGAAGAGCTACGAAGATGATGAAGGGCCTGGAGCATCTCCCCTGTGAGGAAAGGCTGGGTGTGCTGGGACTGTTCAGCCTGGAGAAGAGAAGACTAAGGGGGGACCTCATTAATGTCTATAAATATCTTAAGTATGGGATGTAGGGGAAATGGCCAGCCCCTTTTCAGTGTCTGTGGGGACAGGACAAGGGGCAATGGCTGCAAGTTGGAGCACAGGAAGTTCCACACCAACATGTGGAAGAACATTTCCCAAGTGAGGGTGATGGAGCCCTGGGACAGGCTGCCCAGGGGGTGTGGAGTCTCCTTCTCTGGAGAGATTCCAGCCCCGTCTGGACACCGACCTGTGCAATATGAGCTGGGGAGCTGCTTTGGCAGGGGGGTTGGACCCCTTGAGCTCTTGAGGTCCCTTCCAACCCCTATGATTCTATAAGTCCTTCATTTTGTAGTACTTCAGTATTAAATATTTTAAGCCTTCTACACATCATTCACATTCCTTGTGTACCCCACTTGCTTTTCATCCTGAGTTCTGTATTATAGAAAAATTACGCAGAGAGAGAACTGCAATTAACTGCAAGGTCTCTGTAGTTTTCATTTCAGCAGACACCACCACCAACAAAAATACCAACAGCAATTAAAAAAAATACATATCAAAGACTCATCAGAGCTATGCAAAATATTTATCACCTACTAATAACACTACAAATTTTAAGCTACTCTTCACCACAAAATATTTTCAGGGGAAAAAAACAACGTGCAAAGCATTCTGTTACTTACAACAGCTGAGCCCAGATTTCCACACTGTTGTCAGGGCTTGGGAAAGGGGTTGGATTGGGTTGGTTTGGTGTTTTATTGCAGGAGCAAAAAGCCAGGCTTAGGAAGATGGGTAGAAGCTGTGGAATAGGCTTTTCATAGAATGGCTCTGTATGAAAGAAAAAACAGGGCTCCCTTCTCTTTCCATAAAGGTTTCCATTCCTGCCTTTTATTTGTACAATTGGCAGAAAGAATGGGGTCGCACTCCACGATGGACTTTCCATCACTCCCTGGGATACTTTGGAAGCTTTTCTTGCCATGTAATTTATCATGGCGTTTGAGACCATAATCAGCCTTCAGAGAAAAGTCAGAGCCCTCTCTTGAGTTTCACCCAGCTCTTCAGGAAACCAAGAGCTTCAAAGTCATGTAAGCCCTCTCCCGCTGTAACCCACCACACGCAATGCAAGCGTAAGACCAACCCTGCCTCTTTTAGCAACATACATCAGTTTAGAGGGAGCAGGTTCCATGCATGTTGTCAGAAAGCATCAAAGGGCATAAAGGCACCAGAGCAGATCAAAATCCAGCTATGACTTGCTGAGAGCTATATATACACTTCAGAGAGGGGTATGATTTAATGAGGCTGGTCAGAAGAGGAGCAGAAGGCAACACAGGGTAGGCCAGGACACAAGTTAGGCTTTTCAGCATGTGGTCATGTGCTCAGATGTCTCTGCGCATCTGAGCCCGAGTACCTCTCTGACAGCCTCCTGAAAGAATCAGTCCCTACTAACCTGGTCAAAATAGGAAAAACAATAGAATTCAGTAAATGAACTGAAACTATTTATAGTGATTTAATTTATCGTCTTGACCTTGTATGAGTTATAAGTCAGGAGCTACAGCTTCTACCTCACACACTGCTCTCTCTTCCCTCCCCACACCACTTTTTAAAGCACAGATGCTTTCCCAGCAGTGTGTTGTTCTGCTGCCAGTTCCTTTGTCTTTCTTGCACTGCTACCAACTGCACTCTTCTGGGGGTAGCTTTTCCTCCTTCTAACATATGTATTTCACAAGTCATGAACAGTTCGTCTGTATTTCACTGCAACAGGTCTTAGAGTGCACAAGCAGAAAGGAGGAAGAGACTCATGGCCACCAGACATATACAGCAAGAAAGAGGACAACTGCTAAAAAGTAATTTAACCCCACCCCCCCCTCCCAACCAGTTATTTGGGATTTCTAGAAGGATTTAATATTGCTTTGACTTAATGCAGACATGAAGACAATACCATGGTCAGGGTATAAATGCTACAACATGTTTCTGTGCAAACCAGAAGAATCTCTAAGCCAATCATGGCAGGCCTTATTACAACAATTTGGAAGGTGCAAAAGTTACATAGAAAACCTCAAGTGTAAGGAACAGATGAAGTTCCAAGTAGTTTATATTTTCAGATACTTTTATCTTTTAGAAAGTGTAATGTCTGCTCCTAGGAGAGATAGTCACTCAAAAGTATTTTGCCATCTTCCAGAAACGCATGCAAAATGTTTAAAACACTCCAGATTTCTGTTCAGTGGACACTACTCTTCCAAGTAGACTTCAGGTTACTTCTAAGAACAGGAAGTTTGACATATTCCCACCTACAATGATGACAGTAAATTAATTGCTATCCAGAATATTTTAAAACTACTCAGTTTATTGGAGGTAAATCTAATAGAGACACTGTGTTCACATCAACTCAAGGAAAATAATAATTTAGTACATGTATTTCGGGATCTACACTAGCTCTCCAAAGTGTATTGTAAAAGTTATCTCAGATTCCGTATTAACAAAGTGAAGCAAAGCAGCATTACTTTTCCCATGGAGATCTCTTTCCATCTCTATGTTTTATAATGCTATTTTCCATTCATAAATATTCAAACATCTAGAACAATATTCCCAGCCAAAGCCAAAGGAAAACAAAACTGAAAATATTCAACTCACTAAAATTCTTCTTAGTTCATAATACAATTAAAAAGAAGAGAACAAGAGAGAATAAACACAGCTAGTTCTGCAATAGTATTAAGTTAAGCACGTGATAATTAAGAATAAGTTGTCTGGGATTTTATGTTCTACAGTCATTTATTGCTGTTAGAGAGGTAATTGAAGGAGCTTTGTTAATGTAATTGCACACCAACACACACTGCTATGGAGAAGCATTTGTTTACAGCCTGATATAAGTCAACCTAAGTGAGTACGCTCAGGGTTGCTGAGAGCTGTTTAGGTCCCCTGTTACTACCAGATTCGATAATTAGTTCAGTTACTCATTATGGCACCGAATCTTCTTGAATGTAATTTTGTGCAGGTTATATCTGTTCCTATTAGATTCAGTGATACAGATTTTGTTGCTCCCAATAGAAAGAACTTGAGGGCAGATTCCGCACAGTTGCTAAGGCTAGGTTCTGAATATCGTCAGAAACGCTAAAGCAGGCAGAAATAGTCCTAGAGCTGTTTTTTGATCTAGATCCTGGGATGCAGCTATTCTTCCAGTTGGAATTCTCAAATCTCCCTCAAGCCTTCCTAATCTTTGGAAGCACCGTTTCCCAGAGGAAATTCTGACGCCCCCTGTCTCAGCTTTGGCAGAAGCAGAGATCTTTGTCCTGGTTTTGACTACGGATTAGATGGTTCTAGTACCTTGCTGATAGTCCCTTGGCAGTTGAGACATTTCACCCCACTTTTAATCCTCAGCATGTTGTATGCAACACACTGGCACTGTTGTTTTAGTACAGGCATCACGGGTTTTATAGGCAAGGCTTCATAAATTATATCATTCAGGTAACTTCATCTTTATAGCAAACACTGTTATTAGTCTTCAGAGACTGAACAGCACTCTCCCAATTTACTTTTCTACTTCGTTTGTATATCATCATGTGACACTGTATGTTTTAATTATTTTACAATTAAACTGTCTGGTACATATCTGAGTTAAATGAGACCCACTTCTTGCTAGACACTTTCTTCCTTGAATATTATTTCTGACAAATCCAGCAACAGCACACTTAATCAAACACAGAGCTTCCTCCTATGGCTTGTGTTTCTGCTTGGGTTTGTTGGTTTCACATGCCCTCTCCATAGCATGTGTACATTTTTTTCTGACTGCATTTTGAGTTTCCTTGCTGCCAGTGCAACAGACACCAGTGGTACTACACAGATTTCTGTAAAGATTAACTGAGTGATAGGAGTGGAGAGTTTTCCCTGAAATTAGACTGACTGTTTCCATAGAAACAAGAGAGCACAAAGAGAATTGCAATAACTTGACTTTATAAAGTCAAAAGAAAGGGCATTTTTATATTTTGTTGACAAAAGGACAGAAGCTAGCAGTTTACTATTTACAGGATTCCACCTTTAGGCATAATTCTGAATCTAATTTTGTTCAGAAGAAATAAGTTGCAGTTTTTGGGGGTTGGAGTGGCTCACATTGATATAAAAGTTAAAGTGTGCCACTGTTAATGCATGGTGTGCTCTCCCAAAAAGTACAGATGAGAGTTTGAGTATAAAAACATGGTTTGAAGACAGCTAGGCTGTCTAAGTCAACATGATTTAATGTTCATTTTCACGAAAAAAAAAATAAAAATCCTGATTTCAAAATGTCCAGATGTGGACAATCCACCTTAACCTATGCATGGGCACACTTACACATTGTCTTTTCTATTAGAGAGGTTAAAAACAAACTAACAAAGAGATGTTAGGAAAAGGCTTAAAATACTTTATTTTGTGATATCACTCTAGCCCTCTGCCCCCATTAGATGAACAATCCTACTGGGGTTCTCTTGGAATTATCATCCCCAAGATTTGACATGGTCCTTCAGGAACAAGAAAACTATTGCTATTCATGAAGGATAATGTCTAGTCCTACTGGAAGGGACTTCTACAGCTAATGATCACATTAATCCTTCTCATCACTGCATCCCAGTAAGGGCTTCAGTCCTGGACTTCACGTTGTCCAACACGCTTTTGTGTCGCGTGTTATTGTCTATTAACTGCTTTGAAAAAAGCAACGATACCAAATGTCACAGCCTACAAGACACAACAAGGCAGCTCTGAAAGCAACTGTTACATGACAATTACCCAGGTTTTAATCCTTTCTCTATGTAGCAGGTGAATTTTATATCATTCTAATTTCACAGTCAAAATGATGACTATTATCAGGTCATATTTTCTATAAGAACAGTCATATCAACTGTATCACTTAAACTTGTAACCCAGTCAGATCTTTTCAAACCAACTCTCTTTTATGATTGCTTAGTAATAAAATTATTTCTTCTTTTACCATAACCTGCTTTTGATACTTTATTATTGAATCCTGTATCAACTATTCAAAAACCATGTAAGGGGTCACTGCCTGATTTTCCTCTCTACCTTCAGCCACCACACAAATACACAGCTTTAGCTTTCCTCACTTTTAGGCAATTCTTTCCATGTTCTGAAAGTAGCTAAGCAAATCAATAGTCAGCAGGATGCATGGCTCCTCAGGCAGCCTTCTTGAAACTTTTGATGTGAGTTTGTTAGTGAATTCTAGTTCATTCTATGATGTGAATTCTGGTACTTTTAGTAGCTATATTAATGAAATATCACCTTTTTCTTTAGCCCCAGATAAGGAAAAAAAAACCAACATACCTTCCTTTAGAACAGCCTGCAAGCATAGCTGGACTTCTTTTGTTCCACAAACATTTAGGTGCCATATCATGCTTTGCTCTTTGGCCGCATTTCTTCTCATGACATTTGGCATACCTGATCGATTATCTCCATTTCTGACATTCAAATTTAAGTCTTAATTACCTGGTTTATTTCCATTTACTATATATTCTTTTATGTTTTTATAACTACTCGTGCTCTAAGTGAAATTGCTCAGTAGCAAGCCAGCGGGTTATGGAGCATCTAATAAAATTTTCTGATTTTGCAGTTATCTCCCACATCTGGTTAATTTCATTTCCTGCAAATTCACTTCTCCTGCTATTAAAATAGGATTTTTGCGTGTCCTTCTGTAATGTGCACACACGCACTATAACTCGTGCCAGTTCCTCATTTGGATTGCTGGGCATAAAAAATAAAAACCTCATAATTATCTGTGTAAAAGCCACTTTAAATTCTCCTTCATTCTTTATAAAAAATGAGGTAAAATATATTTTACTTTGTTTGAGGCATTCCACAGCACATATTTCAAAAATACTACAATTTCGGCAGCGTGAGAATACTGTCACCCATCTCTCAATTGACTTTCCCAAGATGACAGATTTTTATTCTTCGGCACACATTAGAAAGGCACTTGATAAGCTCATTATTCTAACTTCACATCTGATTTGATAACCCTGTAACAATATCAAAGTATACTTCATCAATTTGGATATAACAATTGATGGTATTGAAGAGTCAATCACTTGGACAAAGTTGATTAAACATTCATGCAAGTGCGACTCCTTCCACCGCTACCCCTCTACAATCTCTTCTAACTTTATAACCACCAACTCCACCAGGTATCAGTAATACCAAAAGTAAAATTAATGGTTATAAATAATGACTGATGATAGTTCTCAGCATCACACACAGGCAAAAGAAAACTTTTCACTTGGTGGAATTTCTCACCTTCATTTTCAGAAAAACACGTCTTTTGCATACATCCAGCTGAGCTAATATTCAGATCTTGGAGGGAAAAAAAATATCACCTATTAACAGAATGCAGTCTGGAACTTGTACCCCAGAACAAAATAACCACTATTACCCTGACTTGATAGAGAAAGGAGACATGGTCTGGGACTACAGCTATTTTCTGACTTGAAGTGATGGGCTTCAAGTCAAAAGACTGTGAATAACTCCTATTAGGGTACATCTTTCTCTCTAGGATGTGATGCCAGCAGGGAAACGGACTGATAGGAAGAACCAGCATCAAAAACTCCTGATAGATTTGCTTTCAGCCCCACTAAAGAAGTGAAAAACATTCCTGATGGAGCAGCTATTAAATATTTTACTTCAAAATTCTAGAGGAGCCCAAAATGAAAGACACTAGCGTTATTCTAGCAAAGTGACATAAACATGTTTATAGTATTTGAATGATACTTAAAAAAGACAAATCATGAAAAGAATAAAGCAAATTGCCCCAAAGTTCCCTTGATTCTTCCTTCCCTGGACAGTATGAATGTAAAACTTATTCATGATTTCTGAACGACTTATAAACTACATAATGGAAAAGTATTTTCTGCACATTTTTATTTTATCACAAGTCACATTACATAGCCAGTTCTCCATAGCAGATCCAGAAAACAACAATATACAAAACTAGTTGCAGTTCTGTAAGGCTGATCGATCATGCCAGAGTATGTCTGTTCAAGAGGTCTAGAATGCTGAGGAACAAATTGATTCTTATTGAATCTCATAAGTACTTCAAGCTCAATTATTTAGGAATACTCTTCATTTTGTTTGGAAAATTGTCTGCAGTGATAAAATATTTAACTAATGAAGAACAAGGATTAGGTTTATTTAACTAATGAAAACAAGGATTAGGGTCATTTATAGAATGAAGAAACATAGGAATCAAGGGATTTTTGAAGGTATTATAAAAAAGTAAAGTGGCAGTGCAAATATTAGGACAAAAACATTCTTGCAGACCTGCCAAACCAATTCAGTAGCAGTTCAATTGTCATATTTGGAAGGGGATGGGTGAAAGCCAGTTGTTAGATCATATTTGCTAGCGAGCTAAAGGGCACAGTGAGGGTGCTGGAACCCAGCATGTTGAAAACCTGAGTAGACAGGATCATTACAAATAATTTACTCTCAAGTTCCCTTGTGTCTTCTTTCCCTTACTGGGATGTCATCTGACATCCAACAAAGAACTGCACCTTTTTCTGTTTTCAGCTGTTTTGATATTGCACATCACACGAACTCTAGCCTGTCACTGTTATGTCTACTGCTGTGCTGGACCATGCTCTGGATCTGAGCTCTTCTCCCTTTCACATCAAAGAGGTTTTAGTAGCATCTTATAGTCTGCTATAAACATATAGCCTGGAGCTAGTGATACAAAAAAAATTCCAGAGTATAAGGGATAATATATATGATCATCATTCACATATACAGAGTGATAGAGTGGAGCAACCAAGACAAGTGGACAAAAATACTTCCAGGGAACCCTGGCTAATTCCAGCCTTGCTTTTCCAGAACAACTCTGAATGCTACTATATGAACTTTGAGGGAGACTACACGAATACAGAAAGAGAGAGATATTGAGGAACGTAATGGTGTACTCTGCTCCGGACATGAGTACTGCTAATGGGGCTTACGTGTCCTATAGAGGAGAGCGGATCCTTGCTCAGGAGATGGCAGGGCTCATTGATAGGGCTTTAAACTAGTTAGGAAGGGGGAAGGGGATATTACAAAGGCTGCTGGGGTAAGGCAGGTGCTTTGGGAGCCACAGCACGAGTTGCTGGGGGAAACAGATAAATGCCAACAGCACAATGGCAGACTTGGGGATGTTGCTCCACACGAGAGTAGGGATAACTCTGTGGACTACCCCATGAACTCCTCTGTTGAGCTGCTTTTGCCCACCCCCTATCGAAAATCTCGCAGAGAGCTGTTGGGGATATCTGGATCTGCTGCCCCACTAAAATGCCTTTATACAAACGCACGTAGCATGGGGAACAAACAAGAAGAATTAGAGATCTTTGTGCAGTCACAGGGCCACGATCTCATTGCGATCACTGAGACGTGGTGGGACAGCCTGGATGACTGGCACGCTACCATGGATGGCTACGTGCTTTTTAGGATAGATAGGCTAGGGAGACGAGGTGGAGGAGTTGCTCTTTATGTTAGAGAGCACCTACAATGTATTGAGCTCCACCTGGGTAGGGATGAACCGTTTGTCGAGAGCTTGTGGGTAAGAATTAAAAGGCAGGCCAGTTTGGGCGACATAGTCGTGGGCGTGTACTACAGGCCCCCTGACCAAGAGGAGCGGGTTGATAATGCATTTTATAAGCAATTGGAAGTAGCCTCAAGATCGCAGGCGCTGGTCCTTATGGGGGACTTCAACTACCCAGATATTTGCTCGGCAAGCAATACGGCCAGTCGTATGCAGTCCAGACAATTTCTGCAGTATATGGAAGACAACTTCTTGATACAGATAGTGCAGGAATCTACAAGGGGAGGGCGGGTGCTTGACCTTGTTTTTACTAACAAGGATGGGCTCGTTAGTGAAGTGAAGGTCGGGGGCTGCTTAGGACAAAGCGATCATGAAATGGTCGAGTTCAAGATCCTGAATGGAAGAGGCAAGCCAAAAAGTAGGATAGCTACCCTGAATTATGGAAGAGCTAACTTTGATCTCCTCCGAAATCAAATAGGGGCTATCCCATGGGCTGCTCTGTTTGAAGGAATGGGAGCCTGCGAGTGCTGGCAAACATTCAAACAGCACTTCTTCCAAGCACAGAATAGCTGCATCCCTTTGAGTAAGAAATCGGGAAAGAGAGGCAGAAGACCTGCGTGGATAAGCAGGGAACTTATGAGTAAACTCAAAGGGAAGCAGAAGACCTATAAACTGTGGAAAAAGGGTCTGAGATCATGGGATGAATATAAGGATGTTGCCAGAGCCTGTAGGGATGCAACTAGGAGGGCTAAGGCCTGCTTAGAAATTAAGCTGGCAAGGGACATAAAGGACAATAAAAAGAGTTTTTTCAGGTATGTGAATAGTAAAAGGATGACCAGGGATAATGTAGGTCCCTTGTTGAATGAGGCGGGTGTCCTGGTAACGGGAGATGATGAGAAGGTGGAGATACTTAATGCCTTCTTTGCCTCGGTCTTTACTCCGAAGGCCCCTCGGGACCCACTGATCCCAGATGTAAGTAGGAGTGGATGGGGAATGAATGGCTCACCTCTAGTAGAGGTAGGGGTGGTCCCGGAGCGACTCAAAGGAATGGATGCACACAAATCCATGGGCCCGGATGGGATACACCCACGTGTGCTGAGAGAGTTGGCGGAGGTGATTGCGGAGCCGCTCTCTATCATCTTTGATAGATCCTGGACTACAGGAGAAGTGCCTGAAGATTGGAGGATAGCCAATGTCACTCCAGTCTTTAAAAAAGGAAAGAAGGAGGATCCTAGTAACTATAGGCCAGTCAGCCTCACTTCTGTCCCTGGAAAGGTGATGGAACAGCTTGTTTTGGATGCCATCTCCAAACAACTGGAAGAGAAGAAGGTCATGAGGAATAGTCAGCATGGATTCACCAAGGGGAGATCATGCTCGACCAATCTCATAGCCTTCTATGATGTCATTACCAACTGGGTGAATGGAGGGACAGCAGTGGATGTCATCTACCTTGACTTTAGCAAAGCTTTCGATACTGTCTCCCACAACATCCTGATAGAAAAGCTGAGGGCACAAGGGATAGACGAGTGGACAGTGAGGCGGGTTGAGAACTGGCTGTCAGACCGGGCTCAGAGGGTCATGATCAGTGGAGTAGAATCTGAATGAAGGCCTGTGACTAGCGGTGTTCCCCAGGGCTCGGTGTTGGGTCCGGTCCTGTTTAATATCTTCATTGACGACCTTGATGAGGGAATATCATCCACCCTCAGCAAGTACGCCGATGATACAAAGCTGGGAGGAGTGGCTGACACGCAGGAACACTGCGCTGCCATTCAGCGAGACCTGGATAGGCTGGAGAGCTGGGCAGGGAGAAACCAAATGAAATTCAACAAGTGCAAGTGTAAAGTCTTGCACCTGGGGAGGAATAACCAACTGTATCAGTACAGGCTGGGGGATGACCTGTTGGAAAAGAGCTCTGTGGAGAAGGACCTGGGGGTCCTGGTTGATGACAGGTTGGCTATGAGCCAGCAGTGTGCCCTGGTGGCCAAGAGAGCCAATGGGATCCTGGGATGCATCAGGAAGAGTGTGTCCAGCAGGTCGAAGGAAGTGATCCTCCCCCTCTACTCTGCGTTGGTCAGGCCCCACCTGGAATACTGTGTCCAGTTCTGGGCTCCCTGGGATAAAAAAGACAGGGACCTTCTGGAGAGAGTCCAGAGAAGGGCAACAAAGTTTATTAGGGGTCTGGAACATCTCCCCTATGAGGAAAGGCTGAGTGAGCTGGGTCTGTTCAGCCTAGAAAAAAGAAGACTTAAGGGGGACCTAATTAGTGTTTACAAATACCTTAGACATGGGTGGCAGGGGGAATTGGCCAGCCCCTTTTCAGTGGTCTGTGGGGACAGGACTAGGGGCAATGGCTGTAAACTCGAGCATAGGAAGTTCCGCACCAACATGTGGAAGAACTTTTTCACAGTGAGGGTGAGGGAGCAGTGGAATAGGCTGCCCAGGGAGGTGGTGGAGTCTCCTTCTCTGGAGATATTCAAGTCTCGTCTGGACGCCTATCTGTGTAATATGAGATAGGGAGCCTGCTTTGGCAGGGGGGTTGGACCCGATGATCTCTTGAGGTCCCTTCCAACCCCTAAGATTCTGTGATTCTGTGATTCTATGATTCTGTAATGCATTGTTCCATGCAAAAATTACTCCAGATGAGTTACTAACAAGACACCAACTACTTCTTTTTTTGCATGTACACACATGCACACAGACACACACAAGTGCTACTCCCACCACCTTCTCTCTCACACAACACACAAAGTCTTCCTCTGACCTAAGAAGGAAGCCCAATCCTTGCCTTTTCTCTGTCTTCCTGCTGCATTTCATCTTTCGTGCCTTTTCCACCTAGACTAAAAAACTTCTTCCAACACTGCATTTCCATGTTACATGGAACATGTTTCACAGGATGCCTTTGGAACCAAGATGGTTTAATAACAAAGATCACATATTGTAAGATGAAAAGGAACGACCTTTCCAAGAGCCACTATTAACTAGGGTTTGTATTTTTCAAGGCATAAATATTCAATATCCCATCACAGTAAAAATGGCCTGATTGATCCAACAGACTTTCTCACAGAAGAATTCTTCAAATGTTTAATGCTGTAATACTGAGTGCTGACAGTAAGCACAGCATGGGGAAAACAACGTTAAAGAGACCATCTGAGTGAGGGGAGCTGTACTGGTAAATAGATGTAACAATTCAAAATGAAACATTTATAGTTACACAAAAGCAATCTTAGGGAGGCAAGAAGGCCACAGGGATTTTTATATGTAGGGGGCTGTGGTGCTTTAGATGACTTTCATATTAAACAGATTGTTCCCACAGAAGTCACTATACTTCATGAGGAAACATCAGTTGCATTGAATCCAAGGCAGGTAGAGTGGCATAAATCTGCTGAAGTATTCTGAAGCATTGCAGCTATTTAAGCTATATAAAAAGTTGTTTCAACTTAAGTTAACTTTTGTTAGGTTTTTTTGTTTGGAGATTTTGTGGGTTTTGTTGGGTGGTTTGGTTTTGGTTTGGGATTTTTTTGTTAGCCTTTTTTCTAAAGCAAAATTCTTAGTCGGCTTCACGATTTGTTTATTCCTAACAGGGGAGGTAAACTACATTCTAAACTGATCCAAAAACATATTGACAGCTGGTGGTACTGATACAAGTATTTGTATAGTATCTATTCCCTGTAAGGTTCCATCTGCTGTGACATCTCCACTTTAAGTTTATGTCATTAAACTTCACAGCTTTATAAACACAACCTGTACATTTAATTCCTTTACATACTTCCCTGTAAAAAATCCAAATATACCAATAAACTAACATCTTTTGAATTAGCATTTCTAAGGCGTGCCCTCTGTTAGAATTGCTTTTTGCTTTTCGCCTGTAGCTAGCTCAGTATATTATGGAGTCTCAGTGCTCTGCTCAGTTGGCAAGGATTATACTCTGAGACACGGAACAGGAAAGGAACCAAAAAACTTGTGAAACTGAACCTGAGAAAAGGGAGAACTCACCACAGATCTAATATAAGAGTGAGAATACTGAAATGCAAAGTAGAAGCCCTTTCTTCTTCCACTGCAACTTAGAGCAGCTAGAAATATAGCTTTAACGTAGGGAACTGAGGTGGGCTTCAGGAAAAGTCACAGTTCAAGATGCAAGATTAGAATTAACGCTCCAGATCTTCCACAAGATATGGGATGTAGCCTTAGGCATAGTTTGCTTGTGTGTAAATTAAGAAAGAATCTAACTTCATAGCAAAATTGTAGTATTGCCTCTGTAATAGCACTTTATATGCCTTCCTCTCAGTATCTGGTGTTTGTAACTTTTCTAAGCAACATTGCCATGGGAGGTCAATGTCCCTTCCATGTCCATCCTGCATGCTCCTATAAGGCCATTAATATTCTAAAACATTTTCTAAGCTCACAAAATATACAGTATAAGAAATATTACCTAAGCAAACACACATGTAAAAAAAAAAAAAAAATTCTAACAAATCCATAAGGTTTTTGCTCCTGTTAGTATATATAATTTTTCAGAGAAAAAATAAAAGGAAGACCTAAAACTATATAAATACGGCTAAGAGATGAGGATTCCTATTATCTGCAACAAATGATTAATAGATTTTATATTCAGGATTTAGGCCACAGAATCTCAGATTCCCTAGCTTTTTTTCACTGTGTCCTTGTAAACTTGCTGGCACAGCCTATTATTATCAAGGACCGTGTAGCAGAGAGGTCCCAAACATCCCTCCCACTTCAGGGCACCAGGGTAGTGGGATCAGGCAGCACTGGAATTAGAAATGACACAAGGATGCTCTTTTAGAAATGTAGATGTGAAATTGCCATTCCATTTTGTGGTCTGCAGGGAATCAGAAGAATCAAATGTGACAGAACATTGCAGAGGGTAGTTCTGTTTCACAGTATTTTAAAGCAAGAGAAGTGGATAATGCTGATGCTTTACAACTGTAGTCATGTTTTTCCACAAATAAGCAAGTAGTCAAATGTACTTGGGTTTCATTTCAGAGAGAGGGAAGGTAGAAGGAAACACAATTGCAAAAGTATACTCTTGTGTCCAACACTGACCTTACCATGAACATACCTAATTACAGCAGATTTCTCCTAACAGTTCAGGTTTGCCACATCTTGCAGAACATCAGCCCTTCCACCTACACATTCTGACAATGTAATAAAAGGAACAGATGGTGAGTATCTCAAATTAGAGGAAGGTTTCTCCTGCAGTTGTCCTTATTAAAATTTCCTGCAAAACCAGACCTCTACTCTGCAAAATTCTGACATTTGTTTTCCATTTGCACCAAAACAAAATGCTCCAACTCAGCACTCAGACTTCAGCACCCAATCTGTGGTACAGAAAATGCAGTTCCAGGGCTTATGGATTCTCTTTAACTAGGATTGTACACTATGAGAAAATAGAGTTAAATGTCAAATCATAATCTAGGATGCCACTACATTGTCTTTATGGGACCTTGGCTCTTTATGCAGGGCCACTACATAAAGTCATGCTTTATGCACTCCCTGTTCGGAGCTTTCTTGGATTTGGGGATTGTAATTTGCTGTTGGGTTATATGAGGTTTTTTGTTTGAGTTTTCTTTTGTTTATTTGTTTAAGGGAATATTTGGTTGGGTTTTTTTTTCTTCAGTATAGAATTAACTCCAACTGGAAGCCTAACCATCCTTGTATAATAAAACCAGAAATTGCAGAA
Organism: Laterallus jamaicensis coturniculus; assembly: GCA_022605575.1. NCBI lineage: Eukaryota > Metazoa > Chordata > Aves > Gruiformes > Rallidae > Laterallus > Laterallus jamaicensis. Next base: position 257,850 of record JAKCOX010000015.1, read on the forward strand.
GACATGCCGGTGATGTTATCAGTGTAACTTGAAAAAGCAAGCTACAGCGATAAGGATGAATAAAATAGACAACAAAAAACCTTTCTTCTCTTCTCTGGATTTATGCTGGCATAAGTAGTTGCCACCTATATTGTTTTCAGAGGCAAATTTAGCATGGTCTCATTAGCAGTAAGATTTAAGTTTGCAGTTTTATGTCTGTGACTTCCAGGAAGCAAATTAAGGAGGTAAACTAATTTCAGGAAGATGGAAAGTGGGAACTGCTATATTCCATTATGTAAATACTCACAGACAGTGAGGAATGTGCCACCCAGTGTTAAAATAGTAATGCTTCAATACTCCTGACCTGCAGAAACCTTTTAACAACACCTAAGTACAGTGAAGAAGCGGCAACAACTAAGCCAAGCCAGGAAAATTGTTATCTCCACCTTCCTTAGGTGCAAGAGAAACCAAATAATTTACCAACTGGTTGTGCTGTTATTTACAATTCAGGCAATGCAACATGACAAGAAAATTAATTCTGTTAGCACCACAGACTCATTCCCAGTGTTCATTTGCCAGGCACATTTCCCTTTCTGCTTCATGAGATGCACATCAGCCTTGCCCAGACAAAATGAAAAATGGATTGGCAAGAAAAACCCATCATAACTGCAGGTAAGAATGTAGAGCAATCAGCCAGTACCAACTGTCTTCCCTCCACTTCTTTCTTCCTTTTCTCCTACCTGTAAGCTACAACCATCATTCCCTGGAAATGCCCCAATGCTCTCAGATCTGACTCAACTGAGGCAGGATGAAGCAGCCCAGGAGCCCTTAGGCTCTCAATTCTTCTCTACTGTCTTTCTTAAAACATTCTTTTTCTGCTTATGCCTGCTAGCAAGTCACAACAGTGCTGCAAAGTGACTCATGTAAAGCCACTAGTTCTTTAGCATGGCTTGTGACAAAAAAGGCTTGACCAGAGTCTCTGCAATGGCATCAGTCCAATCCCCTGGCATAAACCCCAATGAGTTTGGAAAGAACATAGAAAGAGTATGTCAGCACAGTGTTTCTGTGTGTTTAGGTTCAGAGCTACCCTTGGGATCTCAGCAAAACTGGTTGGAAGTGAAAAGGAGATGTAAATGTTTTCTTCAGCTAGAACACAGATCTCCAGCACTTTACAACCAGCATTAAGAAACAGACAGACTAGCATAGTTCAAATCCTCTAGAGCTCCAAAGTGCAGAGTATGTTGCTCATTTTGCTTATTTTATAATTTTTTAACACAAAGGCAGAAGCTCGTAAGTGTTTGTTTACTCATCCCAGAGCTGGAATTGCTTCATTACCCCTTTTGCTGAACTATTTTAGAGCAGGTTGTGGTAACAGTTTTTCCCCTCAGTTGCATCACAGTCTGTGTATCAGTGTTTAACAACAGGACTCAAATACTTTGAAAGCAATTAAAACAATGCCAACACAGGGCAAAGCCAGAATTTCTTCACTGGCCTCAGTGTTTGCCAGGCACCTAGCCCAAAAGGAGCTGGCATGGTACATACAGATGTGACAGGGCCCTCTAAGTTCCAAGGATTTGTTTATATGTAATTTTTATAGACAATATTAATTGCAGAGCTTACTGGAAATACAAACTAAAATTCAATTCTTATCATTATAAATTAACTGTAGCCTGTTTCTCTCATTTTGGACAGCATTCCACACATCTTGATCAATTTCTCAATTTGTCTCTGCATCCACAAGTTGAACAAATGAGGGAGGTGCTGGGCAGAGGAGCTCCAAAAGTTGGTACAGACTCCCTTCTAGCACCCTTAAAAGCCTTTTCTCCCATGGTAGGCCTGTCTAATATTGTAAGACTCTGTAGAAGAATTACAAAGGAGAAAATCATATGACAGAAAAGACAACCTATGGTTTACAAACTACAAGACAGACATTGAGGTCCTGGAGCATATCCAAAGAGCAACAAAGCTGAAGAAGTGTCTAGAACAGAAGTTCTACAAGGAGCAGCTGAAGGAACTGGAGTTACTTAGCCTGGAGTAAAGATAGATGTTATCACTCTCTACAACTACTGATTGTAGGCAGGTGAAGTCTCTTCTCCCAAGTAACAAGTGATAGGACAAGAGGAAATGGCCTCAAGTTGTGCCAGGGGAGGTTCAGATTGGAGATTAGGAAAAATGCCTTCACTGAAAGGTTTGTCAATCATTGGAAGAGGCTGTCCAGGGAAGTGGTTGAGTCACCATGCACACAGCTTTTTATAAAATGTGTAGATGTGGTGCTTAGGAACAGGGTTTACTGGCAGATTTGGCTGTGCTAGGTTTACAGCTGGACTTCATGGTCTTCACAAGGTCCTTTTGAACCTAAACATTCCTTCATTCATTCCATCCTTTCTACATTTGCTAAAATAAACCCTCTGTTTTAGCTCCTCCTCCACTCCTGTACATGTCAGAGAGCATCTTGCCTCATTGAGATGAGTGTGTGGAATTCATTACTGCCCCATAAAAAAAATAAGGGGTTAGTCAGGTTGATTTAGAATTAGATTTAGAATTATGTTCAAGTATTACCCAATTCCTATTGTATAACACTTAAATTTGCAGAGTTAAAAGAAATATTTTGGTTTGGTGAGCTATTACTTCATTATAATGATTTCATGTAAATTTGGCAAGTCATTTCTCAATAATTATTTAGAAACCAACACTTAAACTGTTAATTTTTTATAACAAACACTTTTAAGTACATAATCTGCACACTAAAAATTCCCCATATACTGCCTAAACAGAACTGTAAAGAAAACAGCAGTTAAACAATAACCCACACACAAAAACTCTATGATGTTTTATTTCCCAATACTTCACAATCAGTCACAGATAAAGCATAAGCCCAGCTTGTTCAATAGCATAAGAAAAACATCCTGCAACTTCAGTTCCCATACAAAAAACTAAAAAAGAGTAAAAATTTTCCAAATGGAAAACCAGAAAATTACCAGAGAGGCAAAATGTTATAATTTCAAGCTTGTGAAAGGATAGAGAAGCAATCTTCTAGAATTCTCAACTTGCAAGAACTTCAATTACTTCTTGAGTCAGTGGCATGTGTTTTAATTTCCCCCTTTGAGGACTTGTTGCTAGTCCTACTGCACTCATTAACAGCACTGCTAATGACCTCAGTGAGTGAGGGTTCAGAGCTGCACTGCAGTAATAGTAAGAAAATAATGCCTAATGCAGAAGCACATTAAATCACATTATCAAGTTTATGTTTATTGCCTCTTGATGAATTTCATATCACATTGGCTCTGTTTCCAACTCAAATATTCTCACAGCTAGCTACAGCAGAAATAAAAGGCAAGAGTTTAAGAATGATGCTGCTCTTGAAAATATCATCCCAATTTTTTTTAAAGATTGCAATCAGCCCTTGCAGAGACTCCTGTGCCTCAAAGCAACATATCAGCACACCTGCCCAGCTGTGACTCCTGCTGCAAGAGCAGTGTGTGCTCAACAGGGTTCCCAACCAAGAAAGCAGTGCTGCCAAACTTCACCTGCAGAGACTCCATCTACAGAACCAAGAACACCAAGGAATCTAACAGAATACAGGGCACAAAAGGAGGTTAGTTCACATGGTTGATTAGTATAATCAAACTTTTAATGCCATTTCAGTTAGTTTCACATTCAAACATAGGTTCCAAATCACCACATTTAATTTTTCTTTAAAAACTGGACTGTCTGTAAAAAGCACACTGTGCTGCAGAGGCAGCTCTTCACCAGAAGGTACTCTCAGCAGCATCAAACAGCTCCTTCAGGTCCTGTTTGTGAACAAAGAAAGTGCTGCAGATCTAAGTTGCTAGAAAAATAAGTAAATATTAAGTACACAACATTAGTAATATAGATAATAGATACATTAAATGAACTTAGACATTCTTTCATCTACCTGCAGTGTAACTGCATGTATAAGAATCTGAGGCTCTAAGCCATGTAGGAAGTCTGTCATAATTCACTCTATTTAAGGAGTGGATACCAATGTGCTGTATCCATTAAAAGTCAGTATTTACAAAATGGTAGGTGTTGGAAGGGGCCTCTGGAGATCATCTAGATCAACCCCCCTGCTGAAGCAGGATCACTTAGAGCAGGTTGCACAGGATCACACCCAGGCAGGTTTTGAATATCTCCAGAGAAGGAGAATCCACAACCTCTCTGGGCAGCCTGATACAGTGCTCGGTCACTGTCAGAGTAAAAAAGTTTTTCCTTATATTGAGATGGAACTTCCCATGTTCCAGCTTTTGTCAGTTGCCCCTTGTTCTGTCACTGGACGCCACCATTGAGAAGAGTCTGGCTCCTTCCTTTAGACATCCACCCTTTAGATATTTATAGACACTGATAAGATCCCCTCTCAGTCTTCTCCAGACTAAACAGACCCAGCTTTCAGCTTTTCCTCATAAGGCAGATACTCCAGTCCCCTCATCACCTTTGTATAAAGCTTTTCTGCTGCATTCTATGTTATCTGTGTGGATAAAGACTCAGCAGTGTGGGATGCAAAGTGCCTACCCACAAAGGCATGGTCAAGATGTGACTTCTGACAGCTTCAGTGATAGTCCAATATGAGCATTCTATTCGGAGGTCACAAAATCCATTTACAAATGTTCCATCTAACTTATGGCTAAATAATTCAAAATATGCCAATATTGTATGACCAATATGCTCTATTTTCTCAGCTTTCATGATTAGCTGAGCTCAAATTCGCAAAAATTTTGTTACATTTACAAAAAAAAAAAGCTGTTCCAGTGAACACTTGAGTCTTTATTTCCATTTTTACAGTATTATTCACATCATGTGATTGCTTCTTTCAAATATTTTGGTTCCCATTGGCAAAAAAAATATTTCTAGAGAGCATTGATATATTACACTTTATATATTATATAATATGTGTAAAACAATATCATGCTTCATTTTCATGACCACTGTAGCAAAGTTTCACTTTTTAGAATTTTTTAAGGGAAAGATGACTGGCACTACAAGATAGGGACAATGAGAAATATTCAAGTAGCAAGGGAATATTGGCTACAATCCCATGAGGTCATAAGGATGTTTAGATCCTTTTAATTGAGAGCTCTGAATGATTTTAAAGTGTACAGATTTACACAGATTATTTTTTAATAACTTTCCAGCCTTAAATTAACATGAACACACAGTATACTCAAAACTATCATCCCTGAGCAGATACTAGAGTACTATCCCAGAGTCCAAGCAACGAAGTTAGGCAACAGAAAGTCACAACTCAATTTTTAATTGAATTAATTCTTAATTAAGGGAAGAACAACTTAATGTAAGAACACATGCTTAAGAATAACAAGGCTCTCAGAAAAATATGGTTGTTCTTATTATTGCAAAATCAAAAACCCCAAAATAAAATAATCCTGCTAGTAAAAGAAAAAGAGAGGAACAACAAAAAATGCAAATTTCATTAACAGAACTTCCAGACTTTAATAAAAATCTCTTTTGGGTACTTAGTGCACTTCAGCACTTTATTTCCAAACATTTTTGGCTATAACATGGGCGTTTCTAATATTTCACCTCTTTTCATATTGCAGCAAAAGAATTCCCAGTCTGATGTTTGCAGATAATAGCTATAAGCACAGTCACTTTGGATTTTTCCCTCAAAGCAACCCTGCACCATTTCTGTGCTGACCTGCATCTCAGGGTAGGTGTTCTGAAAAGCTGAGCAGTAAACTTTGCTGTAACATTTCAGAGCAATTGAGAAGATCCATTTAGTTTTTCACAGGCAAGAGGCAGGTTCTTCTGTCCTGCATACAGGTGTCCCCACACACAAAGTGTGAGGAAGCAAGCCCCAAGGCAGCCCATAGGCTGTCCCTTCACTGGCAACGGATGTGGGATTAAGACCCCACAAGAGAGGTGACACACGTGGCTGCAGAACAGGAACTGCATGAAAAGGAGTCAAGTTGGGGCAGAAATAGAGGCTCTGGGCATTAGTGTTACATTAGTGAACAACTTCTGCTTAACTGTCTGTCTGAGTCCTCTATGACAGCCCCAGGGCTGAAAGTCTGTCTGTCTGCCTGCATTATGTTCTGGCCTGTTCCAGATGGGCTGTGGAGCTCTGAGGGGAGATAGGAGGAATAAAATACTAATGGTCACAGCTATTCTGGTACAATACAGGGAGCCAAACTGCAGTCAAGCTTGAGAGCAGCCCTGCTGAGAAGGACCTGGGTGTCATGGTGGATGAGAAATTTAACATGAGCCAGCAGTGGCTCTTGCAGCTCGCAAGGCCAACGGTATCCTGGGCTCCATCAGAAGAGGGGTGCCAGCAGGGACAGGGAGGGGATTGTCCCTCTCTACTCTGCCCTCGTGAAGTCCCATCTGGAGTACTGTGTCCAGAGCTGGGGCCCCCGATACAAGAAAGATGTGGAACTGTTGGAGAGGGTTCAGAGGAGGGCCACAAAGATGATTAGAGGGCTGGAGTACCTGCCCTACAAAGAGAGGCTGAGGGAGCTGGGCTTGTTCAGCCTGGAGAAGAGAAGGCTGCGGGGGGACCTCATTGCAGCCTGCCAGTACCTGAAGGGAGCACACAAACAGGAGGGGAATCAACTTTTTAAAAGGGCAGATAATGGCAGGACAAGGGGGAATGGATTAAAGCTGAAGGAGGGAAGGTTTAGATTGGATATTAGGGGGAAGTTTTTTACAGAAAGAGTGGTGAGGTCCTGGACAGGCTGCCCAGAGATGTAGTGGATGCCCTGTCCCTAGAAGTGTTCAAGGCCAGGTTGGATGGGGCCCTGGGCAACCTTGTGTAGATCCAGGTCTGAGGTTGGTGTCCCTGCCTGTGGCAGGGGGGTTGGAGCTCTATGATCCTTGGGTTCCCTTCCAACCCATGCCATTCTGTGATTCTATGACCTTTATGATCTGGACCCAGGACATTGCCAGGTGTTTGAGATGCTTTGATTTATAGCCTCAGTTCATGAGAGCTCTCTGTCACCTTTAGAGGCATACTTCAGAAAATTAAGTAGGTCACAAGCCATTCTCTGAGTATGAGGAACCGAGGAAAAAATGTTTTTGAGAGAAAATGGTTTGATCAGTAGTGGAGTATACAGGTGTGGAGGCTGGTGGCCCTGCCACCTAACCCCTGCAGGGGGGTTGGAGCTCTATGATACTTGGGGTCCCTTCCAACCCATGCCATTCTGTGATTCAACAGGAAAATGGGAAAAACCTATGTTTTCCTCTCCTCTTACTACGGAATCTCAACTCTTTCTTGGAAGTTTCTATTAAACCCACCCCAACCAAAAGCAAGAATCCCTGCTCTTTTAGAAAACTCTCGTAGGCTAGTTAGTGACACTCTTCCTGCAGCATCCCTCCTCCCCATAGGTAGGATGCACTTTCCACTTCTCACCTCTAACACTGTGCAGGGACACCAGCATCTGGCCACTCTTTCTCCAAGCCATACTTAGCCAGTGAAGCTCATCTGCAGATACAGTGAAGTCAAGACCAAATGTATCTGAACCGTATACATAAAAAATCAAGACCTGCATATGACAGATGTTATTAGGAATTCTGCCTTTTTCTTAGTTTTTTAGGGCACAAGCTACAAAGATACAGTTTTAAGATGATGTTTGGGACTATTTTGCAGAAGATGGTATCTCTTCCTCCCAAAACGTGTGATGTGAATTAACCTTTAGTACAACAATTAGCAATAACACAAAAATTTTACAAAACAGGACAAAAACGGAAGGATTTTTTTTTTCTTTATATATTGATAAGTTTGCTATTATTTCAGACGTTTTGTCTGGCCCATGTGATGAAACAAGCAATAAAGTGTATTTTCTGGTTCCACCTGGGAGACTCCGAAAGGGACTTTGGCTGCACAGTTATTCGCACAAGTGCCTACGTGTGCTTCATCCAATTAGGAACAAAACCCAAACAACTCAACACGACTTGTCTGGGGAACAGGTATTTGCAGTCAGTCTCTAGACATAGGCGCACACACACACAGAGGCACTTCACAAGTAATCAGTCTGGTAAACATATACTGTTGCTATACAATAAATCTGACTAATGGGAACAGGGGACTCGTTTTGTTGCTGCTGCTTCTCCTAGCCAAAACTTGTTAACAAAGAAAAGCTAAGATTGCTCTCTTCCATTTCAGTAACTTGTGATAATGGTAGCATTAGGATTCCTGTTCTGAGCATATTCTTTTTAGGCTGTGTGCACACACATTTTCATGAGCACAATCAGACTTGCCAAATCTACCATTCTAAGTATCTCTGAACATTTTATCAGCTGAATTAGTTTTGCAGCCAATATTAGGTAAAGTATGCATTACATATAAATGGTTCATCTGAACTTAAAAACTTTGCAGTTCTCAGTCACTCAGTACTGGCCCAAGTAACTTGCCTAATTTCTGTCTTCAGAGGTTTCTTTCATGAGTGCTCTGAGCACATTGGACCTGTTAAAAATGACCAATTTATTGAAATGATGGGATTATTTTTCCCCCCACAATAGCATTTTGGTGACTGAATTGTGAACCTTCATCACAGGCTGGATGAAATCAGGCTGTTGCTGCAAGTATTGCTTCCAAGAAAGGTGAGTTAATCAAGTGTCTTGTGAAGCTTCACAACACAAGTTAATCAAGTGTCTTGTGACTTGTGAATACTGGGAGGGGGGAGGGGACGGAGACACAAGGGGATGAGATGGCTGATTTTTTGGTGTGGTTTTTTTTAAATACATTCCAAAACCTGGAAAGATGGTTTGCTTTTTTGTTTTTCCCCCACATTGTTGAAGAAACTGAAACTGGCATGTTGAAAAAAAAAATATTGCATTAGAGAGTTTAAGATAGCATTTTAGATAATTTTACCACTATTAATGCTTTTCAGTGGATACACCATTTATTTAGATATAATGATTCAAGGACACAATATAGCAGCATCCTGAACTTCACAGAATCACAAGGTTGAAAAAGACCTTTCAGATCATCAAGTCCAACTAATCCCATCCTAAGCTAAACCATTTCCCTGAGCACTTCATCTACCCTTTTTTTGAACACATCCAGGGAAGGTGACTCAGTCCCTCCCTGGGCAGCCTGTGCTAGGCCTTGACAACTCTTTCAGTAAAAATTTTTTTTCTAATATCTAATCTGACCCTGCCCTAGCACAGCTTGAGGCCATTTCCCCTTGTCCCATCTCCTGTCCCCTGGCTGAAGAGACCATCACCGACCTCTCCACAACCTCCCTTCAAGTAGTTGTAGGTGGTGATAAGGTCTCCCCTCAGCCTCCTCCTCTCCAGGCTGAACACTCCCAGCTCCCTCAGCTGCTCCTCAGAGGATTTGCCCTCCAGCCCCTTCCCCAGCCTGGTTGCCCTTCTCTGGACTCGCTCCAGGACCTCAATGTCCTTCTTACAGTGAGGGGCCCAGAACTGGACCCAGCACTCGAGGTGCAGCCTCCCCAGTGCCCAGTCCAGGGGCACAATCCCCTCTCCAGATCTGTTGGCCACATTGTTTTTGATACAAGCCAGGATGCCACTGGCTTTCCTGAACACCTGGGCACACTGCTGGCTAATATTCAGCCTGCAGTCACCCAACATCCCCAGGTCCTTCTCTGCCTGACAGCTCTCCAGCCAGTCTCCCCCAGCCTGTAGCGCTGCGTGGGGTTGTTCTGTCCCATGTGTAGCACTCTACACTTGGCCTTGTTAAACCTCATCCCACTGGTCTCAGCCCATCAGTCCAGTGTGTTCAGGTCCCTCTGAAGAGCCTACCTACCCTCAGGCAGATCAACACTTCCTCCCAGCTTAGTGTCATCTGCAAACTTACTGAGGGAGCATTCAATCCCTTCTACTTAAAACTATGAAATGTCAATGAAATGAAATGTCAACTTTTATAAATAAAGGGGATTCCAAATCTGTGCTGGCATCCATGTCAGGTATTAGGCAGTGGGCAAAGAGAGCGTTGAACCAGGAAAGAGTCACCTATTCATATGCAGTATTCTATTACTAAACTTGAAACTTGCATTAGAGTAGAGCTGTGTTCCTCTTGTCAGTTCTCCCCCCTTCCCCCCCAAGAAAATTCAGTCTGAAATCCATACCAATAATTAAGACAAATAACTGTATATTAATAAAATAATAGCTAAAACATATGGGGCGAGGAGAAGCACACCCGAACACAGAGGGAACCCTAACACAGCAAAACCCAAAACCAAACACCACCACACACCCCCCAAAAAAACCAACCAAACTCCAAACAAATAAAACAGAAAAAGTCCACCAAAACCAAAACTCATCCTACTCATTAGAAGTAAATTGAATTATTACATAATGTAATTAACAGACAAGTTCTGAATGAAGGATAAGAATGAAACCACATCAGTTTGATGGGCATATCCAAGGAAGAAATACATGCAATAAATTCATTAAAGTGTTTTTCTTAAATGTAGCACAAGATTTTTTTTTTTAATGGAAGATAAGCTGAAAACACTTGAGAAAAATAGGTAACACCTGACTTTCCACCACCTGGAGAGGATTGAATAGTTTTTTTCCTCTTTTCAATACAAGAAGTAGTGTACATCAAAAAAGTTAGTAGAAGCCATCTTCAAAACATATGAAAGAGGTGATTCTTCACTGACCAGACAGTCGATATCCTTAAGAAAATAGAAAACATGACAAATTGAAGAAAACACAACAACCAAAAACTCTGAAAGTTGAACGTGACATAATCGAGGCCAGTCAGAGATTTTAAAAAGACAACTTTCTAAAGGCATAAAAATTAGGACCCAGGCTAGATGGTGCCGAAGTATGGGAAAAATATTAATGAAGATACGAGCACGGCATAAAAGCTCAGATAACTACATGCTGATGCTCACAATGTAAGAAGAGCTATGGGGACCTTCTCACACCCCAGGATTTCTTCCCAGGGACACATCTACTGATCTATTAAAAATCTGCAGTGTCTGTAAAATGCTTTTACTCATTTAATTGACTTCAATAAGTAAGAGGCAAATCACCACCTTAACAACAAGGTGTACATACAAGACAATAGCCAGCCAAGAGTTGAAAACAATTTGTTCATGAAATTGCCTATTTACTACTTGCACTATAAACTATTATTGCCTAAATTGGCCACCCCATCAGATGAATGAATGGTGGCAAGGGTGATCCAAGCAACTACAAACCTAGAAAAGAGCTTTTAACTCAAGGTTGAAGGGAAACAAAAAATAAATTTACTAGGCACTTTGGCAAATATGATAGAATGGGAAGTGAGACAACTTTTCTCCTTTTGCAATAAAAGTAAAATCTCAAATTTATTAACTTTTTGAAGCTGGAAATAAGCTAGTGTAGTTCACCCATGGAGACTCCTAGATTTTTCTGAAAGAAAGCAATTTAGAAAAGTTCTTCAATGACCTTTAAAGAAAATAAGCTATCATTGGGTAAGAAGGAACATCCCCTGGGAGATTAATAATTTGCTAAAGGATAGGAAGCAAATTATAAAAGTAAACAGTTCTCTTGTTGACGCTAAATTATTCAAGGATTCAAGGCAATAAAGATCATAACAAACCCAGAAGCACTCCAGAAAGACCTGAAAATGTTGAATGAGTAATTAAAAGGCAGAAATTGTTAGGAAAAGAACAGAGAACAAAGCATGAAACATCATTTTGCTTTTATATAAATCCTTTGAGTGCCCACATTTCGATTCTTGAGTGCAATTTTAGCAACCTCGCCTCATAAAACACATAGCAGAAAAGGATAACACACATAGCTACAAAGGATGATTAGAAGTACAAAATCCTTTTCTAAAAATAGAGATAAAATAGAAAAGGATTTTTCAGAGTTGAAGCCTGCCAATAAAGATGGAGTATGCTTATTTCATGCATCTCTATCAATGTGGAGACGAATAGGAAGCGATTATCAACCATTTCTCAGAACACTACACTTACCAAGTCATGTTATTTAGTGCTACTTTTAGAAGCATAGGAGAATAAATATTTTTACATACTTCACTGATTGTTTTGCCACAGGACACTGGGCTGATCAGAAACATAAGCAAGAAAGGAATAAGACAAGTCCATGGACAATACCTTAATTCATGGACTTTCATGCAGCCTCTAATTTTGGTAGTGCTTTGACTGCCGGTTTCTGTAGGCTATGGGAGTGCACCAGCCTACACTTGTCCTGTTTTTACATCTATTACTGCTTCCATAGTTGTAGACAAAGGAGACTAAGCAGACTTTTAATCTGACAGACTGAAACTGCTCCTGTGATTTTCTTAAAGTTTTCTTTCTAGTTCTTAAAGTACTACTCCATTCTGGAAAAATATCCCCTTCCTAGAAAAAAAAAGGGACACTTAGAGTATTCATGCTTTCCCACCTGGCAATGTTTCTTGCCTGAAGTGGAGCCTTACAGGCAGTGGCTTTCAATTAGAGAACACCACAACATTTTAGTCACGTGCTACCCATTTTTAAGATTAAATTGGCTGGTTGCATGCCCCAACACACTAAGGGGATCTGGTAAATTTGCCACCAAGATGGGACTCACAACTTAGACTATACCAATGGAAGCTGATGCCACCCCTTTATTAAACTAACTCACCAACTCTAAAGTGCAAGAGAATTGAAGTCATATCATTACTATCAAGTATATGGGTGAAACAAAACAGTCACACACTAAAGAGCTTTTCAGGTCAAGCCTGAAAAGTGTCTCGCCAAACCCTGACAACTTTTTCACAATGGCTGCTATTTATCACACTGAAAATTAATGTTAATTCCCAATAAGCATTTCCTCCCAACCAATGTTCATATGCTGTGGGAGCAATGTTCAATGCTCCTGTGGGAGCATTTCCTCCCACACCAATGTTCATATAATTTCTCTTCAAATTACAAAAGCCAGTGCAAAACCTTTCTATCAGAACTCTACAAAAAACACCAACTCCAAAGGACTCCATTGTTTTGCCTAGACATGTACCATTGCAGAGCCAGGCAGCCTGCCCTCTCCCAGACACCTCTGCTATCTCCCCCATCATCCACCTACATATGGACTCATCATGTCTACACAGGGAACCAGAAGCAAAGAAAACAATTTGCATTTAGTTCTTCCTCAAGTAATTTCTTTAAGTCCTTCCAAGAACTACTCCCTATCCCTCCTCTTCAAAAATGCAGTTGCAGTTTTCCCAAACAGTAAAGCAAGCTTCTGTTTGGTTCCACTCCTTCCCAACATCAGGATCTCCCTTTTTGTATGGATATACTGGATTTTGTGTGGGAGAAATGCAGATAACCAGAGGTTATTCCAGAGGTCTGGTCACTTATTTTAGTTGAGTCACTTATGTGAGATGCATCAATACATTTTTATGAATCTAAGGAAAGGCTTAAAAATTCTCGCACAAATTCTTCTCACTTTGACTCCAGTGAGAGCACTCTAAAAGGAAAATATAGCCCCACATCAGCCTATCACCATGTTCACTGCCCTTTAAAGTACAGTAGAAAAAATAATCGTCATATGTAGAAACTGAGTTGCTTGATCTATTTCTTCTTTCTAGTTCTCAGATTGTAGATTTGTGTCCTTGTCTTACATTTGTTCCTACAAATTATGTGCTCTCAAGCTATTTCCCATTATATACTTCCTTCATTCTTTTCAATATTGAACTATAGTGATTGTATTCCACCCACACTACAGAGTTTCTCTGAGGCCCCATCTTTATTATGGCCAAACCCACCAGTATATACACTAGGTTTTAGCTCTAGGAAGTTAGTATTTTACAAACTTTAAAAAAAAATTGAAGAGTAAAGAAGATATAAAGACTTTATTATGCAAGATCTTTTGAGAAAAGAAAAATACGTGTCCTGGGTTCAGCCCAGCAGCAGGCTATGTTAGCCCTGAGAGTATTCCATGCCAATTGCATCATGATCCGACAGGCTGCCCCCCCCCCCCCCTTTGCAGGGGCGACTTCGGACCCAGGCACGGGAAGTCCCGGTCTGGGCAGCCGCAGTGCCAGTTCCGGGGGAGACTCCGGACCTATCAGAAACTGCTGGGCTCGGGAAGTGCCGGTCTGAGCAGGCGTGTGGGAGTTCCGGGTTCTCTCTCTTTCTCTCTCTTTCGGGATCGGCGTGGCAGGAGGTGGTGAGGGGGGTGCTCGGGGGTGCTGGGCTCGGGGAGTGCTGTGTTCGGGAATCTGAATCGGTTCGGGCATTGCTCAAATGACATAGTGTGGTGAGAGGTTTGCACTGTATATAATAGCACTGTAGTTAGTTGTTTTCATACTTTTCCCTGTTGTTTAGTAAACTATCCTTATCCTAACCTTGCAAGCCTGTGGTTTTTTTCCCCCCTGGCTTTGCAGCTAGCTCCGTTCGCCCATCCTCCACCTCTTAAAGTGGTAGGGGGCTTTTTGGTCTGACCTTTGTGGCCTCAGCTTTCCGCTGAGTTTAAACCACAACAATACATTACTATGTGGTTCATAGCCCTGAATAGGAAAGTGCAGAGGTTTTCCATTGACTCTACATATGTGATTAGCACCAGTCCCTTTCTGACCCCACACCTGAGTCTCTGGCATACAAAGTTTTTGTAACAGTCCTAAAAAGTTGTTGCAAGCCAGCAATAACTGACACCCCTTTACCACAGGACACAGACACAAGAGAGACATACAACCCAGCCATGCTGACTCTTATGTCCATGTTGTTCACCACCACTGCAACATCAGGGCAGCATAAAACGGGTAGCACCAAGGAGAGCCTCTGGTAACTCTTTCAAATTGACCTTTTTAAATACATAAGCCAGAAGTGGTACATCTTATGAGAGCAGCTACCATTGGATCAATGCCAAGATAACAATTTAAACAGGAATGAAACAACATGCAACAAGGTAATTCAGCATACTCCACTACTGATCAAACCATTTTCTCTCAAAAACATTTTTTCCTCGGTTCCTCATACTCAGAGAATGGCTTGTGACCTACTTAATTTTCTGAAGTATGCCTCTAAAGGTGACAGAGAGCTCTCATGAACTGAGGCTATAAATCAAAGCATCTCAAACACCTGGCAATGTCCTGGGTCCAGATCATAAAGGTCATAGAATCACAGAATGGCATGGGTTGGAAGGGAACCCAAGGATCATAGAGCTCCAACCCCCCTGCCACAGGCAGGGACACCAACCTCAGACCTGGATCTACACAAGGTTGCCCAGGGCCCCATCCAACCTGGCCTTGAACACTTCTAGGGACAGGGCATCCACTACATCTCTGGGCAGCCTGTCCAGGACCTCACCACTCTTTCTGTAAAAAACTTCCCCCTAATATCCAATCTAAACCTTCCTTCCTTCAGCTTTAATCCATTCCCCCTTGTCCTGCCATTATCTGCCCTTTTAAAAAGTTGATTCCCCTCCTGTTTGTGTGCTCCCTTCAGGTACTGGCAGGCTGCAATGAGGTCCCCCCGCAGCCTTCTCTTCTCCAGGCTGAACAAGCCCAGCTCCCTCAGCCTCTCTTTGTAGGGCAGGTGCTCCAGCCCTCTAATCATCTTTGTGGCTCCCCTGAACCCTCTCCAACAGTTCCACATCTTTCTTGTATCGGGGGCCCCAGCTCTGGACACAGTACTCCAGATGGGACTTCACGAGGGCAGAGTAGAGAGGGACAATCCCCTCCCTGTCCCTGCTGCCACCCCTCTGCTTGGTGTCATCTGCAAACTTGCTGAGGGTGCACTCAATTCCATCACCGATGTCATTGATAAAGATGTTAAAGAGAACCGGTCCCAAGACAGACCCCTGGGGGACACCGCTTGTCGCCGGCCTCCACCTGGACACAGACCCACCCCCCTTTTGGCTACGGTCTGTTAACCGTAGCCATCTTATCCACTGGATGGTCCACCCATCAAATCCACATCTCTCCAGTTTAGAGATCAGGATGTGGTGGGGGACTGTGTCAAAGGCCTTGCACAAGTCCAGGTAGATGACATTGCTCACCTTCTCTTTATCTACCGATGCTGTCACTCCATCATAGAAAGTCACCTGTGTGACAGTGCTGGCTGTCCTGGATCACATGCTCTTCCCTCATGTGCTCCAGCATGTCATCCAGGAGGATCTGTTCCATGATCTTCCCAGGCACAGAGGTGAGGCTCACTGGCCTGTAGTTCCCTGGGTCTTCCTTGCTCCCTTTCTTATAAATGGGAGTGACATGACCATTTTTCCAGTCCCCAGGGACCTCTCCTGACAGCCACGACTTTTCAAATATGATGGAGAGCAGCTCAGCAACCACATCAGCCAGCTCCTTCTGGCCCCTGAGATGCGTGTCCTCCGGCCCCATAGACTTGTAGACATTCAGTCTCATGAGGCGGTCTCGGACTTGCTCTGCTCTTACAGTGGGGGGGGATTTACTCCCCCAGTTCCCACCTAGAGGTCCAGGGATGCAAAGTTCGGGGATTTGAGAATTATGAGAATCCTAGCTGCCTGAGAAGACTGAGGCAAAGAACTCATTCAGTACCTCAGCCTTCTCCTCATCAGTTGCAGCCAGTTCTCCTTTCTCATTTACCAAGGGAGGTACGTTCTCTTTAGCCTGTCTCTTCTGGCCAATGTACCTGTAAAATCCCTTCTTGTTGTTTTTAACATCCCTTGCCAAGTTCAGTTCCATCTGCCCCTTGGCTTTCCTGACCCCATCTCTGCAAGACCGAACAGCATCCCTGTATTCTTTCCAGGCTACACACCCTTGCTTCCAGAGCTTGTGTTTGCCTTTCTTTTCCCTCAGTTTGACCAGCAGGTCCTTGCTTAGCCATGCTGGCTTCCTGCCCCTCCTGCCCACTTTCTTATTCAGAGGGACAGAGAGCCCCTGAGCACTCAGAAAGGCATCCTTAATGAGTAGCCAGCTGTCTTCAACATTTCTGTCTCTAAGGACCACCTCCCAGGAAATCTTGGTCAACAGGTCCTTAAACAGCCTAAAGTTTGCTCTCTTAAAGTTCAGTGTCCTGATCCCACTCTTCACCAGGCCCACATCCCTTGAGATCACAAACTCAACTAGGGCATGGTCACTGCAGCCCAGGCTGTCTCCAACCTTAACACCTTTAATGATCTCCCCCATGTTCGTGAGCACCAGGTCCAGCAATGCATCTCCTCTGGTCGGTCTATCAACTATTTGAACCAGAAAGTTGTCATCTACAGACTCCAAGAGTCTCCTGGACCTCTGGCAGGTCGCCATGTGGTTTTCCCAGCAGATGTCTGGGTGGTTAAAGTCCCCCATCAGGATGAGTGCCTGTGACCACAATATCTCCTGCAGCTGAAGGAAGAAAGCCTCATCAGTAGTCTCTCTTTGATCAGGTGGCCTGTAGTAGACCCCTATCACCAGCTGCTCCTTATTAGCCCCATCCCTAATTCTGACCCACAGGCTTTCGACCTGCTCCTGGCCACTTCTCAGGGAGAGCGCCTCACAGTCTATCCACTTTTTAACATAGAGGGCAACTCCCCCACCCTTTCTTCCTAGCATATCCCTTCTAAAAAGTCAATACCCTTCTACAGGGGTATTCCAACTGTGGGAATCATCCCACCATGTTTCTGTGATTGCAACTACATCAAAATTTCCCAGTGACATCATGGTTTCCAATTCTTCCTGCTTGTTACCCATGATGCATGCATTCATGTAAAGACACTTCAGCTGGGCTTTCTGACTCAATAGCTTTTTTGAGGAGCCCTCCCTCAAACCTCTGGGAGGAATCTGAAGTTTTCCCCCACTGCCTCCTAGAGGGACATTAGAAGGTTCCAGAAGGGGGGTCAGCAATACTACCTCCTCTGAGGAGTCTCCAGAAGTTCCTAAGGGACACTTTAGAGGTATTTCCCTACAATCTTGTAGAATTTCAACATCCCCAAGCCCTTCTCTATCCTGTTGAATTTCACCCTCTTCACCCTTCAAATCTAGTATAAAGCTAGAGGCTACTTGCTCAACCCTAGCAAGCCTCACTATATCAAAGGTTCTTTGTAACAAACCTTGCCAAGGTCACAGACACATGTCCTAAGGCTGCACGTCAAAGAGATGCTGCAAGGGTTCACATCAAATGGGTTTCGCCTCCTGTCATACAGAAATTGAGGAAGAGCTTTGCAGTGGCAGAGCTCTCTGGGGCACACACAGCTCCTCCCACACCACTTCCAGCTGAGCAGCAGCGATGCCACATGGACCTCTGACTGAGGCGGCATCTGACCCACCACACTTGATATACAGAGAACACAGAAGGGAAGCAGAAAAAGGTACAGAGACCAAGTGAGTTCCCCTAAGGTTGTTTGGACTGCTCAAGATCCAAGTAACAAGGGGTAGATTCTCAGCCCTGTGTTGACAGCCTGTCTCCTGGGCTTTCCTATTTCTGTTTCCTTCCGCAAAACTGTTAGCCTGTTTTTTCACAAGTCTTTTCAATAGTTTTCTTCACTGACATATTCTGGATATATTCCAGTCTAAATGAGAACAGTTTACTCCCAGTTTGGTGGTTGGAATTTTTATTTTTTAAGTTATTGAAGATTTAGGGCACCATGCATGTCTCCTTAAAGTGATTTCAGAGTCATATATAGACCAGAGAAAAGCCTGCTGAGACTAAACCTGATGTAAACCAAATTGCACCTGAAACGGCACCACGCTGCTCTAAATGACATATGGCTGCTCTACAGAACACGGTGCAGAACTTTCAAAGGGCTGGAAGCTGGGGAATTAACACTGTGCCTCTAACAGATTATTGTGCCTGCTCCATTTTAAAAACAAGAATGAAACACGGCTGATGCCAGTTACACCTAGTTTTATAACCAGAGCCATTTACAAGGCACACGGAGAGATACTGCAGTCTAACTTCAGAGAAAAGTATGTTTAAAAGAACAGAAACGTTTTTCTTGAGTCAAGCTGCTATAGTTTACAGTAAGTGCAGAATTACATAAAGCGACTATCAAAACTCTCAACAGCAGTTTTTCTTTTGAACTCACTCCAAACTAATAAATCTACTGTGGCTCTGCTTTCTCTGTTCACTCTTACCTAAATGACAAGTCTTGTCCACGTGCCATGGATAAGTATAGCATAGTGTCAAGGAAATGACAGAAGCATCCTAAGTTCTGCCAGACAAATCACAGTAGATATGACATTAATTTTTTTCTTTGCTTATTTGACAGTGCCATCTGTAACTCCTGCCAATTTTCATGCGCTACTCAGGGCAACGGATTTCCTTTTGTTGAGAAAGAAAAAAAGGGAGCAAAAGAACTAGCCATCAGAAAGTTGACACTTAGGGCACCTATTTTTATGCAACTTCCAAAACACTCCTACCTGCAATGCAGAAGAGACAAAATGCCAAACATAAGATCCATGAGGGAGTCAACAGACTGAAAAACAAATTCAGAAAGTTTTGTGCACAATTTTTTTGTGATTTAAGGAAGCATTACAATTACATGTGACCTGCTTTGTTCTTAAAGGCACTTGAATGGAACATCAGTTTCGGAAACAACAGGCTCAAGTGGCTGGACACACATGATCTTATACATACAAAGCACGTTGTGTTAAATATGAATGAAGCCTTTTCTCCCTTCTTTTTGCAAAAATAACACTCCAACTTCGTCCATGCCACATCAACAAACAAGGGCACTGCAGTCCAGTAAACAGGAGAAATTTGAAATAGAAATACATAGATGTGCATGTCTTCATACTGATTGTTACAAGAGAAACTAGCTGACAAGTTTAAGTTCCTTAAATATTGTATGAAAGGGAGGAACAGAAAGAACCCCCCTAACAGCAGCATTGTCAAGGTATAAAAGATGGTCTTCTCTACTAATATAGCCAGTGCTAAAAGGTGGACTTAGTCTCAGAGTTTAATTCAACACATGAATAAGTTTTATGTTGTATGTGCAAGACCACAGTAGGGGGGTCTGAAGTGTCAAAGTGCTCCAGACATAGTCAAATGCAGCATTCCTACCTGACTTTTCCGGTCATACTAATTAAATTTAATCAGCTTTTTGTTCACAAGTGTCTCCTAAAGTTTGGGTTAAATTCCTGCATCTTTTGCAACTTTTCTACCTCCCTCTGCTCAGATAAGGTATTTGTCCTCAATATAACATTTTGCAAGTAGATCAGAGCAGAGGTACTTTCTGCTTGTCTCAGTGGCCAGAAGACATGAACCAGGGAAGTGTGAGGTTTCTACGACTAGCTCTAAAACTAGTTTACACATGAGTCAGAGTACATTTTTCTTATGATGCTTCAATTTAGGTAGGTACATATCTATAACTAGTATTAACTGCATATGCTTAACTACTCCAAGAGGGGACTTCAATACACCAAAACCTGTTTAGCACTGCCATCCAAGGATGTCTGCAGGAGATTGGATACTTTCTAAAAATAAAACTGAAGAACCACATTCTAAATTTGATAATGTGTTCAGGTTTAGCATGCATGTTTGAAGCACTTAGCCTTCATTCTTTCTTCCTGCAAACTTTGTTTGACTAGTCAAAGTAAAAAAACCCAAAAAGCAGAAATCTTTGTCATACAAGCTGTGATGGACAGTATCCCTTTGGATTCTCTCTTTCTCCATGGCAGAGAAAAATTTAGAGGAGTTATCACTCTGCTGCAGAAATTCATCACAAAAAGATGCCTCCATGGAAAAGGTGGCATATTTAATTCACTAGTATTTAAAATTATACTTAAATAAAAGAGATTTTTAAAAATCTCACTCAAATTGCCAGGATAATATTTTAGATGATCCTACAGAGCATGTTATAGTCCTCCTTGAGATAGGAATAACAGACAAAATACTGCAGGAAATCTAACCTGTTAACTTCTCTGCCATTGGGGCAGATAGTATCAGTCATGTCAGAAATGTTATTGGATCATACTGTAGAATTTGAGACTATTAAAATACCAGAGCAGAGATTTTATATTAAAGACATTGCTCATGAAATTACTTGCTGCACATTGGAAAAATCTGGAAGCCCTGTGGGCTTTTTCCTTTAAAATGATACATCTGATTCTGACAGGAAGAAATTTAAAGAAATTATGTACAGACTAATTTCCAAGTAATAGCAGAAACATGAGTCGTGCTCAAAAACAAAAATCCAAGTACAATAACCTTTGCAGATTATATCAAACATGCTGATAAATGAAGCATGAGTAGATTAAATTCCCCATATGGAAAAATAAATACAGGTAGTGCAGAAGCCACATCCAAATCTGCACAGGCAATGCTCTAGTGTATTAATGTTTTCATTTAAATCAACTTGTAGCAGCTTGTTTCTTTGAAGCATTAAGCTGTGTAAATGCTCATGAAGCCATTGGCTACAGAGAGATATTAAGAAGCACCTGTCAGTGCAGTTAAACCAGAAGTCAATATGTAAATTAAATCAAGTAAATTCGGAAAAAAATAGAACTTTTAATATGAAGAAGCGAGTGATTCTTAATGACCCAAGAGCAGCTATGGGCTAAACATATAACTTCCTTTATGAAGCAGTTCTTAAAAAATATATATTTTAAAAGCCAGGATAGCAAGCTGGGAGAAGCTTATCAGGTCACCTCCCTCTGCACTGCATTCTTAGATTGAAAGACTGGAATAGAAATATTGAGAGAAGCATCGTAAAACACAGGTCCTCCTCCTCAAGTCACAGAAGCCAGCTTCCCTATCAGGAACCTGCATCTGCTTCTACAGAAGCAGCACAAAAAGAATTCTCTTAGTCTCCTCTCATCACACTGTCACTGAAAAAAGAGGTACATGTTTGAGTTAACCTCTCCAAGCCTGCTTGTCAGATCCTCTAAAACACTACCTCCATTTAGTGTCAGAATGCTCTTTACATGCTTAGTGGCCTTTATGACGAAGGACCAAGTAGACCACAACTGGTCAAAGCAACAAAGACACAGGATGCCTGACTACCATGAAGAGTTCTGCACCCAGGTTCCTTCCCATCCTACCAGGGTGGCCCAAGACCATGGCTTCAGCCTGTTTGCAAGATTTTTTTTCCCACCAGCCCTCCTTTTCTGCCCTTCTATTAGTACTTTCCCTTGAATATATGAAAGTTTTTTTAGACCAATAAAGCATGAAAAATTGGTCCAATTTTGTAACCCAAGTTTCTATTTGGTGCAGCTAATTCTGTTTCTCTAGTGCATGACACATTCTGAATCTCACATGATAAAGCAACATACCTTAATGGTCTTAAACTTGCCATCATGCACTGCATAAAGATAGAGAGCATTGTATTAAAGTTATTCCTTCCCTTATGATAGAAATCACACATCAGCATCACTATCCCTCTTTCCAATCTCTGATTAAAAAATATTGTGGGGTTTTTTGCTGGATAAACCTTGTATTAATGACATTTTGATCCATCATTAGGGACTCTGCTAAAGGGCTTCCTTGAGAAAGAGCATGAATAATCTGAATTAGTCTATCTGACCTCCACCTCATTTGCTTGTTGAGGATCAGCTTGCACACCTAGAAAGTGCGCAATATACAGACCACAATTGTGACAAACACTGCCTGAGATGCTGCCTCAAAATCAAGTAATAAACTGAAAAAATACATTTAGGCAATTGTGGAATATAATTAGTTTGTTTCATGAAGAGAGTGGGCTGTATCAAAAATAAGTTTTGTTTTTATCTAGACCGAGTTTAAAGGGTAGGTATTCTTAGAATAGCTGATTGTGACCCTTTCAGCAGAGATGAACTCTGAAAACAGAGACAGGTCTATCATTTACTGTAATGAAAAGTCATAAATGTCTCTATTAAAGACTTATTTCCTGCATAAAGAGGAATAAGGGACTGAGGGGACTCAGAGGTGAATACAGAAGGAGTAGGCAAGCTATTTTTTTTTCCATAAAATATTTCCAGACCAGTCACTGAAGGTGATACTCCCCCTCTGCTCTGCCCTGGTCAGGCCCCACCTGGAGTCTTGTGTCCAGTTCTGGGCTCCCTGGGATAAAAAAAGACAGGGATCTCCTGGAGAGAGTCCAGAGGAGGCTACAGAGATTATGAAGGGCCTGGAGCATCTCCCCTACAAGGAAAGGCTGGGTGAGCTGGGACTGTTCAGCCTAGAGAAAAGAAGATTAAGGGGGGACCTTATTAATGTCTATAAATATCTTAAGTATGGGATGTAGGGGAAATGGCCAGCCCCTTTTCAGTGTCTGTGGGGACAGGACAAGGGGCAATGGCTGCAAGTTGGAGCATAGGAAGCTCCACACCAACATGTGGAAGAACTTTTCCGCAGTGAGGGTGATGGAGCCCTGGGACAGGCTGCCCAGGGGATGTGGAGTCTCCTTCTCTGGAGATATTCAAGACCCATCTGGATGCCGACCTGTGCAATACGAGCTGGGGAGCTGCTTTGGCAGGGGGGATTGGACCCGATGATGTCTTGAGGTCCCTCCTAACCCCTATGATTCTATGTACAAGAAGTCAGGTCTGAAGTCCCTACACTGATGCAGATGCCAGCTGCCCTCTGTATGGAACACATTTGATTCAACTACAACAGCAGCAACAAAACTGAATTTAAAAAAAAAAAAAAGTAAAGGTAAAGGCTGCCCATTGAGCTCTTCTTAGGCTTTGAAATTATGTATCTTTGTGGAGCCAAAACCTTCCACTAATCCTGCCATCTCCCACCCATCCAAAAAACAACCCCAAACCAAAATAGATCTGTTTTGTCATTAAGATTATTTCCTCTGATAAGATTCCAACATACTTAAGAACAGATTCCTACCCAAAAATGTATTTTATAGATCTAAATCATCAACATTCCACAGCAGCACTTGCCATAAGCACCAAGGCTACTGGTGGATGGGAGTGAGTATGACCTGTACCAGGTAACTTCTGCCTCTATGTGTAAGACTTCCAGGAAATACATTCACTAATGAGAGGGTCAACATGAAAGATACAAATTTACTTTAAACTCTAAGGCAATGGAGTCCACAATATTTGTGGATCATGCGCAACATTTTCAGAGTGTGCTTTTGGTTGCCCCTGCCAGGAGGTATCTGTGCATCTCTGGGGTCTTCTGGAGTAGAAAATCAGAACTGTTACCTGATGGGGATATTGGCAAACTGCCTTCCCAGTCCTTGAAATGACCCAAGAATTTTACAGAAGGTGCAGCTGTAGGCGGGTGCTCTTTACTTTGAGCCATAATTTACCAGCTATAAGTAATTTAGTCACATGCCCATACGTTACCCTGTTTGCTCACTCTGCAGTCATACTGACTGCCCAAGAAGCTCCTCGCAGCTGCTGCCTCGCCAGTACATGATTGCCGCTATTTGCGAGTTTTACACAACAAAGGAGAAAAGCAAAGAATTAATATTGCCTTAATGAAAAGCATTTTAATGCACTGTCATTACATTCAGCCATTTTCCTTTAGCTGCATTAAAATCCCACAGATTTTAAGTCTTTTCTGATAATTTTACATTACACATTTTCGCTCTTAATTATTTGCAAAAGAAACATGTACAGCTTTTCCCCTTGTAATTAAGGGAGGGAATAATTTATTTATCTAAATAATACCTCTCACCCACACACTGAATTTATGACTCAGCGAAAGTATACTTCTTCCCAAGCTTCTAGTGAAACCAAACAGGCAACTCTAGGTTGGATTTTTTTTAAATACTTTTAAAAATAAAGAAAAAACAAAAAACAAAGCAAGCAGGAACTCACTTTCAGGTAAGAGAAAGGCTTTGATAATCTAGAAATAACTTTCTAAATTAGGATTTATGAGGCACAACCTCAGGGACACCCAGCAAGGGGCATCCTCAGGCCCGAGGTGAGACCTGAGAGGAAATGAGGGGTGTGGCTGGAGCCAGCTCACCATTGAGGGGGCCCTGGACCTAAGAAGGATCAGGTCACCACCAAGGTGGTTGTTGTCACTGTGAAACATGCAGCCAGCCCAAGGTGGTCACTTGGGAGGTAAACAGGGGTCAGCAACATGGGGAGAAGGGCCCTGGGCAGTCAGGGAGGAGGCTGTGGGCAGGCAGGGGCCAGAGTCGCAGTGTGGGCAGTGCTGTGAAGCCCCTGGGCCACAGTGGCTCCTGCTGTTACACCATTAGTCATCATGTGCCCAGTACAGTCTCTGCACAACGCACCAGCCACTGCTGCAGGTCCAAGGACACAGAATGGAAACTCTACTATAACAGATACATTTTTGCCCAATGTGTTTCAAGTATCAGAGAAATGTTGGCCTCAAAACATTCAGTAAAGATATAATCTGGGAACAGATTCATTTCCTGTGTCTTTTCCGTTTTTTTTTTTTAATAAATTAATTTTTATTATGAACCTACAAACAAACCCTGTCATGACTGTGCTATATTCTGATAAAGGTGCTGTTTTCAGCCCGGACAATCACAGCTAATTTTTTTCCTTCAAAGAGCACAGTCCCCAGCTCACACAGACTGTAGGTATGCAAAGGAATCACACTCACTTTTTTATATGTAGAGGTGGACACAACCCCGAAGTGATGGGGAAGCTGCTGGGACCCCAAACACTGTCACAGTTAATTGGGAATACAGGATCCCTGTTCAGATCCCAAGCAAAGCCACTGGACAAAGCAGAGAATATGCTATTTGTGACCCCACCATTGGGAAGGGAATTGAAGGCTCTGCAAATGAACTTTGACAACCGTTAAGTACACCTGCTTGCAAAGATACACTGCTGCACATCACGAGTCTTTACTAATGAGAGTAGGACCCTTTGGGAGGAAGGCATGTTTAACATATGTCCTTTTCCTCCATGTATAGAACAAATATTTAAGCTCTGTTTTATGGCCCTGCTCATGTGAAAATAAGTGATTTAAAAAGAAAAAAAATCCTTAAATATGAACTAGATCAGATGCATATGCAATAGTTATTCCTACTAGAAATTGCGGAGAAAAGGAACTGATACATACATACTTCTGCAAAAATTCCAAATAGGACAGTTTAGACTTTTCCTGTTAGTAAGAACACTGTATATCTTATATCCATTTACTTTAGAATATATTTAACATAACACAGATCAGATCTATCACTGACTGAAAACCATGGGTTTCTTCTACTGGATCCAAAAGCTCTTACAGTAATTAGTCTATCTTTAGCACTACAGAGCTCTAACGAACAGGAAGCTCCAATACAATTTTAATTAAATCCCTTTCTAAAACAGTTTCTAGTTCATCCATGCCAGGAAAATGCTTCACAATAGCGTAGCCATCAGACTGTAGTGCAAATAAGGTGAACACCATAAGCATGTTTCACACACCCTTAAGGTGTGCAGGGGAAGTATTTTTGCCTGCCAAGAACAGGCCTTCATTTTTGCACTAATGCACGTACCATCTCCAAGATGTAACCAGGAAAGTAGTAAGGGAAGTTTAGAACTGGGATTGATATGAGCAGCAGTGGAGATTCTGACTCTAGCTGATGTCATCCCAAATGGAGTATTGCACAGGTGACTCATTTGGGCCCATGCTCCTGATGATTCCAAAAAGCACCACGCTACAATGACAGTTAAGAGCTAAATACTGCTGGAGTAATTTTAAAATGATAATCTGGGTGCCACAGTAACATAAGAAAACCCAAAAAAACAACGTATGTGCTTGAACCGTCCAAGTCAAGCAGCTTCAAGAGTCCTCAGCAAATGCCTACTTGCAACTTTGATTCCACTCCTTCTACTGCCTCAGTGGTTGGGCAGGCCATCTTGCTGTAGCTGTGACTTGCTCGGCTCTCATTATCTTATCTTAAAAAAACACAACACCCTCATAATAGTCACTGTATTATTCAGTTTTGAAGAGATATACTGCTGTTTTCAGTCTAGTTATTTATAAGGAACTTAGTTTTGGCTATAGCAGATGTTTGCTCTGATTCTGTAAGCTTACACACACAAAGACAATGACAACTTCAGCCAGGTCAAGAATTCACAGGACAGTCACGGAAGAAATACCTAAATATCTATAGTACCAAGTTACTTTATGACTGAGCAGAGAGTAATGGTTACTGGGGTCGAAGCAACTGAGATGTGAAAACTATCCACCTCGACATTTCCTCTGGAAGTGTTCCATAAGCTTGGGGAGACTGGAGCTCTGCCTAACAGGATTTGGATCTCTGTAAAACCAACCTAAATAGCAAAATAAGTACTGTGTATGAGGGTATTCTAAGACAGCAGTCAGTTATCAAAAGTTATTTGAATTGTCAGTCATCTGATAGAATTCTGCACTTATAGAGGCATGCCTCAATTGGAGCAAACACAAGAAAAAGGGAACTTTGCTTAAACATCTTTGTTTCCTTCAGATCTGATCTTGCAATCCTAAACTCATACTTCAGACATTTCATACAAATGAGACTGTTCTATGTCTAGGAAAGGTAAATAACACACAGCTGAACTGCTAAAGAAACCCATGAGGTCTTAAACACTCCCAGTAACCAAGGAGTGTAGAGCAAGTCTGGAAGCATGAGACTGACAGAGCTGTTTAATAAACACCTCTGTGCAATGTCAAGACAGTATGGCATATTCCCTGTTCTGCTCCAAGTTTTTTTATTTGTTTTTTTCCTGAAAGGCTTAGCTTCTGATACAAGACATTAATTGGGAACCTTAGCTTTCATTAAAAACAAAACCCACTGAGTTGGGGCTGTTCACCCTGGAGAAGAGGAAGCTCCAGGGAGACCTTCCAGCAGCCTTCCAGTACCTGAAGGGGCTACAGGAAAGCTGGAGGAGGACTTTTTACAAAGGCACGGAATGACAGGACAAGGGGTGATGGCTTTAAGCTAAAGGGAAGGTAGATTTACATTAGATATTAGGAAGAAATTGTTCCCTGTGAGGGTGGTGAGGCAGTGGCACAGGGTGCCCAGGGAAGTTCTGGCTGCCCCCTCCCCAGCAGTGTTCAAGACCAGGTTAGATGGGGCTTTAGGCAGCCTGTGAGAGTGGAGGGTGTCCCTGCCCATGGCAGAGGGTGGAACTAGATGGGCTTTGAGGTCCCTTCCACCCAAGCCTGTCTTTGATTCTATGATGATTTTATGATTTATGACTGAGAGAAAAAGTAAGCTTCAAAGAAAAAAAAAAATTAGATGCAAATATATGAAGAAAACCACTTAATTTCTTAGCTGTTTACACAATTTTGTATATTTATGTGGGGGGGAGGTTATCCTTATCGTTGCTAATACTGAAGTTTGTACTTTTCAATTTTATTGTGGATCCTATCCAACAGAACTGGTATGAATACAATTCAATTCAATTATTGGTGTGGATGACCAGATCTCAAAAAATTGGAGAGATCCCTTCTGCTTCAAGAGTTTTGTTATTTTGCATTGCTTTTCATGTTACAAACACAGCAGACTCCAACAGCTCTCCAAAGGAAGGTTCGTAGAGTAGTTTAACTCGCCAAAAACAACAGCTTGCCAGTAAAAACTAACAAAACAAGACTCTACATGCAGACAAATATTAGTTATTTTTATCTTATTGGTCATGAGGATGTTAGCAAACAAACCTTGATTTCTTTCAACAAATAGTTTGGTATAGTCATACATGCAGAGAAATCTGTGTCCTTAAACCTCCCCAAAAAAGATGGAACATAACTGTATTTGCTAATAAGCACCTATATAATTTATTCTGAAGGTTATTTATAGTATAGTACCACAGAATGCCCTCAAGCAATGCTCAGACCTATGCAGCAATCTGCAAAGTTAAAGAGATTCACATCAGGAAAGAAAATTTCAACAGGAGAAATTGGATATTCACGCAGCTGAAAAACTTTGAGGAAGCCCACAAGCTAAATTGTAAGAGAGGATGCAAATGAAAATAGAGCAAGCAATGCTGCCTACAGGTAACATTACAGCATCTGGCATGACAATGCATAACTGCTATAATGGAAGTACCAGGCACTTCCAATACTCCACCGTATGTCCAGAGACAGAGCTGACAATTTCCCATAATAACTGACAAGTTTTACGGGGGCAATTTTGGGGACATTGTATCAGAAATCCTGCAGTCATTTGTAAAAATTATCATTAGTAGAAAATTCTTTTACCCCTTTTAACAAAATTCATAACACAACTTGAGCAAGCGTAACATCTGGAATTTTACACTTTTTTCATGAAGAAATACTACTTAACTGTTCCCATGCAGTTCATGAACACTCGGATTCGTGGCACCAAGCAGCTCCAGCCCAGGCTCTGGAGGCAGCAGGCACAGAAACACAGCAGAAACTTTCTCTCACTCCTGGGTTTCAATGCTTCTGCATTGAAATATGGCAAGGAAAGCAGACTGGTGGGTGGAACAAAAGCCAGGATGAGAGGGTGGAATGAGGACTGAAACAAGGCAGCTGCAGGTGGAAGACTAGCAGAGAGTAACTTTTTATTGCTGTTTATACTACTGTCTTGGATGGGTACGTTTGTAACCTTATTGCCCTCCTAGATAGTATTGTGATATGAAGACAAATGTTTTACCAGGTTTTCTCCATCTATAATTACCTGTGCATTGTCTGACTTAAAGGACAAGATGACCATTTAAAAAATCACCTCTTCATCTGCCACTGAACATGCACAAAACCCCACAGACAAAAATCTGCAACTGCAGTATTCTTGGGGAGGAAAAAACAATTTCAGGTTTGTGTCCATACTCAAGAAAACTTTTCAATATATCACAGAATCACAGAATCGTAGGGGTTGGAAGGGACCTTGAAAGCTCACGGGGTCCAACCCCCCTGCCAAAGCAGCTCCCCAGCTCATATTGCACAGGTCAGCATCCAGATGGGTCTTGAATATCTTCGGAGATGGAGACTCTACCCCCCTGGGCAGCCTGTCTCAGGGCTCCCTCACCCTCACTGTGAAAAAGTTCTTCTCCATGTTGGTGTGGAACGTCCTATGCTCCAATTTGCAGCCATTGCCCCTTGTCCTGTCTCCACAGACACTGAAAAGGGGCTGGCCATTTCCCCCTGCATCTCATGCTTAAAATATTTATAGGCATTAATTAGGTGTCTTCTTTTCTCCAGGCTGAACAGTCCCATATAGTAACAATGCATAAAAAATTCTAGTTCATGAGGAGAGCTAGGTGCTCCAATAATTCCTTTTTAGATGCAAACATGGTTTATGGTATAGCTGTGATGTTAAAAAATGCAAAAAGGCTTCCTTTTACTTTGGACAACAGATCACATGAAGAACGGCATAGTACTCCTGCCCTGAAATCCTTTTTCAGACCTTGGCATCACTAGCCCATTGGAAATGTGCATGTACCCCAGGTATGTATTTGACTAACACGACTGACATTCATGATCTCAAGGCAGCCAGTTGCTAACCCCAGCTAGAACTAGATTTAGCCTGCAATATAAATCCATTTTCCTTCTGTTCACAGGGCTGGCTTTAAAGTGGTCTGTGCCAATACAAGTAACTATGATGTAGATATCACATGAAATTGGTTTTGGCATGGCTTCTCGGCTCATTTCTCCTGAGACCAGTGAACTCTGCAGAGCCATTCTTCACTACACCTCACTCACTGCAACTTCTTTTTGAATGCCACATCATATACCTTGATCCTTGCCATCTTTGTGTGTTTAGAAGGAAAACTCAGTGCATCGAAACCAGTGAGTCAATGCAATTATATAAATGACTAATGGTACTATATATATATATATACACACACACACACACACATATCATCCTGGCCCCTCACCCCCAAGAAAGTGAAAAACAAAAAAGCCCACACATATATATTTTGTTCTTGATCAGGATTTGCTATTTCTTGCCTCATTCATTTTGCCTTACCTTTGGGTTTGATATTGGATTAAATAAAAGTATAATGACCCTGGATATGAAAATCCAGTACCTTCATACTGTTACACAAATAATAATCCAACAAATCTTCTGTATCCTCAAATTTTCTTTCTGACATCTCTACACTAGCACTAGCAGCTCTTGCTTTCTGAGCTAGATCAGCCCAGGCACCAGGCCACCTTTAAACACCTGGGAAGGGCTGCTTTGTGTGATGCTGTCATACATCACCTACTGCTTCTAGGGAGCAGCCCTTTTTCATCAACTCTAGCACTCCCATTTTCAAATTCAGAGGGTCATAGATCTTTTAGAAGTTTATACTCACATTTCTGCAGGTTCTACTGCTGCTGGAATCTAATAAATGACAGTTCAAATTAATAGGCAGTAGCCTGGGATGTCAGTGAAGTAAAGTTTGGAGAAAAACCTGTAGTTACTTTATTGCTTGTGCCCCAATTCTGCACAAACACCTGCACTCCAAAACAGCCATTGTTCTGACTCCAGTGAGTTGATTTTGACGCAGATAATTAAGCACCAAAACATGCCCAATCAGGGCCACTGCTACATCACCAGTGACAGTCTGACTGAGCAATTAAAATGCCTGTAGCCATCTTATGCTAAAACTAGTCATGTGAACACAATAGCTGCCTGCTTTGTGCCATAATAATGTTATAATTAGGATGGCAGCTACACATCTGTCAAGTATTAGGTATTTTTTACATAGACCCTCTGCAGGAATATCACTGAATAAAATCCTTTGGGAGATGCCTGTTCAGTCTAATCACAGGGTAAAGCAAGATATGTTAGTGCAACTGAATCGTGAAGTCACTGTGCTCATCTCTCATGCCCATCACCAAGAGATGCAAACGGGCACTTTGCCAGCCTGGAGCAACACCACATACCTGCAAGAGCAGTCTCATCAGCTTTGATCCTTTCAGCCCCATGGACACTGCAGGCAGCTGACCATTCTAGGTCATGTCTCCTGAATGAAATGTTAAGACATTTAAAAAGCTGATTAGTTGAACTGACCCATCTTTTTGTCAGCTCTTCAGTGTGGATTCAAAAATCCCATAATAGGATTTACTCTTCTGCAGCACTTTGCATAGGAGCGCTGTAAATTCAAGCCCAGAGGGTTTCTACTACAGGATAATAAGCTGGTATATCATTTCACTGCACTACATTTCAAACACAGCAAAAGCACAAAGAGCATCCAAGTTCAGCACTGATTTGCACAAGGTCATATGAACATGATTATTATCCCTATAAAAAGCACATGCTGTAGCAAACGCAAACTGCATTGCAGGAACATGATGAAAGAGGGAAAGCTTACGAACTGTCTCACAAGCTTCCTCACCCACTGAAAAGACAGTAGCTGAGAAGTTAGAGAAAGCAAGCAGGAGGCCTATACTTGGCAGCTCATCTCTACATGCAGATCCATTTCAGAGCAGCAAATAAAGTGACTCTCATAGCACATTTCAGTCCACAACCTTCATTCAGCTACACAGAAATGTTAGACTCAGAAAACTGAAAGTTTCAGCCATGTGCTATTTCTGCCATTCTTGAGGTTTTTTCCTAAGATGAAATGTGTAATACCCATCAAAAAAATCCAAAACACAACCAAGAAAGCAACAACAAAAGTACACACACACCCCCAAGAAAACCCTGGTGACCTTTCTTTTCTCTAACTTCAATGCTCCCAGGGTTCAGAACAGGAACATGTAATTTGAAAGAACAGCATGTTTATACAGATGCTGATGCTGTCCCAGATTTGCAGAAAAACTAAACCTTTGAAAAATGTAATGTAAGTGAACCTTGAAACAGAGTAAAAGGATAAGGGGGCAGTGGGAAGTATTGTTGGCAGTTCTGGTCATCTCAAAAAGCAGGGAGAAACAAAATTCACAGAGAGGAACCAAAGGCATTTAAAAGATAAGAAATATCTCCCATGGATGTCCAAGGCACTGAATTCTGGAAAAGCAAACAATGGATATATGAGAGAGATCTTCAAAATTACAAATGGCATAGAGATAGTATGGTGAGGTGGCCCATTCACCATATCTTTCAGTGCAAGAGCCAAGTGGCCTCAGGCTAAGAGCCATACTCAAAAAAAAAAAAGGTTGTTTTTTCATACAAAAGTAGTAAAGCTGTGGATCTCCTTGCCATATGACAGTGAAAGTTTATATGGATTAAAGAGAAACTGGAAAAATCAATGAAAAAGATCTCTGTCAGCAGTTACTGACTACATGGGCATTGTATTACCTCAGGACATTCCTGTATTAGAAATACTCAGAGCTGAGGAAAGGACTAGGGGAAGCTGGTCATTTATGTTGGTCCTGTTCTCAGGCTCTATCCTGGCTGGTCTGCCCTGACTTTGCTCCTTGCATATATACCCCAGTCCCAAGAACATTAAGGAGAAAAGCAGCGTGGCAGGGAGTTTGTCAGCATACATCCAGAGGGTTCACGTTGTAACAAAGGGGAAAGTCACTCTGCCTAACTTTCAGCTGTTACATAAAGGATGCAACTTGCCCAACAAAGCAAGGAAAAAGAGGCTTCAGTAGGCTCTCCCAGACAGTGATTCAGAGTTCAACACCTACTCATAAATCCTCTGAAGGTGCTTCCATCTCTTCTAGGCAAACTAGGAGACAAGCTGGTAAACAGAGAAATCTAAGCAAAATGGCTAAATTCAGGCAGATAAATATCTCTTCTTGTGAAGATTGGAAATAAAGACTGAGCCTAAAGAGAAAACTATAAAGTAAATTTTTAGTGACTACTTTTAGACTGCGCAGGAATGAAGGTATTTTATCATGTCATCACATCTAATAAACAGAAAATGCAATTGAGTCACTCAGTGGGCAAGTTGATTTGATTTTTCATTCTCTCTGATGCTTGTAATTTCATTTTATGTTAGCAGCAGAGAGGGTTGGACTGTGACAGTGAAAATAGACAATCTAGTAGTGCGTATTTTTGCCTACAGTATCATGAAAGCAGCAAGTCGTGATAACCATTAGCAGCAACAAGGACTAAAGAGGAGACATAGCCTCACCGAAGGGGCTTTGCAGCATTACTGGTATCATTAGGCTGCCACTCTGCAGCAATCAGATGGCATCTTTCAGCATAACAGAAAAATCTTCCTTTAGTAAAATGCTGGTGTCAGCTGAACTACTCTGCAGCTCTGGAAAGCCCAGAGGGGCTCATTTATACAGGGGTTAATGGACTGATTTCTGCACTTGTATTCCCCAAATCCAAGCCTCCCAGTTTTACTGTCATTCAGCAACCTTTACATTCTGTCCTTCTGAACAAATATGAATTGCATGGATTCGCTGTTTTCACAGCTGTGCAAACTACTTCAGCTCACAGTTACCTGCCTTTCAAAAGCATAACAGCACTGATCAAAACCCAGGACAATTCTTCACACTACTCCACTCTATTTCTCTTTTAAAAGTCCTTGAATGA
This sequence comes from Laterallus jamaicensis coturniculus, assembly GCA_022605575.1. Lineage (NCBI taxonomy): Eukaryota > Metazoa > Chordata > Aves > Gruiformes > Rallidae > Laterallus > Laterallus jamaicensis. Next base: position 291,915 of record JAKCOX010000015.1, read on the forward strand.
ATGCAGGTTTGTAATTACCCAAATATACACTTAATTGTTTTTTTGATCAGTCCTTTTATTGGAAGAGGCTGAAAAATCATAATTAGGCTCAATTTAAATATTTCCAGCTGAAATATCCTAAGAAGAAAAACCTCTCGTGATTACTAGGTCAACAGACAGCTCAACATACAGCATAAACATAGCTCAATTTAAATATTTCCAGCTGAAATATCCTAAGAAAAAAAACCCTCTTGTGATTACTAGGTCAACAGACAACTCAACATACAGCATACACATACCAGAATTTACCTCTTTGGGAACACAACATTAAGATAGCATCTTGACCTTGATAGAGAAATAAAGTTAGGCCTACTTGTCTCCTGCTATTTAATTCAGTGAGTACTCTGTGCTTCCTAATCGTGGTACAAGGGCATCTTAAACTGCTACAGTGCCAAAGTCCAATGCCTATCCAGTGCTCTAACGCACAGGAATAGATTACCTGCAGCAGCTATGGAAATACCTAGCAGTGAGAACTTTTAAGAACATTGGACAAACTGCTTCTGACGGATGCTTCTCCGTTCCTCTGGAAAGCAAGACATTCTACAGGTTTCAATAGATCCTTCTACATGTTTAGAATTTTCCCAAAATGTTTCATCATTCTGAAAGATCTTCATGTCTAAAACTGAGCTGTATTTACAGATAAACATTCAGAACAATGAAAAAAATGAGGTTTTTATTGCTGTATCAGCCAAGTTGTTATTTTTACTGCAAACTAACTTTTATGTAAGTAAATTTGTGAAGCTGTAAACACTTTTCCCTGCATATAAATGGATTATGAGTATGTAATGCATTGAGTTGGCTCAAAGATCTCAACACAGAAATAAAGAAAAAACACAAAGAAATTATCACCTTAGAAAAAACCTGAAAATTCTTGAGCTCGATCTTCAGTGTAACTAGCTTCATAATCTGACTAGTATAAATGAGCTTTTGATAAATGGTGTAATTTACATGTACTTATAGCATGCTATAATCCCACACAATTTTTATTTCTTTCTCCAGAATTTGCTTCTTAGCAAGTGTTTTCTGAAAAGAAAAACAGCTTCAGGACTCCACAAGAACAAGAACAATTGGAGATGTGAAAACCATGCAAAACACAGTACTTCATATATAACAGAACTCAGTCAAGTTTAAGAGCCTTCTTCATACCTGAAGGGGCTACAGGAAAGCTGAAGAGTAACTGCTTACAAGGACATGGACTGATAGGACAAAGGGTGATGACTTTAAGCTAAAGGGGGGGAACAATAGAAATTCTTCCCTGTGAGGGTGCTGAGGCCCTGGCACAGGCTGCCCAGAGAAGCTGTGGCTGCCCCTGTATCCCTGACACAGTTAAAGGTCAGGCCGGATGGGGCTTTGCGCAGCCTGGGATAGTGGAGGGTGTCCCTGCCCATGGCAGGGGGGTGGGACTAGATGAGCTTTGAGGTCCCTGCGAACACAAACCTGTCTGGATTTCTATATAAGCCAAGAAAGAAAGAAAGGAATTCCCTCAAAACCACAGGGCATCAGTAGCTTTTGTATTCCAATCACAAACTGACCAAGTCTGAGCAGTACAGACGGAAGACTGACCTAAGGTTTCTTTCCTGCTGTTTTCCTTTAAATCAGCCAGAAATTAAGAATGAAAGCAGAGCTTGCCTTTAGATTTGTTAAATTTAAAAGATAATGAAATAAAAATAAACAAAAAAAAGGAAACCAACAACCCACCACAACAATAAGAAACCACCACCACAAAACCAAACCCAACCCCTATACACCACAAACACACAAACCAAACTTACAAGAGAGCATTCCAGTACTGTACTCACAAGCTGAGCTGTCTCCTGATCCCACTAACATGTACAATATGTATGCCAACACCACTTTTTTATTCACTGAATGCAAATCCTAGGTACCTGTGTAGTTGTGTGGCATTACATGCATATAAGTTGTTCAAAGCTGAAACCAAAGTTACTGAATGAAATAATTTTTAAGGCAAAAATTCTGCTATTGCCATTTTCTTGTCTATTATGTTTTTAAAGATATATGCCCAAACAATTGTTTTGCGAGTCCACCTACAAGAATGAGTAAAATCCAATAAAGACTTTAAGGATTTTTTTAATCTGGTGTCTTGACAAGCTTTAAATTACTTTACTAAGGCAGAACAGCCTTAATGGTTTTATGTGGGGACCAGCAGAGAGCAACACGCAATTTGATATGAATTTTAGGTGAAGCCATTTATGGGGTGAAATCACACAGATTCTATACCTTTATTACTGCAAACGTGGCAAGCTAAAACACTGCTAATTAGTTACACAAGCTGTTCACACCATATTGATTGGTTAGTGACTACAACAAGTTCTGATAAACCTATCTTATAACTAAATATCCTTATTTTACCTTTGATTCCTGAAAGTATCTGCGCACCTGCTGTTCTGACCCTCTTGTTATGGTTGGTTCCTAACATGTTCCGTTACTCCCAAATACCTTCCCATAACTGCCTCTTGGTTTAGGGCAGCCTGTACCCCTATCAACAAGGCTGCTGTGTTTTAAGAATGTGATTATTAGGATCCTCTCAGCATGAGGAACTTTTCCTTTCTCATGGGAACAGAGGAATATTGTCAGGACCTAAATCGGGAGAAGAGAGCGAAGCCGCCGGCAGGCCTGCTGTCTTCCCCGACAGTTTTACAGAGGGTTTTTTCAATAAAAGGAAATTAATTTTCAGTTTAAACTCATTGCCACATTTGAAAGGAAAAATAATGGAATTTTTAGGTGAAAACAGAAAAAAAACCAACCTTAAACCCATCTGAATTAGAAACACAAATCATGAAACAGCTGCTTTCACTGTTTTAGTGACTTAGGTGTCTGCATCCATTTGTGGATAATTCCACATGTAGGGTTAATAGTATTCCTTCAGAAAACCTTTCTTATTCCAGGACAAGCAGAGTGACCAGGATGCAGACACTCTTCCCAAATGCCAGTCACTGGATAAGTCAATCTAACCTGACAGAACAAAGAATTATGAACATATCACTTGATACATTTGTACAACATGTTGAAAGACTAAAAATTAGGGGTTCCTAGAGAAAACATAATTAAGTATTAATGTTCATATTCCACCATGAGTAACACACTTTAAAAACTGTATTATGACAGTAACAATCCTGATGAAACACCCATTAAACCCTAGAACATAAAGGGACTTTTTTCTACCCTGTGGTTGTCTTACTGATGAAAAAAGCCAAGCACATTCTAGCCAATGTCTCATCTTTTAAAATCACATCAAAGGCAGACATTAAGTCCTTGTGTGCATAAATATGCAGAGAGTGTCCTTAATCACAAGGATTTCCCAATGTTTGATACCTAACATCTGACATGTTTTAGACAATACACAAAAGATTTTGGTTTTCCACTGAGAAACAAGATTAATAAACTACAACCAGACTGAAAATATTTGCTTCAACAGGCATGATAAAGCCATTGTATAATTGTTGACTTTGAAGATAATTATACTTGCATATATATTGTCTGGTACCTAGTATAGATTCAGTGTTTATAGAATCATAGAATCATAGGGGTTGGAAGGGACCTCCAGAGATCATCGGGTCCAATCCCCTGCCAAAGCAGCTCCCCAGCTCGTATTGCACAGGTCGGCATCCAGATGGGTCTTGAATATCTCCAGAGATGGAGACTCCACACCCCCTGGGCAGCCTGTCCCAGGGCTCCATCACCCTCACTGGGGAAAAGTTCTTCCCCATGTTGGTGCAGAACTTCCTATGCTCTAACTTGCAGCCATTGCCCCTTGTCCTGTCCCCACAGACACTGAGAAGGGGCTGGCCATTTCCCCCTGCATCCCATACTTAACATATTTATAGACATTAATAAGGTCCCCCCTTAGTCTTCTTTTCTCCAGGCTGAACCGTCCCAGTTCACCCAGCCTTTCCTCACAGGGGAAATGCTCCAGGCCCTTCATAATCTTTGTAGCTCTTCTCTGGACTCTCTCCAGGAGATCCCTGGCTTTTTTATCCCAGGGAGCCCAGAACTGGACACAAGACTCCAGATGGGGCCTGACCAGGGCAGAGTATTATTTTATCAAGAAACATATATGCAGACTAGTGTGTGACCATCAGATTAGGCACCACACATTAATGTGTACTTCAAATGGTGTTTGAAGGAACTGTAATGTGACTCATTTTCCTACTTTCCCCTCCACCATGTGTTTGAATGCAGCATATGATGTATAAATAGTATGACCATCCCAAGAACTTCATAAAGCAGTCCCATCTATCTGAGTAGGCAGTATTTTCCTATAAGATTAAAAATTTGCTAGGGAAATTCAAGAGAGCTCTGCCATTGGCGCTGGAGAGGGCAGGACTGAATGGTCACACAGATTCAACAGAAGAATAATCCAAATAAGCACAGTGCCTGGTAACAATACCTAATGTTCAACTTTTTCTTAATACAAAAGATTAGGGGAATGGTAGCATGGATTTCAGCTTGGATGACTGACAATAAAGAAATCTGAACACGTACCACCGAGCAGTGTGTAATGTATATTCCAGAGGTCTGCTCCAAGTATTTTATACTATGTATATATAAAAATCCACCAAAAATATATCTATTCAAAGTGGTGTAAAGTAAGAAAGTAAAGCACTCAAAGAAGCAAGACATGATATAATTACCATTAGTTTAGCCTTTCCCTAAGGTTTAAGGGCCTGTAATCAAGCCCCAAGGGGAAGAAAAAAAAAAATAAAAAATCAAAGTAGGTCTAATTTTATCAAACTTTAAGTTACTAAACCACTAACTCAGTTTAACAAAGCTGGTTTTGTGTGGCTCTACTGTTAATCCATTTTGATTTTTTCTCTAATAAAAGTGAAATACAAGGCCTACATTCAGGGAATTATTTAAACATACCTTACTTGTAACAAATAACAAAGACTACAAATAATGAGATCTATAAATTATAGTGTCTTGTTGAAGGCTGACTGAATAGGTGCTTAAAAAAAATAAAAGATATAAAAAGAAAAATAGCTCTAGGAAAAAAATGGCTCTAAAAATAGATCTAGAACCTGAAGCCTAAATACCAAGCTGAACCTGCTCTCACTTGGACAGTCACACAAAGGGCTCCACTGCTGCCGGGCTAGAGGTTTGAGCTGCTTGTTGGATGTTCAGGTTGTCTGAATTGCATCCAGAAACAGGCTGAGCTATTAACATGGCAGATGTAGCTGCAAGAGCAAAGTCTCTGGTGTGTTTCGCAGGATATTTTAAAAGTGGCTGTAAATTTTAGGAATCTGAAAGCAGGTGGTACACTCCAATTTGAACAGAAGCTGAAGAAGAAACTGCCATTGACTTCAGTGAGAGGAGAGGACCTTCGATCTGAGAGATGAGGGATCAGAATAGGCTCAGACTTCCAGCCTGCACTCAGATGACTTGTCATTCTTCATTTATTAGAGCCCCATCTAGGCTTCTTACATTTCCCTCTCTAACTGGTATTCAATATTGAATTGAAATTTGGGTCCCTGCAAAGGTGCAGGATCTGCAAAGCACGTAGGACTAGAGAAAATTTGGAAAGAGTTACATTTCTCATGCATGCACTGTACTCTCACACAGACCCAGATCACATACAGGTGCTGTGGTGGTTCAGCCCAAAACAGCAGCTGAACACCACACACTGCTCGCTCATTCCCAAAGGGGAAGGAGACAGAGCCTCCATGGGTTGGGACAAACAGGCAAAAGCACTATGATAGTAGAACAATAACAGCAAATTACAGTCACACCCAGTGATAACACAGAGTACCTCACCAACCTGACAATTACAGAGTGCTAGCCACACTCAGACTGCCATGAAGGCACCCAGGAGCACCCCTCCCCAGACGGCCCTTCTTATGGGGGAGTGATGTCAGGTGGTGTGGAAAACAGCCCAGGCTAACTCAGCTCACCTGGGCTGGCTGCTTGGGGAGGGCAACTCTGGCCTGGCCAGAACCAGGACACATGCACAGAACAGTTTCCAGGGACAGGAGATGAAACCAGAAGTGCAAAGAGGTATAATTTATGAAGTACAAGAAAAATATTAATCCTGCAGAGGAGTGAAATTAGTCTGCTGTGCCTATGTCATGGCTTGCATAGAACAAAACATTTTCCAGATTCCACACCAATTGGGATTTCCAATTCCAAATGTTATAATTCAAGTCCAGCTTCATGCCTCAAGAAGCAATGGTGTGGGCATAGTATTTTTCATGCTTTTAGATGATAAGATGAGCAAATATGACAGAATGACAGAGAAAAATCCAGGGAGAAAGATTTTTAAGACTACTGAATTATCAATAACTGACAGCTGAACACTGGTATGGCAGCCACTAAGAAGAGTATGCAGTGATGACTGTTTCTGAAAAGTCTTGCCTATTGAAAATACAGTCCAGGAAACATAGTAGTAGTCATCAGGTACATTGGTAAGAGTCAAAGCTACATGTGACAAATACTCAAAGCAAAACATGAGTGTAGTAAACTGATTTTGCACAGGACAACTCTCTTGAGCATAAATTCATTTTCTGTTTGAGGTCTTTGATATCAAAGATGTTAATTTTCCAAGAATTATTCATTCTATACTAAAGATGAAAATTCATTCTGGACAACAACCAAAGTTTCACTCAAAGCAAATTTTCTCACCACTAAGCAACAGCGAGTTTCCAATTCGGCAATAGTTTCTCCATGCTTAGGGCCAAAGATGCTATTGCCTGGTCACAGCACTTTAGAAATGCCTTGGTGCAATAGTGAGAGTAAAATCTAATCCAATGTATTAAGACCGTTTTAGAGAAGCTTTCAAAATGCAGTAAGTACATCTCATGAGCAACCAACAGGCAGCTACTAAGAGTCAGTGAAAAATCAGTAATCAGAAAGACTTTACTCATAAGGATGAATTCTGCTCTTTTCAACATTACAACTTAAAAAACATTAGCCATCAATCCTGCAACTGTCACTCCTGATGTAGAGCATTAACATGTTCTCTCTCCATAATCTGTGGGAACTGAGGGCTGGATATGGCTTGTAATGCTTCCAACTGGAATTTCTTGGTGCAGGCAATAGAAATGCAACCCTTCTGGTGAGACCCAAACATATCACACGTATGCCACACACATAGCCTGAACATACACCGTACATCTAACGCTGTCACACATTAAACATAGAATCATAGGGATTGGAAGGGACCTCAAGAGATCATGGGGTCCAACCCCCTGCCAAAGCAGCTCCCCAGCTCATATCGCACAGGTCCACGTCCAGACGGGGCTGGAATCTCTCCAGAGAAGGAGACTCCACATCCCCCTAGGCAGCCTGTCCCAGGGCTCCCTCACCCTCACTGTGAAAAACTGAGGAGTACATTTGCAATAAACTAGACGTTTCCACACACTGTGTAGTTTCTCAGGATGCATACCTTAGGAATACCTGGGGTTTCCAGGAAACAGCAGCCCAGGAGAAGCTCAGTAGGGCATTTCTCATTGGACTGCCCAACATACAGAAATATCAGACAAACAGTGAATATACAGAGACAACAGCAAAAAGTTAGCAGCCTGGGGAGAGTCCAAGGCAAAAAAAATAAAATCAAATCAATGTGCATACATCTAGAAGCAAGATCGAATGCCCTGGCAATTCTCTGAGGGCACCGACCACCCATCAGAGCAGATTCACATTCACCTCCTGCCCTCATCTGTTCATGAACTCTTCACGCTTCTCTGACAAAGGACTCGGGGAGCTGTTCACTCAGTACCTACACCCAGTGAATGGAACTTGCTAAACAAGTGCGATCCTCGAGCGCGGTTTGTTCTGTGTCGAGTCACATACCTTACAGATGACATTTTACTGCACCACAAAAAGGTGAACTACAGTTACAGCAGAAAATGCTACATTTACTCCCAACTCTTGATTTTTCACATCAGAACATCATAATCTTACACTTAAATATAATGCTGGTACTATTTAAAATAGTTTGGTAGGACCTGATCCTTCCTTCATGTTATTTTACCATACATTAACTCAATGCCAGTGCCAAACTCATCATTTATAGCATCACGAGAGAATCATCTCAAGAAGAGGTCATTAAAGTGGGATTCCTTCCCTTATTATGCTAATATATTTGGGCTTGAGGGATTTTTTCTTTGTTTTTCCAAACAAACAAAATCTATTAACAATTTTCTCACTTTTCATATTGAAAATGGGACTGTAAAGAAACTAAAGAAGTCATCTGGTCCATATTGGGACATTAGTGTAATGACAACCCCATTCTTTTCTGATGGTTTCCCAACCACTTGAAGAACATCCTGTGATAGAAAAGTCATAGATTCACAGTAATTTATTCCACCAATTGATCGTCCTTAGACTTGCAGTCTTTCACCTAAACCAAATTTAAGACGCTGAGAATTCCAAAGTACTGTCATCTGCCAGGACAGCAGACCTTAACATAGCTACAAATAAAGAAAATTCAGGAAAAAAAAGTACATAGACCCGAAAAACCCCAAACCACCACAATAGGATTCATTAAATATTTAGTGCAGATTTACTTGTTTCTAGGAATGCCTAACCAAACCAGAAGTCTTCTGACTTTGTTCAACTGACCACATACAACATCATGAAGACTTCTGTCACTTACAACTAGTACTCTAAAAGCACTCTGAATTTACTGCAGTCCACAACTTCCTTCAGACAAAAATCATGATTTACCATTTCCCTTCATATTCCTCTTTTCTCCCTTACCAAAAATCAAGTGCTTCAAAGTTTTTTAATGGAAAGACAAGCATTTTTATTTCACCCATTCCTCTTCTAATCGTAAGCAGTTCATCAATTCAAATTATGTTGCACTGAGCATCCACATGATCCACTCATTTCTCAAATATACCATTCCCTAGATGAGTCTTAAGTATATTCCATATGAAGCATCTCTCTGTTTTCGGTTAGTTTTGCTTGTAGCATCTAGAAGTCAAACACACAGCAGAAGTGCATGTATCTTGCTTCATTTTTATTATTGTTTCCTATATCAAAATATAAGTAACTAAACAGCAAAGTGCAGAATCACTGATAGAAGTATTCAAAACCAGATATTCAAACCCAGGTATTTCTAAACTGAAATGGTGCCTTCACATGCAGCTATGAAAGCCTAGTTTTGATTTTTCCTCATAAAACAGAAAATTATTTCAGGACCTCATCAAGCCCTAAACAGTCCCTGCTTCTCCCTAAATCTAGATAAACTCTTTCTGTGCTCCTTCAGAACGATAAACAAAATCACTTTTGCCTTCTTGAAGCCTTCCCAAAGTACCTTATTGTTAAAGTTATACATCTGTCTTTCTCCTACAGACAAATTTTCATTCAAAAGTGTTTATGGTCTGGCAAGTTTAGGCTCTGATGCAATCCTGGTTCTCATGGATGTCTCCAAAAATTAATCTGTAACTGGCAATTTTACAAGTTTCCTGAGAAAACAGAAGATTCCTGGTGCAGGGACTGTGCTAGATAGATTTCCTAAGAAAACAGAGTAGATCTGAACTACATTCAAGGGACTGTGCAGAGAGGCTTTCATGCCTGTGGCTCAACTGTACTTGGTACCGTGGAAATACACATTTCAGTTTAACAACTGATATTTACCATTCTGGAAATACCACTAGCTGCTATTGTGATGCAAATTGATTTCATGGTAATTTTGAAACAAACTTAACTCTATAGGATTTTGTACATGACTACAGTCATCTATTTACAATCTCCCCTCCTGCAGCTATTTGAACATGGTAATTTAGCAGCAGAAAGTATCAAAGTCAAGAAAGGTCAGTGTTTCGACATTCATTTAAGCCCCTCTGGCTTTCACAAAGGTTGCTGTATTTTTGTTATTCTCTTGAGAGTTCAGAGATGTCCAAAAAAGACTGGAGAACAGTGTCCAGTCAAGAAGATTTTTAATTTTTTCTCGCTCTGGTAGTAGCTGCCCTGCTCTTTCCATACACCTGCATTTCAAATTCTGTCACTGATTTGACTAGATCGCATGAGCAATTTCTCACATTGCATCTCATGAATATATAACCCACCCAGAAAATGAACACACAGCAGTTGCTATATGCTTCCATGAAAAAAACCTACCAAAGTAGTAAACCATTTTCTTTCACATTTTAATTGCATGTTCTTACTACCATTGGTATTTTAATGCCTCGGTAGCAATCTTAGAAAGCAGAGAAGACCATAGCTACAGAGAACCCTATCAAATTTTAGTGTCTGCATTTTCATTTGCACTGGTCTTTGAATTTCCTTCTTCAACCTGTTTTGCTGACCTCTTCCACTCGTTCCTGTTTTCTGCTTGCCTGTCCACAAGAGGAAAAATGAATAGTTCTTATTCATAGCTGCTATGAGGCCTTTTTAGTAAGTCTTTTGACATAATTTATTCTAGGGACACAGAAAATATAATCCCTACTTAGAAATTAACTGCTCCCAGAACTTGAAAATTTCCCCCAAGACAGCAATCAAAAACATGATACCTGAAGGAAATGCTATGTTAGGGGATCACAGCTAGAATCAAGACAAAGCTTCCAAAAATAGTTTAGCAATGAAACATTCCAGTGATTTTCAGGAAGATACATAATTCTAGATCCCATTTTTAATAACTATTCAGAAGAATTTGAAAATTCTGTAAGCTTTCTCAAAGCAAAGCTTACCCATATAGTCACAGCTTTTTTTAGGTAAGCACCAGCACATGGAATGGCCTCTGGACTTGTAGGAAGGGCTGAGAGTGAGCTCAGAGCAGTTGCACAATATATCCTCACAGGTCATGCAACATTAAGTTTAGAGACCCAGAACAGGGGGAAGCCAAAACATTTTTTCATCTTTATCTGAACACCCAAGAGAGCAAAGATGAACTGAAAGAGCGTATTTGTGAATGTGTCTCCTTCTATCTGCTCTATATGCACCATCACCTTTAGATGCCTAAAAGATTTCAGTCACTGCTACAGATGATGGCTCATTGCCTACCAGCTGGTTATTATTATCAGCTTCTAGCCCAATTATGAGTAAATATGAGTGCATTAGTTTTGACCTAAGAGGAACTAAATGGCTCAGTTTGAGTTTATTGCAAACACAACCTTCTTTCCCTGGGGAATAATACCATTCAGAGCAGCTGAAATAATTATAGGACGTCCAGTTTGCTGGAATGAGACTGACAACAAACCAAGCAGAATTAAAAAAATTAAAAGTCAGGGAATAACTTAATATTCTTGATTTATCTTCCAGAATTTAAATGCCATATCCTTTCCCCTCCTTTTCCCCAGGAAGGCTGAAAATAACATTGCTTTGGGACTCAGACACTGAATGAGTAGGTTTAATATTTAAACTTGTATATCAACTCAAAAATGTTGAGGTTATGTTAGAAAGGCTTCTCTTTGTAGTTACAGATATGTATATAGATGAAAACTAAATACACCTATCAGTCACGTTCTCTGGTAACGATCTGCACTCATTTGATGGGGAAGCATACCCTGCAGTCTGGAGCAAAGTAACAAGTGATGCTATTCATTCTCTTTTGACTATATCCAACAGCCATCTTTCGTAGACCATCTTCCTCTCAAGCTTCTGACCATGGCTAGTAAGAACCTTGGCAGCTAGATCTGTTCTGACATAAACTAAGTGGTGGCACTTGCTTGCTGCAATACATTATGACACCCGTTCAACACAAGTTTGTTAACCAAGGGTGCTGTAGTCACAGCCCAAATACCCACCTCAAAGGGAAAAGGTCGTTCATTGACAGAACAAGATTTTGTAAATAGATCACCAAAACTGTAAACAAACAAAAAAATAAAGGTGTCAAACAAGGAGTTCTTTGTCCAAAGATAAAGCCAACTACCTTCTCTTCAATGCAAACACTTTAACTAAACTCCTAACTCTACAAACAAAATGCACCTGCTATTTTGAGTAAAAGATACATGTCTGTCTATAGTGTCAGAATTCAATAAATGGATTGAACAATTGCATAAAGAGAATTATGCAACCTCATCAGTTGCCTGATAGGGTGACACAATATATTATGCATGATAATCAACTGCACAGTAATAACACAAACTGCAATATTCATCTAGTAGACAAATATGAACTATGTTAGATGATCCCTATTTAAAAAAAAATCTCAAACAACTGCACAAAAGCCATGTAGCACCCTTTTAATGCTAAGGAATAGCTGCACATCCACCAAGACAGCAAGCAGTGTGCACCCACCAACTGCCCAGCAAGCATGGACAAAGTGGATAACTAGACATACACCAAAAATATTGTTTGCTCAATATTAGTGTCCAAAGGCCTCTATTAGGATCAGAGCCTGTTTGTCCTAACTGCATTAATGTATTTTTTATTAAGCAAGAGAGATGTTATCTTTACTGGGGATTTGACAATAGAATATTTATTCTGTCCAGAAAAATGCAAAAGATGTTGAGAGCTTTTTTTGATACTACTTTTGTAAATATGCACCATATGCTAAACTTTCCACCTCCATATTTCGAATTAGGAGAGTTTTGTAAAAAGCAGTTTACAGGACAAGCAAAGGGAAGTGAAAAGCAAAACACTGTTTTTCCCAGTCCCCTCCAACATTGATCTATGCCTGAAAATACCAGCCAGTTAAAGAATCAGTACAGACTGAGTAATCTCCTGGGACAAACCAAGGGATGCATAAACACAGTTTTCGATGACAGTTTTTTACTGCAAGTAAAGCAGCACAGAATCACACAAAGCACAGAGTCTTCTGCTCAGGATGGAAGGGACCTCTTGCGATCACTCAGTCCCCACAACCCTGTTCAGTAGGGGCAGGTTGGTCAGGTTGCCCAGAACTGTGTGCAGAAGGGTTTTGAGTATCTCCAAGAATGGCTGGAATCTTATTCTAAGTCTGGCTTCCTCTGCCATTTCAGAATGATTGACATATTTTCTCATATGTCAATCATCTCTGGTGCTATTGTTTCAGATTCTGTCAGCTCAAACAAGCAACTCTGCAACAGTTTATTCTGCCTACCTCCCCATCAGGAGGGATGATTATATAAGCAGTCCTTATAAAAGCATTTTTATAAAAGTCTAAACCAGCAAAATCTTAAGGCAAACTACTGGAATAGTCTGTATCCCTAAAATACAAGTATATTATATTCTTTGGCCATGACTTTCTATTATCCGGTAGAGGAACAGTGTCCTAGGCTGACATGTAAGAGACAGACAGCTACCTAAAATGCCACAGTAGTCTCTTCTGTGCCAATTCATATCTAAGAACTGAGGGAAAAAAATACACTCCTGGTGACAGCTCTGAAATAAGTCACTGTGTGGCAGTAATCAGTTCTCTTCTGTCAAATTGGGGTCCAGGAAAAAGGATTTGGGGTTTTTAGGCCATGTGCCAACATTATCAAGGAATGGGAACAGTGGCACAAAGTGGCACATGGTTAGTTCTCTCAGAAATAAAGACTGTGGGCTTTCAGCAGATAGCTCACTACCTAAAAAAAGAAGTTTCTGGTAAATTTTGAGGAAATCAAGAGATAATGGCTGGCTCAAAGACAGGCTTTAAAATAGTGACAGGCAGCAACAGGAGAGTCCATGTCTGTATAAGACAGGTTTGTGGAGGTTTTGCATGATGATGAAGCCACATGACAGAGAGTGACTAATGCAAAAAAAAAAAAAGTGATCAAATTACAAGCTGAGAGTCAGAGAGCTTCATATCAACTACAAGGATACAATAAAAAACAAAGAACCAGTATGTGTGCATTCTCAGTGCTATATGCTGGAGTGAGGGACAGATGAGTGGTGGTGTCTATGATGGAAAGATGATGGTTCAGTCATTTCACATCAGGGAACAAAGACCAAGCGTAAAAAGCAAAAACTGAGCACCAAATATCACACTCTCTAAAGAGGGAAAAGCCTCTCCTCTCTTTCATCCATCACAGAGCTCTTCTTGACAACTCATAAGAGCAGACTCCAAAATTATGGAGTGGAAAACCTGTCATGAACTTCTGGAGAACAAACATTACTGAGAGAAAATGGTCATTTCCTTTCTCTGAACTGTCCCTAGCTAAAGGTCTCTCTGGCCTTTTTTCTCAGAACAGAAACAAAGCATCTCAACAATGCTGAAGAAGTGGTTCTGAAACCGAGAAATAGGAATGTGAAAATCATATCTGTAAAGTTAGGACTTACAGCAGAATAGTTGAGAGGGCAAAAGTAAAGGGGGAGGGGGGGAAAGGAGGGTGAGGAGCAGGAGTCAGAGAGAAACCAGAAAAGATAGAGACAAGCACTGCTTGCTGCCAGGGAAAAGGAGGGTAACAGAAGTGTTGAGGATGGGAGGTGGTGTGGGACAGTCAAACAGCACGTCTGCAGACAAGTGTCTGAGTCTTTTCTCCAAAATCTACAAAGAAGTAAAATATACTACCACAGGGATAAGTTAATGTCTAACCCTGCGCTAAACCCAAGCCCAACCTTAGGCCTAATCCAACCTCCTCCCTTGAGGACACGCCTTACCTTTGAGGTGACAAGGTTTAAGTAACTACACAAAAAATCATGAAACTAAACAAGGGATGCACATAAAGAGGAGAGGCTGCAATGCTCAGGATGTGCTCAAGAGAAGGCATCAGAGAGGTTAGATGCAAAATTTGAGTGTACTAAAGACTGAAATAGATGGCTGTGTTACATGACTGACAGCATCTGTGCACATTATGTGTCAGAGCCAGGCACACCCCTGTGATCAGCTGTACTCTTTCATTGTTAGCATTTGCTGTTTCAGAAAAAAAACCCAACCAGTCTGGACAACATTAAACTAGCTTTAAAAACTTAAGAAGCTTAGACACAAGCCATGCCCTACTCTGCACCCATGGAGCCAGCAAACAGGCCTTGGTCAGCTTTAATTACCAGCCTAAATGCAACCCAAGAGACACCTAGGTGGAGTCACGTGTGGGCTCAGTCTCAGGTAACAGTAAATATCTGGTGCAGAAGAGACATATAAACGTTGACAAAAAAAGGGTAAGATCATGACAGTGAAGAAGGAGCAGACGAGCTACTGAATAAAGAAGGGTGTATGGAAGATTAGAAGCTTGGAGGCAACAGCATTGAATTTATCAGAGTGCTGTGACAGGAAGAGAAAATACGATACTTCAAATACAAAACCAGAGGTATGATGCAAAATCATGTACAAACAATGTGCAAGAAGATAGGCAAAGTCAAAGGAACTGACCAAGTGGAAGCTGACAGAAAATATTAAGCACTACACTGGCAGGGTAAAGGGGTCTCTTAAGGAAGAGCTGATGAGAGTCAGAATTGGGGGACATAAACAATGATCCCAAAACATGGAACATGTGGAGAACAGGAGGAAGAAAGGGCATTACAGCCTGTTCCCAGGAACAAAGGTGTGCAAGAGCATATGAAAGGTATAGTACAGTGTTGAGGGAGTCATGTTAGCAAGCTGACATTCCAGCATCAAACAGTAATATTTCATGAAGACAACACGTTTCAACACTAACCTGGACTTGCAGTTAAGTAGATAAAGTCTCTGGTTTGTCGGCTTTGGATTTCAGGACTTTCCATGCACTCAGAGGCTGGAAAGATTCCTCAGGTCTCTATGCTCTTAGATGGGCTGCCTTCAGGCCAGTGTGCTTCAAGGGCTCCCCTAAGAGGCTACTACCCAACACTTCCTGTTGCTTTGATTCCCATTTACCCTTAACTATGATGATGATGTAGCTATCAGCCTTGCCATCTCTCATTTGTCATTTCACAAATTGACAGATGACTGCTACAACAGCAGGGACAAAACTCACTAAACTTCATTATTTCATAATGTTATGTCAACTAAAAGGCATAGCAAGGTGTAGAAAAGACATAGGAACAATGCATTTAATGAAGAGAAACAGCAAATCTTTATCACTGAAGACAGAGATGCTTATCAAAGCATGGATTTAGTTACCCTTGCCACCTGCTCTTCCTCTTTGCCTTTGAATTCACCCACCAAATCTCTGAATACACTAATGACTAAAAAGCTGGGCTCACTATACATCAGTTGGGCTTCCAGCAGTATTTGTGGATACATCCAAGTTCTTGCCACGGCTTTAGTGCTGAGCACTGTGCTCTGTTGAACACATCGTTTGCTACGTAACTAAGTAAAACACTTGCCACCTACCTGGACAGAGCAAGACCTTAGGCTCTGACCTACATCATAATGTATTGAAAACAAGTCTTAGTAAAAGGGGGACCTTGTCAGCCACTACAAAGTGATGACAGTTGTCTCCAGCCCTGCGAATTTCACACCTGAGCCAAAGGTCTCCTACTGAACCCAGGAGGCTCTGCATACACTCTAGCTGAGGATTCACAAGTAACATGCTTGCACCGTGCATCGCCCATGACTCAGATGCTTTTCATCTCAGCTCTCCACGACTAGAGACCAGCTTTAATGATTTGCACCGCGCGGATGCACAGGCATGGTTGCACACACACGACAGAGCCAAGCCACAGGCACGGGATTTTCTTGAAGGGAAAACCAAAGAGCGCTGTGTGTAACCCATGTAATAGTCT
Organism: Laterallus jamaicensis coturniculus; assembly: GCA_022605575.1. Classification (NCBI taxonomy): domain Eukaryota; kingdom Metazoa; phylum Chordata; class Aves; order Gruiformes; family Rallidae; genus Laterallus; species Laterallus jamaicensis. The sequence goes on from JAKCOX010000015.1 coordinate 308,457, forward strand.
GAAGGAGCTCAAAACAAGACACAAGTTGCAGTTAAACTAGGTAGGCTCCTGTCTAAATTTTCAAGTCTCGCATCTCAAGACAGAAAGAACCCCCCTCGTCTCAATCACATGGCTTACGGGGCTGGGGCTCCAAGAACATCGTGACACCGATTACAAGGAGCCAGCAAGGATCGCCTCTTTCTTGCTGGAGTCGCCCCAGCCCAGTCCCCGCTCCGCAATCAGAGCACGCCACCGGCAACTCCCCGGCCGCCCGGCACCCGGCCGAGCCTTCCTTTGACACGGGACGCGCTTGCAAGCGCTACGGCGAACCAGAAACAACCCCGGCCGGCCGCCTCCAGCCTGCCCGCCTCCCGTCATGTCCCGGCTGCGCCCCCGCCGCCAGGCAGCGGTCTGCAGGTGCGAGGAGCCCCGGGCACGGCACGGCGCTGCCGCGGGTGACCGCGCTCGCCTGGACGGTCCCTGCCTGAGGTGCCGCTTCCAGACACGCCGCAGCCCGCACCGCGACGGGTGTTAGGGCACGCCGGCCGCTGCCCCGGGGAGCGCAGCACCCTGTCCGCCGCCACCGCGGGGACCGGCCGTGAGGGAGGGACGGGGGAGGCGACCGGGGCGGAGTGAAGCAGAGGGCAGGGCCGGGAGGCGCCGCGCCGCAGCGGCCGCGCTCTTGCTGCCCGGACAGCGCCGGAGCAGAGGATCCCGCCGCCTCGCCCGCCATGGCCAGCCGCCCCCCGCCCGCCGATCCCGGCCGCCCCCCGCCCGCCGCTCCCAGGTAGGGCCCGCGCCCCCGCCCCTCCCCGCGCGCCACCGTCTGCGCGCGTGGGTCTAGCGCCGCGAGGGGCTGCCGCCGCCAGCGGTGAGTAACGGCCGCGGGTGCTGCCGGTCCCTGCCCGGTGAGGAGCGGCGCCGAGCGCCCGCGGGTCCCCGCTGCCTACCCGGTGAGTAGCCCGCCGCCCCGGTACCCCCGCCTGGGCTTACCCCGGCGCGGGAGTCGGGAGCTCGCAGGGAAGGTGTCCTCCCGGCCCGAGGACGGTCACGGAGGAACGGGGAGCGCCGCGGCGCCGCTCGCTCGCCGCTTCTGCGGTACTCGAGAGGGAGCGCGGCCGGGGAGCCGTGGGAAAGGCGAGGCGCGTGGCTGCCGGCCGCGCGGAGCTTGGGCGCGGAGGCAGCACCGGAGCGGGCACCGCAAACGCGCGCTCAGCCCAGGGGCCGGGGACGCGCCGCTGCCTGCCAGGAGGTGGTCGCGGCCGCGGCTTTGCCGCTGCGCGAAAAGGAGACATTAAAGGGCTTCTCTTAAAATAAAGTTAAAATCTAGATTGTCAGCTAGTGTCGCTGCAACAGCGGCTTTTCGTGCAGCAGCGCCCTAAAACAGCCGGTAAGTTAATTAGCGCTTCATAAAACGCCTTGAGCATGCTGTGCTTAAACCACCCCGAGGCGGGTCCGCGAGGCAGGTGCTGTCACGGGGAAAGCAAGCCTAAAAATCACTGTGCTCCGCGTATCCCGGCTCGACCAAACGCCTATTTATAACATTTGGGAACAACAGATAAGAGCAAAACTTCCCTCGAGATGGAAATTGATGCCCAGGTCGGAGTAGCCTACCGGAGGTGCGGGATGTAGTTAAGCGTAATTTTCAACAATCACGAGCAAATTGCGTTCTGACGGTAGCAAGCAGACAGCAGGATTATAGAAGTGATGCCGCTTAAGTATGGTACGACCTGTCAGAGATAAAAAGCGTATGCTGCAAATAATTACAATACCATTTGGTATAGTTGCTTCCAGTGCAGTGTCCCAGTGAGAGATGAGTGGTAAAAATGACAGACATAAAGTCCCGAGTTCCATAGCTTTAAAAGGGTGATACTGAAACGATATGGAACTACCCGAATGCTCAGGCAGAGCTGGCTGGGGGAGGAAGCGACAATAACGCTTAAGTGGATGATAATTACTTGCTTTTATTTACTTGAAGGAAACAAAAAGCTTTAAAGCAACCCCTAAAGAGAGTTGTCGAAGTGGTGTTTCATATCAATAAAGGTTTACTGACCGAAGCTTAATCATGTTTTTGCACTTTGATCTGAATTGCCCCATCTAGAAAAAGCCCTTCCCGATCTTTCCTTGGCATTTCAGTGGGAAATGAGCAAGATTTAACTTACCTTTTTTTTTTTTTTAAAGCTAGTAATTTTTAAATGCAACTTTTACACACTGAATACCAAGGTGATTTTACAAACTTTAGTATTTCATGGGAAGCCACAGTCTGAAAGTGAGAGGGACTCAGAGCTTAAAACCAGAGGCACTTTTAGGTTATCTGATCTGACATCCTGTATGTCACACTCTACAGTAAAAATTGGATAGAGTGTAGTCTTGATCCCAGTAACCCAGGTCTCCCAAGAGACTGTATAAAGATATGAAGAATTAGACAAGTTTTCCTTGCTTGTAGTCTTGCTTTCACTGTTAAACATTTACCTCCTCACAGGCATACAACCAACACATCCAACTCCACACAACTGTTGCTAGGCTCTTCATTGTGGTATAAAGCCAGCCCAGAGCTCTACCATCTGGTCATCTCTTTACCCCAACTAAGCCTATTACCTAGAAAATATTATTTCGGTAGCAAGGCCAAGCCTTATCCTGCTCCTGGGAGCAACATGCCTCTTTCTTTCCCCTGAAGAGTGAGAGATTTTTCTTCCTATAGCTTCAGCAAGTTAGTCTCCCCTGCACTAACAACTACAGTCCTCTTAAAACAGCAGACAACTGCTTGTTACTTGTTAATCAAGGCAACCCTTTCTTTGCTGCACTATGTAAGCTTCATACTTACTGTCTGTGAATAAGGATCAAAGGACTCCCAAGAAAGATGGTGACCAGAACAACGAGTAATTTGTTCAGTCCATTCCTGTCTTCATCAGGAAACCTTGGGGAAAAAAGACACCGAGGAAGTCATGGGACACATAACTTGTCCTCAGACACCTTCAGCTCATCATGTCCACCACACAATATTTTGGAAACTTTAATGGGGAAGTAGTTACAGCAGCTCTCAAGACACATAACAGATGAACATTAGCCTTTAGGAGTTAGCTTTACACACCTTAGCAAAGAAATTTTTTACTGTTGAACTGTTACAAATCACATAATATTTTGCATCTTCCCTAAAGAATCACTTTAGGCATTTGGCCTGTTCCTGTGGCCTGATCTGATTGGTGCACACCCAGCTACCTTAACCAAGGCTGCAGCGCTGCCCACCTTGCTGCGCATCCTTTCACTCGCTGTGATCAGCACCTGAGTTCAGCATAAACTCAGGGTGCACGTTTATTCCTGCTTGGTACCTTCTCTTGCTTGGGCTTTCGTATCTGAAGGTGAAATTGTAAGCCCTGGGTCTGGCTGCCTGCAGCTGCTCTGGAGCTCAGCAGAGCGGGCGAGTGGCCTTTGGCCATCCACTGCTGGATTAACGCTTCCAGCAGTAGCTTCTTGCGGTGAACACTTTCCCTGGGGATCGGATGAGCAGCTGCAGGGAGCTGCACAGAACTGGTAGCTGTCATTTTTTTCTTCAGGCAGTTAAAAGACATTTTTGGTGCATATTGTGGATGGGAGGCTGGAATGACTTTACAATTTTTTTTTCTTTTTATGCTGAAGAAACAAAACCACATTAAGACCTTAAACATACCATCTTGCACTTTGCCTCTTCAGGTGAGAGGTGGAGACAAAAATACTTGATTTTTTTTCCAGGAACTTCTGTGCTTCTGTCCCTTGTATAAGCCAGTTAGGATGCTGTTGCACAGCTGCTTAAGGAGATAAAAACATCCATTTTAGTAAAACCAGTTTCTTAAGTTTATGAAACAAAACCTGTACACATAGACAATTTTTGGTCAACCCTATATATCTGAAAGTAGTCTTAACTGACAGGTGTCTTCAGATACATCTTTTGGACTGACATGTGCTTTGCACACACCTCTTATGTGAATACAGAAAAGGGGGATAAGAAGTGTTCTTCAGTTCAGAATTAGAAGCAGCACTGGGGCTTACAAACCACATTCAACTGAACAGTAATTCAAAAGAATTAAAATACGTGTCCACCCAATAGAGATCAGAACTAGCAGGTTGTATGTTTTTAACAGTGAAATGACAAGCCCTCCATGTTTTGTATTGCCAACACAAAATCCAACATCTTTTCCACATTTCAGTGATACCTGGTATGGCAGAAAACTTGGGTTTGCAGAGAAAACCTTAGAAAAGCCTTTCTGTTTTTATAAGGTCCTGCTGGGAACCACGCTTTTTGCATTTTTTGCATTTGATGAATATGCAAGGGCTGACCACAGATGCAAAGAGGCAAGTTAAGGTATTTGGAGATCAGAAGAGATCCTAAGTCTGTGTCAGACGTTTCTTACAGACAATAGGCATATGGTACGCACTCACTGCTGTTGGTAACTTACATGGTAACACGTCACTTAGGCCCCATCTGGAGTCCTGTGTCCAGAGCTGGAGCCCGCAATACAAGAAAGATGTGGGACTGCTGGAGAGGGTTCAGAGGAGCCACAGAGATGCTCAGAGGGCTGGAGTACCTGCCCTACAAAGAGAGGCTGAGGGAGCTGGGCTGGTTCAGCCTGGAGAAGAGAAGGCTGCGGGGGGACCTCATTGCAGCCTGCCAGTACCTGAAGGGAGCAGAGGAACAGGAGGGGAATCAGCTTTTTCAAAGGGTAGACAATGGCACGACAAGGGAGAATGGTTTAAAGCTGCAGGAGGGAAGGTTTAGATTGGATATTAGGGGGAAGTTTTTTACGGAAAGAGTGGTGAGGTCCTGGAACAGGCTGCCCAGAGAGGTGGTGGATGCCCTGTCCCTGGAAGTCTTCAAGGCCAGGTTGGATGGGGCCCTGGGAAACCTTGAGTAGCTCCAGGCCTGAGGTTGGTGTCCCTGCCTGTGGCAGGGGGATTGGAGCTCTATGATCCTTGGGGTCCCTTCCAACCCATGCCATTCTATGATTCAGCTGACTTTGCTCCTGTGGTCCAGCAAAACAGCCCAGATCTTGTATAACAGAGAAAACAGATTTGGTGGCTTTGTGCTAAGATGATTTTAGGAATGAGGGAAATAAAACTTTGATCCTTTAAGGAGACAACATTGCAGGAAAGACCAGAATTATGAAGTTTTGACAGTCATGCGACTAAGCTAGAGATAGTAGTTTCTTTGAAGAAATCATTAAAAACTCAAACAAAATTCCAGAACAAAAAACCCAACCAAAAAACAGAACAGCAACACATAAGCCATCAGGAATCAGTACTAAAAATGTATTTTGAAGTATTGTCAGTGATGAGTGGAAGGAAATAAGCAAAGACAACTACTCAGGGGGTGGTGAGTGGTATTTGGTGAGACTGCCATATAGCTTACAGATTTGTTCTCTATATTTTTCTACCTCTGTGAGTAAAAGAGAAACAAACGTATTTCAAATCTTACTTAAAATAAGGCAAGTAAAGAAATCCCCTGAAAAAACTGTAATGTCAAAACTTTCATAATCAAGACAACAGCTGGTGTCACATTTGAGGGTAAAATGTGTTGTTTTTCTGCACTCGTGCAGAACCAGTACTGCAGCCCAACACTTACTAAACGGAGTCAGTTTAATACTTGCTGGGTATGCTTTTCATTTGCAAATTAGCAGATGAATTTACCAGATGTTGTAAGTGGAGTGGCCAGAAAATTTATCTAATGTAATATGGTAATTTTGTATAGTGACTACCTTCTTACAATGTCAGTTTAATTGTCAGTGGTGGGAATTGTTAAAATGGCATGCTGCATCCTATTTTCACCGGGAATTTAAACAGTTCATTAACCTGGCTAACCTGTGTTGTCAAACATAGGCAACAATTCTTAGAGATCTTCTACTTCATTGAGGTCAGGGGAGAAGAAATTCAGCTAAAACCAAAGAAACTTAAATTTTCAAAGGCCATAAGTCTGTGGATGAGGAATCTGATCCCCTGGGGGTGGGGCTGTAGGTGACAGAAGGAGGGAGACTGGCAGAAGTAGTAAAGAAATGAACCATACCATTTCCATGCTTTGTTTCACTAACCCAGTATGCGCTATAGTGACAGAAAACTACAGCTTATTTCCAGACATGCATCTATACCTCGTCCTTTATTTTACCACTCTCATCTCTTTTGAATTCTTTAATCCAGGCTACCCTAGCCTCCCACATGAACTTCACACTTCTTTTCTTCAAAACATCTATTAGTCTCATCTTTCGGTTCCTGCTGTACTCCTGTACATCACTTTTCCCTCCTCTGCCTGCAGTGCCTGTAATGGTATCTGTCACTCTGTTCACAGTTCTGCCTGTGTATACAAACCCTCCCTCTTCATCGTTCAGCCTCTCCTCCTTCAAATGTCCTTCCCCTAGGACTGTCTTGACAAACCCTTCCAAGTTTCAGTGACAATTTGATATGTCTATTATTTATTGCTATGCTGTTCATTTTGAATATGAGGTATGCAATGAGCTCCTTCCAGTTATCATTGTAAGCACGCTTGTTGGATTAGCAGACTTTTTCCATCTCCTCCCTCAGCACTGTGTTAATTCCTTTACTCTTTCTTGTTCCATGCAGTTAGGTGACACTCCGAGTGTGAGGGAGCCATAGTTAGGCTGATGGGAGCCTTTCTTTGCACTGTGGATAATGAACCCTAGGACTATAACCTGCTTCAGGCTACTCCCTCATTCCCTAGAGACTTGGGTCTACAAACATTGTAAATCAGAGCACCCTCTAAAGATCAGTATTTTTAGCCGTGAACGATAACTGAACAGCCAGAAGTCAGAACAGTGAGTGCTGTATTCAGACTGCAGAGCGTCTTGTGTGCTAGAGGTGCTGAGGAGCAGGAACAGGGAATGAGAGGTTGAGAGAGCTCACTCCAGTGAGGATGCCAACCTGGGATCCTGGCAGGGGTCCCTCCAGGTACATTTGTTCAAGCTTGGCTGGAATGCAGTAGCTTCCTCTCCGAGTATTTAGCTACTTGACAACAGGGAAACTCCCTAAACGTGAAAGACCAGGAAACCAAGCCGAGCAGTTTTGAGCGTTCACCCTGAAGTGGAAAACGGAGTCTTAGTTTTCTCTCAGAAGAAGAAAAAATAGCTTTAATAACCAACTCATGGGATAAAATGCAACAGCATCTCCCTCTCCTCCCGGTGTATTGTGAAGGGTTCTGGCCGGTGCTGGCTGTGCCTTTTGGGGCTGAGCGGGAAGGGAAAGCCTGTCTAGCACCAGGAGAGACTGCATGTTGAAACATTTAGCATGTATCAGGAGCTCAGAGTCAGAAACTTGTGAGGATTGTTTCCCATTTTTTTAACCACTTTTTGCTTATCAGTGGGCCAGATAGTGCTTCCAATCAATGGATCAGTTAGTGCTTCAGTCTGCACACACAGAACACATTCCCTTCCTCCTGCTTCACTGAAAACAGAGGGGGAAAATACACTGGATATTTCTGTTATTCTTCTAACAACAGGTACAAATTCCTTATGTGTGGATTAATACTATAATTGCTAGGATTTATTTATACTTTATGTTTTAGTTTTGTCTACCTCGGATTATTTGCGTTAATGTCTTTAGTTGTTGTCATTAATTTCCTTCACTTCAAGACTAGCCTGATTATTATTTAGTATCTGTCTGCTGCCAATACCCATGACAGATAATAGGTAGTCAGTGCTTTTTTATCAAAGCTGTATTTTCTCTTGGTTGTGGCATCACAATTTATTATGTATCTGTTTATTCCTGACTGCTATGTAAAAAAGTTTCCTTTCTAAATTCTGATTAAATTTAATTTATAGCTGAAAGAGAAGTGGCTTTTTAAAAAGTTCTAACATGGAACCTGATGCTGCGGCGCACATTTCCCATCTAGTGAAATTCAAAACTGATCTAACAAGTCCTATATCATCAAGTGGTCTGTCACTTTCAAGACTGGGACCAGCCCTCTACACTATTCTGAGCTGATGCCATGCAATGCTCAGCTTCTGAGTATTACAGGATTTAACTTCTTTTCTGGAAAACTTTTGATTAATTACATAGATTGCTGAAAACCTGGAATTCATTTAACTAAACCAGCTTTGTGTTATAGTTAGTTTTTTGTAACTGAAAGATGTGCAAAGTTTAGGATGTGTAGACTTGGATAATAGTTTAACTTCAGTGATTGACTTTCCCAAAGATACACCAGACACCCATGTGGTACAATATTTTATAGTATTAGTAACTTAGTCATGGCTATATGACCAGCTAGATTTGCAGGAGTCTTTTTTGCACGAGGGTTAATTTTATTGTTGGTGGGGCAGCATAGGAAGTATGGGCTAGGTAAGTCCAGAAAGCTGAAGTGTAACCATTCAGCCCATGGGCAGAGTGTTTGTGAAAGTGAGAGCATTCAGCAGGCCAAGGGACACTGCTGCAGTACTTGTCTGTACAGTAATCTTAAGTTACTCAGGTACTGTAGTTTCACTTCAGTGATGGCTCAGTTTACTTACAGCATCCCATAGGACTGAACTTATATTTCCATTCAGCAATGAAAAGCTTAGGTGATCCTCATGTAGTCCTTGTGGGTTTGTGTCATTACCAGAATGCCATATACTAGACACAGAACACTTCTACCATTTCATGCAGTGTCTCATCAGAATTTCAAAGGGAGAAAGAAAAGGTGTTTCTTAGTTTTCAGAACTCTGTTTAAATTAGTTCTAAATCCTTTCCCCCAAAGACTCATTTGTAACTGTCAATGCTATTTCAGTTTGAAAAGGGAAGAGATCAGCAGGGTAACAGTTCAACAGTGTGCTTATAGATTGTTCTTCTGTGTTGTCAAGGCTGTGTCTTCCTTCTCAGTGAAAAATGTGTATTACCATTTTAGACATCCAATAAAACTGAACAGCTCATTTACTTTTAAAGGGAAAAGATTTGCGTGCCATGATCTTATTGTGTCTGGTTCTGGGCTCCCTGGGATAAAAAAGACAGGGATCTCCTGGAGAGAGTCCAGAGAAGAGCTACAAAGATGATGAAGAGCCTGGAGCATCTTCCCTGTGAGGAAAGGCTGGGTGAGCTGGGGCTGTTCAGCCTGGAGAAAAGACGACTAAGGGGGAACCTTATAAATATGTTAAGTATGGGATGCAGGGGGAAATGGCCAGCCCCTTCTCAGTGTCTGTGGGGACAGGACAAGGGGCAATGGCTGCAAGTTGGAGCACAGGAAGTTCCACACCAACATGTGGATCCCCAGTGAGGGTGATGGAGCCCTGGGACAGGCTGCCCAGGGGGTGTGGAGTCTCCTTCTCTGGAGAGATTCCAGCCCTGTCTGGACGCCGACCTGTGCAATATGAGCTGGGGAGCTGCTTTGGCAGGGGGGTTGGACCCCATGATCTCTGGAGGTCCCTTCCAACCCCTGTGATTCTGTGATTCTATGATCTTGAAATGAAAAACCCATCATGCTCACACAAATTCTGGAAAAAACCCTCCCCTCACTAGAAAAGGATAGAAGTAATAGCATGGCTATTAAGGAGCTTAGTTAAATGGTCACATTGTACCTGACAGTAAATTAAACCCGAAACATAATATATGCCATAAATTCACTGAAATCCAACAGTCATTCATATAGTTGAAAGTAAGTAACATATATGAACTGTATGAGTGATTTGCATGATGTAATTTAAATTATAGTATAGTTGCCAAATATAAAGTTTTGATCCTCTTAGAAGTACAGCCATATTTCTAATATCATGGAATTGAATACTGTACGTTATGGAACATTGTATCTCAGTATAAGGGAGAGGTATCTTCTTTGGGTACTACCATCAGAAGCAGATTTTTATCATACTAGTAAAATTAGTTCATAGGTAGGCACATATTTGCTGAGTGCAACAGATGATTTTGTGATCTGGAAGGGATGGCTTTTAAATTATCACATATTAGAAAAATAATTGAGTAACTACTGAAGAAAGAAATGGACCATAAATAATACAAATACAAATAAGAATCGAAATCCAGTAATTAAAAACAACAAAAGAAGAGACCATAGGACAAGGTTTATTTCAGCATGGACCATTTATGGATACACAGAACTAGGCCCCTCTAATAGACTGCATCTCTCTCCAGCTGCAGTTGTTAATGTCATCCCCCACTAATAAGAGTATTTTGCAAAATCTTTGAATCAAAAGAACTTATACTTTAGAGTGGTGATCAGAATAAAATTTAAACACACCCAAACACATAAAACAAGAGGCAACCTCTGCTCTTAATGAAGTTAACGTGACTGTTCCTGGGCTCTGCAGAAGGAGGGTGACATCCCGGCCCCAGAGACAGTGAGCACCTTCAGCTTCCTTTTTGCTGTGGTTTATGGTCATTTGTCACTTTGGAATGCATTGCAAACATGTCATGCTGACATTTATTATTTCTTTAAAAAGAAGCCTGAACAAGCTAATGTTTGTGATCCTGATGGTTGATTTAGGTACCCTTTTTGGTCATCATGTATGATAGATGGTCAGCTTCTCAGAAGTTAGTGTAGGATCATTCCTAGACTGTGGTGCAAGTGAAGTGAACTTGTCTGCATCTGAACTAACATTTAATGGAAGCACTTCATTCTGCAAGGACAAAGCATAAAAAAAGAGTGGAATCAAAGAGCAATTAAATGTGCTTCAGATTCTCTGCAACCAATTCTCATCTTGATTTCTGAATAGATAAATGAAAATTCATGTTTGCACAGTCTGGTCTATATTTTTGCATTAGACATAAACACAAGAGTACTAATTTAGCAAGCACTCCTGTAATAATCTTGCAGGCAATGGTAAGGTTATTTAAGAGCTTAACCTGAGCTAGTTGGTGGTGCAGATAGTCCTGCTGGCCCTTGTGCATCTCAGCAAGAACAAGTAAAGCATTTCAAGCCCAGTTATCACAGCAGTTTCATAGTTATGCTGGAGTTCATTGCAAAGCAGCAGCCAAAGAAGCTCTAAAGTTTATCTACATCATGCCACCAAGGGAAAAAAATAACTCATCTGTCTGATTCACCTTTAGACTTTCTGAGATAATATCCTGTATTCCTTACATATAGTTACAGAGGGAGTAGAGTTTAAGGGGTAGAAAAAAAAAGGATTCACCTTCCCAAAAAATCCTCTATCATAGTTTCTTGAACTGGAACCTTATACTTTCCTTATGCTGGTATAAGATAGGAAAAAATCGAGAATGTTGCCTTTATACCTGCCACTCTGTCTTGTTAATCACGTTGCAGGCCATGGAAAAAAAGCTGCACAAATTCAAGCAAGCTAAACCAAAGACAATATTTGTGTTATGTTGGTAGAATTACACAAAATCATGTTTTATCATATTAAAAGCCAAGATAGAGTCAGCTTTGCTTTGCTCACATCTTCGACAATGTTGTTTTCTAAAAAAACCATACTTTTAAAAAGTGAGTTTTAAAGTCTTGTTTTCTATAAGTTATCACAGATTTCTGTTTATTGACATATTAAGTTAGCACCAAAACTGATCAGGTAAGTGTTCCTTTGGGATATTATTAGCAAATCAGAATTGTTCAGGAATATTTCAGGCATGTACATTGTTAGAGTAAGATTTGTTGTGAATAAGCAATGACAGAATGTATTCTTTGGTGTTAAAATAACTTCAGAATGTACCCTGGCATTTTAACTAGATAGTTTGTGAATATAAATGCAGGTGGTCATAGAAACAATACTGGATCAAAGAGAATAGGAAGTTTATGTGAAGTTTTTGTTTATTTTAGATTAAGACACTTATTTTTTAGACTACTGTTATCCTTTACTGGAATCATTAGTTAAATCATATCAGATTTTGAACACTAATATAAAACTAAACAACATTTTGAAAGATTAGCAGAAATCTAAATCAATTTGGCTTTCTTTCAAATAAAAAGGACTGGAAACCAGAATGGAGTTGAAGAAATAATACATTTACTAGATATGTACTTTTGAAAGTACTTTAGATACTGTTAAATTGAATTTAGTAGGTATCAACATCACAACTACATTGATTAGTTTTGACCAATTGTTTTTTGAATATATAGATATTGGTGAAGCTGCCTGTCCAAGGAAATGAATGGCAGTAGACTATGAATTGCCTTCATTTTTACAATTAGATAGCGTTATTTCTGAGAACTGAGGAAGAAGAGTAGACTCTCCATGGAAGAATATCTACCGTAGCTTCCAGCTTTGCTCACAGTAGCAATCTTTATTCTCTCTGGGGTGTGTGGGAGAAATTCAAGCAGGTGGGTTCAATATATCTGCAGAGATCTTTTGTTTTGCCTAACAGAAGATATAAAATATCTTTGATTGCTTGCCAAATATCTATAAACCTACATAAGGTTGAGAATGAGGGTAATCTGACATCTCCACTTAACTCCCTATCTCTTTCATGAATTAGAGCAACCACACATGCTAGCATGGTGATTTGGTTGTAGGAACATTCATTCTGTAGTAGGATTCTCCTCATGTTAGAAAAGGCTTGGCATCACACCAGCTCAGCAAGTTGCATGCCACACAGATTCTTGATAATAGTATTACCTCACCCTGTTCTTCCTCCCTCTGCTCTGGTAGACCTGTGTCTTAGAAATGTCCCCAAGAAAATGACCAAAAAAAGGAAAGAGAGGTTGTCATGTTTTACTGATTAGTTCTGTGACTCATTGATGGCTGGTATGTCCATAGGTATTTGAAATAAATATTTTATTATTATTTCCTTTAACATCTAGAATCACTAACTCTGTTATGAAAACTGCATCTTCAACTACACTATGCTGAGGTCAATTCTAGGATCTCATGACCTATAAATAAGAACACTTTACATCATGATATTATGGTCTCTTGGCTAGTTGTGCACATGCACTTTTTTTCCCAAGACCTCAAGCTGTTCTGTAATTTAGATGCTGTCTTTAAAAATTTGGCTTTCCAGTATCACCAGTCCCTTTTCACTAACAGCTTTGTCCTTTACTTTTTTTAGGTACTTGAAAGTGATCCTGTGACAGTAGAAAATTCCCAAGCTTCCCCCTCAAATCATAGAATCACAGAATCATAGGAACCTCAGAGCCCATGGGGTCCAACCCCCCTGCCAAAGCAGCTCCCCAGCTCATATTGCACAGGTCCGCATCCAGACGGGGCTGGAATCTCTCCAGAGATGGAGACTCCACATCCCCCTGGGCAGCCTGTCCCAGGGCTCCCTCATCCTCACTGGGGAAAAGTTCTTCCCCATGTTGGAGCAGAACTTCATGTGCTCCAACTTGCAGTCATTGCCCCTTGTCCTGTCCCCACAGACACTGAGAAGGGGCTGGCCATTTCCCCCTGCATCTCATGCTTAAGATATTTATAGACATTAATAAGGTTCCCCCTTAGTCTTCTTTTATCTAGACTGAACAGCCCCAGCTCACCCAGCCTTTCCTCACAGGGGAGATGCTCCAGGCCCTTCATCATCTTTGTAGATCTTCTCTGGACTCTCTCCAGGAGATCCCTGTCTTTTTTATCCCAGGGAGCCCAGCACTGGACACAAGACTCCAAGTGGGGCCTGACCAGGGCAGAGCAGAGGGGGAGGATCACCTCCTGTGACCTGCTGGCCACACTCCTCCTGATGCCCTCTCTCAGCCCCCAGGGCACACTGCTGGCTCATGGCCACCCTGTCATCAACCAGGGCCCCCAGGTCCTTCTCCACAGAGCTCTTCTCCAGCAGGTCATCCCCCAGACGGTACTGATACAAGCAGTTATTACCTGACGAGAAGTCAGTACTTTGTGAATCTGAAATTTTCAAAAGCAGATTTGTTATTTCTGAGGAGAGCAGGTACAAAGAGTTTCAGAAGGTCTGCTGAATGTGAGAAATGTGCCATTCAAAATATGAAAACAACGTTCACCTTCCTACCTCGCACATAATCTTGAGTACCTACCACATTTCAATTACACTTCTACTGTCTATCTGATTTGTAATCAATCTAAAAAGGAAAACACTGAACCAGCTAGGAAGTTTTGATTAGGTACATGCATTTTCTATTAAAATCATGACATATGCATTCACTTTTAAGTGACGAACACCTTTGTCACATTTCCTTTCAGAAATACTTTGTATCTGCCTTGAATTTAATTAATGACAAGCTTTTATCAAGTAGATGTTAAATCCTTAAAAGGTAAGCTTTAAGAAAAGTTGTCAGAGAAATACTTGATTGCACGTGCTGCGCTTTCAGGCCTGTTTTATCAGTATTTGCCTCTCGCTCTAATGCTCAGAATAAGAAACACACTCTGTGGGTTGATGGCAAAGCTGGTTGAGAAGCTTGACTGTGAATTTTGGCTATCTAATACAAACAAGATGCAAAAAAACCCTTAAGAAACTAGTTCAGCCAAGACTAACATCCTCCACATGCAATCCCGGTTTCTTCCTATCTCAGGTTCCAGTGGTTCTTGTGAAATGCCTACCTGGTGTATGTGTGTAGCAAAAGAATGAGAAGAGCAATGAGAGAATGCAAGTTACTTGTTAGTGTCATGGTTTAATTAGCTCTGGCTGGCAACTAAATACCTTGGGATTGCTTGCTCATTCTTTCATCCCCAGTGGGATGGGGATGAGAATCAGAAGAAAAAGATTAAACTTGTGGGTTGGAATAAGGGTAGTTTAATAGGGCAGCAAAGGAAGAGGAACACAACAATACTAATAAAAGAATACACAAAGCAGGTGATACACAGTGCCATTTTCTTGCCCCCAAGGACCTGATGCCCAGCTCAATCCCCAGCAGTGATCCATGGTCCCTGGCCAGCTCTCCCCCTTATATACTGAACATGACATCATACGGTATGGAATACTCCTTTGGCTACTTTAGGTCAGCTGTCCTGGCTATGTCCCCTCCCACCTTCTTGTGAATATTAACTTACTATCCCAGCCAAAGACCAGGACAGTTCTATACAAGAAACATTTAAAAGAGTCTTAACAATTGCCCATTTGGTTTATGGCATGAAAGCCTAATTTGCAGCATCTTAGACTTCATCTTGAAAAATGCTGATCGTTTCCATTTCCAGTTGAAATCTGTGGGAGGTGCTTGCACATTTGTTATGTATTTAATCTGTTCCAAATTTCACTAGATTCCAGCTGTGTTACAATGTTTTTTCCATTATTTTTAGAAGAAGTAAGATCAAATACCATCACACCCTTGGAATATTACACTGTGCTACACTAACAACATAATCTGTATTAAGAATAGGCATTGCCATAAAAAGTGCAATAATAATATAAGTTGCTTAATGAATACACGGTCATGAACATTCTGTCTGAGAGAAAAAACAAGTGTCCTATTGTACAGTCCACCTACATATGCTAAGTGAATAAGGAATTTTTTGTGCTACATCTTTTTAAGCATGTTTCTGATTTTACATTGCTTCTTGCTTACTTACTAGACCTAAATAGTGGCAAAGGTATTGCTTTGCTGTAGAAGGGATGAAACTGTGTTACTCTTTTGTTTCTGTAATACCTGTGCCTGGATTCAAGTCTCTATCTCTCCAAAATCATCTTCTTGATCAGCACTGCCCACTGAAGTTACGTACATACAGATTAATTAGTTTGAAGAATCCTTCCTTTAACAACATTTCTTACCTTTCCTGCAGTCAAACACTCAGCAGTGCCTTAGTTTCCCATCTGGTCCACGCTCCAGAGCCAAGTATAGACTCCTTGCTTTTAAGGCAGAAAAGCAGTCTTGGCTATTTTCAGTATGCCTCCCTAAGGTGCAGTCCTTTAGCCCTCCCTGAGTTTAAGGGTTTGTTCCTTAATATTCTCCAGGTTCAATTATTCTTCCTCATCAGATCATGTCTAGGCCCTAGGTGTTGAAACAGGACTTTTATATCTTCCAAAAATCCTCCAAATTGGGAACTCAAAAAATTGTTCCCAGCATCCTACTCATCAATTCTAGGAATTTTCTTTCACTACCTTACACAGCCTACCAGGAAGACATCCCACAGTTCCTCAGGTTTTTTTTCTGTATTGTCTGGCCTGAGATCCAAGCTGGTCCTTTCTAGATGGTTTTCTTAGTAAGAAGTTATTTTACCAGCATATCAAAGGACTGCCTTGACTTGTCCTAAAGTCACATCAAATCCAGGGATAGGTGGGAAAAAGGCAGGATACTTACCAGCTGTATGCAAAAGCCCGGTTTATATTGAGTTGGCTGTCTGTTAATACACTACTGAAACATAGTTAATCATCAAGAAAAACCCTAACCAAATCATCTGTCATTCAGCTCCTTCTTGCCAACTCTTTGATTTGATTGTCAGCTCTTTCATCTGAGTATGCCCTGTCATAACTACATAATATGGAGAAGTTTGTCTGACCTGTACGTAAAACTGTTATTTTTCCTTTAAGAATTCCAATCAGTAGAGAAAGGAAGGAAGGGGTTTTTTCTTCAGTAAAACTGAGCTTTCTTGTATAGTATTTTTAAAACTTGATTTGAAAAAAGGCTGATCAGTGCTAATGCTTGCTGAGGCTTCCAGATTTGTGTGCTTTTTTTTTTTAAAATTTGGAGCAGAATAAAAGGCAATCAGGGCTTTGTGAACATAGAAGGAAAAGGCTTTTTTACGGTGTCATGTCTTTGCTCCTGTTTTTCATTAGCACGTAGCTAAAGACCTGTCCTTTCTGCAGCTGTATCACCAATAAAAATAAAATGTAAATTAAGAGTACCCAACAGACATTATGACATGACCAATCTGAATATAAAGCACTTAAACTTCTACTCCTTTGAGTCTGCTGATCTATAAAACTAGCAACCCAATCCTATACCTGTTAGACTGCACAGTCACTCAGATCTGATAATGCGTTCAGTATTTTCAGTTCCCAGTGAATTCGGTAGCAGCCAAGAGAGACTGAAACAAGCCTATGAATACCTTACAAGATCAGACCCTGATAGTGATTACATTCTGCACATGGGTTCCAAATCCATAACAAAATCAGAAAGACATTTGTTTGAGGTATTTATAGAGCGTCTGTTTGACTAACCATCTGTGCTCTGATTGAAGTATACACATGGTCCAGACTGAATAAAAACCAGTTCTATGGATTAAAATAGCAACTTCAACAGTATTAGCATCTAAAGATTTTAGTTCTAGTGACTGCTGACTTGTTTACATGTAAAGGTAAATTTTAAAGCTGTAAAATATGGAGTGTGACTAGTCAGTCCACTTCAAAAAGGCTTTGAAGTTAAGGGATGCTGTTTGAATGCTGCACGCCTTTCAGAACTGCTGCTTGCTTAGGGTCTGGATTAAGCTAGCTGCCTTTTTCAGTTTCCAAGCAGCTTTGGGTTTTTTTTGTGAATGTGAAGGTAGGAATATACCATTTTGCCATGCATTCACTTGTCCTATATTTCTATTTCAAAATGAGGTTTGTTACTTTGTTTGTTGTTCATGCTGTTCAGTACAAATATTAGCAAAACATTAGGAATGTAACTGACTGTAACCTGGAGTTAACTGCACTCAGAAACCTCACTATGTTCATTCACTTCCTTCATCAAGATTATCTTTTACATGGATTAGTAGGTTTTGCATGTTCAAAATCCTGAGATTAGGAATCATAATGAAAAGATGAAAAGCACTAGGCTATAATAGGATTAGATAATAAGAAAATATGTACTGGTCACTTGCTATTTATTACAATTGCTCCTTAGGAATGATTAGTGAACAGCGAGTTTTTGGAAACTGGTTATGCCTGTTCGAGATGGTAGGAAATTGAGTTTGTGATATTGTTTCACAGGATTAATTTTCTTTAGTGATAACCTAGGGAATTCTATAAATTACCTCTTCTTAGTTGATGTAGCACCATCTGCCACATCTGCCAAGAAGATAATTATTTTTAGGAGCAGCTGTGGTTTTTTGATTAAGTTTTGAGTCATCAAGGTCAGTATTTTTGAATTATTCGGTGTAGGAAATTAGAAGCAATTGTTTTGCATTTTGGTCAATAATGAAGGATGTATTGTTACTACAGTTAGTGCCATAAGCCTTATAGCTATTTACTGGAGTCCTTTAAATTCCAAGTTGGCTTTCCTCTTTGCAAATTTTTGAGAGCATTTATCTTTGTGGGAAAAGTAATAATTAATAATGCAATAAATTAATAAATGATAAGTAAAATCAATATATTCATACCAGTCATAATTCATAAATCTATAAGCACCTGATAGCAAGTAAGTGTGGAGACTCTGCTGTTAATGAAATTATTAAAGCAAAAATGTTTTACTTCTTAATACTGGGTCCAGGTTCCCAGCTTCAATTTCAAAAGGTGAGTTGTAAATTAGGATCTTTCACACCAAAAGCAAAGTCCCCAAATGAGCCATCCTTTAACAGAGTTTCCTTGTTACCCCTGTGGCCTTCCATGACAGCTCTAAATCAGATGAGCACATCAAAATCAAATGAGCATTCTCCATGTCATAATAAACAAGGGAACCCAAGTAAAGGTGAGAATTAGAACCTGAAAGCTTCAACACATTGCTTTATCTTGTAGCACAAATGCTCCGTTCTGTGCCAGGTGCCTTCCAATACTAGTGCTTTGTGTAAACTCTTAATGTGCTGGAGTTACAGTACATCAATGCAGAGATATCATTTGATGATGCGATTGCTACATTTCTGCAGCAGTTTCAGCTTCCTGCTGTTGAGGAACTAGTAAGAGCAGGCAGCTTCTCAAAGTCAGAAAAGTTTTTCCCTGGGGAGTTAATGAAAAAGTAGGTTTATACTGGCTTTGCTACAGAGAAGGTGGTAGACCTGTATGGCTTGAGGCAGGTCTCTCAAGAAATCACATGTGGGTTGAAAATTAAAGCTTAGAAAAGGTGCCTGCAGGCCTGCAGGATAAAGAGAAGAAACTTTTAACTGAGAAATAATTGAAAAAGAGATGTTGAAAAGACAAACCCGTGTTCCATGTTGAAAGAAAGGCCCATGAATCTGAATGCATCTAGACAGAACCTCATACACTGCACCTCCTGGAGTTACGGATGCCCAGCCTGAAGCTGCTCAGCTAGGTGATAATTTTTCCATCAGTTAGTATGTACTGCTACATACCTCCTTCACATCATACCTTCCTTGAGGTATTCATGTAGCTGACCGTCAATGGAGGCCGAGGTATGGGGTACGTGTTTCTCTGTACTTCCTTTAGAAACTTCTCATTCATAAACTCACTGAGGAAGAGACTATGGAGTCTAAGATTGTTTCTGAATGTAGCTCTCCTAATTTAGTATTTGTTGAAATTATTCTGCTTTTCAGTGACTGTGAGCCCTGGCTGTGTGAACCTGTTTGCAAACAGTGGGAGCCTGGAGTTCATGCCCCTAGCAGAATGCTAAAGTTGAACTGCAGTGCAACCTGACAATAAGGGTTCTGCTCTACAGTTGCGGCACAAGAAACATGAACCCTAAGACAAAAAGGAAGCTCTGAAAACATTCCAGATACTTGTAAATATGCTGCCCCTTGTCTTGTGAAACGTATTTGTTGATTTTACCTGTGCTTTGAGTAATCGGTTAGACATGAAGTACAGCTCTGAGGACTGGGTTTGCTGACAAGAATTTAGGTTTACCAGATTTCAGAAACACCAAAGGCAGTTCTTGCTTGTCTGACCTTCAGTCTGAGATGGAGCCTTTTCTCATTCAAAACATGTAATGACATTCTACATTTATTTCATTCCTCACATACTTTAACAAGTTTTTCTGCATCTACAAATGAAAATTTGGTTTCTTTTGGAAAGAACAAAGATTTTAAAGGATTAAAATTTGACAAGTCTTTTTGCTTTCACGGGACTAGTAAGACAGCCTTACTTCTGTATGGAACATGTAACGTGCTAACCCTTAGCAGAGTATCATCCAGAGGGAGAACTAATTTGTTAATACTTCAGAATGTGACTTTGCAACTATACTTTCCAGCTGTGCTTTAATCTGCTGGTCTATTTGTACTGTTTAATTAAGGTCCAAAAGGCCTTCGTCTTTGTTGCTTTTGGACTCGAGACACTATGAACTAGAAGTTCAGTTCCCTGCACACAGTGTAACTGAGAGCAAACAGTCACTGTCAGCATACCAACTCCCTGGAGAGCAAAGCAGTGGCTAAGTCACTCAGTCTAGTCTTCCTCTCAGTGAAGAGCATGAGAAAACAATGGGCCTTGCACTTCAACCTGCAGGCCAGGGTTGATTTGTAATTTAGATTACAGCAGCGATGCATATTATAAAAAGAGGCAGTGCTTCTGCTGGGTTGTATCTTGTACAGAGGCTACATCTAAATATGGGATTATCAAAGAGATAATTAGGCAGTATTTGACTCTCTGAATGTGAGGTTCTTCATTTTAATGAAGATACAAACCCAGAATGACTTCATATGTTAAATGCCCCTCATTCTGTTAAAGAACTCAGGATAAGACTTATAAAATGCTACTCTGCTTTGTCAAATGCCAGAGAAATTACTGCCTAGAAATACTACTGTTTATCTGTGTAATCAGAGCAATGGAGCAGAGTTTTCTCCCTTTTAGAAGCAAATGATGCTGGTACCTCAGAGAGCATTAAATGGGTATGCTTTTCAAGTGAAGGCAGTTAACCTACTGGTTTCATTTGTATGTCTGTATTCCATCCTCCCATGCAATTCATGAACCTTTCCCCAGTTACCAATTAATAAGTGCTAAGTTAGTTTTATATTTTTCATTCACTCTCCTAATTCCAGCAGATATAGATACTTTTTTGATAATTATGGGATAGCAGCACAGGTATCAGCAAAATTCATACTGAGAAAGTTACTTATCGATGGAAATGATGATGTATTCAGGACTGGTCCTAAACAACATGAAGTGACACATGCATACCTGAATCTTTGAGAGAAAGGTGGTACCCTTCTTGATCAACTGTGGATTTTGGCAAAAAATGAAACTAGCCTCCTCTTAATGTAGTGGCTTAAGCTCCAGTGGAGGTCACTTAGGAAAATGCATTTTAGTTTTTAATTGAGCATACCAGGAAATTACACATGATCTGTTACCCTGCCGGAACTGATGGAAGACTATTAGTTAAGCCATGATAGCCTTGTCATTTGTTATGGTCTATCACAATGTGTTCCACGTCTTCTCATAAACCACTTGAAATAAATTAAAAGCACTCTAGGGACCCAATTTGGGAAGCAGAACTTGATCATGTTGGATACTCTATCCCTAGTACATTTCTGGGGAGAGAGACCCTTAGCAATGTGTGATCTTTAATTGCAATCACACCATGTCCAAAGAAAGAAGCTTCACTAAGTTTGTGATAATTTGATTATTATATGGAGGGAGATCTTTCAAGACTGGCCTGAACTATTGCAAAAGAAAAGTATGAGAGGTGGTACCAGCTATGCATTCAAATAGCTTGACTGGGGGGAGCTTGTTTTGATGGTTTTGTATTTCACATCTGCACAGTCCCAAAGTAAGTATAGTTCTGGGTGATACAGCTGACTCACAAAACAGAGTATGTGCTTTACCTTTGCTGTAAACCTACAATATATCAAGCTATTATTCCATCTAGATCACAGAGTTCAACCACTCCTGTTGTATTTTTTACATGTTAATCACTACCCCTTAGCTTCTGTTGAGGCAAGTAAACATGCCACAAACTATTCTTTTGTCTATCAAGCTGCTCTAATGCTGCAAGCATTGAATTTGCTGATCCAAGCTGCCTGCTTATGAAAACAAGCTAGTACCACTTTTCACAGTGTCATTCTAGACAGGCAGATACGATTATGGGCAGCTATATGCTATTCTCTAGTCTTAATAGACATTGCTATCCTATTTTATATCTAAAATATGTAACGCAGTAGAGTCTTCCAAAAAGGGAAACTTAAGGTAATAAATTGCCTAGGAACATCAGCAAGAAGAGTGTAAGCATCTTCTTGTCATCTCAGTTACGTGACATCTCTTTATGGAACTGTATTTTGGTCTCATTAGAGCTCTCCATGTAGCTGAGTCGCTGGAAAGGTTTTTGGGGGTTTGTTTCTGTTTTGTTCTTCAGCAACTTTGAATCACCACTGATGCATGAAGACCCAGAGCACCACGGCAGCAGCACAGACAGCTCAGCCAGCAGTTTGGGAAGCTCTGTCACAGCATGTAAGAAGGTAACTTCTAAGTTTGTGTGAAAGGCAGATATATCCCAGGTTACAGCTTTGCTTTTTAGCTTTTGTCTTTATGGGGGAATACAAAATTTAACTTATACCTAAAAAATAAAAGGACTGATACAGAAAAAAATAATTTTGGGTGCATGGTTTATTGCAATTTTGTCTGTCTGATCTATACTTGCTTGGTCCTAAAAAGTATTAGACATGTATGGGAGATAAACTGCTCCTGAACATTTCTAGTTTTCCTCACTATCTGACAATATGAAGCAGTGCATAGCATGAGGACCTTCAGGGCTGTTCTTCAATAGGTGGCATGTTTCTGGGGCACAGTCTGGAGGTCCAGAGCTTTGCCTCTCTCAGGTCAATACAATGGAGGGTCCTTCATGAAATAGCTTTTCTGCATTCCCTAGTATCTGACTGGAAGGGATTCAGAAACCCAGGAGCTAGCATAGATTTAACTGTTCCTGTTTTTATTGCCATAAAAATGGGGTTTATATGTAGCGATTTAATTTAGAGGATGGCAGGGGGAAGAGAATAGCTCTGTGTGCGTGTATATCTTTAGGAGGAGTCAGATACAACTGATGGTATTTTAAGCATGTAGGTAATTTAAGTACAACTGAGAATACACAGGTGAAGACCACAGATGCTTCCTTTTATTCTTCCTCCCCAGGGCCAGATTATGGCAGTACAGTCCAAGGGAAGGGGCCACTACCCAAGACCTGTTGAGGCAGGCAGGCAGGCCACCTTTTGTCTCTCACTTTGCAGCAACCCTCAGAGCTCTATGGTCTCCCACAGGCCTAATTCTAGAGCTGATAAGAAAGCATTTGTTCTAACATAGAAATGTTACAAAACTTCACAGTTCATTCAGTTCTCCCATAATTCTTGCTTTTGTACCCATTTTTTTAGTAATAATAATGTTTTCCCTTTTTTTCTTTCCAAAAATAATATGTATTTATATATGTAAACATGGAGAGAGAAAGATAAAATATGTAGAAGATAAAAATTTATTTTCCTCATCCTGAAAACCACACTGTGGGTGAGTGGATCGAATATTTTTCTGTCTACAGAAATTCTGTTAAATGTAAAATTAATATAAAAGAAGAACTTAGGAGACTGCTGTGTATGCTGGAGCTTTCAGCTCAGTCTAATGTGGCTAAAAGACAGTATTTCATTTGATCAAAGGGTTTGTTGTTTGCAAAAGAATTCCTGACTTTTAAAAAAAATGCTGCTCACTGTAATTGTGTTCTAGATACAGGCAGAAAATCTATTGTGTTAGAGAGCACCTTAAATTTTCATTTAACCTCAGAGTTGTCTATTTTATGTAAGAGTGAAGGACACTGGCGCAGTGCTGAGAAGTGCCACCACTGTGTTTACAAATGCTCCCAGCTTGGTCACCTTCAGAAACACCACTGCATTTAAAAGCTAGCTCTAGATTTAGAGCTGCTTCACCTGTGTGATCCCTTCCATTTGAACACAAGTCGATGTTATAATTGTTGGCACACTAAAAGAAGTGATTCACATCTGCCAACACTTCTGAGGACCAGCAGGATATTTTGGGCTTCTCTACAGCATTGTCACAGAATGTGTTACCATTCTTTTTTTTTGTGTGGAAAAGGATAAGGAATTACCAAAAATAGGCCATTACTTTCACTTTTAGCTTCTGTTAGTTACAGTCATTTTTAACTTAGCTGTATAATTGGTGGTGGTGTGAATGGTATGTGTTCCTGCTGCAGGGGAACAGTTTAAACAATTGACTTGCATGTTTGAGTAATTGTATTTGGCATGAACGGCTCCTGTCAGGAACCATATGAAATGTGGCCTGTTACTACACAGACCAATCTGAACAAATGCAGAAGCTGTGCCCCTTGATATCTCATCTTATTCTGTATGGCCCACTTTCATATCTTTTTTGATGAGTAGTAATTAACCAAAGCAATCAAGATGATCAGCCATGAAGACGCAGATGTTTCATTTGTGGAGCAGAGCCTTTTTAATGCTGTCTCGGTTATAGATATTTACTGTATTTTAATGTCTTGTGATCTAAATCAGGGAGCAGGAAGCTGTTACACTAAACTTGTATGCAATATTTTCCTCTGGGATAGAGTGACTTTTCTAATCCACACTCTGCTAGAGGCTGATTTAGTTAATTGATTCACAACACACTGAGTAATGCTGATGGCTGAGTCTCTAGATGAGAGTGGAAAACTTTTTTTTTAGAATCATGAATTACTGCTGAATTCACATTTAGTTCATGATGCAAATTTATCCTGAATTATTTTCTGAGTGTGATGATCCTGCTCTGAACCAGATACCCAGCAGTATGGTCTGTGCGGCTGTCACACATAAGTGTGGTCAATGAATCAGGTTCTGCCTTCAGTTGTACCACTGCAAATCAGAACCAATCTCGCTGAATTCAGCAAAATCACTAAGAAAGTATGTCAGTAGGATTGGTCCAAAACTTGCCTCACTTAGGTAAGAATGAAGAGAAGTGCAAGTTAGGAGGAAAAAATGTTGGCAAGTGATACTGTCTGCCTTGGAAGTGCAGGCTGCATAAAAGAATACTGAGTGACAGCTGAAATGGTAGAGGTTTGCATTTCCTTTGGCACAGACCCGTTCAGTATATTTTGAAAATATACTTAATTGCAAAAACAGCAGTCAGAATGTACTGGTACAGTCACATCTCTCTAACCAGTTCTCACACTGCATTAATTAGGTCTGTTAATTTAGGCGAGATCCATCAAGGTTATACACATTTGATCATTGCAGTCATACAGTACTTTACTATAGGAACTTCAGTATGTGCCTTTACAAGCATGAATATCCCTGCAAGTTCGAATACATATGCAAACTCTCACTTTCTATAAACACATGCACCTAGATAACAGGGGGAATTGCCTTACAGTAGCGAGATGGGGTCAGAAGTACTACCTTCACTCTCACTGTGTGTTTGTCTCTGACCACAATAATACTGCTGTCTGTTACAAAAGAAATACGCCCAAAAGTTCACATGGCTTCTGTATACGCAAGTTTGCACAGCAGGTGTGTGTAACCATACTGTGATCAGCATTGTGGGGAGACCCAAATTATCCTTCTTCTGAAGAAGTGCTCCTGGGAAGGTTCCAAACAATAACATGTCTATAATGGTCCTAATGCAAAAACTGTCATTTCATAGGGTAGAGTTTAAACTCATCCAAAGTTTGTCCCTCGTTCCTGCTACTGCTTACTTAAATATTCCCTTCTGTTTTCTGAACCCTGCTCAGATATGTGTAAAACCTGACCTCGTGCAAGGAGGCCTTTCACATGTGTTTCCCACAGCACTGTCTTTTGTGAGAAATTTCTGGAAGCTTTCTAGGTGACTTTGGGACAACCTTTATTCCTTAGATTGCTGAGCTCCGAGAGCTTCTGCTGCTCAACTATATCTGGTTTTGTTTTCTTCACCTGTCTTCTTCAAATTTAAACTACTGGAAATTATTTCTTCCAAACTCTAGTAGTAAAATATGATACCTGTTGCACTCTTCATATTTCTGGCTGTGTTCTCAAGTACATGTGCAGAACTTCTCATGCACACATGAAAGCAATTTTGGCCCAGGAGAAACATCATCCTGCTAATGTTGTTCATCTCTGTGGTGTTTAAAAATCATGTGCTGTCCAAAACCCCCATGTAATAATTCCTACTTCTGACTTCAAAGTCCATTGTAAAAAGAAGCATACAAAAGTTAAATGTACTATAAAGCCTTGCAGCTTATAAACCATCCTGGAGTGACCCAAGCTTGGCAACTGGGACCTGTCCTGACTGAAACATTGGTTTAGGAGAGTTATTTTTCTCTTGGTGTTTTACCAGTATTTCCTTACTGATAAAAACATCCTCTGAAAAAAATTGCTACCAAGGGTCGTTTGACATCCTACAGAAGGGAATCTAGGTGAAGTCTGAACTGCCCAGCTCATTTCATGGGTTTAGTCTCTACAATATACATAGACTATCATCTAGCTGTTCTGAAATGTTGAGTGTGCACACCAGACCCTTAGGAGATGAATAGTACCAAAGATTTATGAATCTTCCTTCTGCAGGATTTCTTCCTATTCCAATTTCTCAAAAACTGAGATTTCAGAAAGATCTGAAGTGATTAAGGCTGAAGACAAACCCACTGTGATTTTTAAGGAAATGGAATAAGACTACTTATTAAAGCAAAAGCTGTTTGAGCTGGAGAGAACTGTTTCTTATGTATGCAAAATAATGTTTTAACAGGTAATTGGAACTTCTACACTTGACAATGATAAGATCCAGACTCAGATGAAATCTGAAATCATACAGATCTATGTAGACATGTATGTCTGTGTGCATGTATGTATGTATTCAATTCTGTGTGTCTTCATAAAAGCCTCAGAGGATGCTCAGAGGATGGTAATTTTTGGAAAAAAAGTGCATTAATCTAGATTTTACCAACCAGTTTATAATAGTTCTATATTTCCACATTTCAAAACATTTCTTAAAGCAAAAAAAAAAAACCCGACAACCATTTATAACACTATCAGGAAATTGTTTCTTTGGGGTATGAAATATATTATTTTCCCCATTTAGTCTCAGAGTTAGTTATTGTGACAGGACTCTTTTTGCACTGAGACAGGAGGTTATAAAATTTATTGAGGGCAGTCATTCAACTGGTAAACAAGATTAGCTAGCAGCCCCCAAGAAGAGACTGGTGTGGATGTGAAGCATTTGTGAGCCCTTGTCATTCTCAGAGCAAAGCCTTTCATTACAGTGCTTTTTCCTGGAATTTTGTGAACCCTAATATTCAGAAGATCTTTGGAAGAAATGCCATAGCAAGGCTGAAATACTGAGTAACAAAGTAACACAAAGGTGCAAAGCTTTTGTGCAGGGCACGAAGGAAGGGCACTAAAGGAGGCCAAATTTATGGACTGTGGTGTTTCCCATTACATCCTCATTCATCTTCTGCTGACTTTAATTCATAAAACAATATAGAATAATACAGGGAGTGCAGTATTAACTAACTGGCTTTCTGCCAGAAAGATAAAAAGTAGTGGGTGTTAGTCTGTGGGTGGTAATAAGCTTACTTCGGCATTGCCCCAGAGTATTAGAAAATTGTGTCAGCTGGCCAGATGAGCTTTTCAGAGTCATTCATCTTCCCTGAGAAATGAGGAGGCCTCACAAATTCTTCTCACTTCTCTTCCAAAGGAAGGGATCGAGGCTTATGAATCAAGTAGGACAAATGTGTCAATGTGAAACATGCAGTAAGGTAAAACACTGTGAACAGATTTTGGTTTTTCCAGGTACAGTCAAAAATTCATGAAATAAATTTATTAAAATAAAAGGCTAAAGCACCAGTCTATTTCTATGTAATATAAGAATTGCTAGAAGTACAAATAAAACACAGGTTCATTTCACAAACATGCTTAACATTGCTGCATGGGGAAGATAATAAGCCATATAAAATGCTCTATAAATAGCATCATCGTTGCATCTGTTATCTAGATATTTTAAAAATCCTAATGGTCCTCCTTTTTCATTAAGGAATATTATTACAGAGGCAGCAAGTATGGAATTCAGCTCAATCTAAGCATAGGACTTACAAAACTGTCTTTGCCTTTTTATAGTCTACGTTTTGATTTTGTTTGAGCAAAGCTTGTGGTATAAGCTGTAGGACTGAGTCAGCTCAGAGTCTAAATGCAAAATTTTGATCTCAGGGCACTGGCTGGGCTCAGTAGTCACTGCAGCAGGTATAAGTACATTAGCTTCTCAGAAAGCAGAAAAATGTGTTTAAGAGGAGAGGATCTGTCGGCCAGGCAGTCCCAGGAATGAGGCTGTTGGCAGAATGAATGGTCCTGATCTCTTGTGGAGGGAGATGCGGTAAATCATAAAGGCTGCAAGTGCATGCACTCTAGTATAATTACATAATTAGCGTTCCAAACATCTATGTTTATCACTTTATCACAGAACAGAACTCCTAGCAATATTTTCCAGTTAAAATGTTGGGTTTAGGCAGCTCCTCTGAGTATCTCTGAGAACTTCCAGTTCTGAAAGGAAACAGGCTAATACTTAAGGGGATATATAAATCACATGATTGAAGGTGCATTAACCAGATGGGTCCCAGTTCTGCCCCAAATAAAGTTTTGTGGGCAAGATTTTCTTTGAGTTACAAGAATAGAGTTCAGGCCCCCAAAGCACAGTAGGATTGAGTAATTTTTTTAATTATTTTAACAAATTTTAACTATTTTAACAGATTCTCTGCAGTAACAGTCTGCTAGAATCAACAGACTACTGGCTGCAGAATCAGAGGACACCATGCCAAATTGGCTTTCTGGAAGACAAGTCAGAAAGCAACTGTGCCTCAGTAAGTACTCACTGTAATCTCCTCTGGGGAAAAGTCCATTGAGATTTATTTGGGTAGGGTGTGGGGCTGACCACAGTACATGTTAAATTAAAAAAAGGCAATGACTAACCAACACTGAAATTATAGCAATCTACTTTCCAGCTTTCTGTTAAAAGCAAACATACAAAGCAAAAATGCATACAGATTTCTACACAAAGCACTGTAATGAAGATTACTGCAGAGGTTTCCCCACATTTGGCCTTCAGATAATGTGGCCCTCCGTATTTTTTTTATGTTCATAATCTGCAACTGACATGAGAGGAATATAAGCCAAAGAGAAAATGGCTCCGAACTGTAAGTCTTTAAGTGACAGGTTGGAAAGAGCAGATGTTGGAAAGGCTGTTCAATGTTCTTGAAGGCATTAGAAATACAATTAAATAGAAAAGTCATTCCATATTAGGTGAGGAGAAGCTGCTAAAGACCTCAAACAGAATTACTTTATATTTCAAATTAAATTTAAATCTCACTATTGTGGGTTATAATGCAATTAAAGAACAACTTTTGGTTTAAAACATATATGAAGAAAAAGGAGTTACGTTTCTTTCCACACTATCTACACAAAACGGGGTGGAAGTACATTGCTATCAGTGTAATAGTTTTTTGTTCAATGAAGGACTCAGGGGAGCAGATCCTTGCTTGGAATCCCATTTGATTTCTACTCCCTGCCCCCAGTGAGACAAGAGCTTTAGAAAAGGGCATTTTTTTCTCAGGAAAAATGTTTTCGGCACTGCTTGTGCTGCACACAACCTAAAGACCAGCTGCAGGTTCTCATGGAGTCTGCTGGGATTCCCTCAAGGACGTGGACATTTCAGCTGTAGCTGATGAACCCAGATGCCTGCTATCTAGAAACTGAATCTCCATCCCACCGTGGCAATGACAGGAGGCTTTGTGTCTTGCCTGAGGGTGATGCAGTATACCTGAGAACAGCAGAGTGAATCAAAAGTACAGTTGCAGTAGTTAAAAGTTAGGAATATGGTCAAAGGTTGAATTCACTCTCATGCTGTCTGCTGCTTTGTGTTTCTACAAGAAAGAGTGAGAAAAACACACAACCTGATGATGCAGAGCGTGCTAGTCAGCAGCCACACCAGGTACAAGGTGTGAAACTAAACATACTTCTGTGTTTGCTTTGGGTGATTCCGCATGAAACAAGGCAGTAGTATTAAGGAGCGGTGTTTAGTGGTACTAATTTCTTACTCTCCATGCCAGACAGACAGCAGTTCCTGTACTTTAAGCATTCTACATATATTCTCCCAAGTAAAAGGGTCATGATATTAGGAAGTACAAGCATTATTCAGTTGCAGCTGAAATCACTTGAACAGTGTCCTGAATACATTCTTAACCAGAACAGAGTCATCAAGGCAGGTAATCAGCGGTATCCTTGTTTGATATGGGAAAGTCACAGAATCACAGAATCTTAGGGGTTGGAAGGGACCTCAAGAGATCATCAGGTCCAACCCCCCTGCCAAAGTGGGCTCCCTATCTCATATTACATAGATAGGCATCCAGACGAGACTTGAATATCTCCAGAGAAGGAGACTCCACACCCCCTGGGCAGCCTATTCCACTGCTCCCTCACCCTCACTGGGAAAAAGTTCTTCCGCATGTTGGTGCGGAACTTCCTGTGCTCCAGCTTACAGCCATTGCCCCTTGTCCTGTCCCCACAGACCACTGAAAAGGGGCTGGCCAATTCCCCCTGCCACCCATGTCTAAGATATTTATAAACACTAATTTGGTCCCCCCTAAGTCTTCTTTTTTCCAGGCTGAACAGACCCAGCTCACTCAGCCTTTCCTCATAGGGGAGATGTTCCAGACCCCTAATAAACTTTGTCGCCCTTCTCTGGACTCTTTCCAGAAGGTCCCTGTCTTTTTTATACCAGGGAGCCCAGAACTGGACACAGTATTCCAGGTGGGGCCTGACCAATGCAGAGTAGAGGGGGAGGATCACTTCCTTCGACCTGCTGGACACACTCTTCCTGATGCATCCCAGGATCCCATTGGCTCTCTTGGCCACCAGGGCACACTGCTGGCTCATAGCCAACCTGTCATCAACCAGGACCCCCAGGTCCTTCTCCACAGAGCTCTTTTCCAACAGGTCATCCCCCAGCCTCCCCAGGTGCAAGACTTTACACTTGCACTTGTTGAATTTCATTTGGTTTCTCCCTGTCCAGCTCTCCAGCCTGTCCAGGTCTCGCTGAATGGCAGCGCAGTGTCCTGCGTGTCAGCCACTCCTCCCAGCTCTGTATCATCAGCACTTGCTGAGGGTGGATGCTATTCCCTCATCAAGGTCGTCAATGAAGATATTAAACAGGACTGGACCCAACACCGAGCCCTGGGGAACACCACTAGTCACAGGCCTCCATTCAGATTCTACTCCACTGATCACGACCCTCTGAGCCCGGTCTGACAGCCAGTTCTCAGCCCACCTCACTGTCCACTCATCTATCCCTTGTTTCCTCAGCTTCTCTATCAGGATGTTGTGGGAGACAGTATCGAAAGCTTTGCTAAAGTCAAGGTAGATGACATCCACTGCTCTCCCCCCATCCACCCAGTTGGTAATGACATCATAGAAGGCTATGAGATTGGTCGAGCACGATCTCCCCTTGGTGAATCCATGCTGACTACTCCTCATGACCTTCTTCTCTTCCAGTTGTTTGAAGATGGCATCCAAAACAAGCTGTTCCATCACCTTTCCAGGGACAGAAGTGAGGCTGACTGGCCTATAGTTACTGGGATCCTCCTTCTTTCCTTTTTTAAAGACTGGAGTGACATTGGCTATCCTCCAATCCTCAGGCACTTCTCCTGTAGTCCAGGATCTATCAAAGATGATAGAGAGCGGCTCTGCAATCATCTCTGCCAGCTCTCTCAGCACACGTGGGTGTATCCCATTCGGGCCCATGGATTTGTGTGCATCCATTCTTTTGAGTCGCTCCTGGACCACCCTTACCTCAACTAGAGGGGAGCCATTCGTTCCCCAACCACTCCTACTTTCATCTGGGATCAGTGGGTCCCGAGGGGCCTTCGGAGTAAAGACCGAGGCAAAGAAGGCATTAAGTATCTCCACCTTCTCATCATCTCCCGTTACCAAGACACCCGCCTCATTCAACCAGGGACCTACATTATCCCTGGTCATCCTTTTACTATTCACATACCTGAAAAAACTCTTTTTATTGTCCTTTATGTCCCTTGCCAGCTTAATTTCTAAGCAGGCCTTAGCCCTCCTAGTTGCATCCCTACAGGCCCTGGCAACATCCTTATATTCATCCCATGATCTCAGACCCTGTTTCCACAGTTTATAGGTCTTCTGCTTCCCTTTGAGTTTACTCATAAGCTCCCTGCTTATCCACGCAGGTCTTCTGCCTCTCTTTCCCGATTTCTTACTCAAAGGGATGCAGCTATTCTGTGCTTGGAAGAAGTGCTGTTTGAATGTTTGCCAGCACTCGCAGGCTCCCATTCCTTCAAACAGAGCTGCCCATGGGATAGCCCCTATTTGATTTCGGAGGAGATCAAAGTTAGCTCTTCCAAAATTCAGGGTAGCTATCCTACTTTTTGGCTTGCCTCTTCCACTCAGGATCTTGAACTCGACCATTTCATGGTTACTTTGTCCTAAGCTGCCGCCGACCTTCACTTCACTAACGAGCCCGTCCTTGTTAGTAAAAACAAGGTCAAGCACCCGCCCTCCCCTTTTTTGCTTTTAATGCAAAAAGCATTAACCAGAGTAATTTGGATTTACTGTTTAGTATTTCATATCCTAAAAAGAAAAAAATTATTACTTGCTTTTTGATATGTTGAGCTTTGGGTTTACTCTTTATGGTTTTCTGAATCTTGTAGGGGATGTCTGTGTCTGATAGGATGAAGCTACTGAGAAAGAGAGTTTGTTAAAGCAAGACTATACTCAGATTTGATCTTAAAATGCCCAGTATAGCTGCATGATACATACTTTTACTCTTGAAAGCACAGATCAGGCTTTATCTAGTCCTGGTCAGTCACCTTGTAGGGAAAATACTAATTACTCTTACCATTCTGCAGATATTAGAAGAGAGACAGATGGACTGAAATGACTTTTCATTACAGTCCTGAGATTCTGAGGGGTTTCAGCAAGTCAACAGACCCAAATCTCACATGTACTGAATGCCAACAATTTTTCCTGGCAATCATGCAAGGTGATAATTGTCTTTTAATCCCCTCTTTGTCAAAGAAAAGACAAGAGAGCTCTTTCCTAAGAAAACAGCTTGTGTTAGTAGAATCTGATGGTGTACTTCTGCTTGTTGGCAGAGGGTGGGCAAAGGTGCCCTGTGAGGCTTCCAGGATGCAGAACTGCCCCACACTTCCTAATGCCATCCTAAGCTACACTAGAAGACCCTAACTGACTTCTTTCTTACATGAGAGGAATATTAGGATATGCTTTGAAACAAGGTCTGCCAAGTCATCTTCTCCCACTGTCTACTCCTTGTGTAGGGTACATACAGGACAGTCAGATTTCCCTAGATGGCTTTTGGAACACAGTGCCAACACTACACACATGCATGCACCAGTTCTGCAATTTTCAAAGCAAGATTTTACTGCCTAGTTGATTATGCAATTTAGTTATTGCTATAGAAGAAAAAACATTATATTGAAAGAATTTTGCATTAGTAGGATTGAAGTGGAATGTAATATACTGAGTGAAATTAAAATAGCACATATAGAGAGCATTAATTTAGAAGCTAAGAAGAGAAGCATCAATTGGAACATTGCTATTCACATCAAGAGAAAGAGTAAATGCAAGCAGTAAACTAGGCAACTTTGACATTAACTGTCAAAAGTTGATGTGTGTATCAGAGCATAAGCACTGTTTTTCCCCAGAATTGCTCTCCTCACCCTAGATATGTGGGTGGTTCATTTTGCTGTGCATCATACATGAGAAAACCAGGGCAGGGAATTCAACTACTGTGCAAGGATTAAGCATTAGTTCAGTATCATACTCGGAATGTGCAGAGCTTTTCATCCAGAGTCCTGACTGACACTAAACAAGCAGAAGCTGTAGGAACGAGGGAGGAAGAAGGGTATAAACATGGAATACTTTCCCCGGGTTTTCAATTAGCAAGCAAACCAGACTGTCCTTAGCAGAAAATACATTCTGTCTTCTCTTTCCTGTGGATGATTTATAAATTGCTGTTGCCAATGGTGCCAGAGATGTTTTAATAAAACTCCCCCTGAAAGTTGTCATTAGGTTTGCAGAACAAAGAAAGAAATCTCAAACGTGCTATATCATTAATGGCTGCTTTTCCCAAAGATAGCTGGTGATACACTTAGCTTTAGTGTTTAGTTTTCATTTGGAAGAGTTCATGTTTAGTTATAATGGGTTTAATCTTAGTTTAACTATAAATGCAGCAAGACCATATGAACGTAGCTTTCACAAATGCTGTGTTCACTGTGTCCCATTAGAGAGTAGCACAGTTAGTACAAGTAAAAATAGACTCATGGCTATCCTACAGATGCTCATCATGTATACTAACATTGATTTGTTAAAATACTGAACAATTAACTCAGTTACAGCAGCTACTTTTTCAGAGATGCTTTAAGTAGAAGAGGAATTTTGGTACATGTAACAGTCCATTCATTTCCAAACTGGTTAGTGAAAACGTAGCCACTACAATATGGCAGTAATGAATGGCATTAGAGGAAGAGTATTTCATATCTGCTTAATTTGGAAATGTTCTGAGCTCTGAAAATTGTGATTTCAAATGCTAGTGTGTCCATATGTAATCAAATCCATCTGCAAGGATGAACAATAGAAATCATAAGGAGAAATATTAGCAAGATATGGTGTCTGTTCTTCATTTTTGTACCAAAGTAGCAGTATCTTGGTGTGTTTTCTATAAAAAGAAGTATTATGTGTATAGTTAGTATGATGTGAACAGAATTTAAATAATTGTCTTGTCCTAACTTTTCTTTTCTACTTTATGTTTTGTCCAGTTCTTTGTGTTTATGTTTAGGTAATGAGATGACACATACTGAGTTCAGGGTGACAGGGCTGTCTCAGGTTACTAGGGCTTTCTAGGGAGACGTCCCACAGAGGCTAGTGAGAAAGAGATCTTTTTCAGCTGCCCCTGTGTGCTTGAAGTAAGACACAGTGGAAGAAAGTGAAAGTAAATACTGTAGTAGTAGCTTTCATTTCTGTATTTGAGTAAAACATGCTACCAGGTCTCTTTAAAACATACCTGGGTTGAAGTGTGCTACACTCATTATTTTAGATGACACTGTATGACTTTGCCATGCTGTCTGCTTAAAAAGGTTAAAGTTCATCAAGGAACTTCTTCTGCATTAATGTTTTAAGGGGTTTTTTCCTCCTCAGATAATTGCTAAACATTAAATGAAACTTAGTTCCATTAACAATGATACCATTCAGCAGTGGTTTATGGCTGCAGATTAGAATACATAGTTTCATGCTAATATAATTAGGTAGTACAAATTTTAAAGGTAGTTTAATTATGGAAGTCTTGTTTGCTTCCACTGAATGAGAATTTAATCAAAATCTCCCCAATAGAATTACATGGATTCAGAAGACATCATCATTCATAAGTTGCACATAGCGATTTATAAATATAATTCAAATATCTGTAATGTGTCATTGTTACCCCATGAAGAGTCCTCATAAAATAAATGTAATTTCACATAATTCTATAGACCTTTGTCCTCACTATTATTGCCTACTATCCTTCTCTGGACCTACATCAAATGCTCCCTGCTTTGGGCGTGTTTTTAAGTAAACTTTAGTTTAAAAGAAAAAAAATTACAGGTAGTTTATCCCTACTTTCACTCCAAAGATCTAAATTACTTTAATTACCAGTTCCAAACATTTGCAGTTGGCTTATGTTAGTACAAGTTAAGAAATGTAAATTCTTCATTAATAAGATGATTTGTAGTTTCTTCTAGCATTGGACTTTCCTAAAGGGCAAAATCTTAATCTTGTGCACAGAAAAGTAATTTCTGATTCTTTTCAGCAATTCATAAGATTCCTCTTTTCAGTGCCTCTGTGGTAATGCTGGCATGATTAAGGTGGTATTGCTGTGCTGCTAAAGATGTCTTAATTGTCTTAATGAAAAGATTTATTTAGAAAAAAGTAGGATACAAAATAAACCAAAAAAGATATGGTATTATTGTCCTGCAAGACATTTGGCCTTCATTTACCTCAGGATTCAAAAATCATAGCAGTAAATTTTCCAGAAATTCTCTGGACTTTGACATTCTAGGCCAGTTAACAGATAGAAAAGCCATTAGAAATTATATCTGCACTGAAAAAAGATTTTATCTCAAAATGGACCAGATTCTAATAATCTTCCTGCAAAATTCAACACCATAGCCTCTCCCTCTTCACATGACCACCTTGTCCCAGCGCAGTCTGGGAAGCAGCCCTTCCCACTCCACGCAGGCTAGCAAGGGATTGCTCTTGAGAACCACCCATCTAGGAAATGCATCCTTCCCTTCCCAAGCAGCGTGCATCCATGTAATGGGATTTCCAGGCTTGACAGAAATGCTTCAAACATTTTGTCAAGTATCCTGGAAAAGTAGAAACACAAACTTTATACCATTAAATGGCAGTGATAGATACGGAAGGTGGAAAAATCCAGGAAGAAGACTTGCTGATTGGGGTTGTTAGCTGGTTGAGTACAGGAGAATATACACAGTCTAGGAGACAGACATTAGCGTCTCAAGGAATGGAAACAATGCTTATATTATTGAAGAGTGGCAAGGCTGTTGCCTTGGTGAGAAATAAAACAGATTGTAAAGAAAGCAAACAGGTGATGTCATTATGGATCATGTTGTCTCTGATCTGTTTACTGAGATAATGAAGAATGTAATTTTGCTATCATAGCAGCTGGATTTTCAGAACTGGCTGCTTACCTTGCCACTGCATAGCTTTGCTGTCCTAAGCAGGTACCTGAGCATCATCAGTTTCTTTGTACTTGGCCTGGTTTCAGCTGGGATTGAGTTAATTTTCTCCTTAGCAGCTGGCATAATGCTGTGTTTTGGATTTAGGCTAAGAATAATGTTGATAACACACTGGTGTTATTGCCAAGCAGTCAAGGAATTTTCAGCTTCTCAAACTGCCCTGCCAACAAGAAAGCAGGTGCTGCACAAGAAGCTGGGACCATTTGTGTCCGGGATGAACTGGCCACAGGGATATTCAATACAACAGCATGCTCAGTATTTAAACTGGGAGAACTGGTCAGGAAAGCAGGGCTGCTCAGGAAGTGTCTGGGCATTGATTGGCAGATGGTGAGCAGTGGCATGATGCATCACTCGTTTTGTTGTATTATGATCATTATTTTCCCTTTCTCTCCCAGTGAACTATCTTTATATTAACCACAAATGTTACCTTTGTTCACCTGATTCTCTTCCCCCATCCCACTGTGGGGTGAGGATGAGCAAACAGCTGTGTGGTGTTTAGCTGCTTGCTGGCTTAAACCACCACAGCATTTTAGTCATCAAGCTTTTAAGCAGATTCAGGAGGAGGTTAAGGATACTATTATGCATTAATTTGAGCTGGTCAAATCATGCCTTAGAGCCTCTACTTTATTTTTTCGTTACTACCTGGTGTTTTACAAATGTGCAGTAAGTTGGTTCAAAAAGAGAAGTAACTATGAAATTAAGAAATTAGTTTTTCTGGCCAGTTCTTCCTTGAGTCATCTCACTGTATTGCCAGACAAATGCCTGTGCTCACTCAAGTGATGGAACAAAAAAATGCAGGAAACAGGTCCCACAAATTAATTCAAACTGAAGGATAACATATGCAGAAAGGGAAAGTCCTTGGCAAGGTATATTTCGTGGGAAAATAAGAGAGAACAGCTTTCAGCTGAATAACAGCAGATGATGAGTGGTTTTCATTCATTCCTTCACCCAGGTCTTTTTAAAGATGCACACTACGTATCTTTAGAT
Source organism: Laterallus jamaicensis coturniculus (assembly GCA_022605575.1). Classification (NCBI taxonomy): domain Eukaryota; kingdom Metazoa; phylum Chordata; class Aves; order Gruiformes; family Rallidae; genus Laterallus; species Laterallus jamaicensis. The sequence goes on from JAKCOX010000015.1 coordinate 345,802, forward strand.
GCTTAGGTACAAACATACTGATTTATATGTCACATCAGGCTTTGACACTAGAAATACTTCCAGGTAACTTGCAAACAATAGTGCAGACACTGGGTCAGAAAGTTGAAATCTAAGCACTGGGACATTTTGTATCTCTTATTCAGGGCCCCTATCCCCAGTATGTTCTCCACATTCACCAAAGAATGAAAGCATGCCCTTACTGAGGGGTGGAGATCTGGTCTTAGAAGAGTTCAGAAAAGCAGATGTTTCTTTTCATGATTGGTAGAAGTCAACAAGGCTCTTCGTACAGTCACATATGGAAGTGCAATCTTGAATCCCAAAGGAGGGTTTTTTTCTTTGTTGGGTTTTTTTAAATCAAAACCATATGTGTGTTCCTGACTAGTGACCATACATAGCTGAAACAACTGTTCTGTTGTGCTTGATGACTTATATTTCCTAGTAAACATACCAAAGCCCTGTTTGTCTGCATAAAAGGGACAGACCTACATACTAAGATGTTTGCCCTCCCTCATGAGGTTGCATGTACACTCTCAGCAGTATGTCATTCAGACAGGGGATTACAAGAGTGTTTATTTTACCTTTCACTCAGTAATTACTCAACCATCTTCAAGAACAGCATTGTCTCTTTCAACAATCAAAACCCATCCGTTGCTTTCCAGATCTAAGCTGTAATTACTAGAGGTATTTTTAGTTTTAAGTCCCATCTTCCTATTCAGCCTGACGATACCTTAATTATATCCTGACAAGGAGCAAGAATCAACAGCTGCAGGCTAAATTGTGGCATTGAGTCTTAGTCCTTTCTCAGGCATGTGTGGGTGTTCCTGCTGCTGTGGTAAGGAATTGTACCTTCCAGAGACCCCCTCTCTCACTTGCACAGAGAAATAAGAAATCCTCCTCTTCACCAATTATTCCCTGCCTTATGGAGTCAAGTGCAGGCCAACTGAGCAGTAGTTTAAAAGACCTCTGAAAGGATTACTTGTATTATCTGTAAAATACCTTTTGCTTTTTTGCTCTTGTACATACTTGGCTCTGAAAAATACCATCTTCGTGTATGAGCTAATGTTAAGGCAGAAATGAAAGATGCCCTTAAAGGGTTGTATTTCTGCATTTTCAGTACCACATATGTATTTTATACAGCAGCCTCCTATATTTTGAGATGGGGAAGATTGACAATTGATTTTCTTCACTTTCCTTGTTAACTTGAGACTTGGACACTCTTTAATCTTCTGTCTAGATCTGCTATCTTCTTTCCTGTCCCTCTGTGATAGTCTCAGCCAGCAGTGTTTTCATATCTGTATTTAAGAGAACCGGATGCTTAACCTGACGCTGACAAAGCTTTAAATAAACCCTGCAAGGATCAAGCGTGGTATTGCCACTCTGTCCCCTTCAGCATTTCTCACTGGCAAATTCTCAGGGCCTTCGTGGTCTGCTTTATCAAGAAATGTGCTACCTCCAGAGAGGACATCTGTAACTGCGTGCCTCTGTTATAACCACAGGCGCCCTCTAACATGAATCACAGCGTGAGGCTTATAGAAATTTGTTAAACATTAAGTATACGGGGCACCGGAGGAAGCAGATGGCCCATGCGGCATAAATATTTATTGGCATGTTTTCTTTAAGTCATAAGTGACAATTAATTACATCAAATCCAAAGGAATAAGCCTTAATGGGAAGAAAATATTCACAGCTGGTTTTGAAGCATCAAATTACGAAGAGGTCACTTGGGATGATTCACATGATTAACACAGCCTAGCCATTAAAATATAGTCTCTAAAATATCAAGATCCATAAATCCACCAAGTCATTTGAGATGCACACCTTCTCAAGAGTAATTTGGACTAAATTTTGGGTACGCTGCTGCTAAAAATGCTGGAGGGAGAGCAGTATAACAGATCCTCCAGACTACATAGGATGTGTACCTAAAAAATAATTGTTGCTGGCCTGGGGAGGCACAGGAAAGTCATGTCAGGACTTATTTAGGTGAACTTGAGTGACTCACAGAAGATGGTATATACTGGGTTGTCTGCGTTTGGAAATGCTCCATGAGGACTTGCAAGGAGAGTTGTTGGAAACCTCCTCTGCATGTTAGGGAACAGCCGTGCACCGCATGGAAGAGATTTTTAACATGAATTTTGTGGCTTCTTTAATGAAAATACAGGGAACAAAGGGAAAAAATACTTTCTCCACCCACAGCTGGAGAGGGAAATTGTTGCTCTAATCATGTGAAGAACTGTATGGTGGGAGGCCCAGGTTTAGCTTCAAGTTGATGTTTCCCCAACCTGCCCTGTGTGCTCTGAAGTTCTGGACAGAGAAGTTGTCACTAGAGTGCCATGGTCCTATTTTGACAAGGCTGGATTTTTTGATGGTTTGCAGTAGCCTTATCTCAGGAAGGTACTGCTGTATAGGTGAGGGACACCTGTCATGAAGCCAGAGTTATTTAGATTATAGTGCAGAAGTGTGCCTGAGCTCCCTCATATTCTGGGGTTATCACTTGAAAATTCTCCTGTCTGCCTAATACTGCTGCCTCACACTTCCAATTGAGCATACAATCCTTTTGCAAGCAGCTACATGGCATATCTAGTGCTTCCAAACTAATATTTTTATTTCTACATTTCACAGCTGATTCCTCTGCCAAAAGAATTTTGGCAAGCATGGAAATTAATGTGAGACAAGCATTGCATCCAAACGTTAATGGATAATTAGCTCTGTCTTCCAGAAGGTTTATTTTTTGCCTGAATCACTACCAGGCTATTCCAAACACCTCGTGTAAGATACATTCCAACTCAAGATCCTCTTTAACCATTTAAAATTAAAGGATCAAGTTCTACAATATGCAGAGGATAAATGTGTGTCTCTTGATACCATTCTCAGTCTTCTATCTACCAGAAAGTTGAGCTATACACATTAGTTATAACTAATAATGACTCCAAAAAGAAGTGATGGGAGTCAATGGCAGGGGAAATAAGTCACTAGAGTTTAGTCAGTCAGGGAAAGGAAATTGTGATCTAAAGGCAAATAACTGCAACATAAAAGCAACAACTGCTAATTTTCAGTTTCCTTATTTCTTACAAAATGCCTCAGAACTCTACAAAAAGGAGATGTCAATCCTTGTAACACATCCTTCTTCAGAAGGCATTTATGTCTATACTCAGGAAGGGAATAATTTGGAAAATAAAACACATCCCATGACAGAACACAGATTCATTATCAAAGCAGGAAACAAAATGCTGCCTGCTTCCCAAAGCTACTCAGAGGTGGAGCAGTAGGGGCTAAATAATAGTGGTGACCAAAAAAAAAAAAGGTGTGAGAACACTCTGTATCCTGATAACAAATTTCAGCTAGCAGTTTGTGAATGGTTGGGAGCTTTATCTCTCTACCAGAAACCATAGGAAAGTGTCTATTCCTTTACATGCTTTATAATGCATCACAAGCCACCCTGCATAAAGACATTGTAAAGGAGCACAACACAGAGCCCATAGGAAGCTGAATGAAGATCATATTAAGCATTATGAAACAGTATGCAAAGAAGGCCACACACACACACACACAGACCCCTACTTAGATAATCCTAATTTCTTCTTCATTAGGGGATGTGTGTGGCTGCACAGAATCACAGAATGGTAGGGGTTGGAAGGGACCTCCAGAGCTCATGGGATCCAACCCCCTGCCAAAGCACCTCCCCAGCTCATATTGCACAGGTCGGCGTCCAGATGGGGCTGTAATCTCTCCAGAGATGGAGACTCCACACCCCCTGGGCAGCCTGTCCCAGGGCTCCCTCACCCTCACTGTGAAAAAGTTCTTCCCCATGTTGGTGCAGAACTTTCTGTGCTCCAATTGGCAGCCATTGCCCCTTGCCCTGCCCCCACAGACACTGAGAAGAGGCTGGCCATGTCCCCAGTTATGTCTTTTAACAACCGCAAATGTTGTGAGTGAGCCTGAGGGAGTGCAGAGACTGGCTGCCCAGAGGCAGCATATCCAACTGCCTCTGTCCATTTCAGCCTGCTGCCGGCTGCTGTGGGTGAGCTTCTGTTAAGTAAAACGAGCAGCTGTTTATTAAACAGATAAACACACGTGCCCAGTGACAGTGTGAGAACCTGAAGAACACAACAAGGTTGGAAGTTCTTCTACATTGCTTTCTGCTCTGAGGATTCAGAGCATGCAGTCTAACTTCCACTGTAAGTTGCACTTAATTGTGTTCAAGTGTTTTGACATAGATGTTTTCTTCTCCAGAACACAAAGTATATGTTCATGTGCCCTTGGAATGGAAAGGTCCACTAGTTGTCCATACATCATCTATATTACCATCATAGTGTTAGTATACGGGGTTTCTTTTCTTTTCCCTGCAGAAACAGGGATAGGAGTTTGTTTTGCTGAGATATTTACCTTCCTAAACTATCAGCATAACTTAGAGAACAACCAGGAACCTCACCACACAGTGTTTCTGAAATAATCTAAAACACCACTCCTGACAGCGTTGCAGGAAATTGGCTCAGGCTGAGGTTTCTAGCTCCTTTTCCAAAAAGGATCCAGTGCAATCCTCAAGTGGATATCAGGATTTCTAATCTCTCTTCTGTAAAGAAACTGGGAGCTACAAAAGTCCTGACTTTAATCATCACTGTAGGAGCTTCCAGTCTACTTTCTATAATGAGCCCAACTGTGGGATGTTGCCACAGAAAGAACGGCAGGGAACATCATGAAGAGTTCAAAGAATTTCCCAGCTTGCTCCTTAAACAGTGTGTTTGGGTAAGAGAAGTCCTTCCAAATACATGCCCTCCACCCCCCCCCCAAAAAAAAAGGTGCCTAAAGAAATCTGTGAGATTAAATTATGCCTCTTTACTACTTCATACTGGATTCTGGAAATCAATAGATCAGACTTTAACTGGGCCAAGACCTAAATCTGTCCAAAACTACTTGTAATTAGGCAGAACACTGTCCCAAAGCAGCTGTGGGTTTCTGAACCTAAAAATAGTTTGACAATTAGTTGAAATAGTTCGATTATTTTTTTTTTTAAATCAAGAGAATACCTAGGATTATGGCCTCACTAAAGAAGCATAATTATGGTTTCTGGCTGTCTGTTTTTCAACAGAAATAATTTCAGACTCAACTGAGAGCAATGAAAGAGCAAATTCAAGTTGAGGGGAGAGTAAATAAAGAAGTGGGGAAAAAAATTCAAAGTTCAGTTAAGGCTTTCTTTCTAATTATGCAGTGGCATTTAGGGTTTTGTGAGCATATATTTAAGATGTCAAATTAACTGACTTGAAGAATCCTTTTTATGTGACTGAACAACACAGTCTTCAAGCATGGTAGGCATGGTGATTCATGATTTCATTTCAAAAAGTTGCTGTTGTATCATAGAAGATTTAAAAATTTTTTTTAATGGATGCTAACACAAAACAGCCTTCTATAAATAAGCAGAGAGAAAGAGAGGGCAACACCAAAGCAAACCCCTACTTAATGGAAACGCAGACAGAACTACAGGCCCACTCCTTTGAGAGATACATTTGGCAAACAGGACCTCCCCCGATGGCTTAAATAGAAAGACAGAGGAGTCCAGTGTCGTGAGGGATCCATGTCAAACAGCCTCCCACAGCAACAGACTCCACCAGCAGAAATTGAGCGCTGGGCTTCAGCTTTTTACTGCCTGATGGTCTGTGGGAGGCAGGTGAGAAGAACAAAGAAGGCTGAAGGGTGGGTAGCTTTGATAAGGAGACAGACTGTGCTGCCACCAGTGCTGACAGTGGGAGGAGGAGCTGGTGCTTCTGCCCTGACAAAGTTCTTCTTGCCACTCCCCTGCCCTTTGCAGGATCTTGTATCCAATGTGCTTCAGATGCCACACATGACTACCATTCTGTGTGCTGGAGTCTAGATCTTCATTTCCAATTGAGAGATGGTTTATGAGTACATGTGGTGCAGGTGTCCATGTGACAACCTATAGGTTGATATCTATCTAATTTGACAATAGGTAAGAGGATCCAGAGTTAAAAGTTCTTGCAGGTGTCATGAATACAGGTGGAGCTGGGAGACAAGTGTACCAGCTGAGCATGAATGCAAACCTTACTTATGCAACAGAGAAACAAGATAAAGCTACACCTTCATAACCATCTACTGAAGGGAAAGGGTCATCAGACTTAGTCACCTCAAGATGCTGAAGTTAACCCTGAAATGTTGATTCATAGGTTAGCAGGTCTTTCTAATCCCAGCACTCACATAGCCAGTCGGTTGACTCTCTTTCCAGACTACTTTGTAAGCACAAGAATATGCAATATTTCATCTTTTTCAAGTAATGTTGCTGGTTCAGAGCTCTACCTATTTATAACCTGTCTAACAGCTGGGGCCGAGCTGCCCTGGAATTCATAAAGCACATGTGTGCAGGCATGCTATGCAAGTCTCCTTCAGCAGAAAGAGAGGTCAGTCACTACAGGTTTATCTTAAAGTGACTGAAGCTGCTGGCATATGTTATCTTTATTGTAGAACTTTATTCAGAAATGATGGAAGGAGCCACAACAGGAGCAAAGCCCACAGTGAAAGACTGAGCTGGTGAATGGGTGGCACAACAGAATGTCTTAAGCAAAATGCTAGGAAGGGACAGAAAACGCAGAGGGCATCTCTAGTCTTTGGGGATAATCCTTGACTCTGACAAACCTGGCATTGACATCTCTGGTTTTCTGCTTCAAGTTCCTGTTTTCCTAGTCATTTGTGTCCTGTCTTCATTGGCATTTGTGTGACTCAACTAATGTAGGTTAGTAGTTTTAAGGCAGTATTTAGAGACTATGAAGTGCTGAATTTAGAGGCTATGCCATGTGTTGTGAACTCAGTGCTTAGAACAGGGTATGTTACATTCTGAATTGCATTGGAAACCACTAGGTAGTTGCTAAGTGGGCAAAGTTTCTAAAGAGCAAACTAGTTCAGTCTCGGAGTAAGTGGCGGCAGGTTATTTGTACTTAATGGAGAGATTTCCACAGGGTGACTCTGTTAGACACTGACATGTGCATGGGACTAAGACACTGTCACCAAATGCTGTCACCATATATATTATAAAGCTGTAGTCTCTGTTGATTACAATATTGATCAGTAGTAGCTGGATCTTTTATGTGCTGAATGCAAATACTGTTAAGGGAAGGATGAAGCATTCCATCGTAGAGGGGAGAAAACATGATGGTCTTGATTTAAAAATTAAATCATATAAGCCAGGAAGCAAGAAAAAGCACTGGGGCCAGGATGGTCTTCATGGGGCGAAGAGTTTAGAGCATTACTGTGATCAGTAAGAGTTTACAAACCTAGTATTTATTCTTTTTATATTGGTTTGTAATATTTATCATACAACTGAGCTCAGACAAAACTGTGGTGGGTTAGCCCTGGCTGGAAGCCAGATGCCCACCAAAGCCAGTCTATTGCTCCCCTTCATAGTTGGACAGGGGAGAAAAATAGATATCGAGAGGCTTAGAAGTCAAGATAAGGAGAAGCAGAGATCATTTTATCAGCAACGATATGAGCGAGACAGACTAAACACAGAATGAAGGAAAGAACTACTCTAATTCATTACACTACACTAAAAAGAACAGAGAAAAAAACGGAGTCGGGAGTGTGACCAAACCTTAAACCAAATGCAGTCAGATCTTAAAACACGTTCCCCCCACCACTCCCTTCTTAGCAGACTTTAGTCAGAATCTTGCTCCCTTCTTCCCTCCTGCTCACAGTACAGGTGGGGCAAGGACTGGGGAAAATGGGGTTCTTGGTAGCACCTTCCCTCCACCCCTCCATTCTAAGCAGACTTTCCTTTAGCCATGATTTTACTCCCTTCTTCCCCACCACTCAAAGTACAGGGGGGCAGGGACAAGGAACAATAATGGGATTCTCGGTTACTTCTTCATGAGCTGTTTTCCTTTTCCACATCTTAAAACACCTCTACCTCCCCCCCACTCCCTTCTTAGCAGACTTCACTCTAGTCATGATTTTGCTCCCTTCTTCCCCCCAGTCACTGCACGTGGGGGCAGGGACTGGGAGATGGGGGCTTCGGTCAGTTCCTTGCCAGTCGGTTTCCTACTCGGCTGGGGGGGCATTTATTCCATACCCCCTTCCCCTGCTTCACCGTGGGGTCCCACCCACGGCAGACAGTCCTCCATGAACCTCTCCAACGTGAGTCCTTTTCCCACAGGGCTTTATCTCCTCATCTGCCCCGCCATGGGTCACTGCTATGGCAGGCAGCAATAAATCACAATGTCTCTCCAGTCCTCCATGGGGTCACCAGCCTCCCCACAGCAAACCTGTTCCGGCGCAATTCTCTCTCTCGCTCATCTCTGTAGGCTGCAAGTGCTGGCAGAGGCTTGCTCCAATGTAAGGGTCACAGCGTCTTCTCTATGTCTCCACCTGCTCCATCCAGCGTGGAGACCCTCCACGGGCTACAGGTGGGGTCTCAGCCTTTTCCATGGGGTTTTTCCCACAGGCTGCAGGGGCATCTTTCTCTCCAGCACCTGGGCTACCTCCTCCTCCACCCTCCCCGGCCTTGGGGACAGCTTGTTACATCTTCTCACTCCCTTCTCTGGTGGCAAAAAGCAGCTGCTTCCGGGTTGTTTTCTCCTATATGTGATTCTCAGAGGTGCTATGAATCCACCTCTGACTGGCCTGGCCCTGGTCAATGGTGACTCTGGCCTTGAAGTGTTCATTGTTTATAGTTAGGCTGGCCGAAAAACTGTAACTGCTACTTACAGAAACCATCTCAGCAACACAGCTACAGAAAACTGCAACATCATCAGACTTTTGTGTTTTCTTTCTTAGTTCCCACATGATTTTCTCAAGAGCAGAAGTTACAGAATGGCATGTCTGTACTATAGAAGAATCTCACTAACCAGGGGAGCAAAGAGGCCCTGTCTAGAGACAAGTTTCTGATCCACTGGCTCCAGTCCTGAAATCCTTTCCACAGGTGACTTCGAGTACAGATTTATCAGGATACGTATTTTATGAGGTGTAGGAGAATCATGGAGCTACTGATTTTTTTTTAGCTGCCCTGCAAAGTAGCACCTCCCCATTCCTTCTTTCCCTGCTATAGTGCAGAATGAAGGCATCTAAGCTCAGGGATCAACAAAACGTAGGAGATCTGCCCTGCTGCTTGAAACATAGTATGAAAATGAGGAACACTGTCTTAATTATGGTATACAACAACATTATGCTACAAAAGGGGGAGAAGACACAGTGTGTATTGTAATGAAGTGATAAGCGTTATCAAGTCATAGAGGAAAGTAAGAAAGTACTAGCTTAGTTTAAAAAAAGTATATACTTTTCCAGATACTGTTGCTTTAGCTTCTAACAGATTATATCTAGTGTAATGCACAGATTACTCCTATCCAGTGACAGATATGCTTTGGTGATACCTGGTCATTCATACAGCCCAGAAACCTAGGAGCTGGTGGAACTTGAATCCAATCATTCTCACAAAGTCACTGCTACAGAATAGTTTCACTTGACATTTTAGTTTAGCAAAATTATTTCTATTTTTAAGTTAGGCTTAGCAGCATTTACTTTCTCATGTTTCTCAAGTTCTGAAAGTGCCTACAGAGCACCACAGAACTGTCTGACATACACATATAAACAGAATGAACTGATGTACTTCTTAGTCTCTCTTTTTTTTTTGCTTCTACATGACATACAAATGTCTCTGAGAAAAATAATTTATTTTTACGGTAGCCTAGAGCAACCCTATACCAAACTAGACTATCTAGGTGTGTAAAAAAAAGTAAGTCAAATACTCAATTGTCCCAGATTCTAAAAATTCTTTTAGTAAAGCATCATCAACCAGTTCTCCTCCAGCTACCCAACGCGGTGATAATTTCCTGCGTCAGTTGCTTGTAAGATTAAATAATGCATCTGTTTGGCTTTGTAGACTACAGGCAGTTACATTTCTTGGATTATCAAGGGCAGGGACTGCCAAGACAATTGGAATTTATGGCTGCAGGACAGTCTTTCACCTCAGTTTCATTGTTAAATAGTTTGTTTTTCCAAGCCATTAAATATTTTATAATCTTTGGTGCAGTTATTTAGAAAAGTCTGGCCAACAGTTAACCACAATAGTGAAAAATGTGTGGCATATTGTTAAAACTTTAAGTTGTCAAAATCTGTGAAATTCTTTCCCTAGAGGTGTCTAAAATTTGCAAGTACTGTAAAGTTTTAGCTTTGTCTTTCTGGAGTAGCCTGATCCCTGCTGTATCATTCCAGTCTGTGGTGATACGTGGGTTGCAGGCATCAGCCTGCCCTGCTGAGCAGAGCAGAGATGCAGAGAAAAGGGAAGGAGCAGGACTGGCTTCCATGCAACCCACAAACTGGTCTCTGGTTCATACTTATTATTTTGCTCAGAAACAAATCCTCCTTGAAAATAACATCCCCTGCAATGGTCTGATGGAACCATAATTTTTCCATACCAACAATCTTCAAATACAGGAAATGGAAAAAGACAAGATTAACTTGAACAAAGCTAAATGATTCTATCAATTATGGTTTATTGGTTTATATTTATCAGTTTTATTCAGACTGGCCTTGAAATCAGATTTCTCAGCTTTGTTAGCTGTCACAGTTACATTATATCATCCTCTGAGATTCTACTTGACGTTTAAATGGGTACAGAAAGAAAGGCTATACATAAGTATAAGGCCTAGGAAAAAAGTTAAGACAACTAATGCAGCACATAAGGTTTTACAGAAACGTGCATTACCTGTGTAGTCTTGCACAAGCAGTGTAAGAACTACATTTGATCTGTCTGTAAATTAAAATGGTGACAGAGAAACATGGACTTTTTCATGGTAATAAGAGGCAAGGAAAGAGTAGAAATACTAAGTTGGATATTGGTTTTGGCCTGGATAGATGCAGGTCATTTCTGTGAACTAAGTTTTACACTCAAAGTGTGCGTATGCACTGGGGCAGTCACTGACTCACTGATAACAAGATTGCCATGAAATGCAATGAATTTGCCCAAGACCTCAAATTTCTGAAGGTGCAGCATAGGGACAGTTCTACTCTCCAAAGCCTGAGTCACTATGAAAACCTGATTGTGCCTTTCCTTTTCAGCACATGAATCAGAATTCCATTGTACAAACTGTACTGAGAAGAGCAGACTTAGTGGCCTCAGGTGTCAGTATCTTTTCATGAAGAGTAGTGAAGTGACCAGAGCCACAAGCTTCCCAAAAAATGCACACAAGCAGCCTCCTTTCCACAAGTCCCACCAAACCCAGATGCTAAAAAACCAAGGGTCTACAGAATTGTGAGGTAGTTTAGTTATTAACTAAAAGGTAATCTCTTGTGACATTTTAGAACATTTATGTAGAAGTCATACTTTTACATCTATTTTTGATTTCTAAAAAAAGTAGTAAATAAATGCTGCTTAAAAGTAGCAAGACACAAGAAGCTCTCTGACAGAGAGGTCAGTCAGTAGGGGTCCTTACAGACAGGCTATGTATAAATGTACAAATACATGTATGCTGTATATACACGCACACATGTATGTGCGTGTATGTATATATATCTCACAAGATCTTTTATTTAGCTTCCAATCAGCATAAGTAATTGAAGTGAAAATAAATGCAAAGTTCTTTTTGGGTGCTTTGCATATCAGCATTTTGATAACCATCAAAACAAATGATATTATCATACAGACAGAAAAAAAAGCAGATGGCTGCATGGCTAGAATCTGCTGGAAAGGGCATTTTATGCAAGCCCAAAATACATGACTGTTGCTGGTCCTTCTCAAAGAGACAAAGCTCACAGAAAATTTCTGGACACAATATGGCACATTGCCACTCCTTGGATATTTCCTGTGGGTTACAGTTTGCTTTGCCTCAGATGCACAGAGTAAACCAGCATTTTTTCTTCGGGCTTTCGCTGATTCCTAAGGGAACACAATGTGGAGCTGTATGTTCTGTGAACGAGACACCATTTCAGTGAGTGATGCCTTGGAGTATCTACATTTGGTTGTTGTGCTGTGGGGAAATTCTGGTCAGCTAAACTATCTTTCTAAAGTCAGGAGACTCTGACTTTGGACTATATTGTTTTTCTATGTTTGCACAGATGAAATCAGGATGAGAATAGGGCTCAGAATTCCAACACTACCATCCCATCACAGAGTTACTGCTAAGAGCAGAAATAAATGAGGTCAGACACTCCATTAAATCCTTAAGAACAACTGTCATAGCAATCATAGTTGCTGTAAAATTTCACAACCCTCTTCACAATCTGTACCTTCACACTTCTACATTAAAAAGGGGGATAAAGTGTTCAGTAGCATAACAGCATGCAATAAACAATACATATCCTGAGGAAAAAACATACAGAAGGGAAACTATGAAGAATTAAGTGCCAAGCCTTTGAGTTTTCAAAGGCTAATGCTAAAATAATCAGTGCATCACTGTAAGATGTGTGTTACTCACATTGGGCACAAGGAACAAGGGAAGATTGAAACAAGCACAGTCAAACACATACTGAAAGTGACACTGAGATTTTCATACCATCATCAGCCAAACCACCAGAGAGAGGAAGCATCTGACTGTCCTGACACGCAGCTACCTTCCTGCTCCCACCACTGGCCACCTGTCAGCAGCAGACACTAACATTTAAAGTGAACAAAGTAACTGCTGCATGTCACCAGGGAAATCTTGAAGTGCAAGGAATGGCACAGTTTGAACTTGTCTTTCCTGCTGTGGAAACACAGTCACTGCTTCAGTTGTTTACCCTTGAGGAGTGCATTCTCATCAGTGGTTTGGATGGTTTTATACATAAAACTCCTGTCAGTCTGGGGCTCAGCAGTCACTCAGCCTTCCTAGGCCCCATGGTTGGATCCCACACATCCTCAGGCTTAGGTATTTAAACTGTGTTTTTCCTTTGCACCCAGGAACTGCCTACACAGAACCGTTTTCTCCAACAATCTCTCCTGGGCCTAATTACCTTTTTCACTTCTGTTTATAGGAAATTAAACATGAATTTTATGGCCAGATTACAGTGCAGTCCCAAAACAGTGTTTTCCTCTATCTCTCTCCTAGGATGTCTGAATTGGAACCTTGCATGTCTAAGTAGACTTGGTGTTGTGACAGAAGACAGAGGATGGAGAAGGCAGAGCGGCACAGGCCTGGGACATAAAGACCCTATAAGCTTAATTTCCAGACAGCATTTACATACTGACATACCAACCAGGACAGCACAGAACATGATGAGTTCTGCACAATTCCCCTGCAAATCCAAATCCATACACAGATGTTTAGCCTGTGCTGAGGTACTTGGCACCAAACCCAGCCTGTTAGTCAACACCTAGGCCTAAGCTGATGAGGATCAGTTCTATGGATACAGTGGTAGAGGGACAGGGATTTTGTTTGTGCCACCTGAACGTCCTTCCTACAAGTGTTTGGCATTTTGATACTGTCTTTAACTGTGTGGTCATAATCCACCAACTGCCATGAATTAGAAATAAATAAACCATGTTTCATAGTATCCTTTATGCTACAAAGACCCTAATTGAAGTGTTAGAAAATGGCAGCTAGGCAGTTCCCTGCTTCTTCATAGTTCTGCAGTTTTTTGCAATCTTCCTGTTCAGTGAATCAGGCAGAGACCCTGCACTGCATAACCATGGGCACACAGGGCAGAATGAAGGCTGCACAAGCCATCTGTACCTACTTCTGATTTTAAAGTCTTATCTTTCTGGTTTCAATTCCTTTCTTTATTTTAAAAGATATCTATTTTAAGATAGTGAATTTTATTTGGGAGGATGGTATATAGTATATATGTATTTGAATGGGCATTTAGGTGGAAAGGAGTAATAAGGACCTCTTGCAGCACTTAAGCAAGCGTTTATCACAGTCCTTTAAAGCCCAGAGAACAAAAGACTATGGCTCTCACTTCACTTACCAGAGTAACTGTTAGGTGCAAGGGACAGCTATTATCCCAGGGAGAGGGAGGAACAGAGTGGATTTTCACTTTAACCTCTTCCCTGAGGAGCTGGAAGAGCTTGTACTTTGTGAGAGAAAAGGGACCAAACATCACAAAGCTGTTTCTCAAGAACTGCTAGCAGCTCCTAGCCATACAGCACCCTGCAAGAAGCTACTGTGAAAAGATGAGCCCAGCCTAAACACTTCTCTGCTGAGTTAGTAGTTTGACATAGGATTGGAAAACAAACTGATTTCTCCTTAATGAAAAAAAAAGGCACTAGTTTACTTAATTAAAAAAATAAAAGAAAAAGGCAAAGCAAAAACCAAATCAGAAAGGCTTGTTTTAATCTCACCAAAAGCTGTAAAATGTTTCCTTACTGTCAGGCACTGATACAGACATTAGAAAGAGGCATTAACACTTCTTAGAGCAGAAGAAAGGAGTTTGGTAATCTCTTATCTGGGGAAAATTGCACAGAACTGAAATAGACTTCAACCTAGACCAGACACTTGGGAAAAGCACAATTTTTAAGAAAAATACTGTTGTTAATATTCTCGCCAAGACAGAGTTTCTTTCTTAACTCAGTGTGCCTTTTTTTTTTTGTCTAGGAATGTTAAAATTCCAGCAATACCAAGCTTGGTTAGTACAAGCTGAGATAAAAGCAATAAGGAAAATAAAGACAATCATTTATTTATTTGGTTGTCATTCAGGTCTTTGTCAACATCAGTACTGTGGGGAAAAAAAATGAAATTGCTTTACTGTTCTGGAGTGAGAACAGCGATACACTTTTAGCGCTCCCTGAGGTCATCTGTCAGTGAGTGTAGTAAATTGTGTGTATAGTATATCTTTAGATGCTTTGTAAAAAAAATGTTTCATAGACTATTACTCTTAAGAGAACTACATACTAAGAGAGACAGTCTAAGAGAGCAGAGAGCAGATGTTGAGGTGTCTACACAGTCTCTACACCAACTCAAGAGTAAATTTCAGGAGTTGAAATCATTGATCTAATGAATTTACCCCTTGCACCTCTTACCAGCCACAGAAATATGATCCTGGAAAGTAAAGGCTTCTTCAAGATCAAAGGTCAGCAAATTAGTGATAACCTGCCTGGTACTGTCCCAGCAGAAATACAGGGAGAGTTCTATGGAGAGGAAGCTAGGGGATCAGACCCAATTTGTGTGATTCACATAGAAGAATCTGCATAGTTAAAAGGTTGCTATCTGCAACGTGGCTATGTATTAAAATGGTTTCTGGGTACGTTGCATAGTGCTTTCTGCCAGTGTTCAGACACTAGATTTGTGCAGTGTTACATGTCCACCAGAAGGAAAGCACTGTTCCCACCTGAGCAAACAGGATTTCTACACCAGAAACACTACTGGGCCAAAAGTAGATGTTGGCATCTAACAGGATGTTCTTGGTGACTATCTCACTCTGTAAAGCCAGAATTTGGGTGGTAGATTTTTTTCCTTTTCTATTATATAACACCATTTGCTTTTTGTTGTTTTCTCTCCCCCCCCCCCCCCCCCAAATAAATATATTCTAAACCGGAAAAAAGGCAGTATATTGACATTTCTGCATGGTTTCCAGAGAGTAGCTCAGTGTGAACGGAGAGCAGACATACTCTGGAAGTGAAAAGAAGTTTGTGGGAAGACAAGGATGTGAGGTGTAAAGGAAAAGGGTATAAGAAAGAACTGACATTTAAAGATGCTATGATTAGGACAAGGTTCTAGTTAAACTAAGCGAAAATACATTAACCTGCATCTGATCCAAAGAAAGGAAAGTCAGAAAGAAATCAAGGTTAATAAATGCTGACCTGACCTTAGCTCATTCTTCGTAATCTATGCAATATTTCCCTTCTACAGATTGTGAATTATTCTGTAGTCTTGGTTTGCCTTGTTTTGATGGAAGTGTCTCTGATAATTACTAGAAGTTCACTGAACAACACAACCTAGTGAAAGCTCAAATTTTATATTGTGTAAGCAGAGATTTTTCAGATGGATCTTTTTCTCTTTGAGCACCTCTAGTGAAATATCTCCAAGGAAAGTATGTGAATGTCCTAGAAGGTGTCAGTAGTGCAGAGCCTGCCAGGATGGAGCTGTAGAGTTAAATTATTATTGCAATAGCCATCTAGTCCCACCTGCTCAAAGCAGGGCTAATCTCAAAGCAAACTGTAAAATGACAAAAATGAATGAGTTCTTCAGTGTCTTTCCCCAGTGCAAATCTAGTTTTGTGTAAAAATTGCCCATAATTAAAACTGCAAAATCCACAGAACAGGAAAATGTCAAGAGACTGCACTGGCAGTGTAATAAATCAATGTCAATGGAATTTGACAAGTGTATTTGGAGACTGGATGTAGTACTGACAGAGATTTTGAGAGTTCATTGGGTTCTGGAAAGAAATATTTAAGATTAAAGAGAATATGACTTTAAACAATAGATATTAGTATTTATACTCTTATTTCTTCTAGTGAGGCATTAGTGAGTTATACATCATCCATGCCATGGGAAGAAGAGATGATTATTTTTTGGCTGCTTGGAAAGGGGGTGCCTTTGGGATAGTAGTTGGTGTCACTGGTAGGAGTGCAGCAGGGACATGCTCCATCGTACCAGTGGGTAGGCAGCAATGACCAAACAAGCTTTACCAGGGAGCTGAACGTTTGGCTGGACATGACCTGACACAGATATGTCTTCTACGCAGCCCTTGCACAAAGCTTTCACGCTGAATCCAGCACACAACCAGACCTCACCACTGGTGTGGGGGCCTGGAAACAAAGCTCCTAAGAAACAGCCCTGCCTTCAGTATGGTAGTGACCATGCTTGAGAGGACTGGAAATGGGACCCATGTCTTCCAGTACTCGTACCCCGGTTGCCAAATGAGCAGTCACCTGCTTACTCATACCCAGCTATCACTTCAGGCACTGGGCAGGTCCCTGTGGGAATCAGGAGTGCAGTTTCCTAACCACCTACTGCTGATACATAAAATACCTCCACAATAAATCCCAGTGTAAAAAAAGACAAAAATTTGTTTGCTTAATTTACTGTAACATATTTAGGACATTGCACAACTACCACATTGTATTGCTAGAGGGTATTTTTAATACTTTCCAGCCTGGAAATTTTTGTAACTATTTCTTAAAAGTTAGCCAGACATAAAATGCAGATGAGAGTGTCGCATCCTGATTTACACTGTCAGAGAATTATTTTTCCTGAAATTCTAAAAAATTTGGGAAATATGTTCATATATATTTGTATCAAGAGGCCAGTAAGCTATTTAAAAGGGCAAAAAGCTTTCTTTTTCAGTGAGGTTTTTTTTGGTTTACAATGGGAGTCTGGCTGGATCTTTCCATCTGCAGTGCTGGCTCCAGATGGTCATAATCTGTATGTATGGTACGTGCGTATATAAACTGAAATCAGTGTTGTCTTGGGGTGAAAGCAGGCACACAATAGGAGCTTGGATACATAACAATATTGCCGAAGGAGGATAATTTAGAGCATTTTATTTTCTAGAGGAAATTTACATGGAATTAGGGAAAGAAGAATTTTTTTTCTTTACCAGCAAACAGTAAATTAAAAAAAAAAAAACACTCAGCTCTTAGAAGTTAAATTCTGGATGTGCAGTTTATTTTGAATCAGTTGATGGCTTCAGTTCAGCCCTGAGTTTGTGCCAGCTTTTGGGTTAAATCAAAACACCACCAAATTCTCACAAACTTCTAAAGAGATATACTCTGCACTCACAAGTAGGACAGTCAGCTGAGCTTTGGAGTCCCTGCTTCTAACTCAGAGGTAAAGCTGGAGGAAGGATTTTCTTATTTCTGAAAATTAGAAAATGGCCTTCCAGTCATGTTAAAAAAAAAAAAAGGCTTTCAGAAATTAAACAGTCTTTAGATCTGAAGTTTCTGTTTAAGTTAATCTCACTACCATTAAATGGGTGTTGGAACTCCCAGTGATTAAAGAAGCAGCAAAAGACCTTGTCATTAAAAGTAGCACTTTCCAGTGAATCTCATGTAAATGCAATAGATAGTAAGCCCTTCCACCACCTACTATAGTGCCCGATTAGCACTGCTGAAAACTTCTTGCATATTGGCTTGCAAACCAAGGCTAAAAAAGTTATTTCCATACATTCTTAAAGTCTACTTAGGAAGTCTTGAAAGTTAAGAAAAATACTACAATACTTATGTGATGTGGAGAACACACTAAAAGCAGCTCTCGATTTGTACATACATTGGTACTTGCACACACGTAGCAATAAGTACCTGAAAAGATGAAATCATTGGAAAAGCAAGACACAAAAAGTTTATCTGATACGCAGTCAAATAGATTTTTAACACTTCCTCTCTCTTTCCTAATATCCTCTGTATTACAATTTATTGACAAAATCTGCCCATTCATCAGACAAGCTAATTGTCAGAGCAGATGATGTCACAACTTTTCCTTTTGTTCCTTTTTTCTCCTTTCTTAATACCCAATCTGTGACTCTCTTTGCTAACTTTTCAACCTTTCTTTACCAGGAAAATGCTTCACAAATTCAGCTGCAAGTCTGGAAAAGGAACATGTATAGACTTTAAAAGGGTTGCTGCCGTTTTGGTGACTTTATAAGCTACCATTTCTTTCTCTCTCTTATTACAGGTTTGTTTTGTGAATTTAGATGCAAACAGAGATGACTGCAGCAACGAGCAAGTGAAGCAGGTAACTGCTAGGTCTTAATCACATGTGCAATGAGTCTAGCCAGGTCTAGCAGGACTCTCTAATATCAATGCAAATCAAAATTCTATGGACAAATCAAAGCTAGCCCTAGGTGTTTTAATCCTTACAGAGAGCAATGCAGCAGGAATTACCTCAACACCAGGCTGTATTTTATAGCTTTTCTTACTCCCCCAATCCCAAAATATCTAACAGTTGTTGCAGCAGTTTTCATGTGAGTGGACTTCTTGTTCAGTCGTGGTTTTATCAGAGAAATGAATGTGTATGTGTCATACATCCAATTTTTAAATTTTTCATAATACTACATCAAAATAATTTTCCGTTGCCTCTTTCTACTGCCAAAAATCTTTGAGAATCTTCTGCTTATTTAGGTCTTGTTCAGCTGACCAGTCTTACTCCATCAAACGCCAGATAATTTGATTATGTGGTTTCGAGGATGGGTCTAGGTAAACCAGAACTGAAGGTGTGTTTTACCTCTTCAGTTGAAAGTTTGAAGGGTAGAATAAAGGCATTTAAAAAAAAAATTGACCTTGGTTATTTTAGAAACACTAAGACAAACTACATCATTATCTGTTGTTTAAAATACTTATCATTCAAAAAAACCCTCAAATCTGAGGAAGTCACATTTTAAAGATGTGGCCTGGTGTCTGTTTTGAGTTTACATCTTCCTTTATCAGTTCATTTTCATTGTCCTGGCTTCGTGTCTGTGATCTACACACCAACATAACAGCAATATGTGGTAAGTGAACAAAGGTAAGATCTCCTGACAACATCAGTAATGCTCAGTAAAGCATTACAGTTAGTCTGCTGAAACCACTTTTAGCTTATAAAACAATCAGTGCTGGGTCTTTGTTGCCTCCTCCAAGTCATTCATAAAGCAGGAACTGACATAGAAACACCTGTGCCATTGCCTGCATCCTGGGTCCATGAAAATTCAGATGTCAAAATAAATGTGGCTTCTTGCAGCAAAATGATTTTACAGTAGAATCAGCAAGTTAACTGTGCAGAACAGCTTGAGAGGCTCAGCTCTGCTGAGCCCACAGAAGCACTGGTGGGTTTCTGATAAGCAGTGGTTTTATTGTTGCTTATAGTGTTAAGGAACAAAAGCTATAGCAACTCATAAGGAAATAACAAAAGTTTCTCCCTCAATCTTAGAGCTAGATACCTGTAAAAGCACACTGAAAGCACTAATCACCTTTGAAAGCTGTTGCACAACTTCTGCCTATCAGCCCTGCAGCAGTGGTGTCTGTGTGTTTCACCCAGCCCTGACCTCTGCCTGCTCAGCAGAGCCCGGGCTGCTGCCTGGAGCTGGCCCTTCCCGCCTGGCACAGGGCAGGGCTGGGCACAGGCAGAACACAGCATTTGGCCCTGTTTTAAAAAAGCAGTTTCTGGGGCAGAGCCACCACGTTATAACTGGGAGATTATACTTCTATTTTAGCTTTCAGTGTAGGCAATAAAACTTTACCACCACCACAGGTACACTGTGTGTGCTTTTCTAAGAGCAAACTCCATCACAATTTGTGTGTCTAATACACAGTTTGTGTAAATTACCTTTGAGAGGAGTGGATTTTTGTACAACACACTGGTGCAATGAAAGCATTTCATAGAATTTTAAAGATGTTAGCATACCTGTTGCTCATATGAAATACATAACTATTTACTAATACATACTGTTAGGATTTTGCATTGCCCTTTGAATCTAGGAATGGGTTAAATTAGGGGGTTTGTTGTAAAATAATTTTCTTCCCAGACTTTTTTTCCTCAGAACAGAAGTTAAGGAACTGAAGAGAGAAAAAATGCACGATTTCCTCCCTGAGAAATCTGATTAAATGTGGCAATTTAGGCAGTAGAAAAATGGATATACATAGATAAATGCGTGTGATAACAAGAAGGTTATAATTTGAAAAGGATGATAACTTTTTTGTACTATCTTGAAATGTCAAACTGAAGAACTGAATTTAGTTGTGTCAAATATAAATACTTAGCCTCATTTAAAGATCAGTCTACTGAAAAGTGAATTGTTCCCCAATACTGAATTATATTTGCTAAGCCAGAAGGTTTTATTACATCTAATTCACTAAGGAAAATTAACAGTACTGCAAGCTTGTTTTGAAGATGAAAAGGAAGAGAAGTATGATTGAATTGCATAGTAACTAAAGCACATGACTTGGTGCTTGAGATCTGCACCCCCTTAATGGCATTACCATTGGATGGGCTACGTTAGTGCATAAAGTGGAGGTGGCATTTACTCCCTCTGAGAGGGGCCATCCTTGATTCTCTGTTCATAAAGCAAGCACATGGAGATCCCTGGCAGAAAAGAATTGCAGGCTATATACCGTTATAGGGATTGTCCTTTTGGTCTGGCCTTTGTGTTGATTCACGTACATCTCCTGCACATCACTGGGGACTCCTAGCAGCATTGCACTTCAAGTCTCCTGTGCTACATAGCATCATTGATCATGTAACTATTACCACTTTTGGCTCTAGCAAATGCATAACAGATAGAAAATGATTGTATCTTTACAAATGAAAGACCGCGAAGGCCCAGTGGAACAGCAAAGAAGTGTGTATTCCATCTGTGTATTAAATGCTTCCATTTCTATTAGACTGATTTAATCAGCCATTTCCAGCAAACATTCTCTTTGGTTTCCTTCTTCTCATCTGCCTGCTGGAAGATTTGCCCTGTTCTCATTACTCTGCTTACTGAGTCTTCCTTGGTTTAGACCATAAACAGACAGGGTATTCTCAGTCTCTTAGGAAATCACTCATGATAGGACGGCCAAACATTTACATGCACAAACACAATCAAACTGTTCAGCACATGATAACCTCATGGATGATAGATCATCCTGCTGTACAGTTGTGCAGAACTTCACACTGTTGCTGTTGTTATGTTTGGTGACTCAAAAGAAAGCGTGTGCATTTTAATGCATCCAGTGATTTTTAATTGACTCAGAGTAGTAAGTTTGAGTAAGCTTTCTAAAGGGATGCCCACACCTGGCATTTCATTTTGATAGTTACGAATATAACTGAGCAACTCTGACTTCATTACCTGTCTGTCTTCATAATCTGTCTTTCATATTACAGAGATTGATCAGTGTCTCTCCAAATCTCCCCAAACTCATCAGTTCAATGAACGTACAGCCACCAAAGGAAAATGAAATAGTCCTGCTGAGTGGATTAGCATCAGGAAACCTTCAGGCTGATTATGAAGTTCCCCAGGTAGGAAACAAACTCATCTTTAAGATCACACCACACCTATGAAGGATGGAATTTGAAAAATGGAGAAAAGGAAGCTGAAAGAAAATACCTAGCATGAGTTTAAGAGATGAGTGGGAGTCTGCAAGCATTAAAAAAATAAAATAAATCAGTCTGTTAAGAGTGTGTGTTGGGGGGGTGGGGATGGCACAAAAATAGGAGAGAGGTTCTGCTATTCCTTCTAGATCCTGTGGATATCTGGGCTACAGCTGATAATGCTTTAAGCCTTATTAGCACTTGATCCTTCAGGGAAGGAAGACATCAGTGGCAGAGATGATTCAAAAGTCCAGATTTTAAGAGTAGCAGGAGACAGAAGGGCTACACAGAGGAGCAAAAGGAAAGATGTAGCACTTTTTTTGTGCACATAACTAGTTCAGGGCACAGCTCCTACAGACTTGCTTTGAAGCCAAGTCTTGCTATTTCCCACTTTTGTTCCTAGTCCATCTTCTCCCACTCACACACCTCAGAAGGGAGCTGACAAGAGGCCTTGAAGATCCTAGAGGATACTCTATGTAGTATGTGACAATGGAAAATAACAAGCTACATTAACCAGAGTTGGTACCCCATTTGTGGGTACCGGCAGAGAGCAGCATGCAATTTGATATGAATTTTAGCTGAAGCCATTTGTTGGGTGAAATCACACAGATTCTATACCTTTATTACTGAAAACATGGCAAGCTAAAACACTGCTAATTGGCTACACACACTGTTCACACCACACTGATTGGTTAGTGACTATAACGAGTTCTGATAGGTTTTATCTTATAGCTAAACATCCTTAGTTTACCTTTGATGCCTGAAAGCATCCACACACCTGCTGTTCTGACCCTCTTGTTATGGTTGGTTCCTAACATGTTCCGTTACTCCCAAATACCTTCCCATAACTGCTTCTTGGTTTAGGGCAGCCTGTACCCCTATCAACAAGGCTGCTGTGTTTTGAGAATGTGATTATTAGGATCCTCTCAGCATAAGTCACTTTTCCTTTCTCATGGGAACAGAGGAATATTGTCAGGGCCTAAATCAGGAGAAGAGAGCTAGGCCACTAGCAGGCCTGCTGTCCTCCCCAACACCCATTTAGCTTCTGTCAACTGAGAAGTAATTAATGCATTAATTAAAACTTAACACGTAAAGGAGATAAAGGCAAAGTTTCATGCCAACCCCATCACTCCCATTGCTATCAGTGAAGTGTTCCCATCTGTGATCTGGAGGCTGAGAATTCCTCTTACTGGCACCATGCAGAGAAAGGAAGTGAACAATAACATTTACTTAAAGGCATTTTAATACACAAGTTCCAGAAGCTTAACTCCTTATAGCAATAAATAGCTTCTCCTCCATTCCATTTTTGTCATACTTTATGTCTTAGTGAAGAAAGAGAACAAAAAACACTCCAATATTTTTTGGCCTGGTTCTGATCTCGTTTGGCCAAGGATAAATTTGGAACAACTTAATTAAAACTGCAGAGTTACCCTGAAGTACAAAACTGTCTCAGCAAACTTGAACAGGTATCTCCAGTTTTATCTGCTGCAGGAAAACAAAACAAAACCCTACTTTTTTCACAAAACCTAACTTGTGTAGCCTTCATGAAGCAGCCCTAGAACAGCTGTATTGCAAAGATCATTGAATTTTATGTTATGCCAATAAGCTGCTGTTTAAAGAGCGAAGTTGCCTGGTTATTTAGCGTTCATGCCACTTCTGTGAGATAGCTGAATTTAGAAAGATTTCTAGAAAGTAAGAGCACAAGCCAGCAGTGGAGCTCCAAACCCCACTTCCCTGGGAGAACACACTGCGAGATACACAAGGGTGCTGCTTCAAGGCCCAAGTTGCCCCCATCTCCAGAAGACTGCAGACATTGCAACTGGCAGCCTTCTTGAAGAGAAAATGGGCAAGAGACAAATGAGAACTAACCTAAATTTCTGTCTTGTAAGATTAAGAAGGCTTTGTACTTAGACTGGATGAGATTAATTGGCCAGATAAGCAGATGCTATGTTTATCCTTTCCAGAGAATTTCTTTTGTAAGGAGACTCACCAAGCTTTCATACAAGGTCTTTTATTCTGCTCCCCCTTAGCCTTTGTCACAAGTACAACCCTGCAAACCATGGTCTGGTGAAACAGCAGTGTAAAGTTTGATCTAAGGCTGCATCTGGCTTTAATAACATTTTCATAATACGGCGTATGCTCAAGTCTGATTCAGCAACATTTTCTTAGATTTTTTTTCTTTAAATAGCTGCTATCTTTTCTGTTTAACATACTCATTTATTTATTTTTCTGTTCAGACACTTTTTTTTTTGATGGATAGGAAGACCAGGCGAATCAAACAGTCTGTTCCAACATCATAGTCATCCCACTCCCTTGATCACTAGATACTTGCTTTGCATTCACACTGAAAGACAAGATCTAGGGTGGGGTTACATTATGCTAGATGCCATGTAAATGCACAGGGGGTCAAGGGCAGCTTTTGCATAATTTAAAACCTACTGCATCAATCCAGAGTTCCTTCCACTCAAGCTGGCTCTTTTCCTGGGGACCTGGAGTTAAAGCACGAGATCACAAGCTGCAAAAGCTTGGCTTTGCTTTAGAGTACACCCAGACCACAAACACAGTCCCATGCAGAGATATCAACTCAGCTGTGTGGTTGCATAAATACCCAACAGTTTTCATATCAGTAAAACAAGAGTAAACACTGTTCCTGTCTCTCAGGTTTGTCCAACTTCCAACTTAATTGCACAGCTGCTCTGAGTAAGACAGCTTCATATAAAGGCTCAGCTTGGTACACAGTGGAGCCCTGTTTCCAGTGAGAAGTTATACTGATTTGAAATAGGGCTTTGGGCAACTAAGGAATGAGAGAAAGAGCAGTAAAGAAACAAAATTTTTAAAAAAACCCAAAAACCAACAAGAAAAAACCCCCCAAACTAACCCACCATTGTAAAGGTGTGTAGGCACATCTGGAGGGGACATGCTCGTAATGATCTCGCCAGGCAGTATTTACAGGGCTGCCTTCAAATAGATACTGCAACAGAAATGATCCTGAAAAGGAATTCATGGGCACAAACAATTCCCTCAAGAGACAGGTAAATCTGGGGTGGGGGCAAGGCTACCAATAGCAGCACGTCAGGTGGTTAACACTGGCGTGGCCAAAAGCAAGTAAGTCTCTGTCATTAAAAGAAGAAGTTGATTGAAAACTACTTGGTAGTTTCAACAAAATAAAGATGCCTCTGTGATACATCTGAGATCTCTACTAAACTGCTTTTATAACAAAAGCCATCAGCCCAAGCAGTCTTATTTTAGCATATATGTAACTGCACGCTGTGTCACAAACATCTAAGTGACAAATTACATTGCATCGTTGCAACAGAACATTCCTGAGATATTTATGGAGAGGGAAGTGTAACATAAGTTTTATTTTTTAATTAAATAACTATTTGAGATTTTTTTCCCCTCTAGTGTCCTTGGCTGGCAGATGTCTGCTTGGTTCAGTGTGCGAGGGGGGACAGGAAAAACAGCGCAAGCTGCATCATTTTTGAAATAAACAAATTTCTGATTGGACTTGAGCTCGTTCAGGAGAGACAGCTGCAGATAGAAACCCACATCTTAAAGCCTGAGGATGACACAAACTGCTCAGTGTCCTCAATAGAAGAAGATTTCCTCACAGCATCCGAGCACCTCGAGGATGACAATGACACTGATGAATATAAAACTGGTAAAAGCCACGGGACTGACCATAATTCTGCTATTGTTCATACTGCAAGACAGCCATGGCAGTGCTCACAGAAATTGCACTTTATGTTAATTCATGCATATATTTCCTTTGCATTTAGAAAATGGACAGACAGTCGTATTTTTAAAGACAAGGTTACATGGTTATGCAGTAGTTTTGCAGAACAGTAATGTGTTACACAATTATGCAGTCACTGATACTCTGCAAAAATTAATTTCTTTTTTCTTTTAATAGGTCATGAAAAATTAAGTGTTTCAGAAGCATCTTCAGATGTCAAAAAAATTAAAGGAAAGGGATTTGAAAGTCTCCACTACAGAAAATCCAGGTTGCCACTCATTCTGGAAGGGAGCTGCATTACTAAAGATAATGCAGCTGCTGGAGTCTGTGAAGCTGTAAGTGTTGTGTCTGAAGACAGCACCTTACAACCTGAAGATAAATCAGAACTTGAAATACTATGGCAAAAGGAATTAGCTGGAAGAGCTATTTCTTCCAGTAGTACTGCTAATTTGACTAGTGAGGCTGAAAATTCCTGCTCAGTGCACATGTTAGAAGATGTATCCTTAACCAAAATGGCTAAAGAGGAAATGGAGCCTCTGCGTGACCCAACAGCAAAACACAGCAGTAAGACAGACAGAGAGGATGGTGCAGGTATCAGGAAAAGTGATCAGCCCTTGCAAAATGAAGAGGAAACTACAGGTCAGTATGCCACAAATTTAGCAGAGTCTGTTTTGCAAGATGCCTTCATTAGACTGTCACAGTCTCCACCCACTTTCAGTGAGGAGGCTGCAGTCAGCATCTCCATAGGAAGCTCCTGTAAGCCAGATGACCTGTCTGCTCCCCGATCATGGAATGAACTTCCAAAGATCGTCATAGTGCAAAGTCCAGACACCTGTGAGAACGTGTCTGAGTGGCCAGGGTCTGCCTTCCCCAGCCTGTGCCACTGGAATGAATCAGAAAGTTCTGCTGAAGTTTCAGATTACTTTGAGGAAGAGCGTTCGAATGGACATGGCCAGAGTGCACTGGAAGTGGCGCTGGCTTGTGCAGCCACGGTCATTGGAACCATTTCCAGTCCCCAGGCCGCAGAAAAATTCCGACGGGATCAAGAAGCCGCCGACTCTAGAAGTAGCACAGTTGATAATGAAGAACTACACACAGCATCACCACAGCTACTTGATGACTGTGTTGGCACAGAATACTCCTTTCCATCTGCACTGTGTGGCATGACTCAAGTAGCAAGTGCTGTAGCTGTCTGTGGTCTGGGGGAAACAAAGGAAGAGAAGTATCCTGCAACTTCCACTGGACTTCTGTCTGCTGCTCAGACTTCTGCAGCCATTACTCTTCACTGCAGCATAGCTATAGGCAGCAGCATGGAGAAGCTAAATGACAGCATTGCAGAGGCACTGCTCAAAGAGGCATCGACAATTCTGACAAACCCCAACACGTACAGAAATGTAGGGCATTTTATGGAATCCATAAATGGAAAAATTATTGAAACAGCAGCAAGGCCACGGATTCCACACACTGATGAAGTAATCAGGGATGAACTTGCACAAAACTTATCCAATATTATTCTACGACATTCTATTGAAGAGGTTAGGAAGAAGAGGCAGCTACACCCCCCTTCAGAAAACAGCTCAAGCACACAAGACATTTTCACTGAGACTGCAAATGAGTTACTTTTTAATGTAATATATTTTACTTGCAAGAAGATGAATGACATAAGACAGGTTGAAGAGTGTTCTCCTCTCTTTCCCGAGGGCACAAAAGCAGAGAAAGTAACAAGAGCAGAAGGACGGTCAACACAGGCAACAGCCCATGAAACTTCACACAGCCCGCTTGATCACGCTGCTGTTAAGCCATATGGTGCATCCTGCAGCACTGGCTCTAACAATGATCTTGGAAGTGTCACAAACACTAGGAAAAGTAACGTAAAAGATGGAAATAACAGGGAAAATGCTGCACTGCATTCAGAACCAGTGAGTAGACCTACAGGTCATAATGCACTTGTTGCAAAAACATCTCCCAAGAAAAGATACCTGAAAAGAACCGCAAGAGACTGTTACAAAACCCCCAGTCAGGGTAACAATCATCAGAAGAAGAAAGACTACAGATCATTTTCCGACAGAGAAAATACCTTTGCTAGCAGTGAATGCAAGCATGGTGTTCAAGAACAGCTGTCTTCCAGCGCCACCATGAATACAGAAAAACAGGCCAAGCATAAGAGTGATGCTGTGCTAAATAACGATGTACAGGTTAGCTTGTCTTTATTAGGAAATCATGTCTTGCTTCCTTCTCAACCTGCGCTACAAGTGAAACATTCAAGGGATAAATATTGTATAACAGATTTTGCAGAAGAATTGGCAGAAACAGTTGTCTCTATGGCAACAGAAATAGCTGCCATTTGTCTTGAAAATTCAAATGGAAAGCAACCCTGGTTCTGTGCTTGGAAGAGGGGCAACGAATATCTGGTGACCCAAAGTTTATCATGCCGAACGATGAAAAGGAAGAAGGAAACTAATGGCTCAGTTGTTCGGAAGCACAGGGCACCCAGACTGAGTGAGATCAAAAGAAAAACAGATGAGCATCCTGAGCTAAAGGAAAGATTGATGAATCGGGTGGTAGATGAATCTGTAAACCTTGAGGACACACCAGATTCAGTCAGTATCTTTGCAAATGAAGTGGCTGCCAAGATCATGAATCTCACCGAGCTCTCCATGGTTGATGGCATCTGGCAGGGCCCAAACCACCCCAGGAATAGGCTGCACTGTGAAAGATGGAGCCGAGCCAAGGCCTCAAGCTGCGAGAGCATACCAGAGGAGGACTCGGATTCCAAAGCCTCTTTCAATACCCTAAGCCTAATGAGCACCTTTGGTCAGTCTGTGAGCCAAACAAGCTCTGTCTCAAAGCAGTCCAGTTGTGAAAGCATTACAGATGAATTTTCAAGATTTATGGTGAACCAAATGGAAAATGAAGGAAGAGGTTTTGATTTATTACTGGATTACTATGCAGGAAAAAATGCAAACAGCATCTTAACTTCTGCTTTGCAACAGGTAGCCAAGAAAAATGGTCATCTTAATGTAAGACCAAGTTGCCCATCCAAACAGTCCAGCACAGAAAGCATAACAGAGGAATTTTACAGGTATATGCTAAAAGAAATAGAAAAGGAAAAGAAAGATAACCTATCTTCCCCTTGGAACTCGAAGGACTGGTGTGGCAGCTTGCTACCACCCTCTCTACGACCACCTTTTTGCTTTAGACAGTCGTCAGTGCCTGACAGCAGATCATCAGGCTCTAGGCTAACAGTTAATGTCCCAGTTAAGGCCAAGTCATTAGATGGATTTGCTCACCATCACCAAGATTCCTTAAGTGTACAACCAGTCAGCACCGTGTCTTCTTCAGGTCTTTGCAAGTCTGACTCATGCCTATACCAAAGATGCAAGACTGACCAGATTACAGATATGTTGATTCACGAGACGTGGGCAAGTTCTATCGAGTCGCTCATGCGCAAGAACAAAATCATAGCAGATGAGGCAGAGCCAGAGCAGTTTCACAGTGATTCCCCACCACACGTGGAACAATATGCAAACAGACTGGCTGCCAATATTGTTGAAAGTGGTAAAAATTTAATTGTTGTCCAGCAGGATTCCTTTGACTATACAAGCCAAGAACACATGCTGGAAAGCAAGCATCCCACAAGCATAGCTCAGATTCAATCCAAACCCAAAAAGGAAGCAGTAAATTTGGGTGAGAAAAAAGAGTGTATGAAGAGCCCTGGACACCTCCCTGCAGGTCAGCACAGGGAAGTGCCTTTAATTCAGATAGAAACTGAGCAACGAGATGAGCCAGATAAAGAGTCCCTAACTCCATGCATCCCTTCTGGAAAGGAGCATCAAAGCAAAGAAAAACCTCCAGAACATGTGGTTTCCAGTTCGCTACTAAAAAGGTATGCATCAGATTGGTGTGTTACTGTGGTGTTTGCTTTCATTTCCCAGTAAAAAAGATTTTGGTATATAAGGAGAAAAAAAAACCAAACCCCAAACCCCACCACACCACCAAAAGCCAATGTTAGTTTAAAACAGAAGATAGAAGAATTTGACCTGTAGTTTGTCCATATAAATAACACTGTGTGTACCTGGAAACAAGACCAGGCTTCCAAGAACCTGAAGTTCAGCTTTGTGTTTACTGGCTGGAGCTGTAAGTGAAAAGCATTCTTTAGTGGAGGAAATAAAACAGTAATTAAAAGTACCCCTCACCTCCTTTGGCTCAAGACTACTCTGTTAAGAGCTTAGATGAGTAAATAACACTTCATTTCACGCAGTTTATCCTAGAGCCCTCCCCGCTCTCCTGCAGCTGTACCCCTTTTGGTGGCAAAGCTCCAGCTTGCTTTGGTTAAGGCAAAGTGTAATCCCTGCAGTATGAGAGCATGGTGCAAACGTAGAGGGTTGCTGCAAATGCTCCAAGGTTAAGAGCAAGGCTCTCTCTCAAGGTATGGCCTATTTTTAGCTATACTTCATCATATCTGTTACTTTAATGGTATCTAAACTGCCAATCACTTGGAGCATTGCAGCACCCCATTATCCCAGAGTGCCAGAAAGAGAGCAGGTGCTAGCGTTAGAAACCATTTTGCAGCTTGATTTGTTCTAGGCAGTGCTTTGCTTTGACTTTCGACAAAACTCCACTTGAAGTGGGAAAGCACGTACTTCCCTGTGTATGGCAGTAATTAGGTGGATAATTATCACAGTGTTGCTGTTCTTTCATAGTGACTTTCTGCTGCTAACCTTGCTCTTCCTTGGAGCACAACCAGCTTTTAATAAGATACATGTAGAAATCTGCCTGGCGCTCTGAAAGTAATTTCCAGACAGTTTGTGAGCCCTAGTAACAACTTTGCCTTTGATGCAGGGTTCCTAAAGTGGCTACAGGACGTTTAGAGCAATTGGATTAGTAGGGCAGAATTGGTGCCCAGAGGCTAGACCTCTCAGCTCTGAATCAGCCTGGCTCCATTTCCAAGCATCAGCTCCATTTGCAGCATACAGTGCAGATTTCCTTAAAGGAATCTCAAACAGAAGCCACACAAGCATGTGCCAGATGTGCTGGTACCCATACTAGGAGGTCAGAGCTTCCAGTGGTTCTTCACATGGATGTGGACCACTTGGGGCATGGCTGTCTGGACTGAATATAGGCTGAAATAAAACCATACATATATATTTATATATGTGTGTATATATCAGCACCAATTACTTTGATCCACTCCTACTGCATGAAATTGCTTGCTAGTATAGATACAGGGACATAGGACTGCAGGCACAATATCAAGCAGACATATAGTCAGTTAGAAAAATAAAAATACAACAACAAAGAGTTGTTCCTTGTACACAGGCAGGGCAGCAGACCCAGAAACCATCCCAACCCACTGACTGTTCAGAAGTTGGGAACTTCAAAGTATTGCTAGTCTGAGATGTAACCTCATAACAAATGAAACAAGACCCCCAAGTACCAAGTAACAGCCCCCACAAAAACCTGTCATGTTTTGGACCAAGGTGCTCCCTGCCCTGTATTAAAAATTCAGCTAACACCACTACCCTTCATCCTGTCTGCACAGCGCCTTCATGTTACTGCAGATGAAGAGCTTTGTACCCAAGGGGTCAGGGATGATGAATGCAGTTATTTGACAGATGTTGACTGCCTGGTAGAGCAGAGGCCCTCGGGCAAACAGGAGGCTGCATCCCTATAACATAGATGCAGCAACTTCTCTGTTGTCTTGACAGTGAGAGCACAGGAGGAGATATCCACAATGATACTGTCTCAGTATATTCTTAATCAAGTTAATTACTTGAGAGCAATGGAATTTGTGGGTGATCTCTTGCTCTAACTGAAGGCAGGGTGCCTCACCTGTAACTATAGCTAGAGGTTTGAGAACTTCTAGAGAGGCATCCTGCGGAGGATTGCCAGGACACATTATATCATTCTAAACATAAAGTTACAAATGCAGACCATCCAGTAAATATAACAAAATATGCTTTACTTTAATTGTTATTCTGTCACTGCAGTGATATAATTAAGTCTTTATTATCATCCAAAAAGAGGGGAGTTTGGATTATTATGTACTGCATACCAAAAGTGCCACAGTACGTCTCACAAAGCCCAGCTTGCCTCTGAAAAGTTACTGTAAATATAGGGGGGTTTGTGTGATACGTCAAGCATGCAGAATTATAAAACATGTTTCCCTAAGCCCTGTGTTTTTAAGCTTGGCCTGGGCTCCACATTCAGTCTGGTTTCTGACCACCTACCTGGAAAAAGAACTTGGTCCTTCTCCAGCCTAAGCAGCAGAGATCCTAACAAGCACAGAAGACCAAGAGTCATTAGTGCTTCCCAACCCGCAGTACTTTCCTGCTGTTACTTCTACAACATTAGCAGAGTAGAAAACCCTGGCAATAAACAGTCCACCCTTCAGCAGGACAGGGATTTAGCCCCAATATGTATTTTCAAGAAGTGCTGTCATTCTGCACTGGCACATCCCACATGTTCCAACCCCTGACTGACTGAAGCACACTGAGCAATAGGCCTAGGCAGGGAGCAGTTCTTCTTCGTACAAGTTAAACCTTTTCTGTGCTGCTCATAGCAGTGATCCTTATTTAAGAGCATCTTGGACCATATGTTCAACTGGACTTAGCATATAAATTATAAGCTTATCCATTCTCTTGCACCTGCATAATTCTGCAGCTTGGTTGATTTTACTGAGCAGCATTGCCTGAAGATCAGTAGTACCTGCTTGTTTACCCTTATTACAATATCAGTGTGCCTTCCTTATCACCCTACCAGCAACAGTCCTCAGAGCAGACCGGACGCTGAAATCGTAGGAGACACAAAAACAGCTGAAGAATTTCCAAACCACCTCAGCAGCAGTGAAGAAAGCACTGGCAGCTGGTCCCAGCTAGCTAACGATGAGGACAACCCTGATGACACAAGTAGCTACTTACAGCTCAGCGAGCGATCCCTGAGGTACTCATATTGTCTGTTCTTAGTAATCAAGAAAGCTAGTGATTTGACTACCATGCATCTGGAATGAGGGTCAACAGTCAGAATGCTGGAAAGAAAGCACATGACAGAGTTCTTGTCTGCATTATTTTTAAAAGCAAAAAAAAAATGAGCCACAATCTGGTTCTCAGTCAGGTCTTTTTATTGGTGAGCAACTAGAATCAGACAAGGAAACACTTCCTGGCACCATTCAAGTGGCTCAGTCCTACAGTGAAAGGACTATCAGACAACCTAATTGCTATGGCCTTGCCTTTGATTTACTTGCTCCTATTTGCATAATGTTTATTTTGGTATCTTTTTAGCTGAGATTGATGAGACTGCTATTCCCACCATGTATCTTAGAGCGGAGACAGAGCCTTAGACTGGCCCAAGGGAGCAGATCAACAGAGGATGGCCAAGCTCCCCCGAGCAGGCATAAATTGCAGAGCTCCCATTGCAGCGTGCTGCTTTTTTGTTCCTATTCAAGTCAGGACATGTGTTTAAAGATGTTATCTAGTCTTTAGAGTTTATATCAAGCTATGTTAGTTTGATTTCAGCCCTTTCACAAATGCAAATTGAGCAAGGTTCCTCTTGGGTATTAAGATGACAAGGAGGGAAAATACAGTATGGTAATGAAGCAGGGAAGAGAAAGAGCCTCTGTCAGCACTGTTGGCTCACTGAAAAAATTCTGAAGAAAACTTATCTGTCAGTGTGGGTGAACATTCATCCCAGTACATTGTAGTATCAACCTTTAGCAAGCCCTTTGTCTGGGAGAGCTGATGCATCATGCCTTTTGGCTCTGCATGGAAACAGTCTGAACACATGGCGTGCTGACATGGACTCAGGAAAACCCGATGGCCAAAGGAACTGTCTAGTCAATCCTTCTGACAAGAGGAAAACTGCTATTAGTTGCTTTTCAGTAGAAAGCTATTTGAGTTGACTGGCCACACAGAACTTGTTTGTGCTAGTTAACTTGCAGCCAACAAGTTCACAACTTGTACGTGAGGCTGTTACAGTATCTGCATAGACATTCACTGCCAAATTTACAGTGATGTTCTCAAGCAAACTGGTACCAGTTTTTCCAAACACTGTCAGATGTAATACTTCATTCTTGTGAGTAGGCCAAAAAGAATACTATGTATTAGTGGCCCCAATGACCAGTGGCTTTCATTAAAATCTAAGTCTTTCAGAGTAGTCCGAAACATAATGGGCGGTCACTGTACCTGTGGGTTCCATCAGATTCCTGATAGTGTTTGAGGTACGATGCAATACTCTGAAGCTGCTGCTGGTTACAGGCATGGAGTTACCAGCAGGTAAGTCGTATGATGGTCAAGCAGCTGCCTTGCTATATCTCACCATGTTCAGAGGTATCTGAATCTCTGCAGGTTTTTTTCCAGGACATCTCTGCACCTGACAAACCTTCTTGTCAAGGAGTTATGCAGACTGTTTTTTTGTTTAAGGCCAGATGCTCATTGCAGAAGCCATTCACAAAAAGATAGTCCACTTTTATTTTTACCTGCATCACTTGATACATGCTCCATTTAGAACTATTTTGATAAAAGCCTCATTATTTTGAGCAGATTAGTGTGCTTCGTTCTGGGAACCACTTGCTGAGGGTATCTGATTTTATGGAACTCTGCATAACAGGACACAGCCTCCTCACTTTGCTTTGTACGTGAATAAATTAAGGGAATAAAATGATGTATGGAGACATGTTCAGTGCAGCTTGGCACTAATATTTAAACTTTTGCTTTGTCAGCAATGGCAACAGCAGTACAACTAGCAGTCTTGGCATTATGGACCTGGAAATTTATCAGGAGAACGTGCCATCTTCTCCTATGATTAAGTAAGTAGTCACTGGAGTGAGACTTGATGTTTAGTCTAATTTTAACCGCAAATCATTTACACCATCTAAATTGTGCCAAGCCCTGCTTTGCACCTGCTGCTGAGCCTGCCGGTCGCTTCAGAAAAAAGCATATGCAGGTGTCTGTGCAGAGCAACAGCAGCAGACAGTGAAAGACTCCAGGAAAGCCCCCCCCCAGGTGGATCTCTCAAGGGAACACGAAACTACCAACCACTCTGCCTGAAAGATACTTTTCTGCAGCATCGGTTTCCCAACGTGTGAACTTTGTTCCCCTCAATAATTTCAAATATTATCAAAACTTCACTGTAATGGCAAGAAGGCCAAGCAAATAAGGATCAATTCAGGTCAAAGGAAAAAATGTGATAGCATTCTTTCCAAGACCTATAATGTTTTTTCCCAAAGTACATCTTACATGTTGCTTCTAGACATGTTTCTACTGAGCATGCAGTAAAATTGTTGAGAGATGTGCAAGTACCTGCCTAAAGATTCTGGTACCCTGAAACCTGGTGTAGCCTGCCAGCTGGCAAGCATCTCGATGCAGTCAGGGCAGGGCCACTGCAGAAGCATACGGACTGTCCATCACACATGAAACATGGGAACTTTGTAAAGTCTGTCACCTCAGAAAAATAGTTACTATACTACCACTGCCCTGCTTTCAAGAAGCTTTTTCGTAAGTCTGGGCATTTATATTTCTTTAGAGTTACAGGCATTCTCTCTCACCTGCCAGTTTGGAAACTAACCTTGTTAAAACATTCTTCACAGCAGGCAGTGATACCTGCTACAGGCATGCCTAAAGATGGCCCTTCTCACTACCCTTTCCAAGGACCAAAGGGGTACATTCCTGACTCCCCTTGTCAGCTTTCAGGAGCTATTCTCAGGTGTTAGCCAGTAAGCATGAGAAGTTTGTAATTCCACAGATCAAAATCAAGGAACAGAATACATCCATATTCCAACAGAAAACTGGAAAAAACCGTGGTGGGAAGGCAGTTATTAAGCACCTATGGCAAACCATATGTTGCATGCTGCTATTTTATTCTTCCCTCTTACACCACGCAGTAGCCAGCTCATGAGTATATGTAATCTTGATTCTTTGAAGCCCCGGGGGAGATTCTGATATCCTGTGAGCAGGGGCGGTAAGAGTCGCGCCCTCCCTTCTTGGAAACAAAGCCTTACCCTGGCAGCATTGCCCCCACTGAGGGCAGAATGGGGCACTCTGGAAATACATACCAAAGGCAATAGCTGTGACATCAGTAGTCAGTTGGCAGTCTCCTGCCACATATTCCTGTGTTGAGAACATGAAAGAGAAGCAGTGGCCAGATGCCTGGAGTTGATTTCTGTTGAATTTCACTTAGTTTAAGGAGTAGATGATACCTCAGAAACTAAGAAATTTGGAATTTTTTTGTGAAGTGTAAATGGAATTTGGAATTTGTTTATCCAAACCAGCAGTAGTTGAATTCATTGATAGTTATGGTCCTATCTATGAAAGATAAGACCGGAAAGCAGGACTGGAAAAGATTCAGCCAGGGAGTTATTACAGCAAAGAGCAGACATGGGAAGTTCAGTATTTCCCCCAGGTTATGAGATTTGCTGTGTCTTTCCATAATGTCATTTGTTTGTCGTTATGTAAACTGTAAAGATAGACAGATCCTGGTGAAATGTAATACACAGTGCAACCTGTACAATACTTCATCCTATTACAGGACTAATGTTGTGATTCCCATAGCTTTTCCTGATTTACAGACTAAATGAATGAAATATATTCAGCCTTTTATTAATTCATCCTATGTAACTTTTTTCTTGCAGTTTTCTAGGTCTTACATTGAGGGAGAAGTTTATCCATTGTGAAGCAATGTTGTAGACTGTTCCTAAATATCACTAATAAGCTTTGTTGTTGTTTGTTTCTAAGTGAACTAGTAGAAGAAAAGGTTTTCCTTAAAGAACAGGCAGAAAATACAGAGGGTAAGTGGAACCATACCAATTCAAGCCTACAATTAGAAGTTAACACACATAATTGCACAGTAACTGGTGGGATTATTTTTCCAGAAAGTACTTCTGGGCTTTCAGTGGGAACAGCCAATTGCCAAAAGGACCTACTGGTGATAAACTTTGATCTGGAACCAGACTGCCCAGATGCGGAGCTGCGAGCCACCTTGCAGTGGATAGCTGCTTCTGAACTTGGAATTCCAACCATCTATTTTAAGAAATCTCAGGAAAACAGAATCGAAAAGGTACTGTTTATAGCATTGGGCATACTGTTAATTCATTTTAATCACGGTAGCCGTTAGAGTTTATTGAAGTTACTGAGCTTAAAACCAGATGTAAAAGCATCTTCATGATAGCAATACTACTGTTTGTAACTGAAGGTGAGAAGAGAATTAAACGTGTCCAAGGAACGGGCCTCACCACTGCCCAGGTGTGCGGAGGAGACTGACTGCAAACTACAGATAACCTGTGTTAGCTCAGGTTCAGTCTCACAGAACAGCACAACGAGGTGCTTGTGCCAGAGCTGACTGAACGTTGGGAGGACAGGAAGGTTGGATCTATCTGTGCCAGCATATCCGTGTATTATTGCTGCCCTAAGACACAGCTTTAGCCCAGGCAGCAACCAACCAGCATTTCCAGTGGAGCTGTAATTTTATCACACACCCACTGACTGGAAAATTAGACTGACTGACTGAAACATTTTGCATCATTTTATGGAAGTTATGAAGTGCCTCCCCTGCCGTAGCAATACAAAAAGCATAGCATGGGCCAGTTCCCTTCGCTCCTGGTCACAGCCTCTGCCAGCACCAACTTGAAAGCAGGAGTCTGTTTCCAGAGGGAGGCAGGCAGGCACTGACGGCCAGCACTGAGCAGCTTTCAGAGGTGTCTGTACAAGCCAGAGCACCAGGAGCAAGACTGAAGCCCACAGTGGCCACAAGAAGTGCAGACTGTTTCTGTTCCTGAATGACTAGTCGGTGCTCCATTGCAGACACCTGAATGATTAGCATCTGGTGGTGTCTGCAATGGAGCACTGACAACTTACTGCATTTTGGGAATAACCAGCCTTTTCCAAGGTCATCAAGCCCAAAGGGTAACTGAAAGTGTCATAGTATTCAAATCAATTAATGAAAACAGTATTACAAATCAGTATTTTGGTCTCTTAAAATAATGTCTATGGGAAGATCATTTTGAGTAGCAGAGATATTGTTTGATTTTCTTGAGTACATGCATTTGGGAATCATAAACATCATTTAAAATGCATTCAGCAGCAACAGTCCAAATTGCATCTAATTAAAGAAACAGCTGTCAGCTTTACCCATGTGCTTTGGCAAACAGTTAATTCAATTGCAAAAATACACTAGAGAATAATGAAGCACATCCTGCCTACAACAGTGCTCTTGGAAATCGCATGCCTATTAAATATCATTAAAATACATATTAAAAGTTTAGGTTTCAGTATGTAAATAGCAAACAGCTACACTAATGGGAGATACTCAATATTTTCGTGGCTGGTTTAAAACTGGAAATGTAGAAGGAGCAAGTTAATTGGATATTGATTGTGAAATTCAAAGAAATGAAAAGCTTTGATTTTCATTTATGTGGTTCAGAAAAA
This sequence comes from Laterallus jamaicensis coturniculus, assembly GCA_022605575.1. NCBI lineage: Eukaryota > Metazoa > Chordata > Aves > Gruiformes > Rallidae > Laterallus > Laterallus jamaicensis. Next base: position 383,844 of record JAKCOX010000015.1, read on the forward strand.
AATGGGACCAGATGTATGACCCTGTGAAGCCCATTATGAAGTACAAAGTGGACAAAATTCAGGATTATGTACAGCTGCTTAAGAACATGTATTTAACCTCTGGTTTATCTGGAGGTTAAAAAAACCCATCAAATATAGATCCTCTCTGCAGTTGAACCACAGTTGTGGCAAATGTCTTCATGTGACAAGCTTACCCAGAATTCCCTCTCACGAGTACTATGAGAATATTTAAAAAACTGTGGGATGCGTATGAGGAAATACAGCAAATTAAGCATAAATCAAAATACAGCTAAGGGTAATGAAGAGTGTTGTGGGGTTTTTTTCTTTAAAATGGATAGTCACACTTTCACTGTTTGACAGCATACGTTCAATAACAAGGAAATTTGTGATGCCTTATCAAGCTTGCTTTCACTGTTCTTACTTCCATTGCAATAAATAATTAATGAGAGCAGCTAATTTAGAAAATATCCCAGTCTTTGGGGAGCTATGGAACTTCAGAAATTATGGTTTAGAAGCACGAAGAACCTTTATGTTGCTGTGTGGTGAAGTGTGTCCAGTCCCTCATACAGCATCACATGTACAAAGGATGGTCTTACGGTAGTGTTTGTGTAATTCAGTTAACAAAACCCCAGCCAAAGGTCAGTCAAACCCTAAGCGTGTTTTGTTTTGGCTTTTCTGTTTAGTTTTTAGATGTTGTGCAGTTAGTTCAACGGAAGTCCTGGAAAGTGGGAGATATCTTTCATGCCGTGGTGCAGTACTGCAAGCTCAGCGAGGAGGGCAGAGCCATGACACCAAGCCTGTTTGACTGGCTCCTCGAATTGGGTTAAGAAAGTTCACTTGTTCAGCTTTTTTGTTTTATTCCTGTTTAAATAAGCAGTGGTTTGTGTAACGCTCCAATTTCTGAACATCACTGAATGAGATGAGCAAAGATGTACAAACTGCACAGAAACAGCACACGTCTGTTCCACAGCCAAACAAGGAGCAAAGTGAAACCAAGGTGTATTGTATCTGTCTGTACCACAAGGGACTCCTGAGGTGTTATGCTATAGGATGTACTGTACAAGGAGGGGATGGATTCTTAAGCCTTGGAATCAACGGACTACACAGTAAAGGCTTAATCAAGTATCTGTTATGTTCCATTTTCATCAGTTTCATTAGATCCATCAGCTAAAATGGGATAGCACGCTAATTTTCAGTTCTGAGACACCAGTATTTGTACAGCTTACGTATGAGTACCAGGTGTGTTCCGGGGTGCTAGGACACACACACGTCCTGGGATGACTGGACACACACATGTCCCTAGACAAATTGTTTGGGTTTTTTTTAAATTCCCATATGCTGCTAAGGGGTAAAGATCTTCTGAACACTTCACACCTTTGCAGTTACACAACACAGTAAAGAGCTGCTGAAAACACATTTTAGTTTCTTTTCCTGTGATTATTTCTCTTCGAGGCTGTTCCCCAGCCCCGTCTGCTCCTCAAGGAAAGGAAGCCCAGCCTCTCAGTTATTTCCCTCAACATCTCTTTCCGTGTCACATGGAGGCAGCGCAGTTCAGCATAGCTACCCCAGAGCACAACTCCAGGGAGGGCAGCACGCAGACAGACCCTGGGCAAGTCATTCCGCCTCCGTGCCTCAGTGTTCCTACCTGCTAAGAGGGAGTAACGATAGCACGTTTCTTACCTGAAGTGCTTCTATTTAAAGCACCATGTAACCTGCTACCTATCAGTTAAAAACAGTGAAAGAAGTACTATTTTAATTTTACTTTACTCAAATAAATTGTTAATAAGACAAAGAAATGCCTATCTGAAAAGAGTACCATCTCATAAAATCTTAATTTTTTGTAACAAGGCAAAATGATTGTTAAAATTTCAGCATATTTGTTCCTTTTGAATATAAACTTTTGGACTACAGGTGATAGTTCGCACTACTATAACATATCGCTGTTTGATAAGATACACTACAGTATCATCTTGTTGAGATGATCTGTTAGTATCATGTACTTCATGATACGTTCTCTTGACTCTGCCAAAGAGATTGGTTTTGAACTTAAAGGCACATATATCTTACCACATCGCAGCTCTTCTGCTGTTTGTTTCTTTGAAAATACTTTTCTTTCATCTCTCCCTGCCCCAAATGGCATAATAGAAAGCCTGCCTGCTTTTCCCAGTAAAATATTTAAGAGATGTTTATTTTCCATATAACAGTATATGCTCCTGTAATATTTCTTGAAAAAAACCCTATCCTTTTGCACTAAGTATTTTTGAAAATTTTAAAGTAGTTTTAAATAATTTATGAAAAAGAGCCATATTCACAATTTTCTCTTTAAAACCATTCCTAAACTGGCATGATTGCATCACTCGTTTGTTACAAAATACAAATTGTTAGCAAATCTAAATCCAACGTGGAACATCAAACAAGATGAGTAATTCTACGTCTACTCTGCAGTATGTACACAACAGTGAAGGTCACTTTACTGTCAAGATAAAGGTCGATTGTGTGTGTACGCTGAAGGTAACTGTGCGGTCACTTGCCCACTTGGAGACTTGTTGAACATCCCTGACTCCCACCCATGAGTGGCAACTCTGAGTGCTCAGCATCTCTGAGGCTGCAAGTTAACAAAAAGCACCGAGTGTTACAGCGCTTTGGAGTTCATAAATGGGAAAGTGTATTTATTTTTAAACTCAATACAGTTAGTTGTCAGTATACGATTTTTTGCTGTGATAGAATAAATGTTTACTTATCCTACAAAGCACAAATTCCATGACAGAGTTGTAACAGTGTGATGCAGATTCTCTGTACAGTAGTTCTTAATGTTGCAGTTTATTCGGAAATAAATTTATGTTACCACACGTGTCCTGTTTGCCTTTTTTGACCCATTAAACAATATTTGCTTGCCATCCCTGTACCTTCTCAAAACTGGGCTTCCACATGAAAAAATCTGGCCTGTGGCCCCATCCAAAAGAAGTCAGAGCAAGCTCCAGGTACTACCTAAGTCTCACACAGAGCTGCACGACAGGCAAGCACAGGATGTCACCATGAATCCTGCACTTTGAGTTTCAAACTGTCAGGGAAAAAAACACCCCACTGCTCCACTGAGCCCCTTAATAAATAAAACAAACACCAGCTGAGGAGGAAAACACCTCCGTACCAGCCAGTTTAGGAACCTGAATTCAAGGCTGAGCCATTCCTAAACCTTCACCAAGTATGAGGAAAAACATCACACAACTACTTCCAATTGTTCAAACCAGTCTCCTGAGGAACAGGTCCTCAGAAAGCAACTTGCAGCTGTACAGCATTTAGCAGGACAGACTGCTAAATTAGACAGCTGGACCATCAAACTAATTAAAACAATTTGCAGTGAAAGAAGGTCTGGCTGACTGATGGATACTGAGCTCTCCTCCCAGCTTCAGCTGAAAAACACACAGTAAAGCACAGCAAACTGGAAAACACAGCCAAGCAGGATACATTTCACATCCTTCCACTAACTGCCCAGGAAATGTAAGGGATTACATGGAGGCGAACAAGACGTTCTCACAAAATGCCACCTTTTAAACACAAGTGGGTATGAGTATTGCTGTCCTCACCTACTCAGAAAAGAAATTTAATATCAAGAGGTACAAAAAGCATGCATCAAGAGGCCAAGTACACATCGTGTACTTGCATAAAAATCCTTGTTCTCTACTCTGAAAACACGTGTTCTGTCCTGGGGATGTTACGTGGTACAAGCTAAGGGCTTCTTTCCCAGAAAAACAAACTTGTGTGTTCCCAGAGGTACATACTGAAGGATTCAGACACTTAAAGGACAGCAACAATACAGCAAATCTGGTTTCCATTGTGCCAGTCCTTACTGGACACACTCAGGAGCCTCCTGAGGTAATCCTCTTTCACAAGGTCACAGTGAATCAAGCTTGCCAGCATTTCAGGATGATGCTGAAATCCATATTCCACTCCAACTACCCAGTGATTAAAGTGGCAGCTTGGAGAGTGTAAGGAATGTGGAAGCCAAATGGTTTTATAAGATTAAAAAGCACCAGACAACGGAGTTGGAGCTCACACAGGATTTTTTTGATTGTGGGGACTGAAGTGGAGGTAGTAAAAGGGATCAAGATGCTGCCAGAGACACAGAAGGGTTTCAGGATGATACATCTGTTCAGCACACTCCTAACTAAATACAGTTAAATCCACACGTGGGTAAACCATGGTGCAGAGAGCATCAGCACGTTCATACCGTGATACCAAGTACTACGGATATTCTCCTGAGACACCAAGCCAGCACACTTCGCAGCAGCACTGTGAATCCAGGGAGAGGCTGAAGTAAGAGCTCAGACAGCTGACCAGTCCAATGCTCAGTCTGTGAAACCTCAGCTCAGAGTTTTGCATAAAAATAGGACAAGAGCTCAGAGCCAAAAGGGTGCTACAGATGTGTGATTCACTGAACCACTAGCATGATATATGAGAAAAATTGTAAAGGAAGAGGCATGAGAAAATAACCCCAGCTGAAAGCACAAAAAAAAAAAAATCTTCCTAATTACAGTCTGAAGTTTGGTTTGGCTTTTTTTTAACTTTGTGATGGTCACACAGCAAGTGAAATTTCAGAATTTACCTATGCAGCAGTGTTTATCAGCATTTCATTACACTAATTTTCCTCCATTTTTGTCAGCCAGAAATCCCCCACATCACACCAGTACTTAAGGGCACAAACCAATCTAAGGGCACTGAACAGTTGCACAAAACACATTGTCCTTCCTGCCCCTGCCCCACAAAAGCAAAAGAGCTCACCAGGGCCACATCATTGCAAAAGGCAAGAGGAAACACCACAAGCATTACCGTGACGTTAATACCAGCCACCTTGTCTACTGGTGAAGGTTTAATTTTAAATGATCTGCGGCGCACGGGCTAGCCCTCCCACAGCACTACTTGAAACAACCAGGATATTTAGCAAGTGATGACAGGAACCTCTGTTTCTTTGATTAAACAGAAGAGATACCGACAAGAACTCTGAGCCAGTCAAAGCACATTAGCATCAGTAACTTCCTATTAAATTTAATAACAATTAAAAGTCAAGCCACCCAGAGGTACACAATATAAACAAAATACCTTCAAGTTAATTCTCCACTGCAGAGAATTCTTCCTTTCTTCCCTCACTCAACACAGATACTTTGTTCAATCCTACACTCTTCACCTCTTCATCCTTCTTCTAAGGCTTCAGGAAGAGACCAGTTGACTCTGCTAATCCTCTCTAAAGAACAACTGCAGTTTCAGGTGCTCTGCTAGGAGGTGGGGAGAGCTCCACATAGATGAAACATGTTGGCAATTTCTGGCCAGAGGCAAACCTGGACCAGACCTCACTGTGCGGGTAAGTAACTCACAGGAGTACCTCATCCACTTTGGTTAACGTTGTGATCCTTAGCTCCAGACTTTGTGGTGTAGAATTTGTTCATGCCTGCTGTAATTTATTTTTTTTTTTAACCTCAGATAAAAATGGGAGAATGAGAGCTGAGCAGAAAGGAATGGAATGAATGCAATGATGTGGGCAGGTAGGGAAGGGGGGTGAGTGGGAGTTTAACTACAGCATGTATGCAATAGTTAATTGCAATGCCATTCGCAAATGGTTGTTGGTTTTCTCCAGAAATACCAAGTGACATACTAAGTGACACTGTAGTACAAGTGCTGAAACTGGCATTTTAACTCAAGATTTTATTTCACAACAAAATATTAATACAGATGTACATGGAGCCAGGGCATAACAACCCTTTTCACATCTGATGGTATTATAATGCTGTGGGGATTTTATTAAAGGGTTACAAGTTAAAAATTATGGGCAAAGAAACGGGGCTGTCCTGATGGATTCATTCACACTAACCATGATTCCTCTCAGGTGACAGATCACAGTACCAAGCTCCTCTCTGTGGTACCCAGTGAAGAGGCAACACACACAAATCAAAATACAAGAAAATATCCTATTTAAACGTATGAAAAAACCCACAGCTTTTTTTTCTGTAAGAGTGATCCACCACTAAGCAGGATGTCCAGAGAAACTGTGGAGTCTCCGTCCTGGAGATGTTTAGACTCACATCAGTCCTGGGCAGCCTGTTTGGCTGACGCTGCTCTGAGCAGGGCTGCGGTAGTAGAGACTCTGCAGAGGTCCCAGCCAACTTCTACTATTCTCTGACTCCATATCTGCCAGACATCAGCAAAGTCAAACCTATCAAAATCTAGAGAACCTTTCTACTTCAGCACAGCTGAAGTTGATCAAAGAGGGGAAAAGAAAACAGATCTGAAACACTGAGTTTATTGACTGTAAAACTCACAAAGTAGGCATATACCAAACTGGATCCTTCCCTCTCTTCGGTCAGTGCCATATTCTGCAGGTGTTATCCTTGCTCCCTAGTAATAAACACACATTGTGAAGGAGTTGTTGGCTGTATCACACAATTTATCCATTTTTGTTAACACCTACATCAACAATCTGTGCAGAACACCCAGGAGCCGGAGCAGGATTTTTCTGTCCACAACTAGCAGGAGCCAGCAGGAGCTACAGCAGGATTTTAGTGAGGCCATCCTGCAGCTCATATTTTGGCAGTGCAGCACAAAGACCAAAGCAATCAAAAATACAGTGTTCATGTATTTTCCCACTCCCACGACTTTTTGCCTGAATTAAAGGAAATGTGAACAGAGTTCAGCTCACAAGAGGTGTGCTCTGAATTAAAAAGCTTTGCCTTTTGTTCATCCTGCCTTCCCTCACTGCAACACATTGTGAGAAAACAGCTTAGTCTAGTCAGATCTGGTGCTAGTACATGCCCATAGGAGAGAAGGGAGGTATTGCCCCCATGCCTTTATACACATTTGTTCATGGCCCTATTCATTTAAGCCTCAAATCAAAAGTGAGCTTCTAGCTTTTCTTGGCCATATTTTAAGTCACTGCTGGTACCTGCATTTGGGATGGTACCCCAGGAAATTTTTCAGACTTCTTAGCCATAGCAAGATTTCACGTGTCTCTCAGAAAAATAAAAAGAAATGGAGTATATTAGATACCTGTAATGATGATATTGCCTTTGTAATTGAAAGCACAGGAGAATATCTCATCAGTATGGCCCTCTAATATCTGCAGGCAGTGTCCAGTAGCAACATCCCAGAGTCGAGCTGTTTTATCAGAGCTGGCTGTCAGTATATGATTGCCTCTGGGGTTAAAACACACCTTTAAAAAAATACAGAAAAGAGTTATATTACTTAGCAAGACAATATGCCTAGAAAAGAAACATATCTAGTAATTAAAAGATTAAAACAGAAGCAAAGAACTTTTGCATTCAGCTTTTCAACTAAAATTAAGGATAGTATTACAGTACAGTCCCCCTGGCAAACGTTTGTTCCTGGAAACTGTGTATGTGCGAAGGTCTATATACTCTGACCTTACTGTAGGATCAAGACTTGAGAAAATTATCCCCCCAATCACAGTTGCTCTACAGCTGTAACAATGTTATTTAAATATTATCATTATCCCAATGTAAAATTTATTTAACGTAGAAGTAGATAAAACATGTATAACATGTCTATAATACCCAAGCTCCCACTGAAGGCAACTTACTTTGTAGTAGCTCTTCATATCTGTTAAACATTCATTGCCAAAACTGCATGCATTTCCAGATCATCAGATATATTTTAATAGCACTAACTGGACAGTACCAGATAAATTATATAATGCAAAATTGCTTAAGTACTGAGGGCAAAATGCCTGTTCCCCAGAAATCAGATTTGCAAGTAACAACCTTCCCAAGCAGTCAAAGTTACACAAAACATCTGCAAAACCAGATTTAGCTTCTCAAAGTGGTCCTGAATGAGCAGACTGTCACTTCCAACAAAGAAGTCACACAAGAACTAAGGACCCTGATGGAAACTGTCCCTAATCCACCCACATGTCAGCATGTATTCAGACTGCCTTGTTATACAAGGGAATGTTCATTTAATAAAGGGAACTTCATCTCCAGACCTCTCATCTTAAATATTAATAATTGTACCACCTCATTTTTTAACAGTATTCCTGTGTCATGGAACACTGGTGGATTGGATGTCACATGTAATCAACTAAGAAAAAAGGTGCAAACCACAGTTTACCTTTACAATTTCACATTCATGCCCCTCCAGCTTTGCAATGCACTTCTTTGTTTCTGCATTATAGACTCTTGCTGTTCCTGTTGTAGTAGATTAGGAGCCATTTGTGATTGTTGTGCTTAAGAATGCATTTCAGTAATGACATATTAGTAAGGTATTAAGGATCTCATCCTCAGATTTGATTTCAAAAGAAATAGAAGACAATCTTCTTAATAGAAGAGACAGCTTCCTCAAGGATAAAGTATGTCAAAAAAGCTCCTATAAATGGCCACATAGAACATGGTCTAGTGAAGTCTGTAACATCAGAATGCATGTACAATATATTTAGAAAGCTTTCATTGTATTTCAGATATTCAATCTATTTAATAAACAGTTATATTTATTAAGCTATTGGTTACATTTCAGTAAGCTTTTTACATTGTCTTATATCTTAATTTAGAATCTACAGCAAACCAGATCCAAATATTTCCCCCTGTCCAGGCTGGTATCCTGTTTCTGAAAGTGCAAATCAAAACACTTAAGTATATAAAAATGATACTGTCATTATGCACTTTAATATAGCACTGTGAACACAAAAAACTACTTATTGCAATTCCTTCAAAAAATCACCATGCAAAACTGCTGCATATCAGCAACAAAACAAATTGGCTTCTTTCACTACCTCTCTATGGTGTATTCTCTTGCTGTGCATTTGGAAAACCTAGTAGCAAATCCACCATTAAAATTCCAACCATCTTTGTCATTTAAGCCTAGATGTGAGCCACCCAAATCAAACTTCACTCAACAGCTGAACAATTAGAATGCACTTCCAGCCACAAGTGAAATATTTCCCTACAAGCAGGAAATTAAAGGGGAAACATGTGTTGAGCTGATTGAGGTGTGAAAAGTAGGAGAAGTTAAGTTTAATGAGTCATGATACTCCTCTTTCATCAAGCTACATTCAAAGCAAAACCGAGGACAAAGGTGTTTTATGCTTTCACTGCAAGTAACTCTCCCCACTTACCATCAGCAGAGGCAGTTGCAATGAGCTGGCCAGCATAATCAAAACAGACGTCCAGTATTTCATTACTGTGACCTGTTAAAGTTGCTATTTGTGTCCCAGTCATAGCATTCCACAGCTGCATAGACAAAGGAGGATAATGGTTCTGCTTATTTTGACTAATTCATTTGACAGATATCCAGTAGATCCATAAAGCCTGTTCTGTTGCTGATAATGTATTAGTATGAAACCCAGATATAAATCAACAAAGAGTCACTGTTCAGTCAGTTTAATCCTTTTAAAATTATTATTATTTCAATGTATTGATTAAACAAGCATTAAATGTATATGTATTTATTTAACTGGACTTCACTGAAATGCATCAGCTTATAGGTTTTGCATTTAGCTTTAATTCTTTAATGAATTACATGTTCTAGTTTAAAATAATGCTCTTCCACTTACAAATGATGTATCAAGTAGCTGTATTCAGTATCACACTCGACTTTCTTACCATGCATGTTTTGTCCATTGATCCAGTGATAATGAGAGAACAGTCCCAGTTGAACTGTGCACTGCTTATCTCTCCCCGGTGTCCTATTAAAGTATGTAATAACCTACAAAAAGAAAATTTTACATTTTTAGTGTATATTTTGATATATGTGTATAAATCCCAAGTAAATTCATAAAATGGTATAGTTAAGGTGTCAAGTCTTCACCATTTTATCCATTAAAGCAATTAAGTGGAGCGGTACAGCTCATTTAGCATTCTAGCACTACATCAACTTCATTTTTTTCCTTTTTGAGACAAAGATACATTAAGGAATCAAACAGAAAAGTCCTTCTTTCTCTTTCAAAATATTTTAGTGAATGTATTTCCAGTGAAATGTGATGACTTTCCAGTGACAGAGACAGATTTCTCCTATTCATCTCATACAAAGCACATCCAACAAGTTTTTCTATATTAGTCTCCCATTATTGTACTTCACCAAACTGCCAGCAGTACACCTGTCTTGTGCAGCCTGCTCTAGGTGATCCTGCTCTGGCAGGGATGTTGGACTAGATGATCTCCAGAGGCCCCTTCTGAGCCCTACTGTTCTGTGATTCTGTGATCTTTAAAACTCCATATAATAAAAACCATTTATAAAATCCACTGAAGATCAAATGGAGCTTAATCAGATACTTAATGTGAGCGTGTTCCCAAATAACAGGCGAGTTACAGCCAAACTGAAATCTGGTTTCTAATCCTCATTAATCCTAAATTCTTTGCTGCATTGGGACTGAGAATACTAGTTCCATTAAATTCTTCAGCTCTAGCTAAACGCAGAAGGTACAATCAGCAATTATTAATTTTTATCATCTAATGGTCTATAAAGCAATGAATCCTAAAAAAAAAGATTAATTGTTATATATTAAAGCATTAGTAAACTAGGATATTATCATAATGCTAATATCACAGTATCATTAATAGAAAGCTGTTTTAACTAATGGACAAAGTAATGACTAGAAAAACAACTAAATGAGCATAAGTAGCTGAAATTTTTTATTTATCACATAAAATATATGAGTAGCTAAATTAATGCATATGCTAAATGAACAGCAAAGCAAAACTCCTGAGCAATTGAATTTTCTGTTTGTTTATGATAACAAAAACTTGATTATATTCATGTCATTTTATAGAACTACTCCTTTTACTTCTAACAATGTGAGGCCTGCACTGTGGTAATTGTGCAGACCTTTTTACAGTAAAAACAAGAATCAACAAGCAGAAACAATAGTAGAAAGCTTCTTAATTTTGTGAATGTATTATGGGGCCATCGAGACTGTTGTTGCTGTAATCCCTAATATCCAAAATACTGAATCATGAACAATTTTTAATTTAAAATTTAAACACTTAAAGTTCTACATTCTGAAAAGGCATTCCAGGCTTCAAGCTTCAACATCAACACTTACTCAATAATCAGAATAAACAGCAATGTATAGAACATCTCATGAGAACTACAACCTATCAGACACACTATTAGAAAGAATCCAGAAAACGGGTTTAGGAAATGCCATGAAAGAATTCCATTTAAATGATTTAAAAAATAACCTTCAGCCATAATAATACTTCTTTAGCCTTCAGCTTCCAAGGAAATTGAGTATATGGGTGCTATAATATTTGCAATTTTGGTGCAAATACTATTATTGCACTTTGCAAGTAAGGCACGGCTTTCTCTAAGCATCCCAGTACTCAGCACTTGCAAGCCCTGTTGATTTGTCAAGTGAAGCTCTGAGGACATCTTCAGCTGAACTCTAGCTGATTGTATCTGCCATTGAGAAATTATTGATGAAGTACAGACCTGTATTCACACACACACACACCCTTTTTTAATTATTTTAATATTTTGTGAAGAAAATCTTAAACCTTCTTGAGATTTCTTGTTCCTACATCAACTTCCCCCAGGACAGCTCTGGACACCTACCCAGACAAAAATTGAGGAAGAGAGGCACTTATCAGACACAGCTAGCAAAATTAAAGGGAACTTCATGTTCAAACTCAAATTTGGAAAGCACTGTTTCTCATGTATTTCATGTGGCAAAAGACAGACACACAACCTTACTTAAAGGATTTCTGGAAATCTACCTGACGCCGTATACAGAGGACTATGATTTTCTCAGTCTTTCTAACTGCAGCTTTTCATTATTATTAAATGTATATGTGCTCAGCAACAATCTGAAAGGCTCAGTGCTAGCCTTGGCACAATTGTATTGCCCACTAGCTAATTAGCAGAGCTTCCCGTGTTTAAATGAGAATTTTTCTCCCTCATACTCCATTTCCAGGCCTAACCCTGATATAAAGTCCACATCCATTTCTTAAAGAGAAAGAAACCGAACAATCCAACGTGAAATTCCCAAGACTTTGACTTCACTATAGCTTCAGGCAAGAAGCTGGAAGAAGTGGCTGTTTTCAAACAAAAATATTTGCAAGAAAACCAGATTGAATGGCGTTGAATCCAAAGCTCTGGTTTGCTGCCTGCGTGACCCATAAGCATTCATGCACCAAAGTGCTGGCGTTGAATAAACTCAAAAGGTGCAGGATTAAGCCTTAAATGATGTACCATGTGTAAATTCTTTTTAAAAATCACAATTACTCTAATTTTGAAGCTATACATACATTCTATTACCCAAAATACTATCTAAACACTTTCATTTCAGATATATAAATTTCAGAGATACATCCCATGCTCTCATAATATGAAAAAATACATGACCTCTAAAAACATAATAGAATCATTATCTTCTAGTCTGTCAGTAATCAGATCAATCATTTTATTATTCTCCTTAGACTGAGTTTCCAGTTGAAAAAACAAGTGGATTTGTCAGGGTAATAGAATAACTTGTATTTAGCTACTACATTGTTATTATTATTTGTTGGCATGATAGACATTTTGTTCCTTGCAGTCAGAGGGGCAGAATTTGCTCCTCTTTATATATTTATATTGATACTGTGAGAAGGAAAACAGACCCTCTATTGTTTATAAAGACCATGTGGCCAGACTAATTTTCTATGACATAACATAGACTTTCTTTCTACTTAAACAGTCTGTTCCATTTCAAAATCCTAGACACCTTCCAAACTGTGACTCTCTATGCTAATAAAATATTTTCTCATTAGGAGAATTCATCAGCAACAAACACAGGATCTGTCCATTCTGCATCCCTCCTCTGCTAGTAAGATGGAAATTTAGAACAAAAAGCATATACAAAAGCATTTTGTGAGCAGCATTCTTTTTCAGAAGAACAAAAGAAACAGGAATAACAAAACGCGAAGATGAAGGAACACATACTCTAAATGAAGCAAAAACACAAGGTCTGTAATTCGTAGCTGAACATGATCTCTTTCATTTGTCATTAAAACACACAATCTAAAATTATATTTATCAGTACTTTAGTACCTGCCAGTGCCAACATCCCACACGGCTACTGTCTGGTCAAAGGAGCCAGTGATAATCCTATCTCCAGTGGTGTTGAAAGACAGTGCAATAATTTCTGCTGAGTGCCCCTGAGAGAAATTATCAAGGAATACAAGAAAGCAAATTATGACTTTGCCATTTCTGTAGTCCAGTACATAGGTTTTTTTTGTCGGTGGCATAATCCTTCTATAACCCTTCAATATATTATTTACTGTCTTGCCCAGTACATCACAATTTTGACAGAAAGATCTACTTGACTGTGGAACAGTGACTATACCAACAACTGCAGAAAATCAGGCACATCACATAAGCAGTGAGCAATTGTCCAGTGATGTCACCACTGCATATCTTCCATATTTGATTTAAATAGAGTCACATTTGTTCATTATTACAGATTGAAAGCAGATCGTTCCTTTATAATAAACTAAAGTAGAGATTTTCATCATTATTGGTGCAGAGGCTTGGAAAAATGAATCTAAGCATACTTATAAACTAAAGGTTCGCATATTCCACTGCTCTTTGCTGTGCTCAGGGCTCCAAAGAAGAAAAAGCCAAGGAGGAGAAAATTCCTTCCCCTCTCTGTATGCCACATACACCAAAGGAGGCTTATGCACTACCTGTTATTTAGGAAATATGCAAGAGAAATTAATCGAACCAGCACATGTCGCTCTTAACCTGTGGGATCCCAGCAAGCCATGCAGATCAACAGAACCCTCACAACCTAGAGGTAATTGGATGGCTTGCTTCTGCTGATGTTTACAGAAGAAGATCAGTACAGATGTAGCATCTGACATTAATGTTCTCAGAGTTACTTTATGTTAATGCAGAGGAGGCCATAATTTACAGTATAACAACACATTTTAATGAGCGATGGAAGGCATTTTGACCTATAGCAGTAATGTCACGGAAGTGGTAACGTCTGCCTTTTGATAAATAGGACTTTGTATACAATACCATAGTTTTATCATTCCCCACAAGCTTTCTTAATCTGCTTTGTAACTGCAGTCACCACCTGGTAACTGAAACTGCAGTTTTTGAAACTGTTGTAATGGTTACACTGTTGTTTATCTCAGAAAACTAAGAAGGCAAGGCACACCTTTAAAAACATAAGGAAGGCAAACATACACTGAAAGTGACTATTTCTTCTCCTTTCTCTATATCCCATAATTTGGCAGTCATATCCATGCTTCCAGTTGCCACCAACGTGCTCTGAGGATTAAATGATAAACACACCTGTAGCAAGAAACATTGGATGGAAAAAGTGGGAGAGTATATAAATTTTTTCAAAAACAATGGATCAGGGTTAATAGTTTTAAACAAGACAAAAGTCTGACTCAATATTTTATGGTAGACATTAAAATTGCAGAGCTCTTCCAACAGTTCCCTAGAAGAGCAGTAAATCCTTATCACATAGATGACTAGTCAAATCAAAGAGACTAATCAGCTGCTGTGCAATGGCAATGCATTTAAAAGACTTACTGGAAGGTTTCCTGTATTGCTTGCTGAGCCTGAATTAAAATCCCTTCTTTAGGTGATTCATTTTGTGTTGCATTCATTAATTTTTAATCAAAATAAAAACTGAAGCAGTTTGTTAATTTATTAACAGTGCCTAACTGGGAATTATGTGTATCTGTAATACAATGGATAAACTTATACAATCTTAAAACACAGCTACAAATTACTAAACCTCCTCTTATAACTCCAAGATGTTTTGATCATACACACACTTCCACACCCTTGCACGCACACTCACCCCCTCACAGTGGGACAGAGGAGTACGCCCCTCTCCTGGGAGCCTGTGCTCTACTTGCGCACAGGTCCCCCAGGAGACATGGCTGCTCTGGCTGCAGGTGAACCCATGCCACTTCCTACAATCTGCTGATCCACACGCTCCTAGGTCACAGGAAAGGAAACCCAGAGGTTTGTATGTTCATATCTCTTTGACATTTCAGCATCCCACATGTTCTCAGCCAACACACTGAAGACGTCAGAAATTCATTCGCCTGTGGCTCAGATTGGTCCTGTACAAGAAGTACAGATCTCAGCATGAAAGACAGCAATACAAGCAGTGATGTTGTGGTGCATTTAGTTCTGCACATATGTGAGGCAATGCAAAATATCTAAAAAAAAAAAAAGGGCTATATAAACAAATCAAGGAATAACACGTGTGATAAATTGAAAATTCTGATTGTTGCTGGACTTGTAAAAAATGTTTTAACATTTAGCAACCAAGGGAGATTGGAACTAAAAATAAAAATACCTTTTCAAACTGTATACAATGTTTTATTCTGTTTCTTAAGAACTGTCAGACTATCTTTTCTTGCAGTGCAGAAATGTTCACAACGTCTGAATGTGTGAACAGGGGCTTCGAACCCACAGGCATCAATGATGGTTTGAGGAAACATAAAGGAATAAGAAACACATCAGTACTCACTATTTCTGCACTATGTCCTCTGAAAGTATGATAACATTTTCCTGTTTCTGTACTCCACAGTTTGCAGGTTTTATCAAAAGATCCAGTGGCAATCTTGTCACTAAATGGAAAAAATCCTGTCATTTTTATTTAGGAAAAAACCTCTGACTTCAAAGACAGCAAAACTCACAGAAAGAATACCCAGACATTAAAACCTGAATGCATTTTGGTGCATTCTGCTGCACTATAATATGCTGGAACAGGATTTCACAAACAGAAGTTATGTTAAGGGAAAAAATTAGCAGACATAATTAGTTTCTAAAGCAGCCACTGTGCTTGTCTATTAGCACAGAAGTGTTCATAACTGATGACTAACCTACATTAGGGAAGAGGTTATGTGTTCGACTTTCAGATATATTTAAATGTCATGTCATTTCATCAGATAGTGTCTGTTTATCAACAGAGATAAACTCTTTCTATAAGCAGTTTACCCAAATTTCGGAGGTCAAAATCCACTGTCACTGAAGTCAGTGGAGTCATTGAGACCAACTGTAATTAAGAGCATGGCTGAACTGAAGTGAGGTACCCAGAAAACATAGCAAGGGTCACCAAATCAAAACCTAAAGATTAGCAGGGAAAAAAGTTCTTCTTTTCCTGAACTTTCTCATTTAAAAGTAGTTCAAGGTTCTCATTAGGTTTATTCTCACTATATATTGCTTCTCCACTTTTATTTTACACTCCAGTTATTGATTTTTGCACAGATTTTTGTCATACGTTAGTTTCTTCAATGTATATGATTGAATTTCATTAACTGTTTTTATTAAAGAGTAAAGAATAATATCAGAACATAAGACATTGACATAGCAGGTTCTAGGTTGGATAAAGTCTTTTCATTTAGAAGGAAATAATGATACTTCAAACAGTGTGAAAACAATACTTGTTATTTCCTGATGTTAATTGTGTATTGCTTATCTGATAAATAGGTCATCTGACAGTAAAAGAAGTAATGTGATTCAATATGAAAAGATGAATTCATTTGCCTTATTTTGCAAAGAAGCAAAATGGTTTACTTGCACACAACAGCTTCCTCAAGAAACAAATGACAATGAAATTTCAGTAGCTAACATGTAATTGCCTCCACCTAACAGGTGCCAATTCCAACCTCAGACAGTTATTGCAGAAAACAAAGGATGCAGAGATTCATATCTGACATTCCTACAGCGGCACCCTGTGGATTATATACAAATTATTCAACAGCTGCTAAATCACAAATAATAATGACTATGTAGTAGCAAATGGAGAAATCTGCTTTTGTTATGATAGAGATATTCTTTCTCCTTAACTGAAGCAATACAACTTGTGTCTTGCATCATGTACAACTACATGGCGGTAGAAAAACCATTCAGAACACAATCTGATTGTGTAGTTGTTATCTGTGTTTTGATAAACTAAGCTTACTCATGTATGTAATATATGCATTTTTCAAGACACAGAATACCTAAGGAACTTTATGCTTTGAATTTCTAGACTTCATTTTTAAAATTAGAGCAGAAAATATGTTTGAATCTATTTCTGACACAAATAATATGAAGTGTCATCACATGGAGATTGCTGTAGTTGAACTCAACAAAATTCAGAATTTGAACTCTTTCCATTTAAGATGGTCTATTTTACGTAAAAGCTTGAGTAACAGTTCTGTACTGCAAAAGAGCATGATAAGCAATTATAACAGATCTCAGAGAAAGTGTATTTACCCATAAGGATTATTGAAAGCTATTGCATACACAACATTTCTATGTCCCTGCAGTGTAAGTAGCTCTTCTCCTGATGCAGTATCCCATACTTTGCAGGTTCTGTCATAGCTTCCAGTGATAAAGCTAAAGCAAAGATAAATTAATTTCTGATTAATAAAGTAAATATCTTATTGGTCCTGATGCATAGTCAAATGAGTTATTTCCACAGATTTCAGTTGGCACTGTCTCAGACCCTAAATCTTTCTTTCTAAAAATACAGATTAATGACCATAGAAGTGCTTTTTTTTTTAAATATTACTCATTAAAAATCCTTGTTTCTTTAGTATATTTCAACTAAAAACTAAGGTGCTGCTTTCGAGACATGAATGAAAGAATGATTACCCATAGTGAAATAATTAACACGAAATTCCACTCCGGGGAAAGTCCAAATGAACTTATATCAAGGACTGATTTAGCTGTTAGTAAGTAATATTTACTTTATTGTCATAAAAGTGCCTCTTTCTGAAATACAGTTAAGGTCCACAAGCTACCACCTTGGAAGAAAAAAAAATTACATGAATGGAATCTCACACACTGTTCTTTGCATCTCCCATTTGTTCTCCCACAGAGGCCTGAAGCCCAGTCCATAATCATGCCTGAAACTGCTTATGTGCAGAACAACTGAATTCTTTTTGCAGCAAGGACACTGAAATTTCCTTACAATTTAATTTTCAAATACAAAGCTTCTATTAGCAATTATGTATTTTGGCTTTAAAAACAACTTACCGGGAACCAGATTTATTAAATGCTACATTAGTCAGTGGCAATATATGTGCTCTAAGTACCTGAAACAAAAGAACACGAAGGGAGAAGAAAGCAAAAAAAAAAAGTTCAAAATATTCAATAGGTTAATATTTTCTCCTCCTCCTGTCAGACTAGCAGTTACAACTGTAATACATTAACCCTTAACTAAAGAATCTCCTGTGGCAGCAGGTTAGCACTGCGGATATTATACAGTATTGATTTCAAATTTAGGTTCTACTTGAATGAACTGTCTTTTCCCCCATGTTTGCTTTTTCTCCACCTCCTCTGGGACCATCAGAGTAACACTAGACCAGAGCTGAAAGGGCAAAGCCAAATGAGTGAGGAGACCATGACTGGTGAGATCACTGATGAAAGAAATTCCAACTAATATTAAGCCTTATATAGCGAAACAAGAGATCCATCTGAATTGAGTATTTCAAGTCTTTTGGGCTGTGGGATGCTGCTTACAGCTACTGTGTGATTTTGTTTTTAAAGCAGGAAGAAGAGAAATAAGGTACATCTACATCCTATGAAGACATGACCAAAAAAAACCATGCAGAACCACAATACAGTTATCAAGACAAAATTCAAAGACGGAGTTTCAAACTTTATGTCTGCCTGTATTGTCTAGGTTATGAAGGTCACTGTTTTTCTAGGGTTGCTTCTAAGTCCCTTTAATCAAACAGTATATATGTTTCATGTAAATTAGCCCATACCTATAGTAATACATATTAAGGTTCATTAAAAGGTGAAAATGGTTTTGGATACTACCAATAAAAACCAACATGCCATGATACTTTGAAAATGAAAAAAAAAAAAATCTGGTTTCTGCTTGAGTAAACTGGCTACTGTAAAACAGGGTCTGCATTTGAACAACTTCCACCTATTAGAAGAGGGCTTCTGCTCAACTCTAAAGCACATTAAAACCAGCCCCTGGGAAATCACAGCAATTGCTGACAATGAAATAAATGATCTTAAAAATACATCAGTAGGGTGGTTTTTTTCTGTAGTGTAAGAATGAAGAAACTATTTATGAGCAATGCAATATGATCACTGATATATTACCAGAGGTTCAACTTTTTGTTCTTATCTTTGGCTATCTCAGCTGCTCAGAGATCTTTTACTCAAAAGAGTAGGAACTGATTGAAATGGAAGAGAAATAACAACAGTCAAGTGACGGACTGAGAGAAAAAGAACAGGTATTTTATATTAGAGAAATGGCAATTTCTGTTCTCTAGAGAAAGTAAGCAAGTTACAGACAAGTTCAGACAGCTACAGCAGGGGGAATGGGCAATTGGGATGTGAAAATGACAAAAACTGTTTTTAAAACAGTCACAGCATAAAAATATCTGCAGATGAGAATCAGAAATTATGGAAAATTATGGAAATTTGATCCATGACATTTTTAGGACTCCATGCAGGCAGCTTTGAACAACAAACTTATTTAACCATTATGAAAAAAAGGGAGGAAAATGACGTGGGTTTATGTTTAATTTCAGATCCCGTAGCTAATTCTGTTCTCCCAGTGCTCACTGCTGCAGTTCCTTCATTTACAGAACTCTAAGCCAGCAAAAATTGCCCGTGCAAATGGCACTACAGCATACCATTACTATGTAATAGTTTAAAACTGGATAAATTGTTACAAAAGCTTGTTTTTCTGCAGGGTGCCTAACACACCACCATCACCACAGTTACTGGAAATAACAAAAAGATGGGTTATACACTCATTTAAGATTATGCTCCAGTGCAGCAGTAAAAAATGTTCATTTCCAAACAATGCAAATACATGAAACATTTTTCAGGGCAGGGGGAATAATTCTCCCTCCCACCTACCTCTTGTATGTTGCTATTTTGGAAACACCTAATACTCATGATTCATTTACAAGCCTCAAAAGGAACTCAAATATAAACCAAGTTCTTTTCACACACTTCTAACTACTCTTTAGTGAAGGAAGTAAAATAGGACAGATTGGATTAGCCTGCTTCTCATATTCCCAATACAGAAGCTCAAATGTGGTGCCATAGCCAACAAAAAGCAAAACATATTTACACTGACATTTGAACAAGCATCAGCCTCCGTGATCAACAAATCATTTTAAAAGCCTGTGAAAAGCAAGGCATTATCTCAGTTGAGATCATGTGTTAAAACAGAACAGAAACTTTTAAAATTTATGATGCTTTATAGCACAGCCCTGTGTTCATGGTTAAATACACAGGTCTTTGCAGAACAGTCCCAGATGTCTGCTGTTGGTCAAAAGAACCCAAATTTTGTCTAGCAACAATTCTATCTAGTACGGGGTGGTTCTTAGCCAAACAAACCGACACAAGACTTCTCCCTTTTCTGAACTTAAGGGAACAGTCAAAAAAAAAGCACCGACCAGTAATTTTTAACAATTACACATTGCCACCTGCTGACACAATAAAGACACAACACTTCGTTATTTCAGCTTTCAACATGCAATTTCTGAAGGCAATTTTGTCTTCATTTCTACAATAAGATAAAATTAAACCAAACCTATTCTCTTTTGATAGACTGAATCCTGGATGTGAAGTCCTGATAGGTCTCTCTAATAACTGTTCTTTAAATTCTTAGTGATTTAAAAAGTTTTTACAAGGTGCAGTCAGTAAGTTGAAGATAAAACAATGAATTTTCCAAACATAATTGTAAAGACAGAAAGTAATGACAACCATTATTACTGTATGTAGCAGAACACCTAAAATAAATATAGTTTTCACAAAATGAAGAACAAGTAGAGAAGAGTATAAAAATATTTTGGGCCTTTCCCAGCAGCTAATTTAGGTGCAGTCTCTGTACAGGTTTCTTTGAGACATAACTATGGATGTGCTGGTTCACACACTCTTACTTTACAAATACAAGGATTATTTCTCTCCATCCAAGACACACCCTTGTAGATAACCCTGTGTAAACACTGTGTAAGAACAATTACACCTCCCAGACTTTTGGGGGAATTCCTGGCAAACACAGCCAAGCCAGATTCAGTCACTCTAAACAGTGCAGAGGTGATTGAAAGAGCCAGGAAACTGGCCATAAAGTTCAAATCTTGGTCTCAGGCACAACACACAGCAGTAGAAACATACATCATCCCAACTGATACACCCTGCCCCCAGCAATCCCCCAAATTATCTTAATACCTTAAAAAGACAGAACTTGTGATCGTCATTTTCTCCTTGCTTCTCCTGCAATCTTCTTACTAAATGTATGACATATTCCTTGCATGAAGCTGTGATGAGAGGTTCTCCTTTTTGAATTTCTTCTACTAAGGCTATGGCATCTGTGCTAAAAAAAAACAACACACAAAAAATCCAAATCTGCTAGATTTTATCTTCTGACAATAATTATGATTATAAAAACAGTAATATTACTTGCTTCCTGAGAAACTGAAGTAAGCAACTCAACAGGAGGTGCTTATTCTGTCACAGCTTAAAGAAATACAGATAAATCTTTCTTGATTTCTATACTTCATTCCCTATCTTACTATGATACTTGTTCAGTATCATTTAACTTTTATTTTTTAAGATTTAAAAATTTTAGCCTGGCAAGAACTTTACCTTTTCAATGGCTTTCCACACAGTGTCAGACATGGAAGACATGTATGCAAAACTGATAGTTTTGTAATAAATATCTCAATTAAAGTAGAATTTCACAAATTCCCAATGAATTGCCATGAAGTACCAACATGATAAATTATATGTAGAAAGTATTAAAACTATCTCTGTGGCTTCACAAATCTATGCCTTTCCTGTAACTCTTAGTTATGATAACAACTTCCAAAACATGGTCCACAGTCTGATTCTTGGCCATCCGTGAGAGACTGAGGGTTGACAATGGCCAAAGCACCAACAAACACTTAAACCTGGTCCTGGAGAAAAAGGCTTGCATTTCTGTTAGCATGTAAATCCCTGCAGTCTACAGGGGATTTTCTGTATCAGACCTTTAAATGGGAGCCACTAACAGCCCCATAAAGTTGTATCCTCTCAGTGTTTATGCTCCTGTTATGTAACACCAAACAACTTATTTCTTTCATATTGACTAAGCAGGTTTTATCCAGCATACTGAGCTGGATGTTTCCAGGTTGACAAAAATAATTCATTTCCAAATTTAGATTTTTCTTCTTGCCTGTGCAGCCTACACTGTCTACTAAAGTTGGCTCTTCCAGATCAATGTTGATACTAAGACAACCACATTACTTCATAGTCTTCTGCCTAATAAACTCAATGGATTCTGGCAGCTTTACTTAATGGTGGCAACTTTCTCCTCTTTCTGAAGCCAAAAAGTTCTGTGAAAAATTCCACTAGGTATGATATGGAAATTCTTGAAGTGTTCCATTATTTTTTTTTTGTACAAATAACTGATGAAGTGAAATGAAGTAGGGGGAGCCAGACGTTTCTCAGTACTGCCACTGAGAGAATAAGCATCAAGGAGCGCAAATGAAAAAAAAAACCACAACCAAACAAAATAAATTCCATTTGAATGCTAAAATATGCTTCTTTTGCTGTGAGGGTGATAAAACACCAGAAGTTTTCAGACAGATTGTAGAGACTCTTATCTGGGAAACGCTCGGAAACCTAGTATCTGCTTATGCTAGTCTACCTGGTCCTGCTTTAGGTGGTCTCAGTATGTCCCTTCCAAAGCAAACAAATCTTTGATTCTGTAACGTATCATTATATTCTGCCACTGAAGGACAAAAATAGCCAGTTAAATAAGCACTCAAACACTGTTGCATAAACTACATGGAGCAGCATTAAAACTAATTTGGGCCAGTAACTTGTCAAATCAGCATTCTCATTACAACAAGTTCATCCTACTCCTCACAGGGAAGACATATCAGAACTTCAGACTGCTGCCTTCCAACTGTCAGATGCAGATGTGATTGAGTATTGTCCTCTACACAGTAAGTCTAGCTTGTTTCTTCATGAAAAGGCCTCTGCCTTTGATTTTACCTAAGGACATCCTACCAAAACTTAAACCTAAACTTGATTTGGAAATACTTTGGGTTTTATTCTTCAGTTAGGCCAGTACTTGATTGTTTGATATATCAAGCTCCTGAAATTTCTTTCATCGTTTGTAGGAGTCCAGAAAACCAGATTATGCACTCTTACTTGCTCTTGTGAAGAACCCAACTGCAATTAGGTTCACAAAAAAGAAAGAAGAAAACTTCCATTACTTGCAACAGAAGCAGCTATTTAATTTTTCCACTCAAATTTATGTGAGGGAATTGCTTATTTACCTATCTTACACCACCTTGCCCATGGTTGTTATGAAGATTAATTAACAGGAAAGAGAGCCAATGGGATCCTGGGATGCATCAGGAAGAGTGTGTCCAGCAGGTCGAAGGAAGTGATCCTCCCCCTCTACTCTGCGTTGGTCAGGCCCCACCTGGAATACTGTGTCCAGTTCTGGGCTCCCTGGTATAAAAAAGACAGGGACCTTCTGGAGAGAGTCCAGAGAAGGGCGACAAAGTTGATTAGGGGTCTGGAACATCTCCCCTGTGAGGAAAGGCTGAGTGAGCTGGGTCTGTTCAGCCTGGAAAAAAGAAGACTTAGGGGGGACCTAATTAGTGTTTATAAATATCTTAGACATGGGTGGCAGGGGTAATTGGCCAGCCCCTTTTCAGTGGTCTGTGGGGACAGGACTAGGGGCAATGGCTGTAAGCTGGAGCACAGGAAGTTCTGCACCAACATGGGGAAGAACTTTTTCCCAGTGAGGGTGAGGGAGCAGTGGAATAGGCTGCCCAGGGAGGTGGTGGAGTCTCCTTCTCTGGAGAGATTCAAGTCTCGTCTGGACGCCTATCTGTGTAATATGAGATAGGGAGCGCTTTGGCAGGGGGGTTGGACCTGATGATCTCTTGAGGTCCCTTCCAACCCCTAAGATTCTGTGATTCTGTGATTCTGTGAAAGATCTGAACACATCCAGTGACTGCAGCAGAGGACATTCAAACCAACGTAACTGGGGGCTGGGTTAGGCCTGCTTTTTAAAAACATTCTGAAGACCAGAAATACTACTGCAGGACTTAAAACTGTCATTCTACTGTATTCTGTATTTCTTCTGACTTTGTCTGCCATCTTGATAACCATAATTCTATAAGCAAAAAGAGGCTTCACCTCTGAAGAGAAAAGCACAATGGTAGCAATCGACTGGAATGCAAGATTCTGTCTTTAAAACAGTAGAATTATTTGACTACACTATTTTCTCTATGTGTGTTTTAGTGAACAAAGACATAGCTGACCTCAATTATGTTTAAAACAATCAAAAGTGTTGTATCCGATCACGCTATACAACAGCATAGTAGTATTATCTGAAATAACATACTTACTCAGGCCTAAGATTAAGTAGATCTATAGATCTGGTCATTGTCTCACCATCTTGTACATATTCCAGAATAATTCCTTTAAAAAAAAAAAAAAGGTGAAAAAATGGTTTTAGATGCCAGGGATTTTATAACATGTACTGTAGACAGCAATGCTTACACTTTTATTGCTCTGCTACTTCAGCAGTCATACTGCCAGTTCTTGAAACTAGAAGGAGGTTGGCTGTTCTTGCTGAGAGTTAGCAGGGTGATGTACAATTCTGATGTATTTTTATGATAAAAGCTATTAAACTTTATTATTTACAAGCTATTTTCTATTAAGGAAAAGAACAAGCTTCAACCACTTTTTGCATGATTTCATCAGCTCTATTTTCAAAGAAGCTGCCCTGAAGATACTTGCTACAGTTTGGTGTTCCAAAGAAGCCTGGAAAACATGTTTTACAAAACATTTTACATTTATTTCAGTGTTTGCAAAGGCTGGTGTGCAGTAACATAAAGAAAATCATAACAAGCTTTCTATTCTCTACATTTTCTATTGACCAAAGAATTAAAATGTTTCTTTGCATTGCTCCCCGTTTCAAAGCAGTTGTTAAGAGTTCCAACATCCCTTGGTTTTCTGTGGGAAAGGATAATTTAGATGAATTTTTGTGTCAGTTTGTGTTTTACCAAGTCCCTAGGAAAAGTTTTCTTTGAAAAAAAGCTCCGTTATTGCAACACCCTTCCCGAGCCGGCCACCTCCGTGTTGGTTCTCCTGGGAGAATTCATTAACTCCCCTGACAGAACTCATAACAAATGATGAAGTCTACCCAGCAGAACAGCTGCTCAAAGCATCGTTCTGCCCTGCAAAGTCACAAAACAATGAAGGGAGCATAGGAAACATGCCAATTCTTGTTAGGCAGGCCTTCCGACAGCGCTAACACATCACTGGTGAGGACTGCTGCCGCTTCTGACTTTGTAAACTCCCTACTGCGATGCAAAGAAGAGTCCCTTGATTTCGCAATGGTAAATCATTAATTACAGGCCCGATCGGCGAGCAGCCGCTCCCAGCTGGAAGTCGCAGCGCCAAACCGCCGGCACCTGAAGTCGGTCCCGCGGCAGGTGCGCCACCCGCCCGCCGACTCCTGCCCCAGCCCGTGACCGAGAGGAAGGAAACCTCCGTTACAGGACGCCCCCGCTCCGCCCCCATCCCGCACCTCCCTACCACCCGCCCTGCGGCGGTCCCTACGCCTGGCCGCGACCCCACCGAGCCAACACAGCTCCGACCGGAGAGGGAACCGGCCCGGCCTCCCCGCGCCCCGCTCCGCACCCGGCGGGTAGTAGCGCAGCAGCAGCCGCCTAAGCCCCATCGTCCGCCGCCGGACCCGGGCTTCGGCCCGTTCCCATAGAAATTGGCAAAGAGCGCATGCGCACGCTGCCGCACGGGGAGGGCCGGTAGGCCGCCTCGTCTGGTCGTGTCTCGCCAGGGCCCGTGGGCCTGGAGCGGCAGGGTGGCCCGCTGCGGAGAGGTGGGCCGCGGCCCGGATGGCTGCGCAGCAGAGGCCTTCGTCCCCTTCCTGCCCTGGCCGCACAGCTGAGGCCTCTCTGAGGGAGCCTGTGGCAGCATGGCACTGTTTTATTTCTTACTCTCAGTTCTTTGCTATGCACGCACGCTGTTCAGGGCTTTCTGCTGTTCCGTTATTTCAGCAGAGCTATCCCTTGTAACTGCAAGGTGTTACCAGAGGGTAGCAGCCAGCTAGAAGCCCATGGCTTTGTATACAAACTTAGGTTTCCTTTCTCCAGCTGCCCAGATTCATAATTATATCCGTTGGATTTTATCTTCCTATTATTGTCCTTTCACATAGTATTGCAGTGACTTTCTGCAGCAGCTCATCTTGCCTAATCTGAATGCCCTCAGCTAGAACCACTTACACTCTAGTTCCTACCGAGCTGCCAGGGCTTCTAACTTAAGCCATTTAAAGGCAAGTGTCAGATCTTCAGAGCTGAAAGTGCACAAAAAAGGTTAGAAAATTGAAAGTGCTAAATAGCCACAAGTAATGGCGTAACAAATACAAGCTATTTGAAAAGCAGTCACTTACTGCTTAGGAAAACAGGCAAAGAAAAAACCTAAACTAAGCAGCTTAATTTCTTTTAAAGAGAACCTCACGACAAATGCATGAGTATGAAAATGTTTCATGAAAGACAGAAAATATATATTTGAAAAGAGATAAGCAACATGGAAAAATTAAAAGGTGATATATTAATATAACTAAACATTTTTATCAGGCTTTACGGAGAAATGACTGTAGAGCATCAACAGGGGGAAGCAGTGAACACATTTTCCAGTAATAAATCTCTGGTCCACATTGTTAACAATAGGTCAACAGAAGACAGTCCCAGTGTTAAATGATACGTGACTTTTCAAAAAACACTCATATGGCTCCCTGCAGCTTCACTTTGAAGCCAGTCTTTTAGTTTTTGAAAGCCAGGAAGTAAAATACAATGGCCAATTCCAGATTTACTGTGGGACACAACTAGGGACAAAGTGGTCTCTGGGTTTTTCATTAGTATTTGTTTGGTTTAATCATTTGTCTTATTTGTATGCGGAAAGGCTTGAATCAGATAAGGAATATTTTTATTGAAAACAAATAATCCAGATTTCCAACTGAATTTACTTACTTGGAATAACCCTGTTCAGAAAGAACTTTTTGAACAACCTCTGGCCTTGGTGGTCTCCAGTTTCTTATCAGCTTTTTGTATTTGTTTAGTATAATATGTATCCGTCCTGATTATAATTTCTGAAAGTAAATATGTTTCCATTGTTTTAACTTCACTGATGTTCTGATCATGGCATGGGCACTGCTTCCTATGTTAACACCTTTGTTCTTCATAAACACACAGTCATGCAGTCTTTCTGGTACTTCAGTATTACTTAGCACCAACTAGAAGCGTTAGATTTAATTTTTTAAGTAAAATTTAAAGGCTTGATAGTTCTGTACAGTATAAATGAGTATCTGCACTTACACTATAAATTATATAGTAAATATCTCTTCAATATTCCTAAATAATTTTTTCAAGGTTTTGCAGCTCATATGCCAATAAGCTTTTCTTGTGTGTTTGTGTGCATGTTAGCTTTTCATGAGACACAGAAAGGGCGAGTGTACCCCAGTCTAAACTGAGGAGGGGGAAATGGAAAGGCTGCAGAGCTCCATGATGTCAGTACTCAGTGGTTCGGCATGTTCCCTCCTAGCTTTCTTGATGTAACTTTCCCTCTGAGCGTGCACATCTCACAACTTGTCATCACCCCGTATTAAGAGGCAATAACAACAGTGAAAGATAAACCAGATCAGATCTTGGCTCTCACCTCCTTTCCTTGCATCTATAAGCAGAAAATTCAGGACCACTGGTGTCATGACACAAATCAATCCCAATTAGCTGTGGGCCTACTGTCCAGACTGTCCCAGAGAGGCACTGGCATAATTGCAGTGTCTGCTCTCTTCCCATATAGCAACTAGAAAAAATTGCTGACCATCCAAGCCAGGGATGAAGAGCCAGCACTTTGCTGAGATGAGGTTTTTCCCAAGTTCCACCCAGCAGAGGCAAAACAAATGCATAGTAATGAACTGTGTCTTTCTGACAGAACAGCCAGGGTTGTAGCACAGGTCAGATTACCTGCGAGACTTCCAGCAGCAAAGGTAAAAACTGTGGTGAGGGAGTGAAGGGAAGGACTTAAAGACTACTTACTTGAGGATTAGTGAAGCAGGGACTCTGATGAAATAGCAGACTAAACTGAACTCCATATTACAAAACCTCGAGTGTTAAGCTGAAATGCAGCTATTCCAAGTTCAAGGAAATGGACAACTAGCATAAACTTCGAAGAGAAATTTTTAGACTGCCTGGGCAAAATTATTGCCCTGATATTTTTCAGCACCTGAAGAGTGCACACAGCCTCTCAGTGATGGAAGACCAGCTTAAAAGTTTCTCTGTACACACCATGGAGAGTTCAAATATATCTAGAGTGGAAGGAAAAATTAAATGCTGAGATATACAACCAGGATCTCCAGCAATTTCTATCAATGGATGGGATAATCAGCTTTTATATACAGGGATCAAAAGTATTGATGTTACCACCCTGGAAGGATGACTTATATATTGGTTACTCTCTGTTCTCTTTTTTTATGTCAGCAGTTTTCAGGAGTGGCAGAAAGTTAATAAAACTATAAAAGCCTTTGAAATGCTGCAGTATACACCTTCCTAGAGCACTGGAGACATCTGTATTGGACACTCTGAAGCAAGATTAATACAGTAACAGTAAGAGCTTCCTTTTGAGAACTCTGGGTTCTTCCTGCCAATGTAGGTCTGAAAATCTCTCTTGTCTTGAGCCAAAGTACCGTCCTAAGAAGGATAACATGAAGGAAGTGCTTCTTACTGAAGCACACTCTTGCTTGTAGAGCGGGTTTTAGGCTTCCTGATTTTAAGATGTATCATGACCCACTTGTTTTGAAGTAGGTCAGTCTGCGGTATGCTGAACTAAATCAAAAAGGCCAGCTCAAGAGTAGTCTGAGTTAAGGGAAAGAGTAGAAAGCCACTTCCTTATCTTAGTAATTATCTTAGTAATGGGTGCAGTGAATTTGTATTAAGGGGAGTTTTTGTACACAGTCCTTTCTCACATGCTTGTCCTTTCCCATAATTGTCAGATCTGTCAGCTGCAGAACTGTGCTCTGATATTTCCTTGTTTCTGCTTGGCAAATTAAACAGGTTTAGGTAATTTTTTTCATGGTTTATTCTGGCATTGATAACTAACTTACTCTTACCCAAAGGGACACCACTATATGCATACACTTCTCTCTGCATTGTTAGAGCTCCTTCTCACTTCTGCTCTGTTATTTCCAATGCTAATCATGACACCACTGCCATGAAAAATGTTAAACTCTATTACTTGTATAAAGAACATGATATTCTGGGAGTTTTCTCTTTGCTAGGTAAGAGCCCTTCTGTGAGAAAGAGCTGACTGTGTTCTAGAGCAGACAAAGTGCTCTCTTTCCCAAAGATTATTTTTCATTGTTGTGTGGCAGTTTTAATCAATTTACAGTTATCTCAAGTAAAATAAATTAGCAGTTCCTATTTTCTGAGGAAGCATGGCACCCACAAGTTTCTGTTCAGGTGATTAGATGTTTGCCTACAGTGAGATAATAACAAGTACCGGAAAGGAACAGTACTCTTCTTTGCTCTTTTCTTCCATCTTCCATTTCTAATGCACTGCTTACATACCCCATGAAGCCAGACAAATTCTATACATTCATACTTGTTTCAGTCAAGTTTTTACTTAGCTGAAAAAAGTTTTTCCTTGCTTGTCTACTTTTTAAGGAAAATCCTTTCCTCTTAACCTTTCCAAGCAGATTGGTAGAAATGGAAAAAAACCTAAAAGAAAAAAAACACCCCACAACCCAATAAAATATATTTATCTTACCCTCTTGGAGAAGAGCTCAGAAATGCTTTTAATCTTTCTTTCCGTGGTCCAGAATTTAGGGGCCTGAAGACCTTTTGGTTAAGGAGAGCTCTGTATCATCCAGTCAGGAAGGCAAAGCTGACTGTTTCAGGTAATTACGCAAGTATTCTGCAGCCAGATTGAGCTGCAAGATGAAAGCCAGCGAGGTATCCGGATGCACCTAGTAAGGAAAACAGAGGAGCATTTCTCCTACATATAACTAATACACAACTGAGTCAAACCACTGAGTCAGGAAGAAGCAAAAAGTTCCTGATGAATAACAGAATTTCTGGTAAGTCTACAATAGAGTTGAAAAAGTAGTGAAAGCCACTTTTTTCAGTAAATACAGCTTAATTTAAGTGCAAGTGCATTCACCTCACCACTGTTTTTAATTAAAAAGTCAAAATAACTCATTTGAGCTTTTCTATTTCATTTCTATCATGCCAAAGTTCATTCAGCATTTCACAAACCGTTGTGTTTTCAACATACCTATATGCCTTCACTATGTGTAGCAGCCCAGTTGCACTGTCTGTGCATTTCTTTACCATCACCTCAGTGTACTTCATACAGATGTGCAAAACAATATATATCATCAGTTCATCATAATTAGCATTAACACAGCACTACTCATTTTCAAATTCATAATTTTTGCCTACTGTCATACCAATTTGGAGGATACTGCAAATCTCAACAAGCCACTCACTCTAAGGTATCTCAGATGTCTCCAAGATTTGCATTGCCTCTGAAAGCTATTTTGACCATTTATTCCTGGTTGTAACAATAGAAGAGGTTCAGATGCTCACTGGGACACATCATCATATTCTTCAACTGGCTCTAGCAAGCGTACATTTGGAAAAAGGTAGTAAGTAGTAAGACATACAGCTAAAATATTACTTTCCAGATAACACATGCCAAGCTTTTAGATGGCCATTTTGATTGATAATCCTTCATTACAGCTGTATAGCAAAGCTTGTTCATACATCAGATACTGCCACATTTGGGTGAGCAGAAGTCGCCAGCACACTGACCATTCTGCAGCTCTGATTTATCTGCCACATTACATCTGTCATTCTCAAATTCCTGTTTGTCTACTTGATAAGTTTATAGTGTTCTCACAGGCTTTGTACCTGACCAATGATGCTGCAAGGGTATGAAACTCCTAGTTTAATCTTGGCACTAACTGACAATTTCACTGCAAATTGCACTACTTACTTGATCCCATCTCCACTGACACAAATTTAATTAGATGGCCTAACCAGTCAGGGCATAGCACCTTGCTATCCTGCCACCCAGGTACAAGTCTGTAGCTTCCTACAAGTATTTCCCTGCCCTTGGTACCTCAGTATATGTTCTATGAATTCTTGATACAGTTTATCCTCTTGCAAGCCATGTTCCTTCAAGAACAACCTATGTTGTGATTCAATTTTTTCATCCAGAAGATAGAGGACCCTAGTACAATTTTATTGTATTAGACAATCCTAAACGTACAATTTTTGCCTACACATAGAATTTTTGCCTACATGTAAGTGTTTTGCCTTGGCTTTGGGGCACATGGACAAAATTTGCATCACAAATGTACGTAAATTTTGACTCAGAAAGAAGGAATACTTTGTGCTCTGTTTTTACGCTTTAGTACATGTCCTCACTAATCATGATACCACGACCACACTATCCCAGTGTTTGTTTCCCAAGTTACTTTATCCTGTAGCTGTCTGTTAAATGTTCCTATCATTCAGGCTTTCTCACCAGGGAGCCCAAGTGGTAGGCCACACTGTTCCCCCTTCCATAAGCCTGTGTGTCTCTTTCTTCCCCCATTCTTACCATGAGCACGTCCTGCCTAGTGAGTTATTCTTCACAGGCTGAGAAGCCTCCAACTAACAAAAAAGCATATCTGATATCTTATTACACCTACCTGTGCGTGTCTTCTCATTCACCGTGGCACACACAGGAAACAGGTAATGTTAGCCCTTGAGCAAGGTAAATTTCTGAAGCCCATGGGCAGTTACACCCAGCAGTGAAGATGTGAAGGAAAAAAAACCAACCTGTAAACCAAACAGAAACACCATACAGATTCTCAGCCAGGACTGTGATTTCTTTCCCACTGAAAAAGTGTCTGAAGATCATCATGCTTGATAGTTGAAAGTGGTGCTCATTGCAAGGAACATGACAATAAGTTCCCCTTTAAATTTCACTGCCACAGCTGCTACTCAGAACCAGGATATAGATATCAAAACATTACAAATAGCTTAGGTGTGAAGAGCTGTTGAGTTTTCTTCATCTTTTGTTTTCCAAATGTTTCTCTGTGATTTTGAGGGCTAGGAAAATAAAAAAATAAAAGGAATCACTGTGAAGTTTGACATTTTTGGGTAAATGGAGATATTCCTGGAGAATGGAGTATCGTGAAAACATACTACAGTGGAGTGCACTGGATCCAAAGGTCATACAAACAGATTTAACCAAGAGGTTAGGATTGCAAATTAATACTTGGGGGAATTAATTATATACGTAAGGAACCTTTGTGATTGCATCTTGAGTTCCTTTGGCACCTCTTCAGTAATAAGCATATTATTTTGAGAGAAAGAACCAAATTTAAGAGAACCTGAAATGAAGACTTTTTATCCACCAGACAGATACCCATACAACTCCCACTTACATCAGGCATCTCTTCTGAGAGATGAATAACTTTCTCCTTGTATTTTCAAATCCTTTGCTGGCACTGTTAGTCTAGGAAAATCTGTCACATGCAGATCCCTCTTTTCCTCACTTTTGTATGTGCAGCTATGTGGCTGTGATAGTAAATGAATTCCCTTTAGCATAACACAGGCACTGTAAACGTATCCAGCACAAATTCTTGCGCTCCGTGTAGCAGCCATATACATCTGTTTAAATGGTTTTCAGGGGATCTCAACCCAGCATGTCAGTTGTGTCCCTGATACAAAGAAAGTCTGGGGAAAAAAAAGTTTTCAGTTTAAGGTTAAAGAGTAGCAAAGTTTCAGGAACCCTGAAATGTAGATAGCAGATGCTTACAAATAATTTTTTTACTTTATTTTAGGGATATAACATATAAACAAGACTATAGAAATGCTGTTGTAAATGTAATAATAACAACAGTAGTATTTTAGTCTCTACATTTCCTGTGATGTATTTGCTTTCTAACATATAGTATACTATGTTTTATCTGAGACCTCTACATTAAATATTTATTTTTTGATTGCATAATCTTTGAATAATAATATTTCCTGGTACAAAAGGGACAGGGATCTCTTGAAGAGAGCCCAGCAGAGGGCTGTTCAGCCTGGAGAAAAGAAGACTAAGGTGTGTGTGGGGGGTCTTATTCATGTTTATAAATATCTCAAGTGTGGGACACAGGGAAATTGCCAGCCCCTTTTCAGTGTCTGTGGAGACAGGACAAGGGGCAATGACTGCAAGTTGGAGCACAGGAAGTTCTGCACAAACATGGGGAAGAACTTTTCCCCAGTGAGGGTGAGGGAGCCCTGGGACAAGCTGCCCAGGGGGTGTGGAGTCTCCTTCTGTGGAGAGATTCCAGCCCCGTTTGGACACCGACCTGTGCGACCTGTCCTAGGTAACCTGCTTTGGCAGGGGGTTGGACCCGATGATCTCTGAAGATCTCTTCCAACCCCTACCATTCTGTGATTGAATTATACTGTAAATTCAAGGAAGATAAAAGTCTATTAAACAAGTGCCAGCTTTATTTATGGTAGTAGCTACACGAACATTACACTATGCTTAATATGTACTAGCATCCTCAGCACGGCATTAGTTTTATATTGTATTTAAATATTCTAACACTAGCAACTCTTGGTGAGCTTTGACTGAAAGTTCTCTACATCTGATAGTGACGAAGGAACAAACATAGCAATTTTAAAACCTTTAACAATTAGGACTGCAACACTGTTAAGGCTGACACTGCCCAGAATAGAGCAGTCACAAGATCATAGTTTTCCATTTATGTGCAGTGATACAACTGTAATTTCTTAGTAAACGTAGCATACACACTGTTTTTTTTGTCTGAAAATTAATAACTTCTTTTATGATTCATATTTTGGCACAAGATGTTGTATATAGCTTGGTATTTGGAGTAAGAGTGCCAGGGCATAACACAGCTGAGCTCAGCATACAGGAGGCTTGTTACAATCCATCATCTGTATTGTCTTGATGTTTATCCAGCTGGGCGTATGCCATTCAAATCAAGTGATAATGACACAAGCCTAAAGCCCTTCTTGTTTCACCAATTCCCCAATTCACTTCTCTACAAAAAGACAGCTGAACGACACATCCCAGTTAATCAGGAATGAAGTTGAGTTACATATGGGCTGTCAGGTAATTAAAAATAACTGACCAATTATTGACACCCCTGTGAAAAATCTAGAAGTGTCATTGTCACTGAGCACACACAGCAGTGCTTGGTTTTCAGTGAGACAACATGCTTGAAACCATGCACAGCGCAGGCTAAGAAAGGCCTTCATCCATTCACTCTTGGATTTGCATGTGTTTTACAACCCTCCCTTGTGTGGAAGGTGGAAAAACAAGAAACAAGGGACAGAAAATAGTCTTCAGCTGATAATTTGGAACTACCATCAACTGAACACCAGCTCAACAAATAACTTGTTAGTACTCGCCCAGTAGATGTGATGTGGCAGGTCTGATATTTTAACAGCAAAATTAAATCAGCAGGAGGACTGCTATTCCTTATAAACATTGCCCATTCAGTGTTATTTTTCTCCTTATTTAACACCTGCTGTTTTTAATTACATAATATGCAGTAGAAAATAATTACTAAGAGCCATTCCTCATTGTATACCTTTACTAATATAAATAATTTTGTTAAACTGGTAACTTACACAATAGCATTATTTTCATAGACTTCTAGTGACAGCTGCTCAATGTAACTGATGAGAGCCCTAGGAGGCAATTTTCTCTGGATAAGAAAGGTTGAGATCATGGTTGCTTTGTGCTGGAGAGGGAGAAAAAAATTAAATGAAGAATTGAGTAAATCTAACTATGATTCCATATATGAATTCTTGATGAACATGCAAAGCTATTGAGATGATGCGAAGTCCTGTGTGGGAATGGTGAGAGAATGCTTTAGGGGGAAAAAAAGGAATTAAAAAAGAAGCAAAAATAAGCATTAATAATAAAAACGACAAAAAAAGCCTAGAAATAATATGCACAAATAGAACTCAAAGACAACACTCTGCCAGGGACAGGAATCACTGAGGGCAGGTCTCAATACAGCAAGAGCAGGAGAGTTTTGGAACTGAAGTATGAGGTTGTGCTGAGACTTTGAAGGACAAGCTCTCATACCCATTATTCAAATGATATTCAAGCTGCAGTAAAAAAACTCATTGATATTTTGCAAGAAAATATTTTTATATATATACACACACATATAAAGGGAAGGAAAAATTCCCAAATGACCATCTGATATTGCATCTCAAAACATTCTACAAAATTGCACATGCTGAATTAGGACCTGAAGTCCAAAGATACAGAAGCAATAGAACCTTACCTACACGAAAAAAAACCCACCAAAATAATCAGAATTAAGGTTTTCCTAGGAATGGTCATGGTTTTCAGAGCTATCAGAACTTTACTGGCCACTTAAGCTTATTTAGAATAGTGTGACTCACACCGGATGGTCTGGAGATACAGCAAGCACTTAAAATACCTGTTTGTATCCTCATAAATGTGTGGAGGGACACACTACTTTTACATGGAATTTCCTACCAGTAACATAACAACCTTATCAGTCTATGCTATTGAACATAGAAACCTTTTTTCAAATTATGTTTGCTCCTTCCAGTGAGGTTGGTTAGAAAAAAAAGATTCCATTAGAATAAGAGGAACTAAAAAAGAAAAATATATCCCACAAGTCAATAGCTCCATTGATGAAGCACCTGGCCGAGAAAAGGAAGGACAAGTTGCAGAAGCAATACAAAAACTTCTAACAGGTTCAGCCTGGGAGTACAAAGAACAATCCCCACAATTTCACACAGCAGTCTTCACTTTCTTATTTTCCCTTGAATTTTCTAGTTTGGACTCCAGGCTTTTCTGCATCAAGTTTATATATAGCTCTGATTCTGGACACCTCCACCAATACCCACCCAAGGTCAGCTTGGGGATCCTCATCTTCTCATGCTTTTAACATGAATCCAGTCACAGTGTCTGTACCATTTTGTTGATGTAGCCCACAAGCTCTTTGGGCCCTCAAGTGCTGGCAGGTGTGAGATACAGGTCTGCAGTTCAGCCCAGAAGTTATGGAAATCCCCAGGGAACATGCTGGGTAATTACTCCTCCATGGGAGGGGATAGCTTCTTACATGATATTCTTAATATCAGGGACATTAAATCTACCTACTGGAAATTAAACCAAATTCATCTCAGTCCTTCAGAGCCTCGCCCACAGAGAGCTGCCAGTTCCCAGGTTTGCAGAACTACAAGCAGATTGCTTAAGTTCTAGCAAGTTTTGAAAACAGAAAAGATCAGCCTTACACCTGAACATGATTTAGAAAATGCAGCAACTCTCACCTTCTGTCTCAAGGACACCAAAACCACTTTACATTAAATTAAATTTAAATTAAATGAAAAGTGATGCTTCTATCTCTGAAAGGCACAGATTTATCTGCACGACTCCAGTGCTGACAGTGAGAGGGCTGCACCTACACAGCCTACTTGGTCACATTCGTGAAGTCCACATGGGCCATCTAGTAGTACCAAAAAAGCTGAGCAGCCTTCCCCATTTATCCTGCACCCATATCCTACCTACTCCGTGAAGGCGCATTACTTTGATCAGGCAGTGTCTGCAGACCTCCATCAAGAGGACCTGCATCATGCTAGAAAGCATGGAATACTGTACGAAGCTCATAAAGGGGAAGAAAACCGTGTAAGATTCTCCTCTAGAGAGAGCCCTTCAAGAGCAGATGGTGTTGCCATAATCCTCAGGAGATGATCTAGACATTTGCCTCACAACCATATGTGTAAGGTTTCTCCTGAACATATAGAGAAACTGATAAGATAAATTCAAGTCTGATCAAGATGAAATTGAGCTATGGACAGGTCTTCATGTTAAGCAACAGCTTCATATACAGCTGCTGTCTGGGGGAGCAGAAGGAATTATATTCTATGGTGGTCATAGCTACCCACAGGGCAAATAGAGTGAGCAAGGTGGAAAGTGGGCTTAACAGGTGTGAGGACACTTGTGTAGTTGTTTCAGCTGGAGGCTCATAAGCAAAGGGAGTCATTTCAAGGGGAAGTAAACTTTTTCCATGAAAAAACTTTCAAATTCTGCACAGAGTGGAGATATTAACATTTATTGTTTTATACACGTTTCCATTTTTCCACAAGTAGACTTAAACAATAGTTCAATAAGTATTACAATGCTGACTGCAGTGAAAAGGAAACATTTTGGCACAAGACAGTGCCAAAGTAGTAACAAAATAAACAGAATAAATAACCCTCTTTACACGTGCTGAACAGAACAAAACCAACATGCAGTAGACTAATAAAATTCATACTCTGTACAACAGCTTAAGGTAGTCCTTACTAAACAGTACACATCATATTAGTAACGTATACATATTAGTAAAAATTGAAACTTTAACAAAATGCTTAATTCAAGCAAAACAGCGATGCAATATGAATCAACTCAAGATGTTGAACGGTTCCAAAGAAGCCCAAGATAGTGGTGAGTAAGCACACAACAGTGTACAAGACGACAGTCTCAACCAAGAGATTGAACCTAATGGTTCTTCAGCCACATCTGTGTGTAGTTCCCTGCTGGAAACCATATCACATTGACATCTTCTTGAGTTTATGGCTGTTAAAAGAATGAGAGAACACACATAAATAATGACATCGGCTGTAGGTTTCTCTCTCCAAGATACAGGAGTCCCTGAGAGAATAGCTCAGGTAGAAAAAGGGACATGTGACATGGCTGTCCCTGGGAAGACTAAAAAGGAGGAGCCATGTCTAACAGGAGAGAGAAAGACAAACATGTTGAGCATTGCCATCAGAAGCGGCATTAGGAGATGTAAAAATCAGACTTTCATTCATGCTCTGTTTTCATCAGCCAAGTGGTATTTAGATTTTTTTTAGATTCCTACCTCAGGAAGAGGAGATGCTTCTTCACCCAGCCTTCTTTAGGATTTACACAGGCGTTCCGTCCACTGTAGGTGTGGAAACTGGAAAAGAAGTAGTGGTAAAGAGAGCAGTAAATGGTTATAAGTCCCTGCTATTGCATCTGGTCAGAGACATGCATCATAGTTACTCTACATGGATACAATAGCAACAAACTGCTTTTCTAAATGTCAGATAAATACTGAGTGCTCCACAACCCCTCCAATACTATATCAACAAAGAGAAACACCTAGTGAAATTAAGGTCTAATAGCTGCTTTAGTTGCAGGGATCATTTTTTGCACCATAAAATTGTGTTCAATGTATTGGAACTACTGGGACAAAGAACTTTGCTCCATACCAGAAATAATTTGTGAAACTGAAGAGTTGCTGTTGAGCTAAGGTGACAGATCAACATTTAGGAGGGCTAAAGCCTTGTAGAAAGAAAAGTCTATTCTCTGTGAATTAAGAAAACTCTTGTCACTTATGCCTCTCTTTGGCAAGCCTGTGTTGGCTAGAGTGACCCTCAGCTGGCGACCAAGCATGTCATTGCATAGCTGATTCCTGAAAAGTCAATTTGTTATTTACATTGCACAGCTGCCAGTGAGTTAGTAGTCCCTATCAAAATGAGGCTGTGTATTTTGTTTACAGCTATCACATACAATTTGTTAACTTAATTTCATGTTTTAAAAAAGCAAGAAAAATCATACTTATAATGTTCAAATCATTGTTTCTGCTCAGACAGAAAAAAAGAGAGAATCTTCTGAAAAGTAACTTACATGATTGCATGGATATCACAGACTTCACTGGAGAGCTGTTCAGTATAACCCTTCAGTGCCCATCGAGGCAGACGCACTTTGGTGTAAGACAGGCAGCAATCCTGGTTGCTTTGTGCTGGAACAAAATGAAATGACAAAGTTAATCAAACCCATTTGGACCACTCTGCCATGTGCTCTTCAGCCCCCTGACTATCCAGCTACCCATCGACAGGAGGACTAGGCAGCCTATTTTTCTGGAAATCATGAATCCTTTTCCCCTCTCCCTTGTCCAGCTGTGAGTACAGACACCCCAGTATGACTGGCACACTGGAGAGCAGCACCAAGAACCAATTGCTGGGGCCGAATACCCATGCTCACTCACCTTCGGAGGTGCCACACAGGAGCAATACCAGGAGCCCCAACAGGGAAACCAGGACCAAGCTCTTGCTGCTGAAGCCAGCCATTTCCACTCCACACAGCTGTGCTCCTGTGAGTGCTGCCTGCCTGTCCTGCCAGCCTTGCCGCACCTCCGCCTGCTTATAAAGGGGTGGTGGGAACAGCGGGAATTCACACGCGGGCGGGTTCCACTGTCATGCGGGTTTCCCCACAGCAAATTCCATTGTGCCCGATGTGGCCCCAGCACACCTTCCTGGTGCTATAACCAGAGATAGCAGTGTGCTGGGAAATTTTTTTTTTTTTTAAAGTAGGTTAGAAGATTAAGCCAAAAAGAAAAGGAAATAAAAGTCTGTGAGGTAATGGTTCTGTGGGTGAAGCATGTGTATTTTTAGGGGTAGGAGTGTGGGTTGTGAAATGAGGAAAGTCAAACGTAGGTAACTCTTGATGTTACCTACAGAAACTGCTATCTGCTGTGTTCTAGTTTAATGAGCCCAATCTGGGGGCAGAGGGAGGTGGGCCTAACCCAGACATTTGTTTCAGCATGGCATGCTCACAGGAGCTGGATAAGTCTCAGCGATGATATCAAAGTACTATGTTAATGTTTCCTGCTTGGCCAACACAGTAACATCAGGCTTTCCAGATTACTACTTTCTGAGCTCTAGATTGTGGTATTGGTGGAGCCATGTAGGCAACATTGAGTACTCATGGAAATTCATTTCTTTTCTCATATATTCACTGTCATCACTTTCTCTCACTTGGTCTCACATCTGAACTATTTCATCTCAACCAGAGTTAGCTTAAAAACAACTTGAAATAGGACAGTATTTTCTACTGAAACTGTACTGTCTAGAATGCACCAGTGCCACCACTTCATAAGCAATAGTTGTATTGTGTTGCTTTCCCATGCCAAATTGTACCCAAATACTCCTGAGCCTTCAGCTAGAATATACACAATATTAAAACTGCCTTGTGGCTCAGGGGAACACCCTCCTTCCCCCATACCCCCGCCCCCCGCCCCCCCCCCGAGGTTCTGTCATTGCTACAAGTACACTGCTTGAGCTGCTACTTTACAGTGCCAGTTTGCGACCTGTGTGAATTGAATGTGATGGCCGCAGGCCATGTCCCAGTCGGCTAGCATATACAGGAACTGCTAGCAGCTCCAGGTAGTTACACAGTAACTACACAGTAACCTGAGCTTTAAGTAGCTTCTCTTAAGGCAGAGCTCAGGGACACAGTCATAGTCACCTTATGATTACATAGAATCATAGAATGTACCCTCTATTCTTCATAGTCTGCCAGTACATCTCACAAAGGGTGTGCTTCTATTATCTCTTCCTCGAAATGTAGAACAGTTGAACTCTAGAACAGCTTGTTACTCAGAGAAGTTAAATTCTCTATAGAATAGCCAGGATTTAGGACAGCTCGCGTGGCCAGGGTGCACGTGAGAGGCCTTGCAGCATGCATTGCGTCACAGTAGGGAAGCTTCTTCTCAGAGCCACTGCTGCTGGCCAAGGAGCAAGGGAAGAAGCAACAAAGATCCCATGCCCTGATGTATGCTGCTTTGTGTAACTGCTTTATGGATCATAGTAAAATGCCATAAAAATACATAGAGATCAATGCTCTCAGTGTGCAGCTAGTTCTGAACTGTTCTAAGGACAATCTGTCAGCATTATGCAATGCTACAAAATAGCTAACTAGTATGGTAACACCTGCAGTGACAGAAGTTCAGCTTCCTAGCTTTTTCCTTCCCATAGAGATAAGGGTGGTTAAACATTAATTACTTATAGCTATTTATAGACTGACTGGTATCAAGAAGCATCAGGTTGGCATCTCCCCCACCAGCATCACTTTTTGTTTTGCTTTGGTTTTTATTTTAAAACTGTCTGTCCAGTAACAACACAGGATCACTTTTCCATGACTATATCTGAAGCAGGAGTTGGCATATCCAATCTCTGTGAAGCAACTGCCTTTAAGAAGATATGAAAATTAGGCACTAGGTTATCGACCTGCATTCCTCCACTTCCACCCGCCCATTTCACTTGTGACCATACTAGGAAAGCATCCAGCTACTTTAGAAAGAGAACTTTCTAAGATTGCCAAGATAGTAGCCATGTCTTCTTATCCACAGATTAAGATGAAGAACATCAAGAGCACAATAATTTTAAAAAATTGCCGACAAAGCCTTGAAAAAAAAAATCAGTTTGACTCCTTTCTTGCTAATGTACTTGTTACTCCCTAAGTTCAACTCTCCCCCATTAGTTGGAAATTTGAGATGTTATTAAGATTATAGTGTTTATTGATTAGCCAGCACTCTTTTTTAAAGCTAAAACCTTAATTAGCTAGTAACACCACCACTATTATTAACAATACTACTTCACAGTTATATCACTTCAAGCAACATTGAGTTACTATCCTATTACTTAGTATCGATGCAGTTGTTACATTAATATGTTAATATATTTTATAATAAATATATTTTGGTTTAGCATAGGATGGGAACAGTTAGACTTGATGATCTTAAAAGTCTTTTCCAACCTTGTAATTCTGTGATATTGGTTAATTGACTATGAACTAAGTGCTATTAAATAGCAATTCTGCTGCCTTCCCTCCTGTACTATTAAAGTGCAAGTCTATTCTTCCTTACAAGTTCATCCGTTCTTACATCCCCTATCCAGCACTGCCTTTCAGAACTAAACCTGGAGAGTCTGGTGGGTTGTCCACAGGGGTTGCCCCTAGCATCCTGGGGAGCTTGGGACCCACAGACTGGCTTCACCACTACCCAGAGGCAACCACACTCCTGCTGTCAAAAGATACTCCTATTTCTTGCTCTCCTCCTTTATTTTATATCTTATGCCCCATTTTTTTCCTTTTCTTGAAACCCTCTTTTCACCACCTGTGTATCTCCTTTCCTCTGCTCAGACTTCCCCCAAATTAGCAACTTGCCCCAATTCCTTTTCCTCATTGATCCCAAATTCATTACACCCATATCCAACTTTGGTTTTTTTTGCCATGTCCTAGGAAATTACAGTTTAACCTGTGATTACTGATACTGTTATCTATATGATCTTGCATCTCAAGTCTCCCTTCTCCTACATCTCCTACATCTCTATTTCTTCTCCATTCAGTAGTTTTGGGAAAGAATCTTCTCGCCTGAGCTTTGACACCCTTAGCTACTCCTAACTAAGCACAAGCACTTTGGACATCAGATCAATGACATCACCCACTTAGTGGTCATCCCCTACTTCTTCCCTCAGGCTGTTTTCATCGCAACTCTGGTCCCACAAGTGGGCATGGTGGGTGTTGTGCCTCATGTCACACCAGGATTCTTGTTCATGATACTCCTTTTATCTCTTGGTTTGCCTGATTTAGGAAATTAGGTTAAGATTTAGATTTAGAACAAAAGCAGGGCCCCAACTTCAGGATCAGTGTCCTTTTATCTATACTTTGTGTGTACAAAGTACTTTCAGTTTATTTGCACAAAGTAGGTTAAAAAATAATAATCAAAAAAGGTTTAATGCAGACAGCTGAAGAAAGTTGCCTGCTAGGTCCTGATGTGACTCAAGACCATATCTTATCAGTCTTTACATTGTAAGTCCACAATACAAACAGAAGGCAAAAGAATATGAAAACAGGGAGGTGCTGTGTGTTCAAGGGAAGCAATTATTCCCTGTGGATGAGGGGACAGTAACTGTTGTGCACCCTGACCCCAACACTTTGGTCTTGGTTTCCCTGAGCACCTGCCTGACCAGTGAGGCCATAGAGCCTGGGCGGCAGACTGCAGCAGGAGAAAGACTAGGCCGCTGGGCTCCAGGGCACCAACTAGCACCTCAGGCTGTTCATGGGTCAGTTCTTGGTCGTCATTGTGAGGCCAATATATTGTGTTTAGTGCCTTAACACTGATGGAATTAGGAGGCTGCACATGGTCTATGGATCAGGGAGGGGGCTACCAGGTCAAGGGGTGCCATTATTCCCCGGCGCTGCAGCCTGCAAGGCTGCATGTGGAGGGCTGTGCCCAGAGCTGCCTCAGAGCAGCACAGCCGAAGCACAAGAGGCAGCAGCCACAAGTTGCAAGAAGGGAAATTCTCATCAGACATAGTGAAAAACTCTCTTTGGGGGTT
Source organism: Laterallus jamaicensis coturniculus (assembly GCA_022605575.1). Lineage (NCBI taxonomy): Eukaryota > Metazoa > Chordata > Aves > Gruiformes > Rallidae > Laterallus > Laterallus jamaicensis. The sequence goes on from JAKCOX010000015.1 coordinate 427,034, forward strand.
GTATGTGTGTGAAGCACCGGGACAGGTTGCCCAGAAGGGGATGTGAAAGCCCAGTTTGAATATTCTTAGAGATACTCAAACCTCAGCTGGACTTGGCCCAGCACTGAGCATGACCTTATACCTGGGTTCCTTCCCAAGCCACACATTTCTCTGGTTTTGTCATGTTTAACTCCCCTTTTTTTAGCTTCCTAAGTTACTTCTCTCTTCCTGACTTTCCTTTGCTGTAAATTTCTCAGCTTCCCTTCCTCCTGCTTTCCCTCCTCAGATCCCATCACAAACCCTGCTCTCTCCCTCATTGCTGCACTCACAGTAAGACAAAGTGCCAAAACACAGATCAAAGTTTTCAGCCTCCTCTGAACCTCCCATCCCATTGTTCCAGGGGCCAGAGGGAACCATGTGAATCCCTTCTTCATGTATGATAAAAGATGAGGCAAAGACAGCCTAGGTGCCAGTGCTGTAAAGCCATGGAGCAGTTCAGTTAGAGCTGCTAAAGGAGAGGAAATGCACCAGGGAAGACTAAGCCTTTTCCAAGATAACATTGGGAAACTGATAGTTCTGAGCAGTTTGGGAGTGTTTAAGAGGAGAGGTGAGGAGTCAGACTGCTTTTGGACATCAGCTGCAAAGCTACAGCCTCTCTGTCCCCACTTTCCTTGTCACCAGGTTGCTCTCTCTTGGTAACACAGTTCCTGTTTTACCCCAAAGGGCTTTTACTCCCAGAAGTGCTAGCTGAGAGCTTGAAGTGCTGAAGAGAATTAATAGCTCAACCTTGACAAACATCCCAGTACCAGTGGAAAAATGGACATTATTTCTATCACTCTGTTGCAGAGCAGCACAGAAGCAGACCACCTAGTTTACAGACACATGTCTCTGTTTTCATTCAAAAAATCCGATTTTTCATTCAGAATCTTGCATATGAGAAGGCATATCCACATGAGAAATTCAGAACTGTACATGATTTGAAGAGCAGTTTGAAATGCTTTGAAACTGTAGTCCCACAATGATAATGTTTGACTATGAACTCTATGAACTATGAGATCCCAAAACAGCCATACAGAAGCAAGACTTAAAACATTCCACTAACTTCAGAAGAGAGACACAGAGAAGAAATTTTTAATTATCAACTGTTTGATTGATAGACTACAACTTAAAATAACATATTTTTTATTTAGATCTAATATTAAATATGAAAGATTTAAAAAACCCAAACTATTCTTACCTACCTATAGACAATGTTAGGCATTGTCTATAATGCAATGTCTCCTACAATAAGATGAGAAACCTAGTGACAGTTCTTAATTTACTGGTAGCAGTTTACAAAACTCTCCATTTTCATTCATCCTTTCAGAGACATTTGATTTATTACATATTACTGCCATTATTTGAACTGCTGAAAATAAAGTATTACAGCAATACAGCTGACGAACCGGGAAGGATAAAACCAAGCAGGGGAAATTCCCCGTAATTTCTGTTATTTCCAATGGTTTAGGACACCTTTGACAGAGCAAAGGGCAGAACAAGGCACTAGTTCAAAGGAATAGGGCCAAATGCAGGGATTTAACTATTGCATAACTTCCAATGATGAAATCCATAATAAATCCCAAGCACAGAAGTTCCACCGAGAGCTTACGCAATACCTCCCAAGCTTTAGCAGCTGTGATGCAATTCAGTGATTTCATGCAGTTCAATGCTTGCATCAGTAACAAAATTCCTTATCTGAAGGAAGAAACCAATTTTCACTAATTATACATTGCACTACATAAGGAACAGATCTAGAAATACTAATGAATGACATTGGTTGGATGCAACTATGGACACATTATATGCCTGTTGGGAGCAATGAACATTGCTCTGTTCATTGCTCCCAACAGGCATATAATGTGTCCATAGTTCCTTGCTCCCAAAAGGTATATAATGTGTCCATAGTTGCATCTATCAGCAGTACAGGTTATGAGGAGACTGCTGCACCTGCTGTGAAAATCCTGGCATCTACCCTAGCACTGCTGGTTGCTTCCTGCCACATAGAATCCTAGAATGCTTTGGGTTGGAAGGAACCTCAAAGCCAATCTAGATCCAGCCCCCAGCCCCCTCCATTAGACCAGGGTGCCCAATGCCCCAAATAACCTGGTCTTTTGAACACTGTCAGGGAGGGGGCAGCCACAGCTTCTATGGGCAACCTGTGCCAGTACCTCAAAATCCTCACAGTGAAGAATGTTTTCCTAATATCTAATGTAAAACTGAATCTCCTTCAGCTCAAAGCCATCACCCCTTGTCCTGTCACTCTATGCCCTAGTAAACAGTCTCTCTCCAGCTTTCTTCTGGAAAAGAATGAAGTAATTTTTTACATATGTACAGGAACTGAGTAGCAAGTGTTCTAAGGTTAGATTTCTTTATTTCAAAATTCACCTATAGCCCCTTCTGGTAGCCAAGGACCTTTTCACAGAAGCGGATCTCTCAAAATAGAATGCAAAAACTATGGTTGGAAAGGAGGGTTAAAAAAACTCCCACAAGCTAGTCAAAAGAAGAAATTAAAAACTGTCTACCAAGCCCCAGGTTACATATTCTATCTCCCTGTCAGTCTAAAATCTTTTGTCTTTAGGCATAATAAACATCACAAGATAAAAGTTTTGTCTGATATGTTTCTGCCCATTAAAGAAGTAGGAAAGAGTCAGCTTTCTGCTAACTTCTACAAAGGTGGGGAAAAAGAGGAGTCACTCGAGAGGGTACAGTGTGTTTCCTCTGTAAGGCACTGAGACCACCAAGTATCATTTATAGACAAAAAATAACCTGCTGACAAAAAAATAGCAATTCACTATGATTTAGAATTACTTACTCCAGTAATATCTTGCAATCTTCACAAAAAAAGCTGTCAGCACCTTCTTAGCACTTGAGTCATCATACAACCCCATTGAAACTAAGCCTGAAGCTTCTGTTTTTCCTACAGGCCCCACCTCACCACATTTACATACGTCAGTCAGTGCTCACCTGCTGTGTTGTGGCTGAGAGTTTCCCAGAGATGTACAGATCCCAAAGAAGATCTGGAAAAAGATAGTGGCTGGGCCCAAATCCATAGCCCAAACATCACAGTGCCTTTCAGTACTAAAAAATGAGGGTTTGCACTGAAAAATATTTAATTCAGAAAGAGGAAAAAATATTCTATTCCTTGGTGATATGCAACATTTTCCAGATTTTGATAATCAGTAGGTAAGAATAGAGGTAGGCAAAAAAATCTATACTTAAAAATCTTCATTAGAAATGCAGTTTTAGGCGGGCTGAAACTAGTCATGAATTCATTTGAGACAAGAGGAATAGTTTTATCTAAAAAAAATTTAGAGAATAATTTAGAAAATGTGAAGCTTCTCTTTTCTCAATCCTATGTTTGCTTCCTAAAACAAACCAACCCAGGGAAAAAAAAAAAAAAGAAAGGAGAAAAGAGAGGATAACTAAGTGACATGAAATGGTAAAGCTTTAAGTTAACCAATAGAACTCATTAACTGAAGGATTTACTGTCACCCTTGACACATAGAACATTTGATCACTCTGAACTACTTTGTACATACTTCACACAGCTGACATTTTTCAAGTATTACTGGAAGACTAGTTTAGAAATGTCCAATAGCACCTGTTATTTTGGATCACCAAAAAAAAACCAAGTTCATTTTTAATAGATATTAGTTGACACTGCATTAGTTGCTGCATCATGACCATTGGCAGAGTAGCCATTGGCACAGGTATTCTCAGGGCAAGTACTGCAATCACTGCAGCTTTGCGAGCATTACACAGTTACATTATAGGGACTTTCCTGTGGGGAGATTTTAACCACAGCTACCCAAAACAGCTGGCTCAGACTTCTCCCTGGGACAAGGGTCCTGCTCTTTTTCCAAGGAAACCACAAACCTGGGTCCTTCCATTGCAACTCTTAAGTGTTCAGTTGCATAACACAGCAAATAGTGCCTTGCTTATCCTTCTATACCCTTAAAACTCCTTTTCTGAACCTTAATCCTCACCTCTTCATTTGTACAAGAGGTTTTGGAGGCAGTAACAAGGGAAGCCTTGCCCTAGCTCCCATTAAGGAAACATCTGCCAGGGTAATTTTCCTCTATTTCTATGAGGTTTTCCCTTGACTGCTTCAAGCATATCTAGCTTGTCCTTATTTTCAAAGTCTTTCTCACCTTATTGCTTGCCCAGACAACTCCAGTCAGCCACAGCAGTGCCCTGTGGGTTAGTTCCTTGGCCAGGGCTTTAAGGAAGGCGCTGTTCCCAACCACGCAGGACTGCTCACAAGCTTGAAGGGCTCCTGGAAATAAAAAGGGCTTGTTCTGCAAGAACCAGAGCCAGAAAAGCTGCTCAAACATAAGATAATTTGTTGTGGTTTTGTGTGGCGGGGTTCAGGTGGAGGAGGGAGCGGCTGCAGGGGTGCCTTCTGCCAGAAGCAGCTAGAAGCTCTCTGCAGGCCCAACAGAATAAACACCACCCAATTCAAGGACGGACCTGCCACTGACCAAGGCGGAGCCAACTGGTGATGGTCATAGCACCTCTGGGAATCATATTTAGGAGAGAAAAAAAAAATGCTAGCAGCACCTTGCCACCAGAGAAGGGAGTGGGAAGATGGAAGACTGTGCAGACACCGAGGTCAGGGAAGAAAGGGGGTGAGAAGGTGCTCCAGGCACCAGAGACAAAGATTCCCCTGCAGCCCCTGAAGAAACCCACGGTGGAGTGGGTGTGGTGACCCCCATGGCCCATGGAAGAGGATGGGGAGCAGAGACCCCACCTGCAGCCCCACACTGGAGCAGGTGGAGACATATGGAAGACACTGTGACCTGCACAGAAAGGACTCACATGAGAGATGTGCATGGAGGACTATCTCTGGTGGGTGGAACCCCACACTGCAGCAGGGGAAGGGTGTGAGGAATGCATCCCACCCCTAAACTAAGAAGGAAAACAACTGGTGAGGAACTAACTGAAACCCCCATTACCTGGTTCCCCCCTGCCCTGTACCACTCAAGGGGTGGGGGAAGGGGGAGAGAGGAGAGAAATCATTAATAAAGTGAAGTCTGCTAAGAAGGGAGGGGGGAGGTGTTTTAAGATCTCATTTTACTTCTCGTCCTACTCTGGTTTCACTCTGCGTGTGTAGTGTGATAGATGGGTTTTTTTCCTTTTTAGGCCATGTGGAGTCTGTTTTGCCCCTGACACTAATGGCTGAATGATCTCTCCCTGTCTTTACCTCAACTCCTGAGGCTCTCAATATATATTGTCTCCCCCTGTTCAGCTGAAAAGGGGACTGATAGAGCAGCTTTGGTGGGCATCTGGCCTCCAGCCAGGGTCAAACCACCCAAATGTTTTAAGCCAAGAGATCTGGCCTTGACAATAAATCTATTCCAAAATTACCTGTTTTACAAGAACGTTTATATCTCAAGTTACTAGACTTAGCCTTCCTTGGATCAGAGAATGTCCTTTTTTATCATCTTTGTACACAACCTAAACACACTGAGGACCCAAGCTTCAGGATATGACAGCATAACTGTTGGCTTTGAAAGGACTAACAGGAGGATCAAAGCACATGGGGAAAAAAAAATCTTAATTCTTTATGAAAAGGACAAAACCCAACACACTGTTGGTGGGGAGGGGGAAATCAACAAAAACCCCCAACAACCCCGGAACCTCCCCAGTACACTGAAAATGTTTGGTGACTCTGTTATCCAAACTCTTATAAGTTGGCAATAACTCAAAGTATTAGAAGAATCCAGGACATTTTGAGAACAGGAATTCTTAAAGCAAACACTAGCAGTATGATGCATTTATTTAAGTCTCTCACAAATATCATTAGACATTAGACATGAAGCATCCAGCCAGTTACGTGCACTTCTCAAAGTGTGACAAACATTCTTCCAGCAGGACGTTGTACCACCTGGGCTGCTGCAATGATGCAAAGTCTCCCACAGTGTTTGTAATGTGAGATGCACCTTGAGGGGAAAAAAAAAAAGGTAGAGATGCTGAGCTGAAACTTCCTACACACACGAGTTTTGCAAATGCAAATTTGCATCTCTGAAACGAGATGTCCATCCGTGACGACAGGGCAGAATCTGCCACTAGTGGGAGGTCTATAGGATAAGTGTATGAGAGAACACGCCTCAGAAAGTCCTCTTTCAACACAGAAAGTTACTTAGAAATCCTTTCAGGTTTTTCCTCTCATTTCTCTTTGGCAATCTACAGTAAGTCACCACTAGCAACTAAAAGTATTAGCCAAATTAAATGAGATTTCTTTGACCTATATATCTTTTCCTTTTTGTTATTTAACTGGAGATGAAGAAACAATAAAAGGCCAAAGCCAAGCTAAGAGTGCACATTGAATTAGATTGTATAGTGCCATTACAAACAGTGCTAATAGGACTGCAAAATCATCAGGTCCAATCATCAAGTAGCAAACTTAGAGATCTGGGGGTTTTTGGGTGCTGGGACATGCATACGACAGGCATCCATCCATGACTGAAGTGCCCTTCACACTCTAAAGGTGAAGCTTAATAGATTCTTTTATTCTCTTCCTTGTTTCCTAAAAGCATGATTTTTACACATTTTTCTGTTAACAGTGTTGAACAACGATCACATTGAATTACATTGATGAGGGGGGTTAAATTTCTGCCTAAAAAAAATAAATCAGCAAAAGTTGGCACAAGATCTATATCCAGATACTAACTGCCACATGGACCTTGGCTGGCTTATCAGTCATGTGGCGCTTATAGCTGTCATGGCAGCCATCTGTGGCTGGCACTGATGAGAAAACAGGCCACAAGTTTGGGAACATTTAGTACTTCACGAAAGCAGTTGTTTCATGCTTACATGGAACATGTAGCTCATACCAAGGAAATATTAAGCAAAATGTTATTAGCCACAGAAAATAAGCATGTTTCAACCACATCGTTTGCAGAACTGAAGAGCTCAAAGCCAACTTGTGAACCACACTGACAGTCTGAAAGTGATGAAGAAAGGTAGCTTTGCAGTCACAACAAAAATTCAACCACTTCTTTCTCCACGGATTGTTTATTCTCTGCTTCATCCAGAAATACCATCAGACTGCTGTTCTTCATTTAAACACTGATGGTTTCTATGCCAGTAGAATGGCTGACAGATATATTGTTTTTGAGGCACAGTGAAACTAGAGCCCAGTACACCCACCCACAGCCAGAACTTGCACCACCAGCACTCAGCAACCACCATAAAATTTTGAAATAAAGGAAAATCCCCAGAAAATTCACACTGCCAAAGTTGTAATTCCTGTCCTCTGGTGATAATCTGGAAGGAAAATGTAAGGAAAACAAAAGGAACTACTTAAGGTGTAACTTATTCTTCTGTAGGCCTTTTTGCCCTGCTGTAACAACAGGAAGACTGACCAATTTCCAGTAAACTTTGGATTTCAGGTCCCTGTCTTAAAAGCTTCAAGGAAGTATATTGCTAAGAGTACAACTGCAACTGAAATTTGGATGTTAGGACTAAAATACACCCTGATGCCAAGAAGGATAGTATTTTTCTGCTCAAGCCTAAACATTTTACCATCTAGTCAGCTTACCTAATTGCTTGTTTTGTTGTTGTTCAAAAATAGTTTTGAACCATAAGAACCAAGGTTGAAAATGTTAAAATTTCATTTTCCAGCATTTTCAGATGTATAAATGAAAAGGGAAGGTGCTGCCAAGCTCACATACAGCTTCAGCTGGAACAGTGAATTATTAGCAGAGACGTTCACATGCAGGAATATTATCTGTCTCAGTTCTGTGACTCCTCAGGGCCACACTGCTTTGCACCTCTGGGAGAGCAGAGCTTGCTTGTGCCAACTGGAGTGAGAAAGTGAAGGGGATCTTGCTTAACTAACAAACGCTGCCCTCAGACAATGAGAAACATGTTTATCTGGAAACCTACCAACGACTCCGACAGGTTTTTGCAAGAGACATGGAGCGAATCAGAGAGCTGCAATGCAGGTCACTGGGATGCAAATAAGGATGCCATACATCCCTGTAAAGTCTTGGCAGTGCTCCCAAAGGAGCAGAAGTGTAAGCCGGATGCTCCTTCCCCAGCCTTTCACAACTATGGAGGCGCTGACCAGTCACCTACATTTAATTCATCAATGAACTGTAGCCAAAGGAGGAGAAATTCTGACTGGTGATTTACATGGCAGAAAGCTAAAGATACTGAATTTAAGTTTCCCTGGCCAGTAACAGGAGATTAAAAGGGTAAAGCTCTCCTTTCAACCCAGCACTGGCCTAAAGTTAGTAGTGTACAAAAAGAGACATAAAGTATGGCTCTGCAAGCAAAGTAGGTTCAACCAGCTTTGATAAACTCATCACAAAACTTCTATGTTACATGCTATGTCAGTAACACATTACAGCAAGAGCTCCAGGCCTTACTTATATAAACATCCAAGTATGCCACTACCAAAATACTGCCTGTAGGAAAAAAGAATTAACCACTCTCCAAATGTCTCAAGGTGGTAATGACACAGCTGTCAGTTCCAGATCCTGCACTGTTACCAACAGCTGCTACCCTGCATGGTGCAAATGGCAACAGGCATGAGTAAGAAGAGCAGCTGGACAAAAAGGAAGGGCATTAGCCTCCTGCAAGTAGAAGTGTAGTGAAAAAAATAACCTTCCAGCATTACTTTTCAGTAAGGAAGCACACATAAGTCTACATTTAAACCAAGTACCTGAAACATTAGTTTGCTTGAAGGCATTTTCACTCTTACCTGCTAGAGTAATTTCTAAACCAGACTTTGCATAAGCATTTTAAGTGTCTCAGACAAAAAGCATTCGAGCCCAGCACGTGAATGTGTCCCTGCCTTGGGAATTCCACATGAGAGGTGTGTTATGAAACCCTCACCTATGCACTATGGGGTTCAGGCTCCAGCTGCAAACACCAGCTCACTCCCAAAATGGACATGGAGTGCATGAAAAAAGATAAATATTGGTTCACCCATAAATCAAAAAATTAATTTACCTTGTGGATACTTCTTGTCTGAAGAATCCAACAAAAGGCAGTTTAAGCTTTGTTACTGCCATTACAACCTTTCTGTGCACGGGCTGTATTTGGCCACCCATCGAGAAAAATCTTCAGTATTAGCCATAGGAAGTGTTCTTTGCTCTCACTCTTTAAGGGGTTATGGTTCCCATTCTTCAGAAAGTGTAACACTTTGATTTGAAACATCTCTTCTCCTAATTTAGACAGGGCAGGCATAAAGAAGCAGATGTGATTTGGGAGCTGAAAGTCAGTGCCTAAATCAGCACTTAAGCCAGCTCCCAACCAGGCAGTTTGAGAGAGATGTACCACACAAGGTGAGGTGAGGCTCTCAGCCTTGGTGCCAGCCTGTGAAATGCCAGAGATCGAGCCCAAGGGGCGGCAGAGGTACCAGGGTGACAGAGATTCGCAGTCTTCTCTTGCTGCCTTTCCTTCCCCTCCTCTCATCAGAATTTTACTGCCTCTCTGATACATTGGAGACCATATTGCATAAACCCTTTAGGGTACGCTACTACTATAAAACTCTTCTTTTTTCTCCAGGTCTTACAGTCTTCCCTTCCCCAACTGAACAGAATTGGGAAGCCAACTACAAACGTATCCCCCAGCCAACCTTTCATGCAGAAGAGCTCTTCTGCTTCCAACCAGATTACATTCAAACTCAGCAGAAAGGGCAAGCTTGAAACCCAGCAACCAGGCTCCACTGCAAATAGCTTGTGACACAGGGCTCAAGTTGACCAAAAACTTGCATAAGCCAATCAGTTTTACTGTCCCACATTCAGATGTGAGTCAGTGAAAAAGGATGAAATTTTAGGTAGAAACAAGATGGCCTAAGAGTATGGAAACAACAGCTCATAGAGAATAGGAGGGTGGTCTGAAAGCAGAAAAAGCAAACATCAGTGGCTGGAAGCTACTTAAATCATTCTTTCTCATTATTACATTACAGGAAAAACAGATTTTTGGGGTTTTTTTCAGTGCTGAGAAATCTGAGTTGGATTCTTACTTCAGTCAGTCAGTGCAAACCCAGAGTAATGCTATTCACTTCAAGAGAAGTTCTCTGCATTTCAGCAAGAGCTCTTAAGATAACATAAAACACAGGTATATAAAGCCTCTGTCGCATCCTACAGCTACAGGTTCAATTAAACATGCAGAACCAAAATAGCTCTAGAATCAGTGTCAGGCAGTGACTGATCCAAAAAGAATCATTACATTCCTTTCACACCTGAGTTTCATGTACATCACAACAGCTCACACAAGTTACAGCAGTGTCCCAGACAGTAGATTAGACGGATTGATGGACAACAGGTCAGCAAACAAATGATAAAGACAGCAAGACAGAGATGGTCCCTCTAACATCACTATTCCCATAGCTTTGAATGCTGAGGAGGAGGAGGCAAAGAGACTGCAAAATGTAGTGAAGGCTGGAGAGAAAGGACTGGGCAAATCATTGGACCCAGCAGGGAATTTAGTGTGTTTTTCCTGTTCACATCTAACTCCATAATGTTACTGTACCATCTTACTGTGTATGAACTAAGAAGCTGCCCTCGTCTGAAATCATTGGAGCATTCACCGTTACTTACAAATTTGTCCTTTTCCTCCTGCATTTGTTGTATTCCTAATTACTATATCCTTCATTACAGACCTAATATGTTATGGGACCAGGGTGGGAATGGATCTAGATTTGTAGGTACATACTTTTTGTACAAATCTGTACATTTTGGATCATATCCTTTGCTGTTGTAAGTCCAGCAGGATCTTCTGAAGATGACTATGGAGCCACCTCCATCTTCAGTAAATGGTGAGAACCTGCACAAGCAAAAGATCTGAGAACTCTGGTAACAAACAAGTCGAGGGGAAGCAGAGCAGAGTGTTGTGCTTAAGCCGTGTATTTAGCAGGGAAACATTTCAATCTTACAACACTGGTATTCTCCTTCATCTCTGTCATTACCCACATACAGCTACTGCTCCATCTTTAATATAGACCAGTTTGAGGCAAAGGTAGATCCCAAACCATGTGCCCTGTCAAATAGAACCAAAACTCTTTGGAAACAGGATTAGCTCTAGGTTTTGTGCTAGTCAAGTACCGTAGTCTGGGCCTTGATTTGCTGCTGCCTTTGGGCAAGGACAGGCCAGGATTATCTGGCTGTTCCTTTAAGGGTGCTGAAAGTAAGCCAGCTGGATATGTTTTCAAAGGAGGTGTCATCAGAGCAAGCTGAAATACCAGAAGAACAGGAAAAGCACAGAACCCAGAGTCCAGTAGCTGCAATAGACACACAGGGCAGCCAGAAGAGAGACTTGGAAGTACTAAAAGGACACCTTTCCCTTGGCAGTAGGAAAGGAAGAGCACCAGCAGACAAGGTATGATTATATATGAACTTCTGAAATCCTGCTGTGAAAGAGGGAGGAAAAAAAAGCAGCCTGGTGGGATAGAGGGGGTCTGGGTCAGGCTGTGTGCGATAGGGGCTGACAGCTGCAGTACTAACCAAGAATTGGTGGGGGGAACAAGCAACAGAGGATTGTTTTGCTGCAGAACACCACCCATGCACCCCACCATCTCTCCATAAATTGACAAAACTCCCTAGATTTATAAAAGACTAACTGACCATCAGGGGTGACTAAGTAGAAGCAACTTGAATCCCTCCTCCTTAAACACTGATGTACAGACCTCCCTGTCAGAGGTCTGTGGTCATGAGTGCAGAAAGGCACAGTTATACCAGCAGAGCTGAGCTGGGGCTGCAGCACAGCTCCTCAGTGACAGCAGAGGGCTGGGGTGCGAGGTGAACTTACACCTCACTGCAGCTTGAGTGACACCCACCTCCCACTCCCTGAGCCCAAAAGCCTGCAGTCCACTGCATTTCCCAGCTCAGCATGAGTGGCGGGGGTTTTTTTTGCACAGCTACTTAAATTAGGTGGGAAACTTCTTGTCTGACTTGTGTGCTAGCCTAACACAGGAGCCTCAAAGGGTAAATCTACAGAATAGAGGTACATGTCTAGTAGAAAACCCCAAATAGTTCATGGGCTGGGACTGGAGGGGTGCAGCAACCTGGGCACACCTGAAGTTTTCCTGTACACAGCTCAAAATGAGGGTTACTGCACATGATGGCACAGCCCTGCCACAGATGGGCAGCATTGGAGGTGCCTGGGAATACAGCACTTTTCCCCACCTGCCTCTCAGGGTGCAGGGCATTCTGAAAGGATCCATGAGACCTGCTGCCTTTGAGGCACTCAGCCTGCCAGAGAAAGAGCAACAAGACCTGAAACAGAGCAGAGTCTAGGCTAGGAAAAAGTATAACTGAAGTCACTAAGTTAACTTGTACAAATGTTCTTTATTACAGTGCTAGAGATGCTCTTCACCTCCCCTCTTAATGACTTTCTCAGAACCTCACAGTACCACATGGAACTTTCACATAACATTAGGGTGCTCTAACACTTAAATGATTATCATGTGAAAGGAAAGTGAGGGGATGTTATGGTGACTAAGTGAGCGTGATCCTGGAAAGGGCCAAAACTGGTCCTGCCAAAGCCCTGTTTGCAGCAGAAGCTATTGCAACAGCTGGGAAGGGAAGAGGGGCAGAAATGCTTCTTTCCTTGACGCTCCGATGTGTCTCTCATTCCTCCCATACACATTTTTCCTTTGCTGGGATCGTCTTGCCCTCTAGTGGTACTCACTACAGAGCCGACAGAGCTCAGTTCCCTCCTGCTGTAGATCCTGTCATATCAATGGTTTCAGCCATTATACATAGAATGAAATAATTCAAATTCCCTTTGATCTGCACCCATTTCTTAGTGCATCAGGCCATTAGTAAAATGTGCTGTCATGGTGTGAAGTTAGAAAAGAAGGTGCTCAATGCCTGCTGCCTTACACAGCATCTATCACACTCTGTAAGAGGATCCTCTGCTCATCCAATCTGGCGTGATGCAGTCAACAGGTACATTAATATTTTTGGCTGTTTTGGAAGAGATCTTCCTTCATAAAAAAGTTTGAGGAAAAGCACTGCCTGAAAAATACCTCATGTTTAAGATTAAAAGTTTTGCCTGAAAAAAATAAAAATGCCCTCAGGCCATAAACAGGTGAAAATCTTGAGTGAAGTGATGGAAATCCCAGCTGGTAACACGCACCCTCCAGAGGGATCCAAAAGATGAATAGAACACATTTAAATTCCTGACATTGCCTATAACAACATGAAACACGGAGCATGACTGTTTCTTCTGCGTGCTCCCAGTTACACCCATTTCCACTTCTCTTTGGGCTCTGTCCAGCAGAATTGCAGTTTAATTTATTCCCTAAATCTCAGCTAGAGTGAAGAACAAAAATATCTGGTTCCTTTCATTTTAGTGTTAACTATTACCTTCAGTGACCACAAATGTTTTCTATAGATTGAAAACAGAATGTCTGCATCCAAGCTGGACTCCTGATGCAGTTGATTATCCAGCTGAGGATCTGGCTCAACATCCCTTTTGCATTTATTAGCAGTTCTGATCTGCTAGGCTTCAGAGTTACTAGCTCTTGGTAACAGGAGAGCCACGCACATCTAGGAGGCAAAGGATTAAAAACAGCAACTGTGAACTTGTTACTTGTCATTCAACGAGGTGCTTGGCTGTCATCAGTCATGGTGTCAAGTGAAATCTCAGTGCTCAGCTGTCTTCAGCAACTTTTGTCTAGAAAGGATTCTCCTCTGGTTAGCTTGGGGAATGCAAATTGAATGACAGTGTAATTTGTCTCCCAGTTAAAGATCTTCCAAGTCATTCTTTATACGCTATCTAGAAAGAGAAACAGCAGATAAATGTGAGGGAAAGTGGTTCACTTGAAAGTTCTGAAGAAAAAACTTTTCCATCTGCCAGTCTCTAAAGAGCAGTCCTTTGTGTTAGAGACCTTAAAATAAAAATCAACTGCAAGGCATATTTGTGCTTGCATGGGCAGTATCATCCCTTTAACCAACTTCCTCCTCAGCTTTGCTGCTGAGGCCATGGGCTGCTGGAAGAAAGAGAAAATGAACACCTGGACTTTCCCTACCCTCATCATCTGCCTCTACGGATTCTTCTACATGATGAAGCCATCAGAACCTTTCCTAACACCCTATCTAACAGGCCCGGATAAAAACCTGACCATAGATGAGGTATGGTTGTTTCTGCCTTTCCTTTCACATGCAGCAGCAAAAAAAAAAAACCAACCCAACCAAAAACCAAACCTTTTTTTAAAGTTTCTAAGCAAAGATAAAAGCTATAAAAAGCTTAACTGTAACCAGCTTTGGCAGGTTATAATTTGCAGCCCAGGGCATAAATGATGCATTTAATGGAATTATGATCCATTTGCCTGCTCAACTGTCACATGCCATGTCAGTATGGTTATATATTTTATTAATTCCTTCAGAGCAAAAACTTCCCTCTACAAAGGGAAGTTTGTGAAATAAATGAATTTCCTTTGTCTAATAATAACACCACCAACAAAGATTTCCTCTTCTCTGCCAGGTTACCAACCAGATTTTCCCAGTGTGGACATACTCCTACCTCGCACTCCTTTTCCCAGTCTTCCTGATTACAGACTATGTGCGCTACAAGCCTGTCCTCCTCCTCCAGGGCATCAGCTACATCATCACGTGGCTCTTGCTCCTCTTTGCACATGGACTGGTGGCCATGCAGGTGGTGGAATTCTTCTACGGGATGGTGACAGCCACCGAGGTCGCCTATTACGCCTACATCTACAGCGTGGTCAGCTCCGATCGCTATCAGAGAGTGACAAGCTATTGCAGGAGCATCACCCTGGCTGCAGCCACCGTTGCCGCCGTGCTGGGACAGCTGCTGGTTTCCTTCGCAGGTGTATCCTACTTTCACCTCCATGCCATCACTCTGGCTTCCGTGTCCCTGGCGTTCGTGTGCTCGTTTTTCCTCCCAATGCCTCAGCAGAGCATGTTCTTCCACAGGAAAGGCTCGGACACTCTCCCAGGGCCAGGCAAAGCCGCAGCGACGCTCGGCTCTGCCAGCCCATCGGGCAGCCCCGAGGACACCAGCTCCGTATCTGCTGACAGGGGACCAGCGCCACAGGCTGGTAACGCCCAGCCCCAGCACCACGTGCTCAGGGTGTTGGTGCAGCTTTGCAAGGACTTGAGGGATTGCTACAGCTCCAGGAAGCTTCTCTACTGGTCTCTCTGGTGGGCTCTGGCCACAGCAGGCTTTAACCAGGTTCTGAATTATATCCAGGTGCTGTGGGACTTCAGAGCCCCCTCTCACAGCTCAGCAGTGTACAATGGAGCTGTTGAAGCAATAGCAACTTTCCTGAGTAAGTTAGTGTCTAAGCAGCAATCACAAAGGCAGCTTCTGAAGTTTAGAGCTCTTTTTAGAGGCCATTCCATTGTAGATGCTCCAGGAAGCCAGTGTGTGCACTGTACATTTTGGACCCAGTGCTTTCATGTACAAACCAGTTCAAATGTAAGCTGTGCTAGCTTCCTTTAGGATTGGGACACCCAACTTCAACCTACCAGTATGCAGGGAGCTTACAAGTGTCACAGACTTTAGAGTCACAGTCTGGTTTGGTTAGGCAGGGACCTCAAAGCCCATCTAGTTCCAAACCCCTGCCATGTGCAGGGACAACCTCCACTAGCCTAGGCTATCCAAAGCCCCATCCAACCTGGCCTTGAACACTGCCAGGGTGGGGGCAGCCACAGTTTTCCATCCAGCTACTAAATCCATTCAGAAGCAATTCAGATGAGGTGGTGGGGTTTGTTTGTTTTTCCCCAAACAAGGCAAAAGCAAGGCAAAAGTTCACACAAATTCTGTAACAACGGTATCAACTTACACAGGTGAGAGCGGTTTTTCATTTAAAAATTTCACAAAAATAACAATCTTCTCATTAAAATCTTTTTTTTTTTTGTGAAATACTCTTGTGCAGCAGGATAGCAAGGAGAATTGGAGTCATTCTAAGATTGGCAGAAAAAGACCTTATTCAATTCCTTATGCTACTGACGTTAACATTACACTTCCACGCCAGAAGCAGATGCCACACCAGCAATGTTACCAAAAGGTAACATCAGAGAACACCACCCTGATTTGGCAGCACCTCACATTTTCATATTGCGCTGCTGTACTGACCTTGCACAAGACATTGGGGAGTAACCCAGCAAGGGAAGGAAACTTGTCTGCATCATACCTCATCATTCAAGTTACCCTTCCCGCCTCTAAGGGGAAACAGATACCTTTAAGATTAAAAATTACTCTCGTCTTGAGTTGGGAAACTAACTATACCATTTGAATAATGAATTAGAAGCACTTAACTGCTGTAGTGCCTACTCCTTGAATCCTTCTTTCTCACAGAATTGCTTCTTTCTCTGTGTACAAATTTTAAAATTGTATGAGCCCCCTAAGATGGACAGCCAGGTCTCTGACCTTCACAACAGGCGTGTCTTTATAGGAGGCCCAGCAAAAGCAAATAGTGCATATCCTTCCTAATTTCCCTAAACACAGTTACTGGATACCTCACAAAACTCCCCTTTTTGACAGTTTAGTCCGTTCTGAGTTGTACAGAGCTAAACTGGTATGCTAGAAGGTTACTGCCTTACCTATGAAATAAGAGAGTAGAAGTTAGAATGTTGATTTTTTTTTTTCTTTTTCTAGGCTCAGTAACATCTTTCACGGTACAATATATGAAAATTAACTGGGACCTCTTTGGAGAGCTGGGTTTAGGGATCTTCTCTGCAATAGATGCTGGTTCTTTATTTCTCATGCACTTCACTACCAACATCTGGGCATGTTATACCAGCTATCTCATTTTCAAAGCATGCTACATGCTCCTCATAACAATAGCAATGTAAGTATAAAACTTACGCACAGAATACTAACCATACTTTCTGTTTACTTTGGGCATCCCTCCTTTTATTCAGAGGCAGCTGATCTAATGTGAGACATAACTGCTTAGGTAAAGACAAGGTCAATTAAAAGTCTAGTTGGATTTTTTTGGTTCTTCTAAAGTATAAAAGTTATCAAAAAGATATTGAACATTTTTCTAGGCAGAAATTAAACGGGGTACAAGGTATCTTTATTACTGAAGGCAATGGTAAGAGAGAAACAGAAGCTATTTTCCTCCTTCCTAGCATGGAAGATAAATGCCAAGTGAGAAACAGGAACAAGCACCCCTTGACAACCATCCTTTAAATCCCCTTATGCCAAGGCCATCTTGCTGATACACTTTTTATCATGCTATGAACCGCATGAACATAGAAAAGATTTGGCATAGAGTGTTCCCCAACATAATGTCATATATATAATCTTTAGTGACATAATGATGTAAAGGAGGAATAAAAGAGAACATTGGACATGAACTCAGACAAGATCTCTTAGGAAACTGAGATATTCTGTTTTCAGAGACAGGGAAATATAATTTTAAAAGTACATTGTAAAATAAGTATAACATGTTTTTATTGCTCCACTTATGTTATTGATTGGAATGTCTTTAGACATACCACACTAGTCCATTAATAATAACACTAGATGCATTTTTATGCTAACCCCCCAAATTATTCAGATACCATTTTAAAAAAAACCTGCTAAAATTATAAGATTGTGCTTATCTTGAAAACAGGGGATTCACTTGGCATCATTCATTTTGGTGGATCGTTTGTTCGTTATAGTGGATCACACATGGACTATTTCAACATTATAAAAAAAGTAAAAACTTGCATTAAAAAATTAATTAAAAGATTACTGCAGGAATAACAACTTTTTGTTCAGACAGAAACTTTGGAGGTAACAATTGCAAAGAAAGATGTTCTGTTTATTGGCCAAAAAAGGTACTGCAAGGAAAATCTACAGGCTCTTGACAGAAACAAACAGTATGCTACCGCCACTGTCAAGCTACAAAGCAAAAAGTGATCCACATCATCCAATAAGAGCTAGTTAGAAAATATCCACAGTCACCTTCTATTCTAAGCTCCCAGCCAGAAGAGAACTCCTGACAGCACCAGATCAGTGTGGAGGAATGGCTGTCTGAGAAGGGTCACGTAGACATGATTGCGATAGCCAAGCGAGAGCTAGAAAAATATCGAACTCAGCTTTTTTAATGGACCAACAACCAAGGACACCTTGCCCTTGGCAGTATCTGTAAGACAGCAACAGGATGCCTGTGGTTGCTCAGTCTGGAAAAAAGGAGAAGTTGGAAGCCACAGGACGGGAACTAGGGGAGGAGTTGAAAGTTGGGAAGGTGACCAATTATGAGCTTGCTTTTTGCACTATGTATGAGCTAATTATGATATACTATATAAGGCGAAGGTAACAGTCAATAAACGAAGCTTGCTGATCACTCATATTGAGTGTGTCCCTGACTTCCCTCCGTCGCGACAGATCAAGACATGGTTTGTCTGCTCAGGTCTTTGAGAGCCTCCAGCTGTCACAGACAGTGAAAGGAACAAAGCAGAAGGTTAAATAGATCTGATATTCTACTAGATAAAGCAGGTGACCTAATAACATGGTTTGAAAAAGCTAAGCAAAAAAGTGTAAACCCCCCAAACTATGCTATGATAGACAACTTTTTTAAAAAAAAAAAAAAGCAGGGAAGCAAACAAACAAGTGAAGCACCATTAACTCCATCCTCACTATACCATCTGCATGAATCATTTATCTTCATCAGCCAAACAGAGAGCAACAGCTTTCAACCCAGCGTGGAGTCACTGACCTGCCAGTCTTGCCTTAGGTTCCAGATTGCAGTCAGTCTGAGCACGGAACGCTATGCCTTGGTGTTTGGAATCAACAACTTCGGTGCACTGGTGATCCAGACCATTCTTACAGTAGTCATTGTGGATTCAGGAGGCCTGGGACTGGACATAGTAACTCAGGTAAGTGCTTATATGAATTTACTTCCTACTTACTGCTTAGACAATTCATAAGTTTACCAAGAAAGAAATTGCTATGCCAAAGGGTTATTTAATTCTTTCTTCTACAGAAATCTAAACATCTTGCTCTTCCCGTGCATCAGCCATCATTCTTCCCTTTTGCCTTCTAGTGCAGTAGGATTACAGATGCTTGCCTTTCACTTTTTAAAGGCAGATACACCAGAACGTAAATAGTCAGGCCCTGCTATCTGACCAGCTTTTGATAATTAACAGGACGGTGAATAACTTCTCTACCCAGAAATTCAGGCTGGGTTTCTCAGATGCAGAATCAGTGTGACCACATGTTATTAGGGGAGTTCAAGTCCACAAAGCACAGCCTGGATTACTGGAGTTACTTTACATGAAGTAGAAAGGACACCTGCCTCCTAATTCCAGTTTGGGAGCAAACCTAGTCTGTATCTCAACATGAAGAATAGTTTTCTGCCCAAAGTTTGGGCACTTGTTTTGGGATATCCTATCTCACATCAGCGTCCCAGCTTCAGTCAGCCTGATTCCACTCACTGGAATCAGCCGAAATGTACTGACTGCTGCATATTCTCAGTGGGATCTCAGCTGGGACAGCTTCCTACTCCCCCAGATTTAAAGACAAGTAAAGCTATTCAGATATTCTGCAAAGGGAAAGGCAAAAGTTGCCTTAAAGATTAAAGACTGAATTAAACACTAAAAATTAGAACTGAGGACAGGAATATGTAGGACTTCATAAATAGCCTTGCCACCGTTTTCAGAAACACTGGTACAAAGTCATGGTGCATTTACTGAAGCCAGTGTGGTGACAGCACTGAAACATGCAAATAAAAGCAAAAAAGGACCAATTCAGACTCCTCACTTACATTGTTACTGACTATGTAATGAAGCTACTTCTACATTTTGCATTAACTGGACAAAACGCTGTTCCTATGCTGCCCCCGCCCCAATGTTTATTAAGGGCCATAAGGATTAGAAGCAAGGGGCAGTTCTTCATTTCTCAAAGATCTGCTGTTTCCTGGAAAAGCTAAGATTTTGCTTAATCACAGAGAAAAAAACTTGTCACATAGCAGAACTGTGCCAGAACACAAGTAAACAAAATAATGGAGTGCCTCATCTCCAGAAACAGGAGCATTTCCCGATGTGCTTTTCATTAATCCTGCCTTTCTCTCTCCCCCTCCCAGTTTTTCATTTATGGCAGCTACTTTGCAGTCATAGCTGGGATTTTCTTAATCAGAAGCATTTGCATGATTGTCTCAAGCAAATGCAGAAGGAAAATAGCAAGATCCTGCAAGGAGCATCCGAACCTTGCTGCACACGAATCAAAGGAGCAGATTCTAACTGGCTACATGACGTGGCTGTAGGAGCCAGGCAGGCGGGCTCACGTGGCCCTCATGGGAGAAGAGCTCCTACCGCAGCATGCAGGGAAGAGCCGTGCAAGATGAACACACAACACAGCCCTGAAGAGCTACCCTGAATCACTGCAGCACTTCATTACAGCATATGCCAGCTAAGAGATCACTGTCATGGCACTATGCCAAGAAGATAAGTTGCTTTAGATTCTCATTTACTTGCCTATAAATAACTTAATAGCAGTGATTTATATACAAGAGCTCACCCTGCCTGCCTTGTTCTAGCTCTTGCTAAGGTGTTGGCCAGCCGCTTCCCTGCACATTAGCTCACACATGTGGGTGAAGGGTCAGTCCCCCCTTTGCACATACCTTGTTCTGGACCAAGGAAGACAGGAATGTGTTTGCATCATTGCATTCTTTCCTACCTACAGGTGATTTGGTGACAGACTCCTCCTACCTCATTTGAAAGCCCACATCAGAAGTATGCCTTTTGCACACAGGGCTGCAGAAAAGCAGGGCTTGCACAACCTGTCCAAGAAGGTTCACTGGAAACAGTGCTAGAGCCACAACTGTCCCTGGGCCCACATTTGAAAGCTGCAACCTAAACACTGTCCTGAGTCCATAGCAATTTCAGCCCAGAACAAAATGAAAGACACCCCCCTACACACTTCTTTCCTTCTGCCTCCAGAATTAAATTCAGGACTGAGGGTCTTCCTGTTTCAACAGGAAAAGGAAAAATAGAGGGGTTTAGTAATATGAACTAAAGCCAGAGAGGTATATCATGGAGAAATGTAGCTGATTTCACACAGGAAAAATCCAGATTAACACAAATATCCAAGAAGATTCGTAACTAGTATCATGCATGCTTTTGAGTGCCAAATGAGGGTCCACTGATTTTGGCCATGGATTTCACAGGATCAGCATCTCAGCATTTATCAAGAAGCTTCAAGTGCTACAGCTAATTTAGTGTGGCACAAAGGACTGTTAGTGCAGGAAGGAAAAATAAAAAGATTATAAATGAGTTTGCATAGCAAACACCTAATTTAATATTTCCATATGTTGAAGTTATTTCTGTACTGCTTTTTGCTTCTAGCTTCCTATACCTACATCTAACTAATAAAAAGAGAAACCACTTAGCATTTACAGAATACTTTTTCCTGTAGAGATAGGAGCTATCATGTGGACAGACATGCTTTTCACACTTGTCATGTACTGCAACTAAACAAACTGCTGGAGGTGAGAGCAGACAGGACAAACAATTAGTTTCAAGTCACAAGAAGAATTGGTAGGATTTGACCAAACAAAGCCAGCTAATTTTCTAGGCTTTTTGTTTATTACTGCACACTGCAGAGATAGAGCCAGTTTACAACAGAGAGTAAGCAGAGCAGCTAAAGCAATGCAGTTGTATGAGTGAGACACGTACTTAAGTCTCTACTAAGCAGTGAGTACATTTTGTTCTGCATATCTGAGGGCATGATACTCCTGGCCTGAAAAAAGGGGGTCAAAGTCCAGCAGAGCAAGGACTATTTTGTGCTACTTCCTTGCAGTTAGGAATCTTCTTTTAAGGGGTAGTGTTAAAGAACAAACCTGGACTAGAAGCTCACTAGAGTTTGTGTTTAAATGAAGAGGAGGAACTTGGTACTTCCAATTTCATGGTAACAAACTGCCTTTGGTACAGAAAGTTAACAAGTATTTGTCTTGTAGTATCTGATGGAAAGCAATTAGCCCCATGTGAAACCTTTTGCTATTGAGAAGCCAAAGAGCAGTAGTAAGCTACAGGAAAGGAGCTAGAAAAACTGGTAGAAATAACCATAAGAATTCCTCCATTCTGAACTGGTCAGAGCCCGCTGCCTTCTGTGTGTATGGGGTGCCACTAGGGAGCAAAGGAACCAGTAGGCATTATGTATTTGCTTTGCAGCTGTAAGGAATGTGATTTTCAGAAAACATAAGGCTTGGAAAAAGAAAGATCTATTCCTGCCCTTGCAAACTTCTAAGAGAAAGATCCTGAGGTTGGGAGTAGAGTGGAGCATTTTGGAAGTGAGGGGAGGAATAGGGCAGCAATCAGGCAGCTCTCAGGAGCATTCAGAAGGATACAACACATTGGAAGTGGGAACAACAGCAAGAGAAAGGTAAAGCTTTACATTACCCTGGGTTTTCAGCTGCAGATTGGCATTAACCCAGCAATCGGTTAGATATTTCATCCAAAACAGTAAGATGCACACATGTATGTGTGTTTGTGTACATACACACTCTCTTTGGAGAGGAGAGAGTTGAGGCTTGGCAGGTTATGAGCAAGGCTGGAGCCACAGACTCTAGTTCTTCAGGAAAAGGAAGCTAAACAAATCCACCTGTCCTGGCAGCTTTTATTATTCAATGCTTATCTTTCTCCCACCGTGCTAAAGCACTGTGTGTAAACATGAAATTCCAGAGCCAAGCACATCATTCCCCATAGATGCAACCCCCTCTAAATAATAAACACGACCTACTTTTGAAGCATGAGTGGGTTTGGACAGAAGTCTTCCACCAAGATACAGTCCAGCAAGCTGAGAATGCCAGTTCTGAACATGGAGGCAGCAAACAGTTGTCTTTGTATTCAAATCAAGCTGGTGTAAACCAAGCACTGTGCAGGTCACCAAAGAAATGCTCGTCAGCAGCCTCCTCTCAGCATGCCCACAGACCTACCCAGCAGCATCTCCCCCGGGGTTTCTTCCTTTCTGGGAAAGGAGAATGAAGTACAGACTCAGGCCTGCTTTCTCCCAGCACTTCCCTGCCTGGCTGCATGACACATCGACAGCAGCACGAGACGTTCCAGACCTGCAGCAGGGCAGCTCCGGCCGGTTCCCGAAGCCGCTCTGGGAGGTGCGTGGGGGCCCTCTGGCCAGGGCTGCAGCGTTCGCTCCCAGGGCAACACACAGCCCGCCAACATGGCCAGCTCCATCCTCTGATGGGCCTTGGAAGGCACAGAGAGTCCAGTCTGAAAAAAAGCAAAACCACAAAAAGGAAGCAAAGCTGTAGGGTTTGTGTGAAGCAGCTCTCTTGAATTTTTCTTTTTGTTTAATTTACAAACTAGATTTAAAGCCTAATCTTTTGCTATTTGCCTTTAAATGACAAGTTGGTCCTTCTATAGAAGTAAGTCCTGGTAGTCAATGCCCTACCCCCCCACACTACCAGCAAAGCCAGCTCAGAAGAGACCCTGTGAGCCTGCGGGCCACCGTGCTCTGCATCGTCAGCCCACACTGTAAAAGGGGCACACTCTGCCTTATCCATCAGAGAAAGGAGCTTTTAAAGGTATTTATTAACCCCCCAAAATGCAATCAAGTGAATGCTTTCTTGCCACGTCAGCTTTTAGTTACTGCGAGTCTTACAACTTTACCTTAGAATTAGAACTCAGTTTGCTGACAAAAAGGAGAAAGCTTTCCCTGCAATCTGCAGGGACACATCCTGTAAGCAAAAGCAGCTCGGATGGATTATAATTATTTAAATTCTGTTAACATTTTCTCAAGTGTAGAAATAACTTTTAGGAAACAAAAAGACATGGTAATTTCTTACTGTCTCCAATCCTAGAGGGTGGTTTCTGGGTGCTCTTCGAGATAGAAAGTCATCCTAGGAGGAAGCCACACACAAATCCATAGCAAGTGCACCCCAGCCACAGCTTTGACAGGTAATTCATCACCTCCAGAGTTACCTGGAAAGATGCTGGCTGCTTGCTTGCTCAGTGTGTTTGGAAGTGATGCAAAATGTATTGATTGTTACTGACCATTCCAGGGTTTAATATATTTTTATTTTGAAAAAGCAACAGTTCGCAGAAGATTTCAATGCTAATCTAGAATTAAGAGAAATATAGTCAGTGTTATCCTTACAGACAGTATTTCTCTTCTCATACAATGGCATGCAAGAGAAAGATTGTAATCAGAGGCAACAATTTAAACTCCAGTTTTGAAGTTAGGGCTGGTTTTCGTAGCATTCCTCTGAGGTCAAAGAAATACTCTCTTAGCATATTGTGTTTGCTAATTTTTGATAAATACAATCTCACAGTGCAAGTAAAAGCACTGTGAAAAGTGTCTGCTGTAAAATGGAATTGAACAATTTAAAAGAAATAGCTTGTTGATTAAACATCAGCCAGTGCTTTGCTTTCATTCCCTTATGTTTCAGAACACTGTTTCACTTGTTTTCCTGGGAACAGTGGAATTGATTTCCTAACACAAGTAAAATAATAAAAAACCCAAATCTCTTTAGACTTCTTTTTACTGCCAACTACAGTGAAGAAACAAATCTTATTATTTTCTTTTGATCATCACTTTCAAAAGCAAAGTCAAGATTCCTCTTCTCCAAGTCTGAGCAGGTGCCATGAGCAGTTTCTGCACCTGTCTCAACTCACTCAAATGGCTGAAGGAGAAGAAACACCATGAGCATGGAGGCATTTTGAGGCAACTGAGCTTGCAGTGGGTTGGGAGCTGCCTGGCGGCTTTTGCTGTCTCTGTAAAGGCCTGTTCCTTTGTTGTTCCACATGGTTGTCAGGCTGCAAGTCAACACAATAAAGCATCCTCGAGCACACGGAAAGTGAGCTTTCATCTCAGTTTGCCCACTCATTTATTCAGAAATGAGACTGTAATGAAGCTTTGTTCTTCCACTACAATCCATCCACTCTGTTCTAAGTATGTTATTAAGAACAACCTTTGACAGACGACACAGAGACCGGAGTTCACCACCACCAATGCACCTCGATCCCAGTTGTTCATTTACAGGCTGCATCTGTGATCACTGGCAGGTTTAGTGAAAGAAACATTAGCTTTGGTATGGGTAGTTAAAAAGCAAACTTGGAAATGAATTTTTACCAATTCTGAAAGCATCTTCAGAGGTTTCTGGTGTACTCCTTTCTCCTTTTTTTTTTATTAGGTAGACAATGGATTGCTGGAAAGGAGCAGCAGGCCACAGTTGGATTTATCCCACCCTCATCATCTGTGCAAATGGATTTTTCTCCACAATGAGGCCATCAGAAGCTTTTCTCACCCCTTATTTAACCGGACCAGACAAAAACCTAACAATCGAAGAGGTATGAAACTATTCTTTTAGCTGATAGTTGAAATGCTTAAAGCATTAATTCTTACAGCAATAACTGAAGGGGGGACGAAGCACTCAGTGATACAAGTGTATTTTATCCAGAAACTAATCTTTAAGATACTTCTGGAAAAGAGTAAGGAGTCACTGCTTTTGCAGAAGGACAAAGCTTTAAAGTCCCTTCATTCTTAGGACTTTGAAACCACTTTGATATTTGTTTAAGAAATTGATATTTCAGGCCAGCTAGTTCTAATCTCCATCTGGAGCCTCTGAGGTGGGGCATTACTAAGGTCAATTTATATTTATTGTGGAATTGATTATGCTGATAGCAACATAGTGATTGCAAATCATAAGGAAATCAGACTTCCCCTTTGGAGTTGGTGGATTATTACCTACATTACAGGGCTGCTTTATGCAATCATTCATGCGTGGATGTCAGATTCATATTCAAAGAAGGTTGGGTTGACTTTTGGCAAAAGCATGCACTGCAGGTTTCCTTGCTCTGCTCCTCTGTTCAGCACTGGCTGTTTCAGGAGTACATGTCCCAACAAAAGGGGACAGAGTTAACAAGTAGCTGAGTCATGGAGCTAATGGTGTAATTGGGAAACACAAGGTTGGTACACCCACATCCTGCTAGTATGAAGAACAATCATTCCTGATGTGCATTAGCAAGTGTTAAAGCCGAATATGACAGCATAGTGTGAACCCAATGTTTCTTCCAAAAAAAGACATTTGTAGTGGTTTGGGTTGTTGGGAGGTGCCCCCCCCCCCCTTTTTTTATTCTTTTTTTAACCACAAAGGGAAATTCTCTCTCCTACATGAAATACACAAGTAGCCTGAAGGATGCCTTAATTCTGATTTCAGCAGGAAACTTTGACTCAAAAATAAGCGTCTAACAGATACCGGCTCTTTCAGCCAGCCAAACTCACCTCTGGTGATACAATTCCAGAAGTTTCAGTCAAACAAAGTTTCTAGATAAATTTCAGAGAAACAAAACAAGTCACCCAGAAAGATACTGAATGTGCTGCTCACCATGCAACCCCCTCCAGTACCCATCTGGAAGTGAAAGGAAACCCACCTAACACTGTCATTCCTCCAGCATCTGAAAGCATTCTTTTCTAGTCTAATTGCTGAAGCAGAGCAAAAGTGATCATGAACAATACCCTAGCAGTTCTGGCAGTTGCTGGATAAGACCTCCCCAAAGCAAGTAACTTGCAGAAAGTGAACTTTTCAAACAGGAGGGGATACCACCTCCTTCACTGCTCCCCACAGCTGTAGCCAAGCTGCCTGGACAAGCACTGAGCTAAATGGCAACAATAAGCAGCACCTCCTAACCTGAATCCACATCAGATTTAGAAAGAGAAATTTCATTTCAGAGCATCTCTGCCAACCAAAGTTTACTGAAATACTCTTCCATCAAAAGACTTGCTTACTTATAAGGCATTAAATTGGAAGAAGATACAGATGAAGGTAACAGCTACACGCTCGCTATGTACAGATTCAGCTCCCCCATCATAAGAGGCACATATATTTTTCTTTCTAATTCAAAGGAGAGAGGTGGCCAGAGATAAATAACCACTCACAGAGAAGTTACAACTAATTATGTATTTATTTTCAGCTACTGTGGGGAATAAGATTTAATGCTGGGCTGGCTTCCCTCTGACAAAAATAGTTATAGATGTTTTAAAAAACTGAAAATCAGAATCCTCCATCATAGGCCTGTAGCCGCATTGTGTTGTAAGCCAATATATGTGTCTGTTCAGCAGAGCCTAACACCACTCCCTACCTTTGCCTATTCAGGAGTACGTTTGTAATTTAAGGCAGCTTAACTCTGTGTGATACATACAATTCGATGTTTGCTGTCACTGCAATTATGTTCCCTCAATGCCATCATCAAAAGCTTCAAACCCAACCTCTTAAAACGTAATTTTAAAAATAATTCCTCCTTTATTTCCTGCTAGGTTACCAACCAGATTTTCCCAGTGTGGACATACTCCTACCTCGCACTCCTTTTCCCAGTCTTCCTGATTACAGACTATGTGCGCTACAAGCCTGTCCTCCTCCTCCAGGGCATCAGCTACATCATCACGTGGCTCTTGCTCCTCTTTGCACATGGACTGGTGGCCATGCAGGTGGTGGAATTCTTCTACGGGATGGTGACAGCCACCGAGGTCGCCTATTACGCCTACATCTACAGCGTGGTCAGCTCCGATCGCTATCAGAGAGTGACAAGCTATTGCAGGAGCATCACCCTGGCTGCAGCCACCGTTGCCGCCGTGCTGGGACAGCTGCTGGTTTCCTTCGCAGGTGTATCCTACTTTCACCTCCATGCCATCACTCTGGCTTCCGTGTCCCTGGCGTTCGTGTGCTCGTTTTTCCTCCCAATGCCTCAGCAGAGCATGTTCTTCCACAGGAAAGGCTCGGACACTCTCCCAGGGCCAGGCAAAGCCGCAGCGACGCTCGGCTCTGCCAGCCCATCGGGCAGCCCCGAGGACACCAGCTCCGTATCTGCTGACAGGGGACCAGCGCCACAGGCTGGTAACGCCCAGCCCCAGCACCACGTGCTCAGGGTGTTGGTGCAGCTTTGCAAGGACTTGAGGGATTGCTACAGCTCCAGGAAGCTTCTCTACTGGTCTCTCTGGTGGGCTCTGGCCACAGCAGGCTTTAACCAGGTTCTGAATTATATCCAGGTGCTGTGGGACTTCAGAGCCCCCTCTCACAGCTCAGCAGTGTACAATGGAGCTGTTGAAGCAATAGCAACTTTTTTAGGTAAGTAAAAGCTCTTTAGCACTGCCTATCTTGCGTATTTCCCTTAAGGACCATGGTTAACAGCAGCACCCTCCAACCTGTAACATCCAAATGCTTTTCCTTCCAAACTGCTTTTCCCTCTTTGCAGAACTCTTCCAAAGTGCTTTTAGAGTTTGAGTTCTCAGCTCTGTTTAGACTGAATTTAACCTCAAGTAAACAGTTAAACTCCTGAATAAGTTCTCTTTGTGACTGCACCTGTATCCTGATCCAGGAGCATGCCTCTGGATGTGGCATACAAGGAGAGGCTGACAGCACCATGATTGTTCAGCCTCTAGAAACCAAAGGGTCTTGTCCATGTGCATGAGTTCTTGAAGGGGATGAGTGAGGAGGGCAGAGCCAGACTCTTCCCAGTGACAAAAAGCAAGGGGCATGACAGTATTTATAGTTGCATTTAAACACACAAGGACATTTTTACCATAAAGGTGATTTTACGCAGGAACAGGTTGGCCATAGATGTGGACTCTAGACAGCAGCCTGAACAGCTTCCTCTTAGCAGGGCTGCATGATCTAGAGGTCTCTTTCAACCTCAGCCATTCCAGCTCTCATTACAGTTACTTGGTCCATCCAAATGGCATTCCCCTTTACCCACAGAAGGCATATGGGTAAAGTGACACTTCAACAGCCGAGCAGGACCAATGGACCTTCATTTTCCAGCTCACACTTACACACAGCCATGTCTCCTCCTTCGTGCCACGAGTTTTATCTCACATTTCTACATGGAACTGTCAGCTTATTCGTCCTCAATACGATCAGCATGAAAACACATTTCTTGTAGCTACTCCACAACAACTTCTACCCTCTGCACTTGACAATAAAGCACTGACAAATGCAGTTCATAAGATACTGAAAAGTTACTTACATTAAAAAACACAGACATGAAGTGCAACACATTTTCATTTCATAAGGAACTTTACACAAAGGAATTAAACCCCATTATGCATATTTTGACAGAAAATGTTTGGTAGGATTGTTCTTCTCTTTGTTCACAGTTGTCAAAAATGGAGTAACCACAACAGACTCTACACTGCTGCCTCCAGCCTTAGGCATGAGGCAGTTTCTTGGAGTACTTCAGTCTGCAAAGGCTCTGTGAGCACAGAGAAAGACACCCAGAGAGGAGACTCCCACACCACTAACAGAAAATATAAACCACACCATTATCAAAGCCAGTAACAGTCTCAACAGTCCCTGGCAGGGTCTATTTACATATGATGACTAGAGAAGTGACGTTTCAGAGTTTTCAGTATTACTTTTAAATCTGTAGGTTCAGCAACATCCATGGCAGTCGGATATGTCAAAGTAAACTGGGATCTTTCTGGTGAACTGGCTTTGGGAATTTTCTCTGCAATGGATGCTGGTTCCCTGTTTCTCATGCACTTTACTGACAACATCTGGGCATGTTATGTTGGTTACCTTGCATTTAAAGCATGCTATATGCTCCTCATCACTATAGCAACGTAAGTATAACGTGCAACTCTTCTAATTAATTTAGATCAGCAAGTGTCACATTTTTCAGTTTATCAAAGTTTTACTGACCATTTCTTTGGATATAATATTTTAAAATAGGTTATAA
This sequence comes from Laterallus jamaicensis coturniculus, assembly GCA_022605575.1. Classification (NCBI taxonomy): domain Eukaryota; kingdom Metazoa; phylum Chordata; class Aves; order Gruiformes; family Rallidae; genus Laterallus; species Laterallus jamaicensis. Next base: position 456,658 of record JAKCOX010000015.1, read on the forward strand.
CAGCAGCACATATTATTTCTAGCCCATATAAAGCTATGCTTAAAGTTACACAACCTACTCATTACAACAGGTAATGGTCAAGAACTACCTTATTCTGCAAGTAGCTGTTCAGTGATCCACATACAAGTATTCTCTGCATGTACCAATGAACATACACAGGTCTTTATTTAGCAAAAACACCCACGTATGTAAGTAAAGTTAAATAGGATACACAAAAGTGCAAAGCCAGAAAAAGAAGAGATTTCTGCCAAAATGAAGCTGTTAAAGCTTTAATATTGAAGAAGCAATAGCCAAGAATCCATTATGCACATAAATTTGTTCCCAACTTTCCATAAGTAAATCACAAACACCTTTGTTCACTGATTTTCAGGTTCCAGATTGCTGTCAATCTAAGCATGGAGCGTTACGCTTTGATGTTTGGCTTCAACAACTTCGTTGCACTGGTGATTCAGACGGTTTTAACTGTTATTGTAGTAGATTCAAGAGGTTTGGGACTGGATATCAACACCCAGGTAAGAAAAATGACTTACCTTGCCTTCAGTTCCCCTATTCCCCTCTAAAAGGCTCTAGAGAAGAACTAGCTGTTGGGAAGATACAAAGTCATGTGCTATCTGTTACATGTTGGAAAACAGGTTAATTTCAAGTGAAGTGGCAGTAGTTAAAACATGCTTGTCCTCTAGTTCTGCCAGTTTTGCAATTCTGCAATGATTTTAAGAATATTTCCGCAGACCAGAAGGGAAACACTCATCTTTGGATTTCTTATTTTTAAAGTTTCTTTAAAGGCTTATATTCACTAGCTTATTGTCAGAGTACCCTGAGCAGAAGCAGGGAGCAACCTGAAAGGCAATCTCTGGGTCTATCACTGGGTAATTTGAAGTCATATAATTTCTCTGGATGCACTTTTGATCTCTGCACTGTAATCTCAGAATTGATCTCATAATTGTCCACTGGATTTCTAAATTTAAAACTTATATACTGCATGAGGTTCAAGCCTCTAGCTTTCAAGAGCCAGGGAGTGCAAGGGAGCTGTCCTTCTCCCTCACCAAGGTGGAAAGGGGAAAGCACTTCTTCCTACAGTACAAACTCAAGCAGCCAGACTTCTTGACTCCTTTCAAGAAGGGATAGTTTTGAGGCATGGGCGACAGGGAAGGCATCAGTGGAGGGACACTCCCTTAAGTTATTACCTCACAGGAAAAGCAGGTTTTGACTGTTCTTCCTCCTCTCCCACCTCCATTTCCCAGTTTCTCATTTACGGCAGCTACTTTGCATTCATAGCTGGAGTTTTCCTCATGAGAAGCATCTACACCATTACCTCCACCAAATGCAGGAACACCAGTGCGGCTGGTGAGAGCGTGGATCATTAACAACAGCCAAAAAAACAATGGTTGCAAGCAACGGTGTAGAAGGTTGCACCACCTGACCAACAAATCAGGAGAAGCATAATGCTCAATCGAGACCCATCAGTGGTGAAACCAGCTGTTTATGAGTCTACAGCATCAAGGGATTTGTCAACAAGATAATGTGCTCTGCCCATTTTCTTCACCACTAATTTAATGCCAACAAAATCCTCAATCTATTCAACTCTAAGTTAGTGATGTGATACCAAAGCTTCTATTGATGCACAATGAGTATAACAAGCAAGTACACACACGATGTCTGAACCTCACAACATAAGACCTTAAAGAACACAACCTTTGACCTGTTCCTTCTACAGAATATTTCAATTAAAGGCAACTTAGTCATAGACATACCACCTTCACACATTTCTGGAGAATGCAAAGCAGCAGTTGCCCCACAGCAGAAAGATGATCTGTGGGAAACATGCCACAGAAGCCTTCTGAAAATTTAAAAGGCTTTTCAACTGGATGTTATAGCAATATGCACTTTAAAGCACATTAACAAATAGCAATAAACCATTTTTTCCCAACAAACACTACTTCTGTATGTACAAAGGTAGATGACTGCCATGCTATGAAGCACAGCGATAGAACCCCTTCAGTTCACACAGGGCCAGACGCAGCCATCCCAGGCTGCCCGCAGCAGACGTGCTCCTTGCAAATCAGACGCCACAGGGCCAAGAAAAACGTGTCACCAGACAGAGACTCTGACTGATGCAGGTACAGCTTTTCTGTTAGGTGGGGAAAGACGTACAAACACATTAAGCCGTGGGGAGACCTATACCAGGCAGTCTTTCTTAACACAACTACAAGTTTAGATGTAGCTGAAGCTGATCAGGGAACGTTTTCAACTCAATAGTGGGTGCTCAATAGCGCCCACTGTGGAGTCGACTATACCAGACAGCAGCAAATCCCACTGTGTTTCTTTACCACAACTTTCACTGATGTTTTCCCCAGTTCAGCTCACAATAAAGTAAGAATCATGAATTCCTTTAAAAAATACATTTAAAAGCTGCTTGAGCTTCCCTTTCTGCCCCATTAAGTTTGCCCTTAAAGACAGCAGAATTCTGGCATCATACTCATAGTTATCTTTCAGGAATTCCAACTGAATTTGGTCCTTTTCAAATTGATTTCTTGCCTCAGCATTTGTTTCAGCACAGTGCTTGGGCATTTGTAGCCATTAAGTAACTCTGAACTACCCTGACTCAGAGTTCTTAAACCTTCTTAAACCTTCTTTCTATTACACACCAGACAAGCCTGACATTTTTTCCCCCCTCTAAAATTCCATTCTAGTATGGCAAGAAACATTCCAGTACATAAAATCATTAATTATTTATTATCCTACAGGAGATCTTACTGATATATAATTTAATAAAAATAATGCCATTACTTCTGTGGTACCTTGGCCTGCTCTTACACAAACTATTCTGATCACGACTAAGTTTTGTTCAATGTCTGTCCTTAGCTACCCATAATTAGGCATCTTTTGCAACTAACCATTTCTGGAGAAATTACCCTTCTCAGTGCTTCCAGTGTCCTTTGTCACACAGCCATTCTGTCACAATAATCCCAGTTCACTTAATATCTTCCTGCTTGATATGTTACTAGAGCTAGAAGAGCAACTTTAATCACAAGGACACAAAGAAACACAATCAAGTGAGGCACACAAAAACTTTAAGCTTAACTCACCTTTACCACATTGTTTTTGGTAAGTCACCTGTGTATGTGACTCCCAGTATGTACCTTTTAACCCAATAAAACATTACTGCACAAAAATAATGCTACACAATTGTTTTTTCTAGTATTTATTTTTTTCACCTGCAAACTGTAGCAAAACATGATCAGCTTTATTATGCAGACAGGTATCCCTCTAACATTAGAGATTTAGGCATGTATAAATAGAAGAGCTCTTAGGAAAGGAAAACGTCTGAGAAATGAACAAACCTTCAATTTAACTTCATGACTTCCAATACCAATGGTTAAAATGATGTAGCTCATTCATTCCAAGAGATACAACAGCACCTTAAAGTGGCTGATCTATTTCCCAGTAACATTTTTCACATAACAATGTGTTAAAGTTACAAATACTGATATGCACAAATAGCTATTTTCTAAGAAAAATATGTACAGTACTGCAGCATAATGAATGTGGTATCTGCAATAACTTATTAGCCAATTTTAATATACATGATACCGCTACTTTTTACCTGCCCATTCACAGGTTCAAGGATGTTACCACAGCCCTCTGTTTTGCACGTTATTACCTGGTGTGTGGGGGGGTTGATTTTCTTGGGTTTTGTGTATTTATCTTTTTGTTTTTAATTTTTTAAAGGTACACAATGCAGGCTTTTATTTTTACTTCTTAAAGACTTCTTTTGTGTTTAAAGCTAATATCAGTGAAACAAGACAACAGTGCAAGAGGCGCAAAGATGTTATGTGACCACATAAGAGTTCTTTTGGGTAAAGTGTCTATAAGGCTATAAGAAAGGATTGGTTGATGAGCTTCCTGTTGGAAATTGTCCTGTTGGTGCACCAGCCTGGGGAAAAATGAAAGAAGAAAAATAAGATAAGTATTTAAGATTTTTTTTTTTCATATTGTAAGTCTTAAGTGCAGGATATATAAAAAGAAAACAGCCTATTAGGAAATATTTCTGGTTTATGTTGCAGTCTTTTTTTTTTTGTGGTTTTTTTCAAGTTACAGTGCTGTAAAAGCATGGCATACGGGCACCTCTGTTTGGATGGGAACAGCTTTAGAAATGCTGTACCATTGTGGTACTGAATGCCATCTAGGAGATTCTTCAGGGATTGGTACTAAGGCCAGATGTTTAACTTCTTTGTTGAAGACATGAACAGTGGGTTCGACTGCACCCTCAACAAGTTTGCTGACACCAAGCTGTGTGGTGGAGTCAAGCTGGAGGGAAGGGAGAGGTGGGCTGAACAAGTGGGCCCGTATGAACTGCATGAATTTCAACAAGACCAAGTGCAAGGTCCAACACACATCGATCAGGGCAGTCCCAAGCACAACCACAGGCTGGCTGGAGAACAGATTGACAGCAGCCATGAGAAAACCTGGGCATGCTGACTGATATAAAGCTCAATACGAGCTGGCAAGTCCAAAAAGCAAAATGTATTCTGGGCTGTTCAAAGACAGCGTGACCAGCAGTGAAGGGAGGTTCTCCCCTTCTGCTCTGCTATGCAGAGACGCCACCTGCAGTACTGCATCAAGCTCTGGGGTCCCCAGTACAAGATAGATATTGATACACTGAAGCAAGTCCAGAAGAGGCCACAAAAACAATCTGAGGGCTGGAGCACCTCTCCTATGAAGACAGGCTGAGAGAGTTGGGCTTGTACAGCCTGGAAAAGAGAGGGTCTCCAGGGAGACCTTTCAGCAGCCTTCCAGTACCTAAATAGGCTACAGGAAGCCTGGAGTGGGGCTGTTTACAAGGACACGGAGTGATAGGACAAGGGGTGATGGCTCTAAGCTGAAGGCAGGGGAGATTTACATTAGATATTAGGAAGAACTCTTTCCCCGTGAGGGCGGTGAGGCACTGGCACAGGCTGCCCAGAGAAGCTGTGGCTGCCCCTGTATCCCTGACACGGTTCAAGGCCAGGCTGGATGGGGCTTTGGGCAGCCTGGGAAAGTGGAGGGTATCCCAGCCCATGGCAGGGGCGTGGGACTAGGTGTGTTTTGAGGTCCCTTTCAGCCCAAATCAGTCTGCGGCTATATGATTCTCATGCTGCCTTCCCTAATTTGATACAGAATAAATCTCTGTGTGTCCAAAGTGTTACATATTAGGCCTCTTCAGACTCCAGAAGTTATTAAATGTTACAACTCACCATAAAAGGGTTACTAGGTACTCCAACAGCTGTAACTTGTCCAAAAGGAGTTACTACAGGCTTTGCTTGTCCAAATGCAGCAAAACCTGCTCCTTGGAAAGATAAGTGAAAAAAATATGAATACTAGTAAACAATCTTCTTTGTGCAGCCCAGGCTTCTGCTGTGGGGAAGCTGCAGCAATCAGCAGAATGGATCCTACTTAAATACTATGAGGAATTTAAGTGTAAAAACCAACAGCTCGCTTTTCTTTTTTGTTCTCGACCGTTCAGAAGTTTCAATCCATTCCCACACAGGCACTTTTTCCAATGTTATTTTATCATTTAAATTTAGGGGAAAAGTGCTTTCCAATTTTCTCTTGCCTATGTTCTATGAAGACAGAGAATAGGTTATAATTGGTTGCAGACACTCCAAAAATGCAGACAAAACATTCCTTGCATAGAGCCTTTAAGCCTGAGAATAATTTTAATTTTCGTATCAGATTCTGGCACTGCACACAGCCATGTTTGAAAGCTCAACTAGAAAGCCACAACTGAGCATGGGAACTGCCCCCTCAGTGTTATCATCCAGTTCATACAGAAATAAATACCCACCCATTATTGCTAACCTAAAGACAAATCATTTTCTCCCTGTTTCTGATCTAAACAAGATTATCCAAAACATATATATAGACCTACCATTTGGCTGCTGAGCAAAAGCAGTCTGTTGAGGGAAAGCTGCCTGGGTTGGGAATGTGGGCTGCTGGAAGTTGCCACTAAAACTAGTAGGAAGACTGTAGGAGGCAGGAGTTCCAAATCCTGCAGGCATGCTCATGGATGCAGTACCAAATGTTGCTGCTGGTAGGCAAAAAATAACATACAATTATTTTTAAGAAATCACTTTAAGACAAATTACTCTACTGCAACACTAGAAAGTCTCCTAATGCCCCAGAGAGCATACCAAAGCTAAGTTCAACTTCTACAGCCACTAGCCTGAACTGATTTGTTAGCTTGGGTCACCACCGATTAGATACGTCATTTAGTTTTTGCACTTTAAAAATTAATGGAATAACTTAATATTTACTAGATGCAGCATAGTCACATATACTTTCTGAAAAGGAAATAATTTTTTACATTCTCTACACGATTATATTTCCCCCAGAGTTTTACTGGTAACAGTCTGTACACATCAGAAGCAAGTACTTTCAGGCAGCATAAGCCTCTCTGTTTTTCTCCTGAGAAAAACATGAAAAGATCTTTCTACTTCACAGCATATTAGAGGAAGTTACGAGTAAAAAAGAAAATACTCCTAAGGGATACATGCATCCCCTCTCTCTTTGTCCCATCCTTATTATCACCATGCACATTATTTGCACGCAAAGTTCTTACTGCAAAACGCTCTTACTGTTGAGGTAAGACTTAAAGCAAGAAACCCCAACACTTTTCATCTGATTCTCTGCTGAACATTTCAAGTAAAGAACACACAGCTCATATATGATTCCACATGCCTTCAGCAAATAGAGGAGCACATCAAGTGTGCAAATGTAGTAACAAAACCATTATTCAGTCTTTTGGGAGTTATTCTTGAAAGGAGAAGCATATAGAAGGGGGGCAGTATAAATACAGACACCAGGCATTTTATTTTTGTTAAACATTAGACAGGCCTTTTCTTTGGAAATGTTACAAGATAGATTTTATGCAGGGCTCGACTGCATAAAACTGTTTAAAAAATTAGTAAGTTTAATCACCGTAGCTTAATTAGCAGTTGAAAAATTTACCCCAAAATATTAAAGGGCAAAACATTATACATACATGAACTGTTGACAAAATACACACAAAACTAATGTACTAACACTGTTCAAGTTACAGTGAGCAGAGAAGTCATTCCACAGGAAAACTTGCTTAAACAGGGAACATAAGCACAACAAAATGAGCAGCGACTTGGAATATCCCAAAAGCTACTGTTGTTAGAAACTCTGAGTCACTCAATGTGTTAGCATTATATTGTGACCATGGAGGGTATCAATAATGGTTTTGTTTTAGTTGCTTAATTGTCTGTGTATGCTCTTCTGTCCCTCTACCCCGTTGCCAAATACCCGCGCCCACTCCATTTTAAAGCAAGAAAAGTCTTCTGAAGTTCTACGTGCAGAGAACCAGATAGCTGTCAATAAGCTTTTACAAGCAAGAACAATTAGCCACAAGAAACTTGATACCAAATGTGGCCACCTACCAAAATGAGCCTGAGGAAATATGTGAGAGTGCATTGCTCCCGAGAGGCCTTATGGAAGCCACAAAGAGACCAGACAATGTCAAATCATTTATACACTCTTTAACAGTCATTTCTTAGTTATATATAAAAATATACACACGTGTATGTACCAAACAATTCACCCATAGTGTGACCAGCAATAGGTAAGCTAAGAAAACCCTTAGAAATAAGTGCTACCAAACAGATCTGCCATGTAATAAACAGCAAAGTTCATGCAGAAAGGAAGCTAGGCATAACTGGACAAGCTACAAGTTCACACCTTACACTGAAAGGGGATTTAATAGTATCTTTATATATGGTCATTATCTCTGGCACCTAATACATAGTGGAAGGAAAAATTTGAGTATGAAAACTCTATTTGAGGAGGCTACAAACAAAGAGATACTTGGGGCATTAAATTAAGAAAAAAAAATTTAAAAAGCAAGTGTACCAGCTGAGCAGCAGAGCTTTCAAGATCCCTGACTTCAGGGTAGCCTGCTATGAAGTATGCTTCAAAGTCAAGGCTATGCTCTTAGAAGGTACTCAAGTGGCAATATACAGACTACAAACAGTTTTAGTACTATTAGATAGTCTTAAACAAATAATTTTTACATTTTTCATGGCTATCACTTGAAACTATGACTGGGACAGAAACAGGAGAACAATGTCTTCAGCCCCATAAAAAACACATCAGATACCTAAAAAAAAAAATTGAAGCTGATTTGGCAGCCTACAGTGAACACACACAACATGTCAAATAGACTAGGGACAGATAATAAAGAAAATCTTTAAAAAACCAATTACACAGCTATGAAAAAAGAATCAATGCAAGTCTTGGAAGAAAGTTTCTCAAACACTTAAGTGTTTTTTTCTAACCTGTTGCTCCTCGGCTATTGGTCTGGAATGGATTTGTTGAAGGTGCCACTGGGGCAACAGGGGCAGCTACAAATGGATTTGTGGAAGGTGTTGCTGAAAGATTAAAAATATATTTAATAAAGTCTTCGTCAAACAGACAGACTCACATTAAGCTTATACAGCTTTTATACAGAGATACATAAATATCTAAAGTTACATGAAAAATCAGAAATTGCTAATAAAATGTTTAATTTGAAATGGATCACAATAGCATTGTTTTTTTCGGCATCATTTAGTAACTTCAATACCTCTAGTGTCAAAGTACAGCACCATCAACTAAAAATTAGTAAGATGTTTGCTTACAGTTGAAAAAAGGTGTTAGTAACACTTCTATACCTCCAAATGGAGCAGGCACGCTCGAAGATGCAGGCTGTGTCTGTGCAGTAGCAGCCACGGGTACTGTTCCAAAAGCATTGCTAGAAATAATTCATATATCCAGGGAGGTCAGAATTGATTGTTTGACAATTAAATACAACTTACAATTACTGCTGGCATGTAAAAGAATATAAAGGAAGGCTTACATGCAGATTGCAAACTGCAATAACTCCCTGATGCCAGACTATAACTAGTGCTGAGCACAAGTCATCTCCACCAACAGCAGAAGAATACCAAAGAGAGGCCATCAGCATAAAGGTTGCATAGAAGCTCTGAAGCACTAGCAATAACCAAGCAGAGCTATGGCAGCCTTTCCTTTAATGATCTAAAAGAAGTGGTTGGTACCTTTTACGTTATAAACACATGAATATTGTTTGCCACGGATGATACTATGATTTTCAGTAGGCATGCAAATACTCCATACAGGAAAGTGGCACAATCTAACAGGTTTAGCATGTAATGACTAAAAAGGCGCAGACAACATTATGCTGACAGAAAGCATTCTTAATTTTATCTTGCAATATCCTAACAGACAGTACTGCTATTATTTAGAACAAAGGATGCAGTTTCAGTAGTACCTCTAAACGCATTCAACATTTCCTCATTTAGACAAGAAATAAAACCAGATTTGAGAAACAACTTTGAGCTGCTTTTCTGCGTATTGCTGAAGTCACTCTAGAAATTAAGCTACTTCTAACAAAGTACCTGCTAACGTTACTGGTGGAAGTATATGCATTACTAGAGGTTGCTGTGGAGCTGAACACACTGTCTAACTCTGCCAGAGCCGCATACTTGTCTGAAGATGCACTTGACTGATTTGGGGCTGACAGCGCAGGACCTGCTGATGCTGACACTACTGTACTGAAGCCACTTCCTTGCTCACTACCACCTAAAAAGAAAAAAGCAGATTAAAAGCAATGCACACTGTTTCACTTTCTGCCCTGCCAATGCTAAGAATTAAATGAAAGTTCACAGACAGTTTATGTTTTTTGACTTAAAAATGCACTAGGGCATACAGGAAAGAAACAAAACATTTAAATAGCCATTAGCAAAGTGTTATGCTTCTATAGATATGCTGCTGCTCCTCCAAAGAGCCTCTGGTTTCCCTGGAAAATGACAATCCAATATTACTTCACCTTCAACTAGAAAATTTAACAAAACACACACCACTCTCCCAATAATCCATTTCAGGACAAAGTTCTACACCAGAAGCCAACACAAGTTTTTAAACACTATTTGATTAGAAAAAAAGATACAGAAAACCTATTTTTTTCCCCTCCTTCAAATCAAGTAAATCCAAGTACCTCTGGTACTAGCTTATAAAAAAACTAAAGCCAAATCTTTCTGTGGCAGGGAGACTGGAAAGCTACTCTGGCAGTTCTCTGCGAGAACTGTAGCTTTCCACTCAAGAAGCTTCACTACTGGTTTCAGCATAAATATAAAAAATGATTTATAATTTCATCATTGCAGTAAACTATTCAGATATTTCCACTCAGTTTGTCATCTTGACAGGAAGTAGATACCCAAAAAGCAGTCTTCTGATGAAATTCTTTTAGAGTGTTAGTCTTAAACATTACATCTTGCACATGAAAGGTACATCAGCATGAAACTTACTAATATCTTCAAGGATATTTTGAAATATCATTAGCTATTTTGACAAGCACAGCCACCCCTGTGGAAAGTAGACACATGCAGAATAAGCACGTCAAAGAACAGTTTAATACCTTGCCCTGCACTGAAGATATTATCTAAGTTAGCAAGAGCTGCGTATTTGTCAGCTGACTGGAGATTGGGTTTGTTCACTGCAGCTTTACTGGCTGCAGCTGCTGTCGTGTTGCTCTGAGAAGCATTGAAGGCTCCAAAATCAGCACTGGAGGATTTGGGGAAGTTATCAAAGTGAGCAAAGTTAGCATTCACTGATCCAGCACTTCCACCTGTAACAAATGAAGTTAAACATGATCAACACTTCAAAGCTAGAGAAAGCCTCTTCAACTGTAACTGATGGCACAATAATCCCACCTTTGTGGTTACATGGAGCAATGTGTTCCCCCACCCCATCCCACACATTTAAGACCTTTCCCATTTTTTTCAAAGTTACACCGAGTCATCAAGAATAATTTTTTTTTACTCTGCAGATTGGGGACATTAAAAACCCCCCAACTTCAACAGCTTAAGTCATAGTCATAATTTGATCTTGAAAAACTCTATGCTATTTATGAGCTGCTAAAGTAATTTCAACAATGTTTTGCTAGAAAACTATGTAAATGTCTGAATCTTTAATATTCAAAATCCAGAAGCTTCATTTTCCTGTCATATGTACCTAATGAATAGCTACTGTTTGTATTTACTTAATGGTACAAGGTTTAACCATTTCAAATGTCAGGTATCATTCTAAGCAAAATGCAGTGTCTAGAAGTCCAAGAGTAGTATGATTTCATGCCAAGGTGTAGAGAGAGTTTGGTTCTCTGTTTTCAGAGTTTTAGACTACATCCAATCAGGAAAGACATAACACAGCTCTTTAAACCAACTCTCCACTGACATCAGATATTCATAAGTCAATTTTTAAAAGTCTGCTTTGGGTCCACACAACTGAACTTCAGTTCAAATATGAAACCATGAACTTCCATCTCTTCCATGTCCAAGCAATTTAATCTAGACAGGTGAAATTCTTAAATTTACATGAGTTGTTCCATTAAGCGTATCACATTTTCTAAGGGTTGGTTGATGATTCCACTCATACTACAGCACACACAGGTTTCCAACAACATAATCAAGAAGTTAAAACATATGCAACAGCAGGAATGAAAATGCTATTCTACAATGGCATAAAATGAAGCAAGCTGAGTTTTCCACTGCGTGGAACTTACTGTGTACAGCCTGGAGAGGAAAAGCTGAAGTAAATTCACCAAAACTGCAGCTAGATGAAAGCGTTCTGAACGCTGGACAGCCAGAAATTGTGTGTGGGTTAAAGTTAACATAAGAAGGGAGAAAGAAAATTTGAAAAAAAGTTTAAAACGACACCACACTCAAAAGAAAAAAAAAAAAGGAAAAGAAAGTCAGTCAGCCAAAGATCTAGACAAACAGCAAGTGTAAGCTCAAGCAGAAGTTTCAAAGCGTGATCAAATTAAAGGGAAGCAAAATAAATCTTGCAATAGGCTCTACACATGAAGTCAAACATCCTGAAGTGTGTGCACGTTACACACATGCAGACACACTTTTTACTGTGATATGGGTTTGGGTCTACTGAAACACTTACAAAATAAAGAGTCAATTCAGTATTTAGAAAACGCAGTATTCTTTATTCTTGTCATAGTTATTTCAAGTGTAGAGCTAAGAAACACATAGTGCCATAAATCAGACTTCTGAGTAGCATTAGGGAAAAAAAAGAAAAGAAAATCAACACCAAACAGAAGGAATTCATTTTGAGTTTCCCCAGAGCTTCAGATGGCTTGATTGCATTAAAGCAGGCAGATGCAAGAAATAAACTCAGCTTAATACCTTCCAACATAAAGGTAAAGATTAATTCCATTATGTATTAATTAAAAGTGCTAGGAGTTCTACCTGTATTTTGGGGCTGAAAAGACTGACTTGCTGTGGGGAAACCTCCAAAATTACTCGAGCCACTAGGCTGTCCAAATGCATCAAAGTTTGCAAAACCTGCATTTGCAGAGTTCTGCGCTGTAAATTGCAAAGGAACAAAACATGTTAATGGATATGGGAAATAAACACAAAAACAGATGTATTAACTGAATTCATGGTCATGACAGCCTTCAAGGGTTATGTCCTACCTTGAAACTTCTTTAAGTCAAAAATTACACATGGTATTTGACAATTGATAGTTGTCTTTGAATAAGCTTTCATGAATCACCTTCCCAGAGCTGCACCAGTTACTGCTACTTCTCACACGTGCTACTACTCACAACTGCGTGACCTGATGAAGCCCAGTTCAGCCTAACCCTGCAGTATTTGCAGCAGTGGTACCTACTTGTAGAACCCAACACAAGGATCTTTCTAAATGCTAGTTTCCAAAACCAGAATTTGTGGACTAACTGAACATTTCTTTGAAAATAAAAATGAGGAGGTATATTCCTGTAACATTCTGAATCCCTCACACACAAAGTGTTTCTTCCTTGAGTGAATTTAGTTTGGCACTTGAGTAATTTTGGCTAAGTTTGTTAATTCAATTCAGTGGAAAATTCAGTTTTTATAAAAAACTAAATCAGAGTACAGAAATATGGAAAATCAATACCAATGTCAAGAAGATAGCATTCATAGAGTGCATCCACAAAATAAAATCCAAGGAAATTTCAAACACAATTTCAGTTTTCGCCTTCCTTTCGTGCCATACTATAGGAGAAAATAAAAGTTAACACCCATCTGATTTCAAACACCTGGACATTCAGGCATCTATATATTCAACAGGAATTGTGTGCTTAGCCAATAAGCTCCACACAGTATTATAAACACTATTATAAGGAGGATGGGAAAAAATGGTGTTAATGAAATGCAAAGCAAACCCTTATGTATACACAGGTAACCTGAGTCACTATCTAAAGAAAGCCCATAAAACATCTTCTAGAATAACATATGGCAGTACATTATATTTTTTGGGTCAGAATTTGTTTATTCTGGAGGAATTTTGCAGATTAAATATGCAGAAAACCAATAAACCATGCTGTTTAAGTACTGTTATTTAATAGCCAGATAATGCCAATAAGAAGTTGCACTATTTCACTTCTATTTAAAAACCATCTGTACTACAGATTTATAAATTAAAATGGGCATTTTTATACAGACTACTGTACTCCACAATGCTGCCAATATAAATCAAAGTGCAAGCATTTCCCTTCACAAGGGATGTTGGGAGAGTGGGTGAGGTTTGACTCTCCTTGATACCACTTAGAGGTATGCATGTGTATTGGGCTTACATGGCAGGGGTTTGCAGAGGGCTGCAGAGGTGGCCCCTGGGAGAAGAGATCAGAAGCTGCCCCCATTCCTGCCAGCTGGTTTCAGACAGCTCCAAAAAAGACCTGTTGCCCAATGCTAGTGGCAACTCTGTGGTAACATACTTAAGAAAACATACTTAACATAGTTAAGTAAGGGTCCCCTATGGAGGCTACCCATGCTGGAGAAGTTCTTGAACTGTAGCCCATGGGAAGGGCTCATGCTGAAGAAGCCCGCGAAGGACTGTATCCCACTGGGTGGGAGGGACCCCACAACGCAGCAAGGGAAGGGCATCAGGAGGAAAAAAATGGCAGAGATGAATGCTATCAATTGACTGCAATCCCTATCCCCCCCTTCAGGGGGAGGAGGTGGAAAAGTGAAACTGAGCCTGGAAAGAAGCAGTGAAGATGGCTTTAGCTTTGTTTTTTGTTTTTCATTATTCTACTCGGTTATTAATTGACAACAGGCTAAGTTAATCTTCCCCAAGCAGACTCTGTTTTGCCTGTGACAGTAATTGGCAACTGATCACCCTGTCCTTCACTTACCAACTTTTTCATATATTCTCCCCCCCCACCATCCTGCAGTGGAGGGAGCGTGAAAGAGCAGTCTGGTGGGCACCTGGCCACCAGTCAAGGCCAACTCACCACAGCATAAGAGTCAACAAGAAACAAACAAGACACCAATGAGAAAGCAAGGTCTTGGGAAAGTTCTGTCTTAAAATTTTCACCTTTAAAGCATGTGAGGAAAAAGCTAGAGGAAAACTAGTTCTTATTATTACACTATTTGTATTGTTTCAAACAGCATTCTACGGATTTCAACTTCTTGCTTTAAAATGAAAGTGATGCTTTTATCCTGAGGCACCAGTAAGATAGGGGCTACTCAGAGATGAGTGCGTGTAGTTGCCAAAACAGGCTTAAGTTCAATGGCACTCCTAGAATCACAACAAAATCTTCCATTTTAACCACTCATACAAACAGAATATTATGTCAAAATGTTCCTTGAAATATCCTTTTGTTAAGTGTGACCTGTAATAATTAGACCCTTTATTGCATCAGCTGTCACAAAGTATGAATTGCAAGCAGGCCCATGTTGGACCTATAAACTCTTCTGCAGTGTATTCAGGTGTTAACCTTGCTTTATTTTAAATGTAGAAAAGCTAGCTGGCTAAAGCTGGCTCTATTATGGCAGCACTGGTCATGGGAACGCAAGCTTCCCCTACAATCTTTCCATAGTTTCTTCTCTGTGGTCTGCACTACATAGTGTGGAATAAAGGCTTGAAACATTGCAACCCAACAAACCTAAAATATAGTCCTTATACATTCAATCACCAAATTGAAAATAACTCTCCAAAAGACAAGTCATACTATTTATTTCTTCTAGGTAAAGCATCTTCTCCCTTGTTACCCATGATAGAGTTGTGCTGCACCACTGCCTTTTAAAAATCTTCTGAGGTCTTCCACCAGTTTATATGAAGTCTACATGCCAAAACTATCTTTTTTTGTCACTATCATCGATCTGTAAGGTATGGACAGAGTAGAGTTATCTACCATCATACTCAAAGCCTCATCATTTTGCTGGAGTTGCAGAGCTTTGTAAATTACATATATTCTGCAATTGTAAGGTCACCATTATTTCCCCTTTGGCATACAATAATGCCATGAGCCAACTCAGAACATTAGAAAACTCAGAAAAAGGACATATCAAAAGTTGTGCTTCCTGACTCAGTTCCAAGCTTTGCACCTAGGCTTTACAGGTCGCAGCACATGTGTTTTAATATTTTCCTACCAGCTGCTGCACTCAGTTGTGCTTTAATTGCAGAATAGTAACATACACAAAATTCCTTAGATTTGATGATGCTTTTCAGTGATTTCTTTAGTTATCCATAGTGTACATGAATGGAAAGAGAACACTGTCCCCTGTGCGCATAGCTAAAAACCAAGCCCTAAAACAAGAACACCAGACCATAAACTTCAAGAAGGTAGTGTTGGACTAAGTGCCGGTTCTTCCATCCTCTGCTGTAGGACGTGATCACTAACAGGAGTTACATGTTCATACAGCTCCCTAAATGAACACTCAAAACTCATTTTTGCCAAGGCTGGTGGACTCATCAACACTCCTTGTGTTCCAAAAGAGTGAGCCTGCAACATTTCTTTAATAGTTTCAGTTAGCAACTACCCTGTAGTGACTGCACAGAGAATAAGCCTTACAAGTGATTTACGCTAGCAAGTCAGAAAACACTTTCAGATAAACCACTCTGCAATACACATTCAGCTATCACATGCTCAGAACTAGATTTCTGTCTTTTAGAAATTGATTTTACCAGCCCTTAAACTGCCTTGGGTTCTAGGACTTATGGAAAGGAGTCATGGGAATGACCAAGGTGGTTAATTACTGAAACAGAAAACTAGCCAGTACAGCTGAGTATTACTCTTAATTTTGATTTTCAGCACTTACTTCAAACTGAAATTAACAGAGTCTTTCATAAGATTATATTTATTCTTGAGCATTCATATTGCTTTTTATCCTTTTAAAAGTTACCCAGCAGAAACACAGCTGAATTCTACCTAGGTTTGAAACGCAGTATTGAAATGCTGCTCTAATGGAATTTTCATCTCCTGAAACCCACAAAGAGTAATTAAGTGCATATAAATACAGACTTACTTAGCAAGACGTCTGGAAAGAATAAGTATCTGTAGCCTCTTCAGTAACATGTGGTCAGTCAGCACAAGTTGCTGAAGTTAAATATACCTCCAAAAAGATGATTAGCATGATATCTTGTGTTCAGGATTTTACAAAATCCACTGCAACCGCAACTCTTGTCTTTTATTACCAAATTCAGCCAGTTATCCCACAACTTTTTTTTTTTTTTTTTAAGTTAACTTTGAGAAAGCCTTGATACTTTGCCCAGTTCTTCAGATGTGCCTTAAGTCCCCTTCATCACACTGCCTCTCAACTATTAACAATTTCAGGGCTGATTTTCAGGAAATACCTCATATTCATGTTGGTTAAGCTGCATCCTTCTTTCTCAGAAAAACTAGATAAAAGCCCATTCAGACAAGATAGGCAAAGGTACTTTCCCACAATTACAATGCAAGTTAGCAACAGCATACTTCAGTGACCACAGAGTCAAGTTTTCTTTAGGATAGACTTCTATGGCTCAAGATCTTTGGCTGAAAATAAACCCTAAGGGCTCAATTTATTTAACTGAAGTCATTCTTTAAGAATTCAAGGCCTACCCCCATCCTCTGTCAAAGCATATGCTCAAAGCTTCTTCTTGAAACTACAGATACTACCCACATGGTTAGTCTTCAGTTTTCAAATACAGACACACACACAAAAGAGGAGGTCATTCCTTAAACTGAAGGAGGCTTTTTCTCTTAACAAATCGACAGTTACTGTCAATGCATTCAAATGCCCTTCAACTCTCTATATCTGCTTTCCTCCCATGAGCGCTATTCCTAATAATTTTCAGAAAGAAAACTGAAGATCTAATAGCAGTTTCTCCCTACATTCTGTTACTCATCCTCTCACTCCCCCGAAAATTTTGAAGTTCTAGTAGTAGGCAGAAGCAGCCTAATCATACATATCGTAGAAAATAGCTGTAAGAACTCCCACATCAAGCAGCATGATTGTCAGCCTTTATGTCTTCAATCTTTATAAAGTTCTAAGGGAAACCTTGAGTAATTCAGCATTCTCAAGGCACAGAAATCACATACAATTCATGAAGTTTAGTCTAAAGTCGTCAAAAATTGAAGCTACATTTTATACATTTTTAAAGGGACACACTGCTCAGAATACTTACCTGTATGACTGTTGAAGTGTGCAAAATTAGCAAAGTTTGCTGTAGCAGTTGACTGAGGAGGAGCAGCAGCAAAGATATCTGAGCCAAGGTCACTGAGGAGGTCAAATTGTTTCTTTTCTTGTTGCTGCTGTCCTTGAGATCGAACTACAATAGGAGACTACAAACAACACTTCCATCAGCTAACAAAAGCTACTGTTTTACCAAACTGACTTTTGCAAAATACAAGATAGGCTGTATACAGTACAGATCCCTCATCCTGTAGCATGAGTAAGACTATTTATGATACTATGGTGGCTTTTAGAGGAACTCTGCAGCAGATTTTCATGGATTTGTAAGGCCTAGAAGAATGAAGTAGCAGCATATAAGCAGCTTCAAAATTATGTTTTTAAAACCACAAATACAAGTGTATAGAACTTGTAAAAGTAAGTTGGAAAGTATTCACTGCATTCTGCAGGAGTCCTTAGAGTTCAGTACAGGGAGATACAAATTGAAGAACTTCATAGAGAAGTCACAAGCTGCAAAATTCCACTGCTTGAGTATTAAGAGATCCACTCAAGAGTTGCCTGTATCCTAAAGGTGAAGCAGTTCTTTGAAAAACTGTCTTCCCTTCAAACTCTAAGTACATAGGGTTGCTTGGCTTTACATGACAGTACACAGACACTTGCTGAAAGGCACCTGATAAGACAGTTACAGAATGCATAGGAAGTAATAATGAACTTTTCAGGCACATATTCACCACTAATCTCATAGTAAACAGTATCAGCTATTTTATAATTTTCAAATAGAAAAACAAACATGAAAATATATCACATTAGGTTCAGACATGAGAGATATTTATACAATAGACAATCATAATTAAACTTGCTAATCACCCTGGAAAACTCTGCTTACTAAAAAAAACCAAGACAGAAAGAAATCCCAACAACATTTAAAAGAGAAATCAACTTGGTCAATAGAAACTAACTTAATTCAGAACCTGATGTGCAAACACCTGTATACTTCAACAAAAGCAAAAAAAAAAAAAATACAGCCAGGGAGTTCCACACCAACATGGGGAAAAGCTTTTTCAGTGAGGGTGAGGGAGCAGTGGAATAGGCTGCCCAGGAAGGTGGTGGAGTCTCCCTCCCTGGAGATATTCAAGACCCATCTGGATGCCTATCTGTGTAGTATGAGCTGGGGAGCTGCTTTGGCACGGGGGTTGGTGCCGATGGTCTCTTGAGGTCCCTTCCAACCCCAACAATTCTGTCATTGGGTAACAGCTGCTACTGCAAGAATTCTTGTCCCACTGAAGTTTCATGCTCTCCAGCTCTGTTACTCACCTGGCTAGGTGTGCCCTTGTTTAAGTGCAGTGTGGGTGCAGCTTCTCCCAAGAGAGATTTAAGTGGCTTCACCTCAGGCGTGCTGCTTGTACTACTAGCAGAAGACCCCGATATGGATGCATGGACTGACGCCACCACTTTTGCTTGCTCAGGAGGAACATACCTACATACAAATAAACACAAAGGCATTTAGAAATTAATTTCAAGCTGATTTCTGCCTTAGATTCCTAAAACCCAAGCATGACAACTGGTAGACCTCAGATTTGCTAATTTTATCTACTGACCCTGCAACAAATTATCAGTACTTCGCAAAAATACCCATTATTTAATTATGCCAAATACTTTGAGAAATGGACTAGAATTCCAAGCCATCAGTATTCTGTAGCACTTACTTAATGCAAGCCACACATGTCGTGTCTACCTCCTAAGAGAAGCCTGCAAAACCCTTACTTTACACTGTTGTTGACATCCCCTTGAGCCATTTCTGTTCCATCAGTATGAACCACATACTGAGAAACTTCTTTAAGCAGTTTTGTCTTGTCTGCTTCCTGTAGGAGCTCCAAATAAAGTACAGAAATCATTTCACTTTACAGAGCTTCAAAGAGCACAGAAGGAAAGCACACTCAGAAATGTGAGGGTAACAGTCCATCTTCACTTCTCATCACAGAGGCAATTTTTATAATTGTAAAGTCATCTTACCATCGTTTCTTTTCATATTTTTCCTGTAGAAATTCCTTTACTTTTTGTGGATCCCTGAAGTCTGGAATTGCTGATGATCTATCATCAAATAGGCCTAGCCAAATCTGTTTGCACACCTTATAAAAAAGCCAAACACATAACAGATTAATCAGAGAAAATATGTTAATCCAAAACCTATTAAAGTTTACAACTGTTAATACACTGAACCATTAAAAAGTGTGTGGCTGCACATCTTTTTTTCCCAGACTGAGCTGCTTCAACAACTGATTGGTGCACCATGTACTGATCTAAATACTTACAAGTCAAAAGACCATCTGCCACAGCAAGGCAAGCCAACCCTAGCAGCCAGTTTCACAATCAAATATTGCTTTTATAAAGTATTTGTACTATGTAATCCAGGAAAGGCAAAGCACCTGATCTTTAAGATCCTTCACTTAATTCTACACATTCCCTTACCTATACTTCAGGGTTTCAACTGTTTCAATAGTTTCCATATGCCATGAGCCCTAGATGGTAGCTGTTAAAGGATCTGAGGTTTGATAAATTATTATTTGAGTACAGGATTTTGTTTTAAATGATGTTGCAGCTTCTATGGTATCATGTGTGTTTATTTTGAGTGAGCATATGAGGGAAGGCAAAAACATACTCCTGTTCTAACTTTCTAATTGTAGTTGTGAGCAAAAGTTGAAACACTTGCTAAATTCTCAGTATGTTCAATTCCTGACCAAAACAGGAAGTTTTAAGAAAGTCACCTTTCCAAGACAGACATGAGATTTGTCACACTGTTTTCTTCAAGCACTTATGAATACTCTGCAAGTACCCTGACTGTGCACCAAAACAATATACAATATTAGCTACCCTCTAAAACAGACTGCCACTTCAGAACAGGTTTCTTCCAGAGAAGTAAAAGCAAAGAACGCTTTGTTTTTATGATGCACACTTTCTTCCCACACCCTTTCCAAAATAGCCCTGACCAGCCCTCTGACATGCCTGCCACAAATGTTGCCCTCTATCCCTGCAATAGTGTCAGGTTTTCAGCACTGTCCCCATGACCTTCAGAGCAAACACATGCTCTAACAAGCAAGAGCTGCATGAACTGATTATTCTGAAAGTTGGCAAATCAAGGTAGAGGCTGTGATGCTTCCACTGCGCCTTTCCCAGAGAGGCACTAACTTAAGGGAGGGAGGGACATGTGTGGAAATTTCTTCATTATGCAGCCAGCTACCTTTACTGAAATTGTAGCAAATTAGCATCTTTGGGACCACTAGTTACCAAACATGGGAAATCTTAGGTCATTTGAAGATTGCTGAGGATGAGAGAGACTGGACATAGAGCATATCATTATGTATTTCACCCTTGGTGCCTCAGTTTCGTATAGCCTGCTTGCATGTCCAATGCTACATAGTCTTTGCTGTCATCTACTGGATAGAAACAAAAAACAACAAAGAGAAATAGACTGATCAAAAGATAGTCCTAAATTAGCAATTTAAATACTCCTCTAAAAAGATCAGTAATTCCTACTCCAAATAAACTCAGCTGTTCAGCATCCATTCAGCAATTGAATTGTACTTCACAAAGGGGTTAAGCTCAATGCACTGGTTTCAATTTACAAATTCAAACAGTCATAATTTGCAGTGTGGTAGGTGATGAAGTGAAACAGAAGGGATTTATTACTTTTTCATGCAAAGTCAGAAGATACAAATGTAACCAAAATGTCACAAGTCTGTTCTAAAGGAACAGCCAATAGTAGGAAGAGCTAATAGCAGCGGTCTTTCACATCAGCACCACTACTTGGTGACAAAAGTAACAAAGTCAGAATATTTATGGGAATAGCTTTAAACATGTGCAGTAGACAGTCTGAGGTGGGCTAGGAGTACTATTGCCATACCTCGATTTAAGAGTAGATCTGTACTAACCAGTAGCCAACGATTGCTAGAAGGAAGAGGCCCTGTTTATGGCTAGTCACAGAATACTTGGCAGCAGGAGTTGGTGGTGTCCAAATCCAGTATCCTGTTTCACTCTGCCCCCCACCTTGACTTCAGAAGTGGGAGGAACATCAGAAAGCACTGAGGAAAAGTTACAACTAATTTCAGACAATCAGAAAGACAAGTGCTGGAACAGCCTCTACTTGATTCTGTGCCTAGTAAAATACCACTCAAAATACCACAACGATCAGTTTACACCCAGCCTAAGATGTGCTCACAAACGAAAGAGGAGGTCCTCTTCCCCATGCATATCAGGCCATTAAACTACTCCTCCTTTTCCTACCACCCAAAACAAGTCAGATCAAAGAAACTCATCACAATTACCATGTCACTAGCTCCACTGAAGCCTGACCTGACTTCAACTCACAGCAACAGTCAAACCACAATCCAGTTTTTCACCCTTCTTCCTCCCAGTTTTTTTGCTTCATCTTCACCCCTGAAGTGCCTGAAGTTCATGAGGAAGGAGAAAAAACCACCAAAACCCAGCTCTATATCCAACAGTCTCGAGCCTTCCTGACCACTACAGGCAATTTCCAGGAGAAGTGAGAAGAGTCCTTTGTAACCTTGGATCACACACCAGCTATGCAACTATTGTGGATAA
Source organism: Laterallus jamaicensis coturniculus (assembly GCA_022605575.1). Lineage (NCBI taxonomy): Eukaryota > Metazoa > Chordata > Aves > Gruiformes > Rallidae > Laterallus > Laterallus jamaicensis. The sequence continues at coordinate 478,755 of JAKCOX010000015.1, forward strand.
GAACTGTGTGAACAAGCAAACAGGTATGAAGGAGAACTATGCTGTTCAAATGCACTGTTGGTTTAAAATTATGCAAGCTTCTTAAGGGTGTCAATTCTTGCACTGCATTGCAATTTTTGCAAACCTTCAGAAAGCAAGCTTCCAAAAGCATTTCCTGGAGCAACTAGTTTCTTCTAAATACTTAATACAAAAGCAGTAACAACTGTAAGTCATTATTATAACTTCCTTAAACCTGCCAGGCACTCTGTATTGGTTCTCTGCTACGAGTAACAGAGATTACAGTATTACTAATGGGCAACACAGCCAACAAGCAAAAAAAAACCCAAAACACCAACTCCCCAGGCTTCCTCACACATGCTTCAGCAAGAACTTCTTATTTTAAGAGAGTCTCACAGCAGTGGTTTATACAAACACAGGTTAAAACATCTACTTCACCACACCAGAGATGCAAATTACACTTCATGTAAGTTTCTATACCTAAAAAGTTCTCAGAAAAAGTACAGGTCTTAAATACAAACAAATTCTTTAGAAAGCCAAATTTTAAAGCTTTAATATCACACAAGAAACTATTAAAAGACACAGCTTTATTTCTGTATGAAGTACCACACAATGCTTTGAACATCAGCAGCCATTCCAAGCAAGCATTCAGAACACAATAAAAGGCCCCTTGTCTTTCCTTGTTTGCTGGTGACCTGTGTGCTCTTTCTGGCTATACTTTTGTTACTATCATCTGACTTGACAGGGATCCACAATACTGCATTGATTATGCTTCAAGCTAGCTGTAATACACAATTTTCAGCTATCTACAAAAGAGAAAGTGGCAGTGTGCTGTGTAATCACACAAGATTAAATCAAAATTGGAAATTAAAATTAGAAAAATTATTTTCAAAGTCAGAACTCACATTGTCATACAACTGGTGGGTTTTTTTGAGTTATCTTTCCATGGTCTTAAAACAAGTCACTAACAGTACTGAAACTTGTGCAAAGAAAGGTTTCCTGTGAGAAATGTGAATATTTTTCCTCATCAGACCATCACAATTTTTATTTCAAAGCTATCTGAAAGTTATTCTTATGATATAGATTAAGGAAATCCATGCCATGGAATTTAATGATGAGTGGCAGTAGGGAATGATCACTCAGCATTTACATCTTGGGTACTTTGATTACTCCCCCCCCATTACTTTTAAATCCACTATCCAAGTCTGACAGCACTTCAGATACTAAAAGATTAATTGTAACAAAAAGAAAAATTGTAACAAAAAGAAAAAATAAGTGGAAATGTAGAAAAATCAGAGTGACAACTTCAGCTGCCAGTGCTTCAGCTTTATGAGCTGTCTGGCCTGACAGCTCCTAGGCAGGACACCCAAACAAATGAGCACACAGCCATTGGCAGCATGTGCTGGCTCTTGCCCAGCCATTACTTGCAGGACATGGAGGAAAGTGCAAAAGGCAGCAAAGGGCATATAAACCAGCACAAAACCAAGCTGTAAGTGACCACTCCAGTAAACACAAAGTTTTCTTCTTAGCTTTCTAATGCAAACTTATTAATTCAAGGAAAAAAATAACCAACAAGAAGGTAGTCTTCAGAAGCAGCAAAAATTCAGAATACATGCTTTGAGAAATTTGGATCTGATATCCCAAGAAGTGTGTATTTCAGAACACCTCTCTAATCTTAACCACTTCATACATCAATCTGATTTGCAAAGCTAATTCAGAAAATGCTACTGCCCAAGTTTCAGGATATATCTTAAGCTCCATTTTATCAGAATTACTCATTCTTTTGATTTTACAGATAATACATTAACAAGCATCCCAGCTCACCACAAAGTTACACCTTAATATTAACGTACTGGACCTAAAAATTCCATGGGTTTCTGAAATCCTTCCACATGGTATCATCTTCTTGGGGATACTATGCTTCAGCAATTTAATGCTAATATTGTTGTGTTTACAACAGCAGCACAAATAAGCCTCTACTCAAAAGCTTTATTTATTCACCAAAAACCTTGCTATACTCTTCCTTTTGATAACCACAGCTCTATTAAACAAAATGCTCTGCTTAGAGAAGAGGCTAGCAAGCTGAAGCCAAGAGTAAACATTCAAGTTATGTGGAAGCCCCTAGAAACAGTGGAACATATCCAACAATCCATAATCATTGTCCACTGCCCCTGAAAAGCATAATTAGTCCATGTCCCATCGGTTCACCAATGCAGCAAGAAAGAGAGGCAGCAGTTAAGACAGAATGATCAAGCATACACAGCCATTTGAAAAATCTACTTTTGTTGAAGGGTTGACAGAAGCAAAACTGAAGCTCTGCCTCCCTCTACCATACTGTGGGAGCTGCAAAGTAACATGACAAAGCGAAGTTTTATCTTCTCGGGTAACAATAGAGAACAAGATTCAGCAGTTATCTTCAGGGAATGGAAAGGTCTGTGAGAATCCTTTTACAACTGGTTGGTTGTAACAGTACCTATTCTCTGCCAACAGGCTCCAATCCTGCAAGGGCTGTCATTAGACATTTGGCAACTAGACATTGGGAAGTTCAGAATCAGATCATTAAGTGCAGCATGAAGCAAAGAGGGAAAGAGAATCACAACCCGCTTCAACCTACTCATCCTGACCTAAATAAAAACCCAGGAGGTAGCAAGGCAGAAGCTCTGAGTTGCCATAACTTAAATATATCTTTGAAAGGAGAAATTGGGCCAAGTGCATATTAAATGTTGTAATAAAGTCTTTACCTACATTTCTCTTCATACCATTGGTTTCCCTGAATCTGCACTCAACAGCTATTCTATCTGAGAAACTATTTTTCTATAATAACCATATTTGCCCATCTTGCTTTTGATATATTATTTACATTTGTAATCCTAGGGTTTGAGTAGTTAGCCTTCTTCTCAGCTTTTACACAAAGGAACAAAGAAGTCAGCTCATTGTTCTGTGGACTAACAGATGCACAAGCAAAACTGACCAGAAGGGCTTCTGGTTTAAAACCCAGCCTCACAGGAACATTTAATGCTTTAAGGAGTTCCAGGCAGGGTTCAAAACCCAAGAGGAACATAAACTTACCTGTTTTCCACAAACGTTTAACTTTTAGTTTTGCTTCTAGTTCTGTTATGTTTCAGGGGGTTTTGAGCCTGCTTCTACTGAGCTGGGAGGGTAGGAGAGGACAAGCATACAGGAAAGCATACACTCAGCAGTACCCATCAAATTTTACAGGAAGCCTGAGACAATCTGAGATTTCAGTTATTTCTATTCCAGTGCTACCTATTTCAACCACCAAACACTTTACCACATCATAACTATTTCAATGATACAGATCTCCAGTGTGTGTGGGAAGACGGATATGGGAGAGACAAAGGCCTTCTGCTTACACAACACATTGAGCCACCACACTTTAGAAACTCCTGTTAGCATAGTTGTGCTAGTTAGGAGTAACAAAAATAGTTAGGCCAGCAAAATTGTTTGCCCATGAAGCCACCCCCTCTTGTATGCAGTGAAGGCAGCACAGCAAGGAAAAGCTACAGTAGGACAAGTACTTTGGCTGGCAGAAGCTAGAAAAAACTCATTAACAGACCGACAGCAATAGAGCACTTCTGGTTTAGCCCCGGACATACCACTGCATAGCAAGATTACATATGTCAGTGTAGTTTAAAAAGCTCTGGTGAGACATTACCTTTCAGTAGTCTGGTAAATGCTGAATTAAATTTCTTCTTCTCACCCTCCTCCCCAGTATAGTATCCTCAGTTATGTACCAAATGCAATGCTGACAGTGCAAAGAACTACAGATTACCACACAACAAAACTATGTTCCAAAACATAACATTTGCCACAGGAATAAAGATTTGGAAACAGTTCCCTTATGTAAGCAAGTTATAGCTTTGTTTAGTAGTTCAGCACTTCTGATGTCAATATTATTCATTAATCTCTGTAGGTTAAAAGAATTTAATATTGCTAGTATACTGATTTCACAGCCAGATTGGATACAGAAGCTATAGCTGGTTTCATAAGCAGAGTTGAAGCTAGTAAAGCCTACCAACAAAGACATTGTTCTATACACAATCAGTTCATGTATCTCTATATTGTATTAGCAGAACCAGGGATGTACTACAAGGACACCTGACTGCACAGCTCACGCTGTCAGGACTCATCAGCTCCATCTTAGTACTATTCTTTCCAGTCTGGGGTTTCTAGGCCACAATCCACAGGACAGGGGATTCTAGGAAAGTATTTTGGTCAGGTCAAGCTCCAGCCCTGAACCAGCCCTGTACTGCTGCCAGTTCCGCAACTGTAGATTCTCCTGGAACCTAGAGTGCAGGAAACCTGTAAGAAATGCTTACACTGCTGCTATCAAGAGTCAGGAAGACAGGCACAAAACCAGAATTAAGCACTGATAAACTAACCCCAAGCAGTTGAGTATATCCACATAGCATTCTACTCATTTGCTCTGGTAAACACAGCCTTTGCCCCGAGATGAACACAGATTTTCAAATACAAGACCACCCAAGTAATTTTCTTCCATCACATGCATAACAGGCTATTTAGAAAGGTTATAAAATACATTGCACTTCTCAAAAGTGTAGTAGAAAAATTAACCATGTAACTGGTTTACCTCATACTAGTATTTTTCAGCTTCAGGTGAAAGCTTCTGAATATTTACAGCTACAATGACTACATGCGTACCACCTCCACTTGCACCAGGGAGCTCACTTTCTACCATCATTGTACTAGTGAATCAGAGGCCCAATACTGTTAACATCACTTGATTATGAGTATTCAAACAGAATTTTCTCTATAGCACTCTTTTCATTGTTCTTAACTGAAAACACAGTGTGAAAATCTCACACTGCTCTTCATGAAGGAAACGAGGAGGGGGAAAATCCCACCCAGTGAGTCAGAGCTGCTTTTATCCTTGAAAAGCACTTCAGAAGGCACTTGTGGAATATCAGCTTGAAGATACATTTATACCTGCAGATGAGCAAGCAACACCAAAATATAGAGGTCTTCTAGGGGAGTAAAGAGATTTAGATCTATATTTGAAGCAGTAAAAACTCATCTGAAAAGTTCATGTTCCTTGGGCCAGAAAGACATTCCTTGGAGGTTTATATGAGAAGGAGATAGGGTCTCACACCTGAAGAGAAGCTGCTCTGGATAATCTCTTCCCAAAGCAGTCACTTTCTGGAAGCCTTTTAGTAATGTTTTACCCACACTTGCCACCAAGATGGCAATTTGTGAAAACAGTGGAAAAGTTAGTACTTCATAGACTAGGATTTGAGGAGGGGAAGGGGGTGTTTGGTTTGGGTTGGGTTTTTTTTGAGAATTTGAATCTTCTACAATAGATTGACCTTCCAAATACTCTTTAAAGGACAGTGAAAAACTAGCTCCTCTAAGAACAGCTCACCACTAACAGCTACATTATCTCAGAGCGGTCGTCTTGCTATTTTCCTTTTCATCCAGAAAAACTTCCCTATTGTACACCAGAACCTATTCATCTGAAAGCAAGAAAGCTTACCACAGGGGCCTTGGCCACACTGGAAGAAGACAAGGAAGGCAAAGTAGGAGTTAAAATCAAGGTAAACTCAATTGCAAAAAGCTTAGTGTGTGCGTATGTATCTGCAGAACTAAACTAACTGTTATGTTACAACACCTAAACCACTCAGTTATTCAGCGACAGTACTTTGTTTCAAATGTCCACATTGTAAAGTTATGGGCAGTTCCATGTTTGAACAAGTTTATTCTACAGAATTCCATTTCTTAATATACACACACGAGTCACCTATGCTGAAAAGCAAAGGTTTTTTGTGAGGTCATGTGCCCAATACTTTATCTGATCCACAGGTAAGCATTCCAAAGTGCAATACCACCAAGAGAAAGCAAAATGTTTATTTAACCACTGCAACATACATAATGACAAAGTGAAAACATGTTTAATTAAGTTTTAAACTTCTAACAGTGTTTAAAACATCATCACTTCTGTTCAGTATTTGAGCATCTGCTAAATCCACCATCTGCAATTACCAGTAAGTCTTCAGTGTTATTTTAGAATGAAAGCAATGCACTACTACCTAAAAATAAACTCAGGCAGACATCTTCATTTATGAGGTAGCTCATTTAAATTATTTCAATACTTTAATTAGAGGAATAAGTGCTACAAAGTCACTTGCTTTTAAAACATAGTATAGCATTCCTGAGAACTGTGATCTTTGTGTCAATAATAAATTATGCATTAACTAAATCATTATGACTGGCAGACTAGTCAGGTCTACAATGAGAAGGATAACTTCACTAATCAGCTGAGTAGGGATCACTTAAGGTTTCAAAGCAGTGAAAAATGAAAACGGTAGCATTCAAGCTGTTGCAGATTCAGTCAAAAACTGAAGTTGAAACAGATGTAGGGAGGGAAAGACACACACACACATTTTTCTTTACACTTGAAGCTTAAAGCAAAGCTGAGTTTACAGTCTAATCTTATGGAAAGATTCCAATGTACTCTATCTGATGAAAGATTTTACCACTATTCTTACTAAGCAGAAACCCAGCAATATGTATATACATGTGCATACACATATACACACAATGTTATAGAACTTTACTATGCCAAAACAATCAAAAACCCCCCCAAAACTAGTCAAAACCATTAAAAATATTTTATAATGTCTGGAAGAGTTTAGACCTTGTTCCAGGTTTGTCAAGAGGAATCATTCATGAACAGGCACTTCCAACACATAACACACTTACCAGGACAGAAAAAGAAATTGCTACTTCTATTGTCATTCTTCAACCCAAGAGTTATGAATAGGGCAAGAAAGTTGAGTATAGGCATTTTAGCTAATGATGGGATTTATCCTCACAATGCTTCACAAGAACATGTTGATAAGACACTCTGTAACCTACAATCAATAGTTCTACTAAACCAGAATACAGATCCAATCAAAGAGAAATAGAGGTTTTTCTAATTCAGAACAGAAGCAAAAGATGTCTCTAAAGTCCTCAAGGCTACAGCATGGTGCTAAAATACAAATTTCACCCTCAAATTGAAGACAGCAACAGCCAAACCCAGGGTTTACGCACACTGTGCCATGTCCCCCTACACCCCACCCCGAGACAATCCAACATTTACCTCAGATTCAGTTTTCCTTTATTGGAAAGAACAAAGGCAGCACACTAAAACTTTTTATCTTCAAAGCTGCCCCAAATCACTCAAAACAGGCAGACACTTGTTAGACAATCCTTAGAGAAAAAAAATAATTCCCCCTTGTCTTCCTCTCAAGAGCCTACAACACTGAAATACTTTCATTAGAGGGTAGTGAAACCACTAGAAAACTTTCTGACACCTACACTGAAGAAATAACAGCTACAAGCAATAAATTACTTTTTGTCATGGTCATCTCTTTCAGGAAACACTGCTGCAGTCAGTCTGAAGGGCTGGATTTGCAGAAAGAGACACAGATGCACATGGCCTTACGCAAAAGGAAAAGAAAACCCAATTCAGAAACACTGATCATGTGAATTTAGATTGCCAGGGTTGGGCAATAACACATAACATTATGATGACTTGCTACTTAAGTGGAACAAGCTCTTTAGAACCATCACTTCAAATGATCTTGGCTTCAAAAGATGATTTTTTTTTTTTTGAGCAAAAGTAGACAAGTTATCCTTAAGTAGTGTTTTAAAGTTTTAATAAAGTGACAAAACCACTTTATATCTCCTAACAACACTTACTTCATTTCCATGTTTCTGCAGAAATTCTATTTCCTGTTGTGTGAAAGTCGTCATTGAAATTGACTTCACTCTGTGGGGTGGATTCAAGCCCCGTCTAAAAGAAGAAGCAAGAAGTGTGTAGTCAGTATTCAGGAAATCTGTCATCATACAGTCATTAGAACCAAAAGGCAGACAGTTTTTACTCAGAAGCCATCTCTAAAATGCACTGATTTTAGTAGTGCCTAGAACTTAAAGCTAAGTATACAAAAAAAAAAAATCAAGTAATTGAGCTTTAGGGGACAGCAACATCTAACTTCACATGAGAACTCACTCTGATTCCTTCTATGCAAATTTAAATAAAAACCTAATTAGACTTTTTAAAAAATGCTAAACTGCTACCTCAAACGTGTTCACCCTTACCTCTACCCTTTATCTCAATTTTGAGTCCTTCTGCCATAGCCTTTTCCCTTCAGCTTCTCCCTTCCTTCAACCTATTTTTTACTACAACTTCTGCTTAATGACTAGATTCCAAGCTGAACATCCCAGCTCAGATTCTTTTTCACCTCCTCTAACCTGTACTTCCTGTTTCCTCCCAGCATCTTTCTCTAGTTTACTTTTTGTCCCTCGGCCCACCTGTCTTGCCTTCCTTCTCCTCCTGACCAGTACAAAAATAGCAGCAACAAAAGCAAAAAGATAACGTGTTTATTGTGCTCTCAAACGAGAAACACCATTACTAATGCAACAGCTCAAAACTTCAGCAGAGATTGGCACTGCTCTCACATCCACACCACAGGCTGCTGCAGCAGGGCTAACAGAAACCCACGGCACTTGGGCTGCCAACGCCTGACATCGTCAAAACCAGCTCAGTCAAACCCTGCAAGCACAGAAAAAAACCCTGCTGAGCAACAATGCCAGTACAAGAAAAAGCTTTCTTTCTTTTCATGCTCTTTCTTTAAATACACACTAACTACTGCTTTTGCTCACAAATACTTACAGTTAAAATGCAGCCTGTTTTAGTCAATGGAAACAAGAACATTGCACCCTATGTACACCAAACAGTGGAGATGCTAACTTAGGCAATACAATGGGGTTAGTTTAAAACTCAGGCTTGGAATTTTGGAACATTATCTTTAAAATAAAAATATATACACATTCACACATTTACTATGAGACATTAAAGACCACAAAATTGTTATGTGCATTACAAGAAATTATCCCAAAAGGAAACTGGGAGAAACTTTGCAGAAATGCAACAGAGGGCTAAGATTTCTGGCTTATCAACTGGTAAGAGTTGATAAGTTTATTGCTTACATTTTTACTTTGCTTTAATCATAAGTTTGGTTTGCAATGATTTAGAAGTATAAAATAATAAAAATCACAGATATCCCACATAAGACAACTAATTATTATTATTACAAGAACACTAACTATAAATTAAATTGTTATCCATCAAAACAGCAGAAACACTGTGTTCCAAATACTAACATTTTCTACTCAACTTTTACAGAATATTTTTAGACTGACTTTCTGCGTAAGGGGGGGGGGGGGGGGGCACACAGGAAGGTTGTCATGCATTTTGCTTGGAAATTCAACTTGACCTGTGAATTCACACTGTACCTGTAGGATGACAATTCTCATCTTGCATTGAAAAAAAACTTTCACGTTAGTGTTAGAAGTTGGATACCGATTATAACACTGAGCAGTAACATTTCAGTCTTAGTTTCATAATAAAACAGATTTAAGACACTCAATGTTCAAAACACTTGAGAAAATACAACTAATCAATTTTTATCCAAGAAACGCTCTCCATCATATTTGAAAAGTCGTGGCTGTCAGGAGGTCCTTGGGGACTGGAAAAAAGGTCATGTCACTCCCATTTATAAGAAAGGGAGCAAGGAAGACCCAGGGAACTACAGGCCGGTGAGCCTCACCTCTGTGCCTGGGAAGATCATGGAACAGATCCTCCTGGATGACATGCTGGAGCACATGAGGGAAGAGCACGTGATCCGGAACAGCCAGCACGGCTTCACCAAGGGAAGGTCGTGCCTCACCAATCTGGTGACTTTCTATGATGGAGTGACAGCATCAGTAGATAAAGGGAAGGCGACCGATGTCATCTACCTGGACTTGTGCAAGGCCTTTGACACAGTCCCCCACCACATCCTGATCTCTAAACTGGAGAGATGTGGATTTGATGGGTGGACCATCCAGTGAATAAGAAACTGGTTAACAGACCATAGCCAAAGGGTGGTGTCAATGGGTCTATGTCCAGGTGGAGGCTGATGACAAGCAGTGTCACAAGTCTGTCTGGGGACCGGTTCTCTTTAACATCTTTATCAATGACATCGATGATGGAATTGAGTGCACCCTCAGCAAGTTTGGGGATGACACCAAGCTGAGTGGTGTGGTCGACACCCTAGAAGGAAAGGAGCCATCCAGAGGGATCTTGACAGGCTGGAAAGATGGGCCTGGGGGAACCTAATGAGGTTCAACACTGCCAAGTGTAAGGTCTTCCACTTGGGCTGGAAGAATCCCAGACACAGATACAGACTGGGAGAAGAGCTCCTGGAGAACAGCCCTGTGAGAAGGACCTGGGTGTCATGGTGGATGAGAAACTTAACATGAGCCAGCAGTGGCTCTTGCAGCTCGCAAGGCCAATGGGATCCTGGGCTCCATCAGCAGAGGGGTGGCAGCAGGGACAGGGAGGGGATTGTCCCTCTCTGCTCTGCCCTCCTGAGGCCCCATCTGGAGTCCTGTGTCCAGAGCTGGGGCCCCCAATACAAGAAGGATGTGGAACTGTTGGAGAGGGGTCAGAGGAGCCACAAAGACGATTAGAGGGCTGGAGCACCTGCCCTACAAGGAGAGGTTGAGGGAGCTGGGCTGGTTCAGCCTGGAGAAGAGAAGGCTGCGGGGGGACCTCATTGCAGCCTGCCAGTACCTGAAGGGAGCATACAAACAGGAGGGGAATCAACTTTTTAAAAGGGCAGATAATGGCAGGACAAGGGGGAATGGTTTAAAGCTGAAGGAGGGAAGGTTTAGATTGGATATTAGGGGGAAGTTTTTTACAGAAAGAGTGGTGAGGTCCTGGAACAGGCTGCCCAGAGAGGTGGTGGATGCCCCATCCCTGGGGGTGTTCAAGGCCAGGTTGGATGAGGCCCTGGGCAACCTTGTGTAGCTCCAGGCCTGAGGTTGGTGGCCCTGCCTGTGGCAGGAGGATTGGAGCTTTATGATCCTCGGGGTCCCTTCCAACCCTTGCCATTCTATGATTCTATGAAATGCAATGAACTCAAGTGTATGTTAAAAAGAGAAGTCATGTACAAACCTATTCATGTATGAGAATTTTACAGAATGCTATTTGCTTAAGCAAATATTTCACACCTGAGCATCTAAAATGAGACTCCACGGTTCAGCACCTCGACAGAAAGGCAGAAAAAGTGTGTTTAAGACAGTTTATTGAACTCAGCCATCAGCAAATTGATTTGTCTCAAAATCTTTAAATTCCATTGTAAACTGAAGTTACCCATTTGACATTTTTAATCTCATTCTGAATCAAATCCACATCCACATCACAAGCACCACTTATTAAATTATTATTATCTAAGAATTTTATTTTAGGATGATGCAACTTCAAAAAAATCCATAGGAGTAGTCTAAAATCTAAGCAGTTCAAATTGATTGTTCCAGGGCTAGTGTCAGCATTAGGTTTGGCTGTTTGGGTTTTGTTTGGCCTTTGTTTTTTAAACACCTTCATCTGTGTGTGCGAATAATTACATTTTACTAAGTGACACTGCAGAATCACATACTAAGTGACAGTGTAGAAATAAACTTGGGGTCTACCTGGCAAAACACTCCATCAAATATTATATGGGAATCCCTGTCCCTTGCTTTCCACAGTAAGGATGAAAGCAGCTCAGTCTACCTTAGTTTGCTCAATTTATATTAATTTATATAAATATATTTATATTAATAAAGAAGCACAGTTGTAAACCATTTAATGAGTTGTTCACTAGCACCTCCACACGTTTTTCAGCACAAGTAGCATGTAAACTTTCCCACTATCTTCTAGAACCTGATTTTTAAGTATTGTTTAAGTGCTATACTACCTACAATTTAAAGGCATCGCACAAGTTACTTAAGCAGTACCTACTCAACAGTGATCTATGAGGGCTCTTCAAAGCATTTACATCAGCAAACATCCACCTTCAGTTCTGTTAAGCAGCAGCGATATTAAATGTACTTAAAGCCTAGATTAGATTTTGTTCAGCCTGCCTAGAGGTCATCACTCAGGTTATAAAGTTCCCCAATTTACATATTATATCCATGATGTGTGATAAGATGAATTCTCATATCTTCCACATTCTCCTGCTAAAGGAGGAAGACATTGCCCCCCTCCTAAAGGTCAGGTCACAACACAGAAGTGTCAGGTTTCTTCGGTGATGAAAGAGCATATCATCACATCAGTGGTCCAGGATGGCTGGAAATGCTGAACATAATTTTAATTGCCGTAAATGCTGTTAGCTGTCAAGCTGCTGTACTCTACATAAAAGCAATTTTTATGTTTATTTAACATGGCAAGGGGTGGGGGGAAGCCTATGAAAAGTCGCCTCTTATCCTAAAGCAATGCAAGAAGTCAGACTGGTATAAGGAATTCAAGACAGGAGGCTGCATTATAAAGCGTGCAAACACAACCCAGAACATATGCATTATGTTCCTTAGAGAAATTGCTTCAATTCTACATTAAAACAGCTAAACCCCTACCTTTTTACCATTTTTTACCATTTCTACCTAGCACGAGCCACTTTCAATAAAATTATACCCATGAACTAACTAGAATCTCCCTTAAACAGAGTAGCTGAGAAGTCTGAAGCAGGACTCAAGAACCAAGCCTAAGTACTAAAGCTACTCTTATGTCAAAATCCTAAAATATTTTACACCCTTCCTTACCTACAGAGGTTACTTGATGACCCAAATGATTCACAAACAACTCATCTACATATGGGGGAAGCTTACTGGTAGACAGCCAAGTACAATTATCCCTTATGAGGAATTAACAAACCTTTTTTATAGGAAAAAAAAGAAATCTACCACTTGCTTTGTTTCTTTCCATGCATTTGATAAGCACTTTGCACAGTTCTAATGCTTTACAGTATTCCCTATTTAACAGGAGGCAAAATGGATTATAGTCTCTTAATCCAAATTAATAAAGCCTAAATTTAAATTGACCCTGAATAAATATTTGCAACCTACGCCCATGCAGCAGTACTGGTTACTCCTTTTTCTACTACAGCATTCCTGAGGAAGGCAGACACCAACTGCTACCTCAGCACTTAATCCAGATCACAGCTATCTCCCAAGAGGCCCTTGGGAGAGGTGACCGAGTAAGGCTGTTCTGCCATCTGCACTTATCCAGCACACCATAGCTAGAACATCCCACGCAGACCCCACTTATCACTGCCAACCTCTTCATGCTCAGCAATGGTTATTTCTGTGGAGTAGCACTGTGACCAGCACTTCCAGCTGTGAGACTATCCTCTACTGACCCACCATCGATCAGTCCAAACTCCTGGTGACACAGCCTATCACAGGCAGCTACAAAGAACACGAGATTTCTGTTTTCCAAAGAGCATCATTAAAACTGGTGCTCCTGCAAACAAAGGAAGATTTAGGGCCACTGACACAAGATTCTGAAGTCTGGCAATCGAACCATTAAACGTTCAAACACTGTCAACGAGCATTGAACATTTGTTACTAACATCAGTTAGCAGCAAAATCTGGTTGAACTTGTGATTGTTGGCAGAGCAGCTATTCCTGCATTCATCTCAAACAAATGTCAGCAAAATTGTCTGCAAAGGCCAGGGCTGAGAGGGGAAAAATATTTAAAGAGTGGGCTCTGCTGGAAGAGGGTGATTTCTGTGGGAGGAATGGTGGGCAGACGACTACTAAACACTGCTGATGTCCCCCTGTATCAGATTCTTATGTGATCTCAAGTCTAAGCCAGAAAAATCTCATTCCCCCAAAAGCAGAAAGTTAATGAAACAAGTCAAATGCCACCCTACCAGAGAGCACCCTACATGCCCAGGTGCATGGAAACAGGCTTTAGAAAACCCAATGTCATGCCATTCATTATTATTTCTATGCTATTGTTATTAGGAAAAGAGAATATAAGCAGCACTGGCCATTCCTCATACTTGCAGACCTCCTTGGAGACCCTCCACCATCTCACAAGCTCATTTATTTTTAACAGCAAAAGGCACATTGAGAAGCAAAGTCAAGGTTAATTTAACTTTTTTCCTTAAAAAAACAAACACCTTTTCTGAATTGTATAATATTGACATTTCTTTTGCTCTTTAGCCACAACACTGAAAATAAGAAATATAGTAGAGAAAATACCCATAACATATATATACACATATATAACACAGAGAGACATTTTCCAAATGTGCTCAAAGGAAAACGACGACAGGAAAGTCATACCAACAGAGGCAGAAGCACCTTCACTCTAAGAGTGTTTATTTAGCCAATTTTCATTTCTCCAAAACTTTTTCTGAGGAAAGGGACAATAATTCACCACCACTGCACAAAGATTTTTTTTCAGTTTGCTACTAGTATCTGCCATCAAATACTCCAAACTGGCTGATAGGGAAGTCCCTTTCCCAGGAAAATTTAATTTAAAAATTTCAACTAGGCATATTACGATCAGCCAAAAGAAGGCCACATGATCCAATAATTGTAAGAACCAGCTTAAAAGTGCTTCAGCACTCCCTGCAGCAACCGCATGTTCTAAACATTCTCTGCCACTCCTTCCTGACACAAGCCAGAAGTGCAAACATCTGAACTCGGGACTTCCTCAGTAAATGGGAAGGGAGGGAATAAAGAGGGCAGCAGTGAGGGAAAGGGTAAGAGAAGCGATAGACCAACCACCAGGGAACAGTATGAAGCTGCCACAGGGGAGGTTTAGGTTGGACATTAGAGATAGGCTCTTTACTGAGAGGGTGGTCAGGTATTGGAACAGGCTCCCCAGGGAAGTGGTCACAGCACTGAGCTTGACTGCGTTCAAGAAGAGTCTGAACCATGCATTCAGTCCCAAGCTCTGACTTGGATTCCAACTCCTGGCTCCACACAGGGACAGCCGTGATCCTTATAGGTCCCTTCCAACTCTGGTACTCTGTGATTCTATGGTTGCATGAGTGTCCTAATGACCTCATCAGCAGATAATAATAAAGTCAAGATTAGATAAAAAATTTCTATAGTATAAAGCTCATGGAAATGAACTCTTAGTCAAACTGAAATACTTTCCATTTGATAATGTAAAATCATGCTGTTTTTATGAAATACAGGAGCAGGCTGACCAGGAGCAGTACATAAGTGCTTGAAAGCAAAGATAAACAGACAGCTGAGAAGCAACACAAGCAGGCATTTGATAAGACAAAGGAAAGGATGTCAGCAGGACACATGGTACCATCCAGCAACACAAGACATAGTTACCAATGTAATTCTTTGCACTTGAATATTTCTGTAAAACTGAAAGAATCTCTCCCCCAACATTTCCCGAGGTGTGGTTTTGCTATGAAGAAAAGTCTTCTCATTTTGTATTACCATAAATACCTGATCAGAGAAGTCTGCTCCTCTTGAGTACCCCCTCCCACTGTCAAGTAAGAAATGATGGTGTATATATTTCTACATATCCTATGTTCCTGTCCAACACCAAACAGTTGCATGAGGCACACCTTGCATGATGCCAGCATGCTTTTTTTTTCCACATGAAGAGAATTTAAACACAGGGGACAATAAGCAGAGGTACTTTAAGAGGAAGCCACTATCCACACTGCTATGCATGAACACTCTCCTGCACGCAACATTTTGCACAGCTAGATTTTATTCTGGTAAACCAAGTCAGATGAGAAAACTTAAAAGCCTAGGTGTTACAGGAAAGCACCTCCTCTATGTTATTCATATTTTAGCTTGACAAGACTCACCTTCAGAATTCAAGTCAGAAACAGATCTTTCTAGCAAGTCACTGGTTCTCTCATTTTTACCAGTACTTTGAACAAGCTAAACACACTTTTTTTTTAAACAGTTAAGAAAACGTTAGGGTTTTAAAGCTAAATCTAGTAATAAATAGCATCATTCTCTTTCTACACATATAATCATTAACAGAACTTAATGATGGATCCAGAATGAAGGTTTGGGGTTTGAATAGACTGTCCTTGCCAGGACAATGAATAAACATTAAAGAAAGCTTACAAAAAGCAACTTATACTTCTGATTTCAAAAGTTTAGAGTTAACTGTATCTAGAACAAGATGTCTGTGTAAGAGGATACCAATGTTAGACCCACTTTTAATTAACTGAGCAACCTTTCTGAAGGAGACTTGTGAACATACTATTTTAACCTTACGATGGGCGCGTCATACTTGAAAAAACTGGTCTGTGCAACTCCAGATTAGAAAAAAAAATTAAGAGAAGCAGCAACACAAGTCTTTCACATAGCATACAAACAAGATGAAGTAACAAGATCATTAAAGCTTTACAGTAAAGCAAGTATTATGAGGTAGAATACAAGCAGCCATTAAGAACTACAGAAGCAGCAGTACTTTTGCATTTATTTGCTATTATGTGGTTTCTTCCCAAGTAATTTCCCTCAAGTGTGGAAAAGCATTTGGAAATAAACAAGTTGTATGAAGGACTGTTCTGCATAAGTGTTAAAAATAACAGTTTCTAGTTATGAAACAGACATGACCTATCTCTACACTAAGCCTCATCACTAACAAAAATACCCCACTGGCCAGGTTCTAAGGTGTTAGCCAATTCACATGAATTTGCACACACAATTTAGGAAAGGATTTCCAAATCAACACGGAAGAACGAGCCCCAATTTATCTCAGAAGAAAGCTTTAAGTCCTCTTAACAGTCCTTTACTCCAGCTTTAAGTGTAGGCGTTACTAGCTGTGACAACTAAAAACGTTGTTTGTGGGTTCTATATTCTAGCAACGCAAAACCACCACATATTTAGAATGTAAGAGCTGTTCCCATTTTATTAGAATACCAATACATTCAAACAACTGTTCTTCAGAATAAGTCTTCCTCCTCTAAGCACATTAACACCCAAATGATGGCCAACTTAACAGCAAGTGACAGCTGTCCCCTGCTTACTAGCCATCTCACTGCATGCACATTCTTTTGGTTACTGTAAATTGGACTTCGGACTTTAGTAGGCCAATACCTCCCAGCCAACAGATAAAATGAACAAATCCTACTGAGCCCACACTAAACACCTCAGCAGCACTCAAGAGATATTTGTCTATTAAGGTCAAGAAGCCTGAAAAATAAAGGAAAACATTCTCATGGAGTTTTATCATGCTGTCAGTTTAACCAGTAGGAACATGTGCACCATTAAAAAAGCTCTGTACGGTAGCTTAAAATAGTTTCACATGCCAGCATAAATAAAGAGTTTGCTAACAGAGCAAACAATAGCCAGAGCTGGCTGATTAAGTAGCATGTATGTGTCAAAAATTAGAGTCTCTTTTCAGTTCCACAACCTGAATGTATTTTCTGTATTTGTGTCAAGCCTGTTCAGAAGTCTACACAAAGTAGGGGGGGGGAGAGGGGGAAGCACCAAGACTAATTAGCCATCTAGTAGTATAAAAGGCAGCTTGTTCCATGTAAATTCAGCACAGAACTAACATGCTTGCTTTGTTTTGAATCTCAATATAGTCACCAACTTTGTTCTAAAACACCAGACATTACTTGGAAGGCCTGCGTGGGAAACTCAGTCCTCCTCAGTAAAGGACAGAAATTAGTTCATGCTCCTGAATGCTTTTTATGAACTCAAACCCTGGCTAACACAAATCTGCATCCTTTGATACACACTTAGGCCACTCCATTCTGCTCCATTCTGCAAGCACAATGACACAGAAACATGAGCAAGCAAACAGATCTAGCTACGGAAACAGTAACACTGAAGACAGTAGGGTCGTCCCCCCAGGCTACATGTATGTAAGTGAAATTCAGAACTGACAGACCTCAACTGCTGGTTTCATACACACAATCTTGGAGGAAGAAGGGTGGGAAAGGGAGGAGTAGGGCTGTGCAGGAATGAGGAACAGGAAAAATGCAATCCACTTTATCAGGGCCGTCCCTTACTAAGGTTTATATACATAGTTTGTAGGAAGTAATAAGTGTAAGACAAAACCTTCCAGTACTTCTGTAACTGATTATATAAAACTCTAAGGGCTAGAGTCAATTCTCCAAACAAGAGTTTAGTTTAAGTCTTATAAACTACTATCAAGCATAATTTGATGTACAAACGGCTAGACTGGCGATTTAACTTAACGTTAAAGCAAGACTTTTACACGTTAAACCCAGTATCCACGACAGGGTTTGTCTCCACAAGTCTTCAGACTGTCATGAGAGTGAACCGCTTACCCCTGCGACCCCTTCCTTCTCTTGCCAAAAGCGTTCTCCAAACACTCTTTACACCAACTGCCCCTCCAGTGATGTCCAGGGTGGCGGCGCCCCGCTTCACGTGCGTGCTGACACCCCCTACGTGCAGGAAAACACCTCCCCGGGAGCGGCCGCAGGATGAACTCCGGACTGCTGCTTCCCGCCGGGCGGGAAGGCTGCGGCGCTGCCCGGCCCCGCACACACGCGGCCAGCTAGCAACCGCCATCTCCTGGGCCGGG
This sequence comes from Laterallus jamaicensis coturniculus, assembly GCA_022605575.1. Classification (NCBI taxonomy): domain Eukaryota; kingdom Metazoa; phylum Chordata; class Aves; order Gruiformes; family Rallidae; genus Laterallus; species Laterallus jamaicensis. Next base: position 497,134 of record JAKCOX010000015.1, read on the forward strand.
GGCTCCGAGGGGGACTGTCTGAGCGAATACCCACAGGAAACTCTCTCGACTGTCGACCCCTCCCCGGGAAAGCCCCCCCCGCCCCCATCCCCCGCCCGCTCCCCTCCGACGTGGCTGAACCAGCAGCCCGGCGCTGCCATGCGGCAGGAAGGGCAAAGCCAGGGGAGTACGGCCGGCGCGGCCAAGCCCGAGGCGAGGCGCTACACCCCACGTAGCGGCTCGCTCCGGCGCCGCCGCCCCGGCAGACGAGTCTCCCGGCGGCGAAGCGGGCCCAGAGGCCGGCCAGGGGCGGAGGTCACCCCGCCAGCACCGGGGCCGCCCTCCCCCGCGCGGGCCGGCCGGAGGGATGGGGCCGAAAGTTCCCCCCGCCCGCACTCACAGGATGCCGGAGCAGGAGGTGCACACGAAGCTGCCCACCGTCATGTCGGTGTAGGTGGGGCCGCGCTGGTCGCAGTCGAAACACTTGCGGTTGGGCGGGAGGCTGCTCATCTCCCGCAGCAGCTTCAGGTGCTTCTCCTCCTGCTTCCGCTTGGCGCTCGCGGCCATGGCCCCGCCGGCGAGGGGACGGCCCGGCACGGCGCCGGGCCCCGCTCACACCCCGACGGCGGCGGCGCTCCGGGGCCCGGCCAGCGGGAGAGGGGGCCGGGGCGGGGAAGGGGTGGGGGGGCGGGAGGGGAAGGAAGGGAAGGAAGGGGCGGGGAGGGCAACCGGCGCCCGCCGATGAGCCGGGGCGGAAGCGCGGTCGCCGCTTACGCTGGCCAGCGGCACCGCGAGAGAGGGCGGGCGGGAGGAGAGGGGCGGACCGAGGGCCGCGGCGTGGAGGCGGCCGGCGGCGGCCCCAGGCCCGGGGCGGCTGAATGACGAGCCCGGGCGGAACCTGCGCGACACCTTTATGAGATCAGGGAAGGAGATGGCGGCGGCGGAGCCGAATGCGCTCGCCCGCGGCAGCGCCCTCTCTCGCGCAGGAGGACGCACTCCCGCCGCGACCCCGGCCCGGGGGAGGCGCGGCCGCCGGGGCCGTGTCACCTGGCGTGACCCGGCGGGGCGGTGGGCTCGCTCTGCGGCGCGGAGGGAGGCGCGGCCCCGGAGAGCACGCCGCAGGGACGGGGGCGGTCTTGCAGAGAACGGCGATGGGGAAATCTCACTGAACTTTGCGGTTCGCCTTGTCCGGAGGAGGTGGTCGCTCCGGGCCCTTCCACCCCGCCCGCTCTGGGTGGTGGCGAAGCTCTTCACGGGCCCCGCAGCCCACGCGGCGAGGGCGGGCTCCGTCCAGCTGTCGCGTGTCACCGCGCGCACCGACCTCGGCCCCCGCCACAGCGCTCCCTGGGAGCCCCTGCGCTGCCCTCATCTCCCCAGGGTGCAGACCCGTCATGGCGGCTCCTGAGGGCACACAGTGAGCTGATGTGGTCTCTACCAAGCCCTGCCAAGCCCCAGCTGGAAGCAGTATGGTGGGGAGGGTCCCCGCGGAGTGACTCCATCCCTGCAGAGCTTCACAGGGTCTGCACGAGCATCGTCAGCGCCATTTTCCCAAGGCCATGGGATCTGTGAGGAGAACTTTGTTAGGGGTCTGTCTTTTGTTACGGAGATGAAAAAGGCACAGTTTCCCCTTGGGAATTTGGCTCTTGGTGCCTGACTGGATGCTCTCCTCATCAGAGGGAAGGAAACAGCCAGCAGTCACGCGTATCTGCTGATACCCTTGAGGAACCCTTGGCTCTGGCTTGAACTCAAACCTGGCGCTGATCTACAAAGTACATGTTTGTTCCTTAGAAAGATGCCTAAAGGCGTATTTTTCAACAGCGCAAGGTACTTTTAAATAAAAAAAAAAATCAATGTACTTTATAATTTGGTGATTTAACTTGAAAAACTGCCTGGCAACACTCTGTGTGATTGAAATCTCTTGAGGTTAAATGATTCACAATGCTGTGTATTTAGGGCCAAGTTTTGCACTTCTGACGTCAGTACATATGTTAGCACTAGCTTTTGTGGGAACAAGATCTGATCTGCTGTATTTTCCTCATGGTTTTAGTTAAAAAAAAATAATCTAGGATTAGGTGTTCAACATCAGTAAATTGGCATTCCCGCTCTAATTTCTCTAGATGTGCTGATTTACATGAGCTGATCAATGATTCCTAAGTTTTAAACCCAGAGTATAATGTTCTAATGTCAAATTTTTCTACTATGGACGGCAGAGTCTCTTCAGATTGAAATATAAACGTCAGTAAATCATTAAATAATTGCAAATGCTAAAATAGCATTCTTAAAAGTAAACACAAAGTGTTTCCAGTCTTCTGAAATTCTCACTGCTTCCTCCACTACTTCTCTCTGAAATGCTGATATTCTTGTTATTCAGAAGGTTTCATTCTTTTGCCTTCTGCAAAACATGCTAACATTGGAGATTTGCCAATGACCTAAATGACCTAAAATAGATGAACTAAATTTAGGGGAAAACAACCAAATAAGAACAGAATAGCCCCATACTCCCAAAGTTTAAATGTTAAAACCCAAGGTTTTTTCCTGGAAAATATGTTGGAGAACGCTTGACCACATCACTCGCTGTAGTGAAACGTGGGTTTCATGTCCGTGAGAGTCAGAGGTGTTTGTAACTGAAACAAGAAAGGCCAACTTGAATTGTTTGTGTCATGAGCATACTTACCTGAATGTCACATGGGACCATTTGTTAATAAAAAATACCATTGTCAACAAAATTGTCACTGTCATTAAAAATGTGGAACTGAACTCTCAGGAAAAAACCTACTACTGTTTGAGCCAATCCTTCTGTTCAACAGGAGTCACGGATTTCATATTACACTAGAGCAGGCTCTAATTTGTTTAATGAAGAAACATTTCCAATGTTATTCGTGGTCAACGCCAAGATGGGCTTGTGCTAGTAGATAAATGACCTTTATTAACATTCATTTGGTTTAGAAATAACTTTTTAAATGTATCAAGTCTCTCCATTCTATACCTTATAAAGCAAATTTACCCCAAGAACCTACATAATGAAACTTCAGAGGGTTGTGTCCTTTTGCAAATACCCATTAGCTCTGTGGGATTTGGATTCTTCTAGAGACTGACCACATCTGCTCCAAATCTTGGGTTCCTACAATGGAGCATCGATACCTTAACATCTTGTTTCCCATAGGAACCAGTGCTTGAGAAACACAAGTACCTATATATAAACCAGTGTGTTACACTGTTGACATATGTAGGTCTGAAAACTGGCTACATTAACTTCCAGCCCAGTTTCACCTCTCTGCAAGCAGTAACACAAACTCTGCTGCTCTTCCACTCCTTCCTCTATTTTGTGCTGCTCAAAGTCAGCATTAATTTCCTCAAAGCAGATGGCTTGTTTTTTTTCTCTAAATTACTAAGGGGAAAAAAAAAATCACAAATAATACACATGAATAAAAACTCTATTATTCAGCTTTACTCGTTGATTTTCTTTTTCCTGATATATTTTTGTTTCTCTACCCTAGGACATGAATTTCCCTTCCAACAGCTTCTCTGTCCAAATCTGTACTTCATTCTCTCCTCCTAATGACCAGACTTTTGTGGTTGGAAATATACTGGCCAGCTGTTTATTCCAAAAGTGCTTAATCCCTGCTGCACCTGCTCCAGCTTTTAGCATGAACGTTAACTTCTTAACAAGAGGTAAACCAATGATTCCTCATGTTTGAAACATTTCTCGTCCCATAAAAAACCAGAACTTAAAAGTCAGCCTAGTCATGGGTAACAATATCTGCAAGACGTTACTTTCATAAGCCCTTAAATATGGGCTAATAGGGTATAAATTGTAATATACAAACACATAATCTAGGGATCTTATTGTCAGGACCAAAAGAAACAAGAGCCTAAGAAGGTACATTTGGGAGATGAATAAAACATTCTCCAGTTGTCACTAGGATTGAGGTCAATAATATCCATTTTAAAGCAATTAACCCAGCAGGCTAAGCGACGTGAAACTTACCGTGCTGAAAGACTAATGGGCTATTAAATCCATCTTGCTTCACTACTGATGGGCATACAAAATTAATCCTGGGATTAGGTATATCGGATCTGTGGTAAACTGCTACTGCAATATTTGTAGAGGGAGGGTTTTCTGAATGTGCTAAGCAAGAACAGGGCAAGTGTATCTGGCAGGAATGTTCACTGATATGCTCTGTTAAAGGTTCAGTCAACAGAGGATACCTTGGTGTGTCTGTGCCTGGCCTTATTTAAGCAATACCTTTAGTAATGAATAGATAGATTTTAGTAAGAGTTCAAAACAAGAGAAAGTCATAGCAATGTTTATATACAGCATTATTGATTGTTGACAGATACTTAAATCTAGAAAATTTAACAGCAGGAAATGGTCAGACAAATAGGATTGAGCTACAGAAGTGTTTTTATTTGAAACATCATTTCCGTTCGACATTTTCCACCCACAGCTACAACCTTAACATAGCAGAAGAGGTAAATGACAGATAGCCCTGCCTTTAGCAGGGTTATGCTGTAACAGCTGCTCATAGGAGACAGATCTCACAGTAAAGAGAAAGGCACAGTCACGTCAGCTTGTTTTCTTGCAATACCCAACTTAGTGGTCTGCAATTATTTTTTTTTTCCTTTTTTAAATGCCATGTTTTAATAGTGTGACACACACCTACTTCCTTTCCAGTAATGTAGGGTAGGAAGTGCTTGTCAGCCAGCATGGCAGTGAAAGTCTGAGATTCAAAGCAGCTGGCGCTGAGAATGACATGGAGGAGGCTGAAGATAGGGAGTGACAGACAGAGAAACAACAGCAGGTAGAAGAGTGAAAAGTATTAACACACCCCCTCCCAACCACCCCCCAAAAAACCCCCCAAAACCCCCCCCCACCAAAAAATAAAACCAAACAGAAACCTAGAAAAAGCAATCCTTTAGTCTTCTCCCTCAACAGCTTATGACCTACGTAATGTATCTTTATTGATACAACAGCTTTTTCAGTTTCCAAGTGAGAGTGATTGAAGCTGTGCAGAGCCAAGTATCAGGCATTAATGGCAAGACACATAATTGCCTGCCTGCAGAGTAAACTAGAATTTTCCTATTAATCTGAACAAACCAGACAGGTTTTAAGAAGACTACCATAAAGGATTGGAGTGCCTTTCCAAAATTAACACAACAGATCAACATCAGAGGTAGTTAAGTAGCTTTCCCACTTGGCTTGATGTTCTGCTCTTGGTGATAACGGCTGAGAATGAAGGTTCCACTGTAAATGATAATGTAGATGAGCTGCTTGCAGTCACTAAGTTTTTAAACTGTTTGGGTGGAAAATCCGAATTGAAACAGATCGAATCAGTGACATCATAAAGTTAGTATTGTTTCAAATACGGTTCCTTTTGTTCGAATTAAATCATTTGCCTTGTAGTTGAGTTGAATCTACCTGAAGTTTTCCAGTGGGAAGGACTGAGAGTTCCTGGACGGATTCTCATGTAGCACTGGTTATCCAGTCCACCTCCCTCACTCCAACTTTTCAAGTTAACTGAACTATTATAATCTTTCTTGTGGAAATACTCTCCTTAGGCTTTCTTCATCTTCTGTTTTCTTCTCATAAACTAAAACAAATATAAACACATACACATTGTTAAGATTAGAAGAAAGTCTGTTATTGAATTTTAGCTGTTTAGAAAGTTGTTCAGGAGACTGAGCAGCTTCTGCATTACTGGGTCATGTTTACAGTTAAACACTGTCCTCTCCTAACTGGGTGGGAACCACTAGAGGACCCTGGGAGCCTGTCTTGTTTACGATTACAATTATTTTACTGCCTTAAGATTCCCAAGTCCCTTTAGATCCCGTGCTCAGTGAAGAACAAATTTTATTCTTTTCTTCTTTTGGAGTGTAATCCAACAGCAGGTAGTTCAGCAGTAGGTTTTCATGCCTGGGAAGAACATTTCAGCAGAACGTCTTATTCCAAAGTTACAGAATTTTGAGGTTTTGTTTGGTTGGTTTTTTGGGGGAGTTTTTTTGTGAGAAATTTTGGGAGCTGGGGAGGCTTTATTCTCTTCTTGCTTTCTAGCTTGGTCAGTGATGTTGAAAGGTTATCAATATTTCAACCTTGTCTCTTTATTTGACACAGTTCTTGAATTTCCATCATGCCTTATGTGTACAAGATCACATTCCAGTTTGTAATCACAGGCTAGGTAGTGGAAAGAACATGTCTATATACAGTTGCATTGAAGGCAAAACATCTGTCATAGGAATATTCCATATACGAGGTGAATGTGGTTTATTTTTAAATACATCTCTGTAGTACCTTTATTTTTAGAGTACGTCCCCTTGTTTCCGTTATTGGTTTTGATTTGTGCTGCTTTATCATTGTTCATCATTGTATCCTGTATATAAACTGTACCACAAGTCAAAGGACCTTTTTGTAAAGTGATTGTTTCGTTCATCCTTTCAGAGGAATATGCCAGAAGAGAGTGGAACCCTTTAAGCTGTGAAGGAAGTATATTCATATTTGATCCTATAAACTGCAATAGAAACTTAACGGTAAGCCCTGTCAGCTTCACATTTGCTGGAACTGCCCACAGGAATGTCAGCAATACACAAGGCAGAGGAGAGAATGAAGTGAGAAGGACGCCAATGAATGACCTTAGGAGACAAAGAGCTGAAAACCAGCTCTCAATGGTGGAAAGACAGTTTAATGCTAACTTTTAGGTTCCAAATAGGACAGAGCTTTAATAGATATCTAAACAACCAACAATTTCTTTAGTATTTGGCTACATACTAAACCAGGAAATATTTTCCCAGCTCTCTGAATGGGAACAACTTCTTTAATTTTCACATTAAACTTGGTATAAATTTAATGGTTTCTTGACCTAAGAATGGCATTTAAAGCCAGTGTATTTTCAAGTTCAATTTTTCATTTTCCACTTGATGATGAACATTTCTTGCTTGTTTTCTGTAAAACTCCCAGGGGAATGAAGAGAGGCCTTTGTTCCTCTCCACTAATGAATCTAAATTATTGATTAGTCAGTCTAATTTGTGTAAACAACTATCAGACAGTGCTATCATAAAAGTGCTTTAGATTTGGCAATAAGAATTACAGGTAATGTAACAAGCACTTTCAGAGAGGGAAACACAATATTAAAATAGATAAGAGAAGTAATATTCTCAACCATTCTTTTACTTGCCCACGCTTCACAAAGCTCACATACTCCCCTTCAGACTTCCTTAAACTTTAAATTCTTTTAACAACCATCACTTGAAGGTTGATTTGGGGAACATGAGAGTAGAATTAATTGTTCTGAGCAGGCATCTTTTAGTGCTCGCAGTAATCCTGAATCAATGTTTACAACTCAAATACACACACACTCTGAGCAAACAGGCCCCAAACTGCCTAATTCTCTAAGTCAACCTAAACATATAAAAAATGAAAAAGGTCAGAAAGGAAGGAAAAAGTGAGCAGAGTGAGCCATGAAAATCAGGAAATTTGGGAAACAGAGCTTTCAAGTGTCAAGCATTCAAATAGAAGCATAAAGAAAATAAGCTGCGTAATGTGAATATGGGAAAACAAAGTTCTTCAGCCACACTGTTTATGAAAGAAAAAATTTTAGAAGTAGACTACAAAAGGAAAGCTGATCCTTCAAATTTAGTGTAATGTTTCTCATTATTGTGATTTTAAAATATGAGATTCTGTGACCAGATCAGTATTTTTCCCACAAATCTCTGAGAATTTGTCTTGTGCAAACAGCAAGAGAGGGCAGAGAACAGAGAAGGACCCTGAACACCAATATTAACAGGTTAAAGGTAAGGATACTAACAAGGTGCACAACAACAAAAAAAATCCCCTGGTGAATGTAGCACAGGCCAGTGCAGTGGCAGTGAACAGATATGGATAATCCCTGGGAGCTGCCAATATCCTCTTAAATTAGGTTTCTGCAGAAGAAACCTAATCTCAATCCATACATGGGAAAAACACTGTTGAAATAGTAACATATGAGCACTTTCTCTCCAGCCATTTAGCTTGGAAGTAAAAGGAAAAACCCTCAAGCTGTTGTTTAGGATAATTAATTTAACAAGAAAAGTAAATCCTCTGACACCGAGGCCTCTATACAGCAAGAGCACCTTTTATCCCATGCCTGGAACTGACCATCATCAACTCTGCAAGCCGCTGTTGTGGGTACAAGCTGCTTAAAAAGTATTCAGGATTTCTTTCAAGTTAAGTGTCAATGGCAGGCATGCCTCTGTGAAACCATGTGTGTAAATTTCCATTGGAAATGCAGATTTTGGAAGTATTTGCCAATTGGTTTCCTTCTTAACCAAGAGGGAAAAGAGAAATGCTCTTCAGCATGCAACTTAACCAAAGTGACCTGACATGAAAAAGAAGCATTTTTTCATTACATGACAGGAATATATTAGTATTTCTGCTTACATGCTTCAATAAATTAAAAAAAAAACCAACTAAAACACCAAAACACACAACCCTCCCCACCCAAACAAACCAACCCAACAAAACCCAGACACAAATTAACAATTAAGGCATGGTGGGCACAGTGTTAGTAACATTCTACATATTGTGTTTTAAGAACTGGAACATTACTGCAGCCTGACTAGAACAAAACCTTTTGTTTGTTTGTTTTTCAGTTTAGGTTGTGCACAAAGGACTTAATGGAAGACAGCAAATACTCTGAAATAGTGCAGTGAATTAAAAAAAATTGGGATAACATCCCCTCACAGGAATTTGAGAAATACAGCTCCTGGTGTACACGGAATTTTAAACCAAATGAAAAATACTGAAACAGGTATCTCCAGAGTACCATGGGTGAATAAAACAGGCAGGGAAAAGGAACCTGACAGTTAATAAATTATGACAAATATGGAAACAAAAGTATTCCAGAAACTACTAGGTAAGCATCATTTTTCTTAGAACTTGGGAGTTTTAATCAAGTCACTGGTAATTGTTGGAATCTGTGACACTGTTAGTATAATTTCCTTGGAGCTATCCAAGTTGGCTCTGCCTTTCCTAAATTACAAAGATCCACTTTATGAATACTTTGGGGTTTTTGCATCCTGCTCCTCCTGCTGTGGGGTCGTTTCACATCTCAGCCCTTTGGTACTCAAGGGTACCTTTCAAATTCTTCAGCTTCAAAAACCCAGCCTCATCGCCTTACAGCTCCATAGCCAGCCTATAAATACCGCTTCGACGGCAGAACTGCCCTTCAGCTGCTTCCCCGCCGGCACACCGGTAACTGCCCCGCTGCAGCGCACACGTGCAGGCGGCAGATAGAGGCGCTGCCTGCCCGGCCCTGCCCATCAGCTGCCAGCAGCCACGCCGCGCTGCGCAGTTGGCTCTAGGTGTGGAGCACAACTTTTGTAACCTGGAATTAGGAGCACCATCATTCAATAGAAAACCATTTAAGCAAAAATAATGCTTAACAGAGAAAGGTTTCATGGTAATTAATCAAAAGATTCCATTGTTACTGACCTGGACGTTTGTTTTATGCTCCTACTCTTTCCATCATTGACAGAGATTGCTGTACAAACCCACCTGCCAAAGAGTTTAATTCTTTCTATTCCATCCTCACTATAAACTGAGCAACCAGCCAGTCAATGAATTCTCAGAGTATTGTCCACAGTCTCAGCTTTGCTCTGAAGTACCATGTGTTTGCTTGAGCCTCTGAGCACTGCCAGGCAACAGCCATGACTGCCCCTTGTCTTCTCTGCAGCCGGTTTCACCCCCTTGTATAATGAAACCAAAATAGCTGTTTGTCAACACAAACTGTGTAGAATGACATCATCAGGTAACGACGGCGTATTGTTGTCCTTCAGAAATGTCCAGCAGGTCGAAGGAAGTGATCCTCCCCCTCTACTCTGCGTTGGTCAGGCCCCACCTGGAATACTGTGTCCAGTTCTGGGCTCCCTGGTATAAAAAAGACAGGGACCTTCTGGAGAGAGTCCAGAGAAGGGCGACAAAGTTGATTAGGGGTCTGGAACATCTCCCCTATGAGGAAAGGCTGAGTGAGCTGGGTCTGTTCAGCCTGGAGGAAGAAGACTTAGGGGGGACCTAATTAGTGTTTATAAATATCTTAGACATGGGTGGCAGGGGGAAATGGCCAGCCCCTTTTCAGTGGTCTGTGGGGACAGGACTAGGGGCAATGGCTGTAAGCTGGAGCACAGGGAGTTCCGCACCAACATGGGGAAGAACTTTTTCCCAGTGAGGGTGAGGGAGCAGTGGAATAGGCTGCCCAGGGAGGTGGTGGAGTCTCCTTCTCTGGAGATATTCAAGTCTTGTCGGGACACCTATCTATGTAATATGAGATAGGGAGCCTGCTTTGGCAGGGGGGTTGGACCCGATGATCTCTTGAGGTCCCTTCCAACCCCTAAGATTCTGTGTGAAATCTGTGAAAAGTGTTCATGGCAGATTTTAAAACAGAGAGTCAGAGAGCCCAGCAGTGGATTCTGTCTGCAACAGCAAATCCCTTCTGCAGTCAGGGGTATTAATTAATAACAATGTGTTAAATAATAACAACAATAATAATAATTTGGGCATAACCATCTCTGATTTTTTTGTTAGTAGGGAATAATAACTATAGTACTCCAGTCAAGAAAGAAAAAAAGTTCAAATTTGTTATTTTCAAATTGCCTTTTTTATCTCTCAGAGGGTAATGAGATCAACCAAATTCAGTCTGATCCACCATCATCTCCTAAACACTTGAGCTTTCAGCCAAGCTTGCAGTAGTAAGTCGAAATAACCAATTAAGAACTGACAAATTCAATTAGAAACTTTTATGGAACTAAACCACACAATATGTTACCTACCTGAAACCTGGGAATAACCAATAGTTTTGCTACTGGTCTAGATTTCTGTGAACTTCAGCTGCCTGCCTGCTGTTCATGTGGCACAGCCTGAATCAAGGAAATACCACAAATGACATTTGACATCATGCTTGAAGTCACAAGACACTGACTGTCAATGCAGATTCCCACCAGCTGGGAGAAAAATACACAATGCCATGGGCCTTGAAGTGAAACTATATGGGTATGTGCATCTAGGCAGGTTCATCCTAAAGTAGTAAAAACAGTAATAGAAGCCATAATGACCTGTCCTGTGGGGACATGCTGAATGCCAATATGAAGCTCTTCTTTTTTCTTCCTTCCCCAAGTTCTGTCTCATTGCCTGGTGGATACAGGTTGTTGAACATGCCTGCCTGGTGAAATACATGCTGAAATAGCATCACATGATATTTGAGATAGAAATGAAATATTTAACATACATTTCTACTGCAAAAGAAACATAAACTAAACTGTACTCCAATATTAGAAAATTATATATAGATCGCTCCAATTGAAATCCATTAGCTCCCCAGGGATGAAACTGTCAAATTATAGAAGTGGTCCTACTAAGCTCATTGTCACAGTTGTTACTTGATGCAGGTCTGTGTAATGGAATAAGCAACTTTTAAATACATGCTTTTAGATTAGGCAACCATTTTTGTCTGATGGAATATAAACCAATTTATTTTGTAAACATTTTTGTAAACATTTTCAGTTCCTATCATTTGAAAAGAAAGAGAATAAAGCATTCGACTGGCATTCAACAAATGAAGCCATTTTCTCTCAGGACTCTCTTCCTCCTTAAACATACTATGACACCAGAATTATTTTTACAAATAATTTTTTTAGGGTATCATCCTAAGCACTGATGATGTTGCTTACACCTGAGAGGATAAAGCTGTGCCTCCTAGTTCTTTCTATGAAGATTCAAGCAAGAACTTTTAGACTAATTATTGCCCTCTGGTGACCAGAATGCTTCCCCCACTTAATCCTTGCAGGACTAATTCTGGAGTATGTCCTCATTTTCATTAGTATTTTCTTAATTACGTAGGACTGCATCCGTGAAGGAGCTACTCCACAAGAACATACTGCAGAATGGTATCTTTGAACTCCTGGTACTCTGGATTTTCTCTTGAAGGTCTTGTAGGACAGTGGTGCTCCACTCGTGTGCTTCCTTCAGCCTCAAGCTGCATGTAAAGATTTTCATTCATCACACAGATCAACTCTGTGTCTGCTGTGCAACTCTGCTATTCACTGACTAACTGGTGACCATGCCAATTTATCAATGATAAATGAAATGGTAACCACACAAAACAAGTGCCACAGCACCAGAGCAATCAATTTGAAAATACAAAGCCAATCCACCCTTAGATGTTTCCTTCTCTTCAATAAGTGCATCTCTTAATATTAAACTTCAAAGCTCTGATATACTTGAGAAACCAAATAGGTTAGACCCTGTTTAAAGTTTACCACAGCACTCAGTACAGTAGAGGACATGAAAAAGTAGGGCTTTTCTAGCATTTCTGTTCTGCATCATCCCTCTTCCCCTGCCCTGCAGAAAAGAATGACAACACATCTTTTGAAGTTTTGAATTCTTTGTGGCTTTTTATAGCAATCTAACACCAGAGCAGCTTACTTACATTTCTGATTAATCACAAACCCAAAACTGTTTGGTAGAAGAAATTTCAAGGGAAGATTTACCTTTTTAGTGGCAATTTCAAATTCCTAATTAACATGGAGATAATTGTAAAGCGATTGTATTTTAAGCTCCTGCCTTTGAGTCACAGCAACAATTAGCACAAGAATTATTTCTGGAATCAAAACAAAACCCCCTTTAAAGTATTTTCCAGAAAATGATGATCTAGATGACAGAAACAGCAATCTAAGTTTATTTAACATTTGGAGTAAAATCAAATCTGGACAAAAATCAATAGAAAAACAGCCATTGCTTTTAACAGATTAATGACTAGTGGTTCATTGATTTCATGTATCAACTTACACTGATGCCGAAGCATCCTGGCATACTGGTGCAAATGAATACAAAGATCAAGAAGGGAAAGCAAGCTAGAAAAAAGGGTCAACATATAGTACTACACATTTGTCAGAACACAGCTGTTAGTACACATGTGACACTGCATTTTAAGTTAGTCCAGAAATATTGTTACTTGTGTTCTGCTTTACCAATTACACTTTTCACTTAAAAAAAAGATGAAAATCTTGATTATGAAGTAAGGTTTGAGTGAGTTAAAAGAAGGATAAATGCAAGTACAGCAGCAGAAATGTCTGCATCAGCCAAGGTTAAAGGCATACAGAAAAGCATAATCCAAATTGACTCTTGACATGCTGTTATCCTATAACAGAATTCCATAAACATTAGAGAACACATCTTTTCCTACTGCTGAGTAGGAACAAAACATGCATCATAACAATCATCAATAAAATGAGTTGTTCAGTGGTTTGCAAGAATACTGTCCTAATTCCTTCCTGTCAGTCAATTATTGACACGCTGCTTGATCTACTGCCTTCTCTGAAAGATAAACGAGGCGGGATTTGGGACAGGAACCACCACCAGGAGACATAAATGCTCTTGTATGTGGCACCCGAGTCAGAAGCTATGCAAGCAGCTTACAACGTATTTTACAGACCACAAAACTGTCATGGAATTTCACAAAATTCACAGTAGGAGAAAAGCTGCCCTTTTCACTAGACTTAGTAGATACTGATTTCTGCAAGTCTAACCCATTTTTAATGTCACTTGGATATTTTTTATGGCTCCTGATTCAGAGGAAAATTAAAAAAAAAGAAGAAAGGAAAAAAGTTATGCATCTAAGGGTGTAAATGATCCCATTACAAACCTTAAATATATGTTTAAGTGCCAGAAATTAACGCACAAATACCATACAAAATGCTTTTCTGACTTTTGGAAGCTTGAAACTAGGACATGTTTTCTTACAGAAACTCCTTTCCCACTCACAGCTCTAAAAAACCCAGTCTACCCTTTCCACGTCCCCAAACTGTCTTTCTGTTTGAGCTCAAGACATTCCATACATACACTACACAGTAAAGTGATTTATCTTGCATTACTCAGTTGTTTTCCCAGTGCCCTATAGAGCAAGCCACTTCTCCTAGGACCTATGCCCATTTTCCAAACTGCAAACCACAGTAATCAGACCTTAAATATTCTTTTAAGGTAAACTGCCAGAAAACAGCTTTTTCTTTCCTCTCTCCCAAAACACACAGATCTGTGCATAAAAACCACTAGGTAGATTAAACTTTGGATGTGAAAATAAAACAACCAACCCAACCAGTTTTACTATTGTCCTTTTAAAATAGGTGAAGGTACGATAAATACCTCAGGTGAAAACTAAACATAGCCTGTGCAATTTCCATCCTCTTCCCAGATCCCACTGTTATTCCCCTGGAATGCAGTAACCCTATTGGCTCTGCTTATACAAGCGACAACAGATTATCAAACTGAAACTTTCCACTTAGCACAAGGAATTTTTTGCCTGTTTTATGCTAGACTGATCTTACTTCTCTTTTTCACCTTCCAGCTTTCAACCAGGTTATCTCCCACGCCAGAACGCAGGGGGAAGAAGCTGCTATCCAGTCACACCAGCGCTTTATACCCAAACACCAGAGACACACGAACCGCAGCCAGCCAGTTCTTTGCTTGAACACACAAATCCTGGGGGCCGAAGGCAGGGGATGCATGTTCTTAGGGACAGCAACATCACACTGGTCTGATGGTGGGGTTTTTTCCCCCTCATCAGGGAAGGCACATTTACCTCTTGTCTTTTTTTATTTTTTACTGCTAGTGTTCACCATGGGGAAAAAGCAGGAGACACTTCTTTAACCACTGTTCTGCACTCAGCTTCTTCCTTTATTCCTTTGAGGGCTCCGTCCCAGTTTGTAATAGACTTTCACTTAATTTTAAAGGAAATTATTCAAAAAAAGTCACAGACTTGCCTTCTGGGATGTACACTCAGTTTCTATGACACTTAATAGGAAGATCATGCAGGTACTCAGGATATTCCAGAGTGACTTTCCATTTACTTGGAGTTACGTTAGACCAGCTACAGAATGTATGAACAGAACAAACACTGACTCACTGCATCCAACAGTTTAGTCCTGTGGCCACTTAAATTAGGCCTCCAAAAGACAGGAGAAAAATGAAGTACCTGGACTCAACGGGGAAAGTACAAGGGGCAGGGTGGGAAGAAGCAAAAAGAAGGCCGTAGGTTATCTATCAGCCTAGCATTCAGCAACGGTCTCTGCTTTCTTTGAAGTCAGGCCTTTGTGATCCTTATTTTCTTTTCAAGTCATCTTACAGTGAGAAACACACCCTCTGTCAGAGCGAGCTCTAAGGACTGAAACCAGTAATATTCCTGTGCAAGCAGCGAGTCCCCAAAAGTGTCATTTGCTCTATTTTTAAAATCAGATCACCCACGCTGCCAGCATCATCGACATCACATTCCAGGTCTTCACAAGGCCAAGGACAACCAAATCTCGACACAATCCAAAGGAGGATGTTCAATCCAGTTTATCAACAATACCCTCAGAACAATCCCCAAGGAAGCATTCCTGACCCCTTTCTCTATACGGGGAGATTCTGCCACACACTCTGAGACACCATTATGAAGAATCTCTTATGATGTATGGAAAATCTCATCCGAAAGGCGACAGCTCAGAAAAAGCACGTTTCCACCACAGCTAGGAAAATGAGCAAGTACTAAGCACTGTGCAAAAGGAAAAGACTTTATTTGTTTCAATACCATATTTGATCTAAAAATTTCAAGCAGTTCAGATCAGGAGCCCAAACTGAATTTTGCTTTCCCTAACGCAGCTATATTCAGCATGGAAGCCGTTAATTCTCAAGAAAAAACAGAAATGGCTTTTACGATCTAGTTATTGCTGACAGCCTTTTCAGCTGCCAAGGCTTGTTTGGGTTTGGAGTAATCCCAAGGTCTCCTGTTCTCTGTAAACCCATAGAGCTTCCGCAGTGCCACACGTGCTGCTTCTTCCTCTGCGGCGAGTAGCGTTTCGCCAGGACCTTCAGCCAGGATCTTCTTGTCACTTGGGGAAAAAAGTAACAAAATTAGAAACACTTTCGCCATGAAATCCTGAGCACTACTGCGTATCATGAATAAAGGCTGCTAGAGGTTTTTTTTCCCCAGTGTCTGTGAATAGTGATGTCAATTTGTATTTACACATAAATGTAAATATTTCCATTGGGCTTCTCTGCAAAGGTAAATGCCTGTACATTCATCAACAAAACTCAAATCAGAAATGCACCCATTTCTGGGAAAAGCACTACTCTCTTCATTTAGATTCCTAACATATCACTGATTCTCTACAGCATTCAATTTGCTAGACCTATTAAAAATATGCAAATTCATTCTTCTGTTCAGCTTAAACAAAGACGTAAAATGCTTCTGTCTTTCTCCTCTTCTGGTTAGAAAACGTTTTAAAAACTCTTCAAAAGGATTCACAGAGGAGTTATGAAGTATGTTATGAAGTGTGTACTCAGCTCTGTTCAATCAACAACTACAGGCACGGAACAAGAACAGGTTGTGAAGGAACACCAGGGATTCCAGAAGAGAAATAAAGCTCCCTTCTAAGATAAATCTTAAGAAGGTGTCTAAACCAAAGCATGATAAATCAGAACAAGCAAAGGCAATATTCTCAATTAGCAAAGCATGATGTGAGGTTTGATAGAAGAAGGTCCTGTCCGGACAGGCACTGACCACACCTGAGACAAGCGCAGCAGGGACAACTGGCAAGTCACAGGTCTTACTCAGGCACATTCACTCCTCTGGCCTAGCTTACAGTGCCTATGATTTGAAAACTAAAAACCTTCCCTGAAAGATAAAATAAATGCCTCTTCAATCCCACCTCCCTTGATGTCTCCTTACCCTTCTCTAAGCCATTGGGTACAGCTGTGGTCTCTCTGAAGCCACTCAGTTATGCTGTTCGCAAAGTTCCTTTGTCAGGACACACAGAGTATACACCCAGATGCTTCCGTGGCCCCAGCAGTCTCTGAAGCCCTTTCGTCAGGGATTGTTTTTGTGCATTGCTATTGCCAGTGCTTACCTGGCTGATTTTACATGAAAGTCACTGTTAGGTTCCCCTGCTGCAGTAACTCAACTGAAGGGCACGAGTAGAAAAGTAAAAGATCTCCTCCCCTCCTCCCCACTGCCCCAGCTTAAACCCATTTCACTTTAGCTGAGTACTGCACTCACCAGTACAGCCCAACAAAGTACAGCGGCAGAACTGTGCTGACTCCCAGCTGCCTGGTGATTCTTGGTTCTGGAGAAGAGATATTCCTCTTGGTCAGTTCTTCCACTAGTAAGCCCATCGGATTTACAATTTCCCAGATCTCAAACAGGTCCTTTCCAATCAGTTGAGGAATAAAAAAATCCTAAACAAAAATATTTAGAAGTTACAATTAATGGGAAAAAGAATTAAAGCTCCAGCTCTGATAAAAAGACAGTATGAATGGGCCTCAATACAGCTGATGACAAAGTGCTGAAACAAATGATGAACCGGCTCCGTGCTCCATCGCAGCCAAGCACAGCCAACCCATGCTGCTTCGCTCAGCAGCTGCGGTTCTGATTCCGCTGCGGGCAAGGCCAACTGCCCAGACCTGGAGAGCGAGCAACTGCCCGGAAAAGGAACAGCACCAGCCTGAGCTAGGGGACAGAATGATGCTTAAGCACAGCTCTGAGCATGAGGAAAGCAACTCCGCACTGCTTGTAAAAAGTCCAAAACAGAAGCTGTACACCAGAAGGGTTCTGCAAACGGGCTGAAGGGAACCCGCGGGATTTCCACCTGTTCCGATTGCTCTCTTGCCTGTTAACTGTTACTTGCTCTTAGAGAGAAGTCTCAACAGGCTCGCACCAAACGATTTTAACAAGTATTTCCCTACTGAAACACTAGAAATAAACAAAAAGAACTGAAAGGACTGTAGCTGCCAACTGTACTTTGCCATGCTGCATTTTAATCAAACTTTTTCATACAAAGTCTCTCTAGGTGCCCACGTGCATACAGGAAGCCCTTGCTTTCAATAACGTAGTTTTAAAAACTGAAGCTGTATGACACCTTAAAAGGGATAATCTCATTACTTGATACTTTGTATAACACACAGAACATAACACTTCCCTTTAGCAAGTGCCAGCTGCTACTAAAACATCACCATTATAAACTAGAAGTACATGGGTTTATGTGCCTGACCAGTCTGTACGTCCTAAGGAAAAAACCCCTAACCCAAACAACAAAGCCAAAAATCCCACCAGACCCTCCCACCCCACCCCGATCTCCCTGTTAAACCGAATTGTACCCACACTGCAAAACTTCTGCAGTCTCTCCCGATCTCAAGGAGTAGAACAGTATTTAATTTTTACCTTCTCTCCCCTGTGACTTCCGAGACCCTTAGCTCTTACCGTCATCAGTGCGAAGATGTATCATAAGTAAAGACTTACCCTCACAAAGATCCCCGTTTTCTCGGGCCCGCTGCTGCCGAGCAAGGCTCCTATCACAGCAAAGAACGTCCTCTGTAGCACATCAGGCGGGGCGGGGAAGTCTCTGCACAGTGTCAGGTCCTGTATACCCAGATTTCGAGCCACATAGGAAACAAGCTCTTGACTGGTAAGAAAATCAACAAGCGCTCCGATGCCCTTTGCAGGCAGATCCGGGTAGGCACCTTCAAAGCACTGTGCCAGGAAAGCGCGGGTGAAAGCCGCCCCCTGCTCAGCAAGTTGACTGTTATCTTCTAGGCGGAGAGCCACCGCTTCTTTGTCTACCCCAAGTTCTCTGCGCCTTGCCTCTTCGCTCTCAATATAGCAAGAATTAACAAACGCAGTCTTGAGAAGATTCAAAGAAAAACTTTCACGCAGCCGGTGGCCAAAGGCTTGTATCTCTGCGTGGTAATCCCAGTTGGGCTTCTCCGATCTGCAGGCACGGAGGAGAAAGCACATCCAGAAACAGGGCAGGCTGCGGTGCTGCAAACACCCTGCCTGTCCGACGGCCGGCAGGAACCGCAAGGCAGAACTGGCCCCAGCCCCGCCACTAAAAGCCCCGCTGCCAGTCGGAGCCGCGCTCCCCTCAGCACCGCCGGCTCGCTCACAACCCCGGCCGCGCTGACCGGAGGAGCTACCGCCGCTCGGAGGTGCGTAAGCGGTTTGACTCCACCGCCCTCCAGCCCGACCTGCTCCTGCCCCCAGCCCCCGCCCCGTCCTCCCCCTCCCCTCCCGACGGCCGGGCCGGCTCTCACCGCCGCCGCGGGGGCGCCTCCAGCCGCTGCTGCTCCAGGTAAGCGCGAAGCCACCGCTTCTTGTTTCGCTCCGGCGCGGTGATGGGCGCGGTGCTGAGTGCGACCCGCCCGGCCCCGGCCCCGGCCCCGGCCAGCAGCGGCTGCGACGCCCGCCAAAGCAGCCGGGCGGCCATGACACCGGGAGCAAGTGTGGGGAGCATCCGCCCCGTGCTCTCCGGGAAGCGCGGTCCCCTCACCGCTAGTTCCGGGCGGAAGCGTTCCCGGCCGGGGACGATACCGCGAGGGCCAGCGGCGGCGGAAACGACCTTGAGGAGTGCCGGCGGCCTTGAGGGGAGCGGTGCTCGCCGGCAGCATCCTCTGTCCCTCCCTTCGGGCGGCGGTGACGGGAGTGGGGAAGCTGCATCGCTGGGGCTCCTCGTCCCGGATCGGGCTCCGACCCACGGCCACCGGGTGAGCCGCGGGTAAAGCCGCCTTTCTATCCGTGGGCGCACAGCTCCTAGGGCCGCGGCCAGACCGGCGCCTCCCGCGCGAAGCCTTGGCCGCCCGGCCGTTACCCACCGCAGAGAGGCTTCACCCGGCCCGGCCCGACACGGCCCGGCTCCACAACCCCCTCACCACGGGGCAGGCTTTTAAAAGCTGCCCTTCACCTGCTATTTGAGCTTAACGTCCGGTTACAAGACGAGATGTAGTTCCATAAAAGCAGCTTTATTTTTCCCCGTTACCCACACAGCTCCATAAGACCTCTGGTAGCTCTGACACGCTCGCCTGCAGCGCGGGAGGTCAGACAGTACACACTGAGCTGAAAGGCCATGCAGTACAGCAAACACACAAAGCGGGCCCTTCCCGTCCCATCCCACTAAAGGGCACACACCTTTAACATTCACTGCAGGAAAACATGCACAGCAAACGCCCAGAACAGCCCATGGTGTCACAGAACACAAATGGCCCAAGTCTCCACAACAGCCAGTGCGGAAAGGCAGCAGGCACAGGAGCCTGGGCAGTGGCAGGAAAGCTGCAGAATGCTGGGTACAAAGCCCTGCTGAACAGGAAATGTTACAGTGCAGCATTCCTTTATCAGGAGCTGGCAGCATACCTAGCAAAAGCCTCAGGGCTTTTCATTCCAATCATCCCTGAACACCCTGTCCTTACCAAAACACCACTCTGACACTGCCAAACCAGAGCACACAGCCAGCAGCTGCCCAGGAGTGCCAGTGACCCTTCCTGCTGGTGGGGGCTGAGCACAAAGCTCATCCTGGCAAACGTTCCATGGCCTCTGCTGCTGCACAGCCAGCTGAAGACATCGCTTCTCTTCATCTGCTGGGTACCACCAGATGTGAACTTCAAGAACCAGTCTGTGAACTTCAAGAGCCCAGAAAAGGTCCTGCACAGCAGTTTTGGTCGAGCAGTTCTAGGAAAGGTCACCATTGAAGCACTGCTTGGATACCACCGTGCCTGACCCTGCATGCTGATGCTGGGAGTTGTTTCATACAGCCCTGGGGAAGGCGTTCCAGCTGCTACAGCACGTGCCTGGAAGTGGTGGCTGTAGCCATACAGGGGCAGGAAGCCACTAACACCCAGGGCAGCTGAGGTGGAGACCTCAGGCACTGAAAGGGAGGAGATTGTGGGACAGAACAGGGGATGTTTAAATGGAGCACAGCTCATTTCTCATACCTGCATACTTGCCCCACACACTGAGAACCACAACATCCAGGGGAGCATATGCTCACCTGCCACCTCCAAGTTGTTAGTCCACATCACTACTGTTTACTTCAAAGACACAGTTCTGTGTGTCCTGAAGTACATTTTCTTAAAATAGTAAACAAGGGTTTAGGTTTCGGTGGAGGTTGAGAGTTTTATTAAACATACTACATCAGTAGCTTGTATATAATCTTTTGATCACTCAGACTGACTTGCTTAAAAATGTATTTTATAGAAAAACACCTGCAAAATTAAAGCTAAAAAAAAAATGTATTACACACTCCTGGACAAACTGCATGTTAGCAAAGAGTACCTTTTATTGTTTGACCTGAACATGTGTTTAAACAAGGGACACACTCAGGAAACAGGACGCACTCCTTGAATATGGCACACCTCAAGCTACTCCGACTAAAGGGAAACTAATGCAATCACATTTAATTGCATCTAAGGACAGAACAATAAAACCTACTTTTTATTCATTTGTTGTCATGTTTTTTCCACACCTATCCCCTTTGCTCTCTTCCCACCAGAAGAAAACATCCAGTGGTTATTCCTGTCGGTCACTGTCCTTACGTTGCCCAAAGCAAACTTCGTAGCGGCCGATGGGTATTTACATGGAAGCATGCAAAGGAGGAGACTGCAAGTATCTGCAATGCAAATCTATTAAATACATTGTAACTGAACGACAAGGTGTCCCTTTAACACTGCAACTCTATAGCCTTAATCTGTGGTGGAAGTTTCCAGTGTATGAATTATAAAACAGCAACAATTCAGAAACAGAAATGAAGAGTTTTGCAAATTGTTTGTTTCAACTATTAAATCTTTCCAAGAGCAGTGTCTAGCGCCGAAACCAGAGCCAGCTATTGAGTAGCCAGAAAGCTACAGTAATTGAATACATGATCATTTCCCTTTTAGCACGCTCTTTGTTTTCTTCTTCCAGAAGTTGTAGACGGCGATTAAGTTTGATTATCTAAAAATAAATAGAGGGTTTTAATACTTCCATTAAAACCTGCCAGGCTTTCTCTAAGACCGAACAGCCAGCTAACGTTAGTATCTCAGACAGAAGGATTCCAAACACACCATCATCTGACTTCCCGTCTTCACTCACCAGTGATCAGGCCTTGCTGCTGCCCCTTGGAAACAGGAAGAGTGGGACCCTCTGGATTCCCAGGGCGTGAGGGCAGGCCAGCAGAGGTACAGAGGAGCCCTCACTGCATCTGTTATGGATGCCCTGCAGCCATTCAGAAAACCTGCACCCCATTTTACTGCTACACCCTTTTTGTGCTGTTAACTACTACGCTGTACCTACCTGTCGTCTTAGGGAAGCGGCATCTACAACTGTCATGTCATCCGGTGTTCCCTCAAGCGTACTATCCAAGTTGGAAAGACCATACCTGTCAAATAAGGGAGAGAGCTTAGCTGCCCTGTCTGCATCAAGATTATCAAGTACCATATTTTATCAACTTTCTAGCAGATGTATTTGTTGGTGGGGATGGAGAAAAGCATTCCTTAACTTCTTTCCCTAGCTTTTCCAGAGTTGTCTATTTCAATAGGTTCTCAATGAAATAAAGCAGTGACACACATGAAGTGGGTAAATGCCTGACTGAATCTGGCTCTACCGTTCTCCAGGTTTAAACATTTTTGAAAATTCTGCAGGCAGATGGGACTTCTTGCTGTCACCTGGCCTCTCAAAACACTGTTCCTGGTTATTTAACTGGTTAATGAAGCCTGAAAAAAAATCACCTGAGCTGAAGTTGCAAGAGACCTGCAACAGATGAGAAACAACCAAATGAAGAGCCTGAAAGAACTGGGTGTATTATGCTCGGTACCTACTTAAGATATCCCAAGTGAGCACCTGCTGAGCCTCATGGTCTCAGTCACATGAACCGTAGCATTTTAGGCAGAGAACCTTACAAATAAGGAGTCTGGGGCAGAGTCACTGCTTGCTGAACTTCACATAATCGAAAGGTTTGTGCCCAACATAGCGATACAGAGAAAGCATTAGGCTAACTCCAGGGTGAGCTAATTAAATACAACATGTGTAGTATCTGTTGGGGAGTGGCGGAGGCCTACATAAAGTATGCGCTTTGATCATCCAAATGCTACATCTTAACCAGACTCTTTTCCAACAACTAACAGGTAAAAGCAGTTCCTGATGTCACACCTACCACTGCAGTTCTCACTTCCCATTTTAAAACCCAAGTTTCCAGTGTTAGTTCCCACTGACTTGCCTTCCCATCAGGATATACCAGCTTAGGAAATTGAACAAAATAACATCAAGGCTACAGAATTCACATCAAAATATACCTAAAAGGCTGTTTAGCGTGGAATGACAGTTTACAAATAGGAGTAGAACTCCTGAAGCTTGCAGAACACACTTGAGTGCAGATACTATTTCGCACTGCAGGTTCTGCCATGGCTTTCAGCAAACACCTACAGAATGCCCTCAGCTCTGGCAAGACCCCCTCCACCCCAACAAACAACTTGGCAAATGTTTCCCTGTACCCGTGTTCATGACTTAGAGAACAGTGAGATCCTTGAGCAACCCTGTATGAAAGACAGGAAGGTAATAATGTTTTGATCTGTGTTTCTTTGGGTTGGACAGTGTGCAGGGAGGGGGAAACCTTCTCCAGGTGAGATCAGGATAAAACCAGCTTTTTGTAAGGGAACAGTCAAACAAGCAGTTGTCTGTCACCAGGCAAAGTTGGTTTTGAAACACAAAGTGGGACAAAAGAAAGTTTTGGCAACTCCTTTTGTTAGAAAAACCATTTTCTCATTAAGGCTATTACTAATTTTTTATTCTAATGATACTTCAAACATTCACTTAACTATATGCTGTTTATTGTAGTTCTTTCAGCTCGGGCAATATTAAGAAGACTGAAAGTGTTGGGTTGGGTTTTTTAATGCATTCCCTCAGTGCTGTGAAGTTCATATTGCTAACTCAAAGTTATTTTAAGATAATAAACTTCTTGAATGTTTCTATTGTTAAAAAAAGTCTGAAGCTTTGATCACAAAAAATAAATCAAACTTTCCTTACTACCATAGGTCCTCTGAAAGCCAGGGGTTTCTGAGGAGGGTCTTTTTGTAACTTTTTTCCAATTGGTAGCAGATAGTTAGAAGAATTAGTATATCCCAACCGACCCACAGCATAGTTGTCCCTCACCATCTCTTGGGAAAAGCAGAAAGGCCCATTATGTCAGTGAGATGGGCACACCTCCCTCCTAGGTCACAAGAATTTGATGATGCATAGTTACAGTATGCCACTGCTGCTCGACCAACTTCCAAACCATTCCAGGCATTAAATCAAGAGGGTTACCAGCAAGAAATCCCTTGAGATTATTTCTTGGGCCATTACAAACACTGAATTCCTGAGCTGGAGAAGAATCCCCTGCTTGAATACTTCAGAACAAACGTTATCTCCATTTTGATGAAGTCACAGAAGTGCAGTGACAAACGGGAACAACAGATGGGCAAGGGACTATTTTTTTTTGGCCTTCATCCTGACCATAAGATTATGTGTCAATCTTATAGCCAGTTCCACTGAAGTGACATCAATCTGCCAAGATAATGGCAGTGACAAGGCATCCATCACTAAGAATCACAGGCACGTTCCTGAGAACACCTGGAAAAAAACAAGGTGATGCAAGTCCAAATTTTCTAGCAATACAGGTATGAAAGTCACTACTGAATAGCCAACACTCACAGCGTGCTCTTAATGGCAATTAAGAGCCTCCCCTCACACATTACTTTGAGTCTGAAGTCTGCAGCACACAGGTTCTATTAGACAAGTAAGGTCTTTGCAGATGACCTGGATGGTTGGAATAAAGGCTTGAACCACCTCAAGAGTAGAAAGGAGGAGAGAAATGAGCATTATTTTAAAATAAGGGCACTAGAAATAGGGAAACTGAAGTCTGAATTATAGAATCTAAATTAGTGGATCAGGACTAAAAAAAAAAACCTCTTTACCTGGTGTTGTCATGATGAGGGTTAGAGGAAGTGGTAGCAGCTGACCCACCACGTAACACTGGCCTACAGCAGGGTTTTGTAGATAGAAAGCACAAGACAGAAACAGGAAACGACAAGAGATAAGAGGTAAAACATACAGAACAAAGGAACATCAAAATACTTCTAATGTATAATGTTTCAATACAATATATCTATTATTTTGTTCCCAATTGCACTTTCAGATCTCACACACACAAGTTTAATCAACACTGAATGTTAATGCTATGACATGTAGGCAAGTTTTTGATGATATAGCTTCATTTATGGAAGACAAACTGTTGGAATAGAGATTTGGGCAGAGGTTATTTGCCTGATAAAATAGCCATAGGAAACTTCAGTTAAAAAAAATTAAAAATACACCCCTCCACCAAAATCCCACCCAACAACAATGCAAAAAAAAAAAGTATCTACACATAGTTCTGAAAGCCTTTTCAATCATCCTCTACTCCCTCTAGGGAAAGGGGAGATGTGTCTTTTCTTTATTCATCTATGCTGTATGCAATTTAGAAAACCTGGGTTAGCAGCTGAAAAGATGTGCATCTCTCTGGGAAGAGTGACTAAAAGTTTCAGATAGATGGTATCAACAGTCTTCTAAGTGCTACTCTTTATTTTCCTTTTCTTTTGAGGCAGAAAGGAAGAAAAGGCAGAGCTCCTTAAGTTGCTAACTAAGTAACATCCATTAACTTTGCAATAAGAAGTTGCTGTGTCCCAGTTTACAGAAGAGTGAATGCCAGCAGGACCTTCTGACACAGCTGGTACCATGCTCCAGTCAGCACCGTGTGTACCACAATGATTTTCCTTCTAGCACACAGGCCAGCCTGATGTGTTTTGCAAAACAGAAACCCCTATTCCAATACATACAATAATATTCTTCCCTAAATGCATGAGGTCTTGCTGAAAGTTATATAAAAGAAGTATTCCTATTTTCTAATCAGAGAAATTATTCAGCTAGGGCATAGTGCTGTCTGACAGATGCTACGACTAAATATTTGGGGGTTGGACCCGATGATCTCTTGAGGTCCCTTCCAACCCCTAAGATTCTGTGATTTTGGGAAAGCCTGAGAAATCCAGCAAGCAGCAGCTATGGAACAGAAGTCACCTGTAATTAACTGGCAGATAGGTGAATGCCAGCTTGTTAGTATCCAGCAGGCATTTCCCCACCATGTGACACAGAGCAAGAACATTTGGATTTTCTGTGGTGAGAAAGATAGGTCTCAAATGCTCACTAAACTCTTGACCTCTGGTATTGGTGGCAAACAAAGCCTGAGAGCTGTTGCAGAACTAACCCATGCATGTTAGCCTTCCCAAGGAAAAAAACTGGCCTTGGAGGTAGCTGAGGGCTACAGCAAAGAATAAAACTAGAGCACTCGGATCTGTGCAAGCCAGGAACCTAATCTGAAGACGTCTTTAATCCCACTTCCCAACACAGCCAAGCTGTTAAGAAGCTGCACATGACTTCTTCCTTTTCTCTGCAGTTCACATTGTATTTCTTTACAGGTGGACCCAAACAGATCACCAGAATATTGCCCTGCCTCTCCCACACTTTTTACTTGCTTGGTTTTGTATCAGTGACAAAGCATTATATGGATCACAGCGGCCTCATAAATGAGATCACAAATTTAGCAGCAAGTTTTTTTGGGGAAATACAGAATGCACAACCATGATCTAGTGCAGCTATGATGCACACAGCCTTCTTTAAAAAGCTGAGCACATTAAAACTTTGTATTTTCTGTCTACTTCTGTCAATTCTATCCTAAACATTAACACATGAGCAGAAGCAGCCATAACTCTGAGGCCATGTACACTCAATACAGCTGCAGTCCTGAACCATGAAGAGAATGCACAGTAATTCAATTTAATAACAGTGGGAAGACAGGAAATCAAGGCAATGACCAAACGAATCCGGTTTGTCTTCCTCTGCCTAAAACAGAGCAAGCAGTGGAAATACCACAGTAATGATGCAATCATAAACAAGGGCTCTGGGAGGAAAAGAACAAGCTTTGGACAACCTGGGTACTTGGGTCCAGCTTCCACCAGGCCTGTGCATGCAGAGAGGGGACTGCAGCCAGCATGTTCTCTCTGCTCAGAAGAGGCAGGAGCTACATTCACCTCTCGCTGCCCTTTCAAACACCTCTGGCAATCTGCGAGAGGCTGTAAAGTCGGGCACTACATGTGCTTTATGGACAGGCCCTGACGTGAGCTGGGTAAGCAGCTCTGTTGCTCAAGTACAGAAAGGATGGGTGCATGGAAGGATCGGTGACTGGATGAAACTGCCCTCCTCACTTGTCTTGCTGCTGTATCACCCCAATCCCAAGTCACATGTAGCCCTCTTCAAGGGTCTTCACTCACACCCCATTTTATTTCTAATGAAAAATATCACTAACTTGCTCAATATAAAACACGGTCTCAGGATACCCCTCAAGATATGCTCATGTGGATGATGTCTGGCATTTAAGAACAGCAGCTTCTTTAGAAAGGGCTACCCCAAAGAAAGGATGGAGTATGAAATTCCATACTTTTTTCTCCTGAATAAAAAGGTTATCAACCCAAGACATGAAGAACAGTTCAGATAATGTATAGATTTCAATACAACGCTATTCATATATGAAATTGACTTTTTCCCCTGCATTTAAGACAGCACTGAAGTCTACTTAAATGTATGTTTGTTTTGTTTGGGTTTTTTTGTCGCCTACAACGTAAAAGATCAGTCTTCTAAGAGACACTAAATATCGGCCCTACAGTCAGTCACTGGACAGAAACTGAAATAGAGAAATGGTTAGAACTAGAAAACAAAACTGACCTATTGTCCTTGTCCAAGCTGAAGGAAATGCAAGAGTAAACAGACAGTGTGAGCAGGGATCATTAAGTTGTTGCCCATTTAAAACAGCCCATCTTGCGAGCAGTGCTGGCTAAGCTAGGCATAACTCATTCCCTGCAGCAGTACAATCAGCACCTACCGTTAGCGGTTTTAGTAGATTGGAAAATAGTTGGAAAAAAAGAGCAAGTTGGAAAAAAAGAGCAACTTTAAAATATTTCCAGTGAGTAACAATCAGATCTTTTTTATTTTAAAAGATCTCTTCTAGTATTAAACACAAAATATTAAAATAGATACGGTTTTGAGATAGAAAGCACATTACACAGAGCAAAAGAATACAGTGCAGGTTTGGAGCAATTTAAAATGAACGATATTTTGCAACCATGCATGTGGATCATCCAAATTTCACATTCCTACGCCAGCTGTAGAGTAATGGTGGGTATCTAAACACCCAACCACAAAGAACACACCTTCATCTTACTGAAAAGTTTGGTGTTTTGGCAGCTATCTGTTCATAGGTGACTAGAAACAGGTTTACCCTTTCTTCTAGGAAGGTCAGTAATACCACCTCAAAACCTAACCTAAACCAGGAAGAATGATGCAAAAGCTGCATTATTCTGAAGTATTCAGAACTCTGGAAAATTTCTGATGACAACTCAGTTGAAATGGCACATATGCAGCATGTGGGTATGCTTTCGAGAACTGAGGAAAACATGGACAAGAGTATGCTTCATGGGAGCCAGAACAAAACCTGTTAGCTTCACTGGAGGCTGGGGAAAGGGCTAGAATTTCAGTCTGCATTTTAATAAAGACTCTTGACACAATACCTGTAAGTGCTATTATTCACACACAGTACAATTCTTCCTTATCTGTGAGCTTTAACTTTGTAAACCAAAACAAACTTGTAATTCCATCTAATCTTTGACAAGGAGCAATAGGTCATACTGTCCAACTGTTGACAGGCACCAATATTTTAACAGCTATGGCCTGAAAGTGCATAGTCAGGGTGAAGCATCCACATTGCAACATTTGAAGGGGAACTATGCACGTACTTTTTATTTTATTGTCAAGTCCCAGGTTAAGAACATACAGGCCAGCAAGACTGGAGTTCTATACAATTCAGGAATGTTAATATGGGCATTTATACACTGTCAAGGTCAGCAAACATGGTGAGCTACAGGAGATCCCAGTTTGGAAAGTGACTGCAAATGCCCAGACATTCACAATAAGATTGGCTTGACAGTCACATTTCATTACCAGAATAACTACAGAGCAAATCATTTAACGTCACTTTACAAAATACAAAGACTGATGCTGGGACATGAGCAACCAGAGGCAGATGGCAAATTGGAAAGATCTTGCAAGCACCAGCCACGCTGAAGGGCCGCAGGAGGAATGAGCAGTTCCTCCCAATGTTCTTGCCAGTTATCTCTAATTGGATGCCTTGGCAAGCCCTCAAGGTCTCAGCTAGCCCTGCACTAGAGACCAACTGCGTGCAATTTTTACCTGACTCTGTGCTGGCATACTATGGAAATGAAAATGGCTTTTGGTTAATTAACCTTGGCATTGTCAGTCTTTATAAATGCTTCTATAAACATGCCATTCTTGTAATGCTTACAAATGCCAAATCAACACAGCCCAAGCATACATCAAGTGGGCAATGCTGCACTGAAGAGAATGGAAACGCTGTACACTGAGTGCCACGAGGCTTGGCTTGGTTCACTGCCTCTCAGAGTATCAGCTTATCCATAAAAACAGAGACAGCATTAATCAGAGGAGAGACCATCTCCAGGCTACGCTGCCTTTCTTGCTCTTGGCATCCAGAAAAGTGGTCACCATCAGTCATGTATCAACCAGAGATAACTATTCCCAACATAAACCGAAACAGCCTGAAGTCCTGACATTCTTTACTGCAGTGCCCACAGTGCCTTGGGTAATATCCTGTGCTGCTTCTACACAGTTGTTCTCCTGCTTTATGACATCAACCCAATCTTATTGATTTGCACCACTGCTCACCAACAGGCAGCAGAAGACAAGGCTAATAATTTTTCAGGTTCAGGATCAAGTACTAATTGCAAAAAACACTGACAATCTGGGAACAGTAAAATCCCTTCCAGTCACAGGCTAACACTTCCTATACTCACTTTTTATTTGGAAGGAAACCAAAACAATGCTGTATTTGACTGAAACAGAAGCAGTTTTGAAATGTGAATTTTGGACAATTAAATTGCTTATGAATAGTGAAAGCAAAGGAAAGCAAAAGCAAATAGTTTCATGTCATTGCTTTATAAACAGAAACCAAACTCCACTAAAAAGAAAAAAAGAGGAAAGAAAAAAACAAGCAGAAAAAGCTGGCAGAATCAGTGACAACCAATCACCTGCGGTTTTCATCCAGCACATCCAAGACCTGCTGGTAAGCCCTACGAGTGGAAGACTGGATAAACGACAAAATGCCACGAGCAGAGTAAAGATTAGTTCCATCTTCAGGTAACATATTGGGAGGACAGACACGAGCCTGTTGCAGTGATGGTGTCACACTGTTCGTACAAGCACAGTAAATGAAGAGAGAAATACTATAGTCAGATTTTAAATATTAAAAAACTTCAGGTAGACCCCATTCCAAAATGCTTATTGCTTGCTTTTGGTTTTCCCTTCTCCCACCACTACGGGGTAACATTCCCAAATTCCAGCAGTGTATGGAGCATGAGCTATGGTTATATATGGTCTTTAGAAACAAACACAAGTTGTAACAGCAGGTCATAGTTTTGATCTGTTATACAAGTTAGTTTTAGATAGTCCTCGTCCAGCTGAATCGGTACCTGTTGATGTCAGTGTTCAGGTCCTCACTGACATCCATCAGGAAAGTATTTTTACAAGCATTAGCATTAAAAAAATAGTTCTACCCATAATCTCTTTTCAAAACACAAGCCTTTTTCAGTAAGGAGAATCTCAGAGACCCTCTTCAACAGAAGCTTTTCTTCAAGCTGTGCCTAAGGAGCAGGACAACATTTTGATCTGGATGTGAATAAAGTCTAAACACAACCGCAAGAAACTCCAAAAATAAGAATTTATATCCCAGTGGCAACATGTTACATGATTTACTGTGATGTAAAAATAGTATTTAAAATACAAAGGACTGAAATTCAAACACCACCACTTGGATTATACAAACCTCACCTCTATCAGAGAGAATAAATTTTGATCAGCTGCTTTTGATTTGCTCATTTTTCTTTACATTCAACCTGACTTTACCCATATTGTCCTTCACACATCAACATTATTTTTAAAAATCAGGAAACTTTTAATTAAAGCTGAAACACTTTTTTAATAGGAAGTAATTCCTGTTAACTGAGTTGTAAATATTAACACAAATGCAAAACAAAGTGTGAGTCAGTACACCCTTTAAATCTTGGAATAGTTTTTATTCCAAGATTAGCATCTTTAAGTCAACACATTTCCTCTTCGTGCCACTCACGCTTTGCTCCGATAGCTTCTGGAGTTACAATGCCAAACTTCCCACTGTCAGCATTTTTAAGAAACTAAGCAAAGCATTAGTGGCTGAGTGCTTGGAAGCTGGCTTGATATTTGGATAACCTCTAGATGGGTCATAATTCTGCAGTTACTGATATTGCAGAGTTGATCTGCGACTTGCTGGCACCAGGATCAAAAAGAGAAGGAAGAAAATTCAACTGAAAAGACAAAAAAGATCCACAGATGTCACTTCAGCCACAGAAGAGTTCAGGCACCCTGTGCTTCAGGAGACATGCAAAGACAGCAGTGGCTGGCGTGTGGCCATTATTTATTACCTGAGTGGCAAATATTTTTTCATGCTGCTGTAGAGTACATTTGGACAAGTAAAAAGGAGAAGACATCAATTAACATCTATTTTGCTTCTTTGCAGCTTTTATCATTCTGCAAGACTTGTAGACTACAACTTTCTTTTCTATTTATGGTAACTTCCACATTGCAATCAGTTAGTGGTCACCCCCCTGCATTTTACTCTTGAATTGCACTGGAAATGCCAAGTATGAATATATTTCCCCCAAGTGAATCTATGAAAATTTTGATTCCTTTGTGGACTTCCCAGCTTGGGGACATTGAGGGAAGAGCTGAAGGCTCCAACTCATAGTATGTTTTATATTAAAAGTAATTTTTACTGTTCATCACTTACAGAATAGGCTGAAGGATGGTTTAAAGAAAGGTAACAAACAGTATCTGACATATTGCAGGTAGAAGATATTGTGGAATTGCTGGTGTCCATAATAGCACTACTGTAAATATCACAGTAATGTTATCTGCATACAAAGTCTTCTATAGATACTGAAAAGAAAATAATTCCAAAGAGGTACTAAACTAGAACTGCACAAAAGTCACACTTGCTGATTAAATGGAAGTACACACAGTAAGGAAAAAAACAAGACAGGCTTCAGAACTAGGTAATTCCTAACCTCATGGTCTAGTCCCTGGACTACTTTATGCTCAGTGTTTTGTGGGACACTTGTAAGAAAAAGCAGTTTCAAGAGGTTAATTCACTTTAAGGTACTATTTAACTCTTAGTTAAGAGAATATTTAGCCTCTTAGATGATTTAATTATTTATAAGATTATTTAAATCTCTTTGCTCCTAGACACAAGCTCAACTACATGAAATTACTCATGTTTTCTCCATAAAGGCTATTGCTAATTTTAATCTCCTCAATTGTGTAGTTTGAGAGATCTCTCTTCCTTTCTGACTGAAAGGGAGAATAATTCTATGAAGGGTTCAAACGTCAGGATTGAGTGATATAGGGGTGGGGGAAAGGGGGAGAGGGAAAAAGCAGACTATTTTTAATTCTATCCTCCTTTTCAGAATTCGATGCCCTGTACACATGTGGTAGTCCTTTAGACTCTATCAGAGGCCATGGAAAAGAAACACTATTAAGGCAAATATCTGATACACAATGACGCCAGATGACACAAGAAAAAAATTAATCTCTAACATAAGGAAAATTCTCTAACATTTAGTATGACTACTTATCATTAGCTAGCTCCCCCTTCTCTCCTCAATTTAGAGTTAAATTGTTTCAGTCTTAGGTATAAATTTGTTTCAAAATCCTGAAAAGAATTTTTATACAGAGCTCCAGTTACAAACTGGTTACAAACACCAAAAAACCCAACATGGAATTACAGAAATTACTGGGGAAGAGCACAGTTACATTCTACTACATGCAGTTTTCAGCTAAGCAGTAATCTCCCCTAAACCTTCATGAACTACACAGGGTTTATGTCAGCTGTTTCTCTGACTCACAGTTCTGGAAGCATCCAATGAGAAGTACCGGATTTAACTAACCAAGGTTACTTTAAACTGAGTCCCACAAACAGGCTGTGTTCTCATTAAAGACATGCACACCATCACCTTTTCCCCCATGACTTGCATGAAGCACAGAATTTCTCAAACTGTGAAATTGAACTCTCTAGAGATGTACTTTTCCAAGGGAAAGGCTGGAGCAGGAATATTAAATGCAGTCCCCTTTTCCATGCACTTTTGGTGGTTTGTTGCCTTCTGATGCGAAAGTGGAATCTGTGCATTCAACATTGGCTGGCAATGGCCAACAAAAAGCTTTGTTTCTCCAGCTATTCAAAACCAGCCAGAGAACAAAGAATCAAACTAAAACTTTTTTGAAATTTAATTTTTCTTTACAAAGTGGTTCTTAGTTGAAGGTGTCCCTTTCCTTTTGCTGCCAGGTGTTTTTCCCTATGTTCTTCACACAGGGAAATGATGTGGCAAAGTTTGAGAAACCCTGAAGTAAAATTAGAAACCACACATCCAGTGTAGCAAAGGCTGTTTCAAATTTTATGTTCTAAACTACAGATACTTAGCCAGAAAATTAGTATTGCAGAAAGCTACATAATTAAACACACTCTTGATTTTCATAAACCAGGTAACATTCAGGCTTACGTGCAATCCTTAGTCGAAAGAGGTGACTGGAACCGTGGCATTTTATTTCTTGGGACAGTATCTGATCTGTGCCACCTTGAATAATAATTGTAATCACTTAAGTAAGTATCCTTATAAATAGAGGGATTGTCATTTAGAGAGCTATCATTATTGCTACATAGACAGTTATTGTACAAGCATGTGCCTACTTATTAGTCTCAGCTTTTCTAAAAACATTTGAGAATTCTTGTTTCTACTAAAGCCCAACTCCCAAAGCCTTCTCAGAACTGTCTCTGCATGCAACTGGATGACAAGAAGAGAAAAAGAACAGTAAAGAAACAACTACTTGTACTATGTAGAGAACACTGTGACAGGGAGCCCAGCCAACTCTTCCACTCCAGTCTGACAGCTTATTCCAGAACGTTTCAGTTTGTCACTCTGCAGGGCAGGCACTAGAGTTTTGTGCAGTACCTCTGAACACTTTGTCCAGGAGGACAATAGCACCCCAGCTTGAGTCTTACAGTCCTATTTAGAAAACTAACATTTTAAAAGGTAGCACTCCATCTGCCTTTTCAATGGGGTCCTCATAACTGCACCCAAGTAGACTATCAGGTCTATTAGGAAGTTGAATTAAAGATGCAAGAGAAACAAGCATTTAAAAAAAAGTAGTATATTTTAGATAGAAATTAAGTATTTTAAGTAAAATGTGGCCTCCTTCCTATTTGAAGAGGTGAACCAGATTCACACAAGAACAGGAAATAAAGACCTGATCTTTGTCAAGTTAGAGCACCATAACCTTTGTCACTGCAGAAGTAAAATACTTAGACATGCTATTAAAAGCCAAATCAGTTTTGATAAAGCAACAACATATCATTACAGTAATTAGAACAAACAATTTTCAGCTGACAACACTCCAAAGAAGAACTTTAGATGCAGCTGTATGCCTTGCAGTTTGTACCACTACAAACATTTTTCAAGATGTTGAAGTTTCAATGTGATATAAATGAGGTAACAGGTGTACAGTTACATCTTCTGTAGTGCAAAGAACACATGTGGAGTAGAAGTTATCTACTTAAATGATCTAATTTATCAACAAGGAATCTAAGCTTAGAAGATATGCATCACGTTTACCACCAACCTCTAACAGAAAAAGCAGCCTGTGAGCTAAGTGATAGGTAGAACCATCTGAGGTAGCATAATTTGTATCAAGCAAGTTTGCTTGTGTTGCCTACTTTGAACCACACGTTAACACTTTCACATGGGTAGCCTCTCTGAGTAGCTACCACACTGAAAACAGAATGCCACAGTATCAGTTTTGCTTGTAGAATTGCTACTTCTGGTTATATTTGCAGGAAACTTGGAATTATTTTTCCCCCTCTCTAATGTACAGTGTATGTTCCTGTGGGCCTACACTGTGAGGAAAGAAGAGCCATGAGGTACCTTTTTCACCAAGTACAAAGGACTTCACTTTCCTGCATTTGTGTCAGCCATACAACTTCCACTTTGAACACTGTTAGTTGGCCAGTTGCATAGCCACATTCTCCACTTGGGAGACTGACAAAACCTGGATAAGGCAGGTTCACCAGACTCCACATCACTGGAAATGCCGAACCATGTTCAAAGTGATTTCTTTTTTTGGATGACACTGTCAGATAATGCAATGATGACAGAAAAAGAATTGCTAGGAGCCTCAAAGGTCTCAAAGCACTCGATCTACACATTAGGCACAGCATAACTCCTGTCATATGAAAACAAGCACTTGAGAGGACAAGAGACAAATGAAGTTCTACTAAAATACATTATCTGCAGATCAGTGAGTGTGGAATGCTGCACTGAAGAAAGAGCTTTTTCCACATGGGCAACAGAGAGTGAAGATACAGCAGGCTCAAGATTAACTAGCTGATATGTTTCATACAAAAAAGGAGATTTTGGATCAATTTGAAGTTTACATAAAGACTCATAATAGAAACTGCTTGCCACAGATGTTTAATTCTTTGACAGACATTATGAAAGCACTAGTATGCCCACCAAAGGAGAAAAACTAATCTCTAGATGTATCATAACTTCCTGGCTTTTGTAAGTGATAAACTGAGGCAGATGAGCTACTGGTTCTATGTTCACTGATCACATCCTTTGTAAGTTTAGAGGATTCCAGGTGTGTATTGTATTGCTAAGCCTCTGAAAGACTGCTCGTAGATTAATAAACTGTGACAGCAAATAATAGTCAGACCATTTTAAACCAGTAATTCTCTATATAGCTACTGAGTGACAGCAAAACACACATGCAAGTTAGGATATTCAGGTTCAAGAAGCCCAAACATATGTGAGAAATGTGTCAGCAAGACACAGCCAGTCAGAGCTGATCCTGCCAGTTTCTTGAATGGCTGGCTGGGCAGGCAGAGCCTGTGACTTTCAGAAGACTAAACTAACCAAGGGAGAAAGGATAAAGTGATTTAAAGCAATCACAAGAGTTCATATACCATTTGTTTTTCCTTTAAGTGCAGCACACCAAAAGCTGGGAAAGCAGAGCCGGGAACATCAAAAGGGTAAACTTCTGCTCAAGCAGCTTCCATCACATGAAGGCCACCTGTTCCAGCATGTATCACATGCAGACAATCAGACAGGCATGTGAAGACCATTCCTGCAGTGAAATTCTAGTATGCTGGGTCCAACAGGACACAACTGGATGACCGATACCACTGTGAACTCAAGCACTTAGTAGACTGCTAGAACATCTGGAGACCGAGCTGACCAGGAGCTTACCAACCTAAAATAGTTTTGCCAGGTCAATGAGTATATATGACTTGGCAGACTTGAGTACTTAGACTATGTGCAATCTTACAAGCTTATATCAGTCAAAAGTCTGCTTAAGTAAGAAGAGGAAGACAATGAAAAATATTTCCATGAAGATCAGGAGGAAGAAAGGAGAACAACATGTCTGGAACATGATTCAGAGCCCATTTCTCCAGTTTTAGACAAACCAATGGGTCGACAGACGTGTAGTGCATATAGTACCTCCTAGTGCCCCTGCTGTAAACAGAAGAAAACAGACATTTCTAGGACATAACTCACTTGATCTATTTTAGACCAAAAATAGGTAGACCCTAAGTAGGTCATGCCCTTATTTCCCTCTAATTACTGAAAATTACGTTTATAGTGATTTAGCAATAGTGTTACACAGCCTACATTGGGACAGATGAATCCCATCTTGTAGATGTTAGATCTTTCAACAAGGGGAAGCATTTTTTATAGTAGCTGTACAAGTGTTGAGTGTCAGACTGCAAAATTAGCTATTGCCAGGTGAAAAAATGCTGTCACTCATAATAAATCTTGATTAATCAAATCTAATAAAAATGCAGAGACCTGTATGTCTTGTGAAAGCACCATAAAAATTGCTACCTCAGATGGTATCATTAGGTGAAGTTTCCAATTCGAAATGCTGCTTGCCATGTTGGTCTCAAGAGATTAAGATACGTGCTCACAGATTCCAATACACTGACACCAGAGACAAATTACTTATTCTATTATTTACAAGAAACACATAAGCCTTTTTCTATGGATGAACATTACATAATATCTGCAGTGAGAGAACCAGAAACATTTTGATGGACAAAGAACTCAATTTCCTGAAAATGCAAGGAAAAAAAATTATACCAGTTTAGAAACTTGAAAAATCTCCTTAAGTAACAATGCACGATAACTAGTGTAAAACTATGAGCCCACAAACACTCCCACCCATCCTCTGCAAGAAGATACTTGACAAATGAGTCACATCACTAGAGAGAAAGCAAAGAAATTAAGAAAAATGCTGACCTTGTATTTAAAATTATGTACTGGTCACAAAGTAGAAAATATTAGTTGGAAAAAACCAACAAAGGAAATAGATAACAGCTGTAGTTGTGTTGCCACACCCTGTTGCCCCACTCACATGGAATCATTCTGGGTCAGCTGGCCATTCTGTCGAGCGGCGTTCTCGCTCATGGAACGTTCCCTCTTCAGCCTCCCCACTGAGCGGACCTGTGCAAAAGGGGAGGAAGAGGGAGAGAAAAGACAGGGAATTTCAGGAGACACAAATCTCCAGAGCAAGGTATTATGTTAAATCTGCCCTCAGATACAAAGGCACGTTTTCATGGGCTTCACAGTGATTAGGAGGAAAACTACTGATAACAGGATCCAATACCAGTACATGTAAAAACAAGGTCCAAACTTATTGCAACCCTGTCACTGTCTATCCATGTGACATGACACCAAAAGTATGAACAAAGAGAATTTTGAATATGTTAGAAAACAGTATTACATTCAATATTACTTCCTATCACCAGAGATAAATATATTTCTACTGTGTTTTATGAGTCTATAGAACATGCAGCTTCATAAACATTTTTCAGTTTTAAGATGTCAGTTACACACTATCCATCTGGATGTCTGTGGCAAGCCATTCTCTGGAGCTGGTTTTCAGAGTTTTGTTAAAACTCACTAATTCTCTGTGGTGTTATATCATCCAGCCATGAATTCCAAAGCCTAACTAGACATGTTAAAAGAATCTTTGTTTTCTGATAAGCTGCAAATGAAAAAAAAAATCTCCCTTCAACCAAAAGGATTTTTCTGTTAAGAAGTACTTTGAGTAGTTCTAATTATGACTTCATTTTTTTAATACTTTGTAAGCTTACTGAGAATGGTAACACCTAGCCACCTGACAGTTAAATATGGAACTTCAAAGTCCTAATGAGAACTACTACAGTGCTAATGAAAATATTGTTATAGTTCCCAACTTATGTTAGCATCAAGCAGATCTGCACCACAGTACAGAAATCAGTGGTCTTTAGAATAATGCTGCTCAACTAAGGAAAAAGCAAAATAAGTACTAGCCTCTTCGTTTTGAGGTGTCTGCTGTGGAGGTTTTTCTAGGTCCAAAAAATCTAGTGGTTGATCACTAAGAGAAATAACACGGGGAGGAGTTTTCAATGCCAGTGGTTTGAATGGAGCAGACTGGAGAAGGTCAAGGTCTGGTGGTCTGGAAAATGGAATGTCTTCACTATTACCTGCAAGAACATCAGCTGTCAATATAAAGCAATCTGTTCTGAGGCCTGAGGGCTAATGTGCAAGTTCAAAAAGACATCACATCATTTAATTATTTGGCACAGTTAGGAGACGTAAGTATATCTTTCTTTAACAGGGATTGTATGCTAGAACTCTCAGATAGACCACATTAATTAGCACTTATTTGAGAAGTTTCTCTGAAAAGACAATCCTGGGTAGTAATCCTGAGCAATATGCACTGATATTGCAAGCAATGGCACTTTTAACCTCAAGACATAGTCTTAGTAAAGGTGTATTTGTTTAAAAACACAGTGACTGTGGTGTGAAGATGTCATTCTTTCAAAGGAAAAAAAAAAAAAAAGAGAAAAAAGCATATTGCAAATTATAAGGCCTTCAACAGTGCCAGGTCTGTCACCTTAAAGCCCATGACCATAAACGCTAAAAAAGTATTGATAAGTTCCACCCAATCATAGACAGGTCTTTAACATAACTAGCATTCTGGTTGTAAAAAAATACATTTTGCATGGCTAACATATAGTACACCCCCAAAATTGTTATAGTTACTTTAAAAAGCAGGTGTAAATAAAAGCCCTATACTTTTTGTTTTTTCTTCCATTAACGTTTAGTAAGATGAAAAGTCAGCACTTAAACTTTCTGTTCATAATTAATTCATTAAGTCTCCTCTACAAGCTACAACAAATCACAGAATGGTTTGCATTGGAAGGGACCTCAAAACCCACCCAGTCCCAGTCCCTTGCCATGGGCAGGGACACCCTCTACTAGCCCAGGCTGCCCAAAGCCCCATCCAACTGGGCCCTGAACATTACCAGGGACCCTAGGGGCAGCCACAGCTTTTCTGGGCAACCTGTGCCAGGGCCTCACCACATTCACAGGGAAGGATTTCTTCCTTAGATCTAATCTAAATGTCCCCTCCTTCAGCTTAAAGCCATCACCCCTTAGCCTGGTTGTAAAGACATGGAGTGACAGGACATCTCCAGCTCTCCTGCTCACGAAACATTTTCAGAGTTTAAGAAACTTCCAAAGTCAAAACTGATGAGCAATAACTGCTTGAGATCCAGACAACATTTTACAAGTTTTTCTTTTAAGAGTACCAATCAATATATATATTTCTGTCTGTGCACAAATTTGGGGAACTGATCTAAATTCTCCCCAATTTTATTTCTATTGAGACTCAGACATACCTGCCACTACAATCCGCTCTGGAACTTGCATAGTTACACTGGCATTTGGAAATCCTTCTTGGAGGCCCTTCTCAAGGTCAGCGTTCTGAGGAGCCACCTTGAGTTTTTCTGGGACCCTCATGCGCTGGCTGATGCCCTCGGTGTATTCCATTTCATACTGAAGGCGATTCATTTCTGCCATCTCGGCAGCCGGGGACGGGAACACAGCCCCACTCATTCTGGCAAAGGAAAACCAACAGCTGTCACAGCAACACTGGCAGAAAGCATGTAAAGGAAGCTCTGTGTGACTACCAGGGGCAAGTGCTGGGCTTGAACAGACACTCACAGAATCACAGAATGGTAGGGGTTGGAAAGGACCTCAAGAGATCATTGAGTCCAACCCCCCTGCCAAAGCAGCTCCCTAGGACAGAAACAAGTTACATAACACAATCTGTAGGAAGTGTGGTCACGAGGGGCTGAGAGTTGAGGGCAGTGACAGAACAACAACATGATGCTGTAAGCAACACTCTAAGCTGCACTGAGAGACCTCAAATTGAGCTGTAGCAAAAATCCCCAGAATCTCTGCATGTAACATACTAGCAGCTATAGGCCAGTCAGCCTCACTTCTATCCCTGGAAAAGTGATGGAACAGCTTGTTCCGGATGTCATCTCCAAGCAATTGGTAGAGAAGGTCATGAGGAGTAGTCAGCATGGATTCACCAAGGGGAGATCGTGCTTGACCAATCTCATAGCCTTCTATGATCTCATCACCAGCTGGGTGGATGGAGGGAGAGCAGTGGATGTCATCTACCTTGACTGCAGCAAGGCTTTCGATACTGTCTCCCATGACACCCTGATAGCAATGCTGAGAGAGCATGGGGTAGAGGAGTGGACAGTGAGATGGGTCGAGAACTGGCGGTCAGACCGGGCTCAGAGGGTCGTGATCAGTGGAGCAGAATCTGAATGGAGGCCTGTGACCAGCGGTGTCCCCAGGGCTCAGTGTTGGGTCCAGTCCTGTTTAATATCTTCATCAACGACCTTGATGAGAGAATAGCATCCACTCTCATCAAGTGCTGATGATCCAGAGCTGGGAGAAGTGGCTGAATGCAGGACACTGCGCTGCCATCCAGAGACCTGGACAGGCTGGAGAGCTGGGCAGGGAGAGAGCAGATGAGGGTCAACAAAAGCAAATGCAGAGTCTGGCACCTGGGGAGGAATAACTGCTGGAATCAGGACAGGCTGGGGGTGACCCGCTGGGGAAGAGCTCTGTGGAGAAGGACCTGGGAGTCCTGGTGGATGACAGGGTGGCCATGAGCCAGCAGTGTGCCCTGGGGGCTGAGAGAGACAATGGGATCCTGGGGGACATCAGGAGGAGTGTGGCCAGCAGGTCAAAGGAGGTGATCCTCCCCCTCTGCTCTGCCCTGGTCAGGCCCCACCTGGAGTCTTGTGTCCAGTTCTGGGCTCCCTGGGATAAAACAGACAGGGATCTCCTGGAGAGAGTCCAGAGAAGAGCTACAATGATGATGAAGGGCCTGGAGCATCTCCCCTGTGAGGAAAGGCTGGGTGAGCTGGGACTGTTCAGCCAGGAGAAAAGAAGGCTCAGAGGGAACCTTATTAATGTCTATAAATATCTTAAGGATGGGATGCAGGGGGAAATGGCCAGCCCCTTTTCAGTGTCTGTGGGGACAGGACAAGGGGCAATGACTGCAAGTTGGAGCACAGGAAGTTCCACACCAACATGGGGAAGAACTTTTCCCCAGTGAGGGTGAGGGAGCCCTGGGACAGGCTGCCCAGGGGGTGTGGAATCTCCATCTCTGGAGAGATTCCAGCCCCGTCTGGACACCAACCTGTGCAATATGAGCTGGGGAGCTGCTTTGGCAGGGGGGCTGGACCCCATGATCTCTGGAGGTCCCTTCCAACCCCTGTGATTCTATGGTTCCATTCCTACACAGGCTGGAAGGAAAACAAACAAACAAATCATTGGTAGGAACTCTTTTTGAGACTGGTAAGAAATGTGAAATACTGATCTGTGTTTACACAGATCCAGTGCAGCAGTATTTGGGCAAATGGATAAAGTCTTACAAATCTGCATGTTGAAGCAGGGGAATAATTGAAAGGACTCAGCCTGAGTAACAGCCTTTAGCTTACTGTCACCCAGACCTCGCTCCATCCTACAAGGACAAAGTTCCTTATCAACATCCCGTCAGATCAGCCTGAAAACCTGGCATGTTCATAACCCACCCCCAATCACAAGCAATTATGTGAATTTCTCATTTCCACATTTTTCTGTAAATGAAAACCTTACTCTTGCAGAAAAATAAAAAAATGGGCAGAGATCAAAACTTTATTTAAAATTAAAAGGGTTTGCCAATACTCCATATATACATTTTCCTAAAAGGAGGGGAATTGCAAATGAAGCATTGGGTGAATTTCTTAAAAGCCAGGCTGCAAGAAAATTACTGATGCAGCAATTGCTGGGAGCCAGATCAAAGACAAAAGACTGAGCTAACTGGGGCTTCTGAGATTAGATTGAGAGAAAAAGAAGCCTAGAGCTCCACTTGTAGGTGAGCTGGGAAGAAGGGACTGCTGAAGGAAACTCTGGGCTGGTGAGGAAACTCAGATGCCAGAGAGAAGTTGTTCTCCTGAGCAGCAGGAAGGGGACTTTGCTGGTGGCTCAGACTGGGATGATGGTTAGGGGCTGGAGCTGTGCAGGGGCTCCCAGAGGAAACCCAGCTGCAAAGAATACTTGGTTGTGAGACACTGTTTATCCAGGCAATGGCTGTAGGCATTTGTCAACAGCTCAGCCTGACGTAACAGTTATTTTTAGATTCAGAATTGGGAGAAATGCATACTTCTATTCATGTATGTGCACACACAAGGTATGTCAGTGTAGTTATCCTGGCAAATTCACCAATGGGAAGCACAGCTTACTCTAGCAAGCGCTCTTTCAGTGGTATTCCTTGAAGTAGTTCCCTTAGTGAAGTAATCCAACCCAGCAAAACCTGCTGTTTTGCCATTATAATTGTAACTGTGTTCTTTCACTGTGCTTG
Source organism: Laterallus jamaicensis coturniculus (assembly GCA_022605575.1). NCBI lineage: Eukaryota > Metazoa > Chordata > Aves > Gruiformes > Rallidae > Laterallus > Laterallus jamaicensis. Next base: position 539,901 of record JAKCOX010000015.1, read on the forward strand.
GCAGCAAGGCTGTGTCTGTTGTGTGTGTGCTTTCCTAAGCTGAACATGCAGAACTTTGCAACAAAATGTCTCAGTGCAGACACCTAAGTGGCTGGTGAGACAGCCCACAAGTCATTCCTCCCACCATCACACAGAAGAAATACTTGTGGTATTCATCAGTAACACCTCAAACTAATGGTAACCTTCAGACAACAAGAGGAAGCACGCAGAAGAATGTGGACTGCGTAACACTGTATTGAGTGCACACATCGAATATATTCAAGATGTGATCCACTTAGCAATCCATCCTGGGATCCTCAGGGTTATTTTCAGGACTTCAGATCACCACAGATCAAATGAAAGAATCTCATTCGTCTCAAAGTCTCACTGCTCCACAGTAGGAGAACTGGGGGTCAGGGGAAAGACAAGAAGGTCATTGTTCTATGTAAACTAAAACAAAAAAGTTAAAAAGGAAATACCTGAAGTGATGCAGATTTAGTCTATCTGTATTAATTCTCACTGTTCATATGTACTAAGTGAAAGGAACTGGAACAACCCATTTAATTTGAAATAAACACTCTACAGAAGTTCCAGAGGTGCTTAAGCAGCTTTGTCACTTCAAAATTCTTAAGATTTCACATGGTCCCTACCCTTTGGTCTTGCAAACAAGAGTTGCCCCTCTTGCAAGACAGTGGCTAGATCAGTCAGTGACATGAACAAAGTACACAGTCTTCTGATGCTTCCCCATTCCAGAAGCTGCTTTTTAATTTCAAAGCATGGTCTATGATCAGTAAAGCATTTCTAAATTGGCAAGAGTAAAAATCGTAATGTCAATAAAGAGAACAAAAAGTACCCAAAACATCTACCGGCAAACACCTGCTGGATAAAAGGTGTTTAAGTACTTCTTCACTTTCTCATTTTGAAATACCTGTATGGCTGTTTTACAGCCACGTATCACTACACTGCAGCAGTCTTTACACCACAGCTTCCCTAAAGTTTGGCACTGCTTTTGTACAGAAGTCTGCAGGACAGCTGCTTTCCAGCTGTAAGGTAAGACACACATAAAGGACAGCATTAGAACAGTTGCTTTATAAAGTCTTTATAAATTAAATATCACTGCGTGGGTTTAGCTATACTTGCCAAGGACTTATAGATACGATACCTCAATGTCTTCCTACTCTTGTCTGCTTCTCAACTACTTGATGTCATTGAGAATTATATTTTCTGTCAAAGGTATTTCAATTTTTACCCCTTTTTAGAAGCAAAAGAAGAAACAGTGAGATTTCAGTAAGACAACTGAAAATATTTAAACAGAGCTTGTTAACAAAATCCCCCTACTATTTAAAGGGAATGGAAGTAAAAAAGACATTTTCTGCAAGATGTTCTTGTTACACAAAGCATTTTACAGATGACATTAATAATAAATCAGCGAGGAGGATTTTAAAATTGATATTTACAGAACTAAGTAGCTCTAAAAAGGCATGCAGAAGAGGTCCAAGAATGATGAAACAATAAAAAACCAATCACAAATACAGGATAAATAAAGGACAGAGTGCTTGCAATGAACGTAAGTGGCATTTAGCAAAAAAGAAGTGAAGGAGAAAATCCAAAGGACGAAGAGGGAGCTAGAGGAGTTATATAAGGTGAATTATATGTGTTCAGAAAGACATAGGGTACAACCTTTCTTAAACAGGAACAAAGAGATGAGGTTGAAGCAATGCATATCAGCCTTAAGGATGACTTTCTGTCAGCATTCTGGCAATAGTCAGACTTTGGCCATGCCTGTGCTGCAACTGGGAATGTTATGTACAGTGTGGATGTTCCCGTTACTCTGAGATGTATGATGATGATGAGTGCTAGTAATAGTACAGCTGTGCCAGCAGCCAGAGCAGAGCAGGTTTTACAGACTGCACAGCGCTGGCTGTAACGTCTCCAGCTACAGTGCTCCTCGCTCCTGATGTGGCCGCTCTACAGCTAGTCTGGTCAGGTGCACACAAACCACAAAACGCTCCTTTGGCAAGTATCTAGATAATCCTTTGACAAGTAAAAAGAGGAGAGGAGGACCACGGTAAGGAAATGTAATCTAAGACCCAAGGGACTCTATTATGTCAGAACATGTGCCTCAGAGGCATGCGGGAACAAGAAGGCACTAACGCACAACGTGCGAGAAGGGCGAGCCGGGTGCAGGCTGAAGGCTGCTCTGTGCAGTGCAGCTACACGTGCTGAACTTTTAAATCAGGACACTCCCTGTCCCTAGGGCAGGGGTGACATGAGCAGACCACATCGTACACACGAACAGGCATCACAGAACACCACAGGCCGTACTCTTTTTGCTGTTAACTGAAAAAACCCAGGAAACGCTGAGAGGAAAAAAGTTGTCACAGGCTGGCAGCCATTCCGCTGGGACACCCAGACACCCGTCGTGCTGTGGCAGCATCATGAGCGCTCACCAAGGGGCCCAGCCGGAGAAGGGGAACAGGGCGTCCCGGAGAGCCCAGAACCCTCGGCCAGCTCAAGCCCCTGCCTGGCACCCGCGGCCACCCGAGAGCCCCCGCGGCGCCTCACGGGCTGAGTCCCCCGAGGACGCGCCCAGGGCCGCTGCCGGCCCCCAGCCGCGGCACGGCCCCGCGAACGCGCCTCCGGTTCCAGGCTGGGAACGCAGAGTGGGAACGGCGGGAGCGCCGGGCGTGCGGCGGCGCCGGAGGGAAGGGCGGCCACCAGCAAGGCAACGGGAGAAGCGCCTGGGGCAGCCCAGGAAGCCGAAGGGTGCCCCGAGGGCTGCGGGGGAGGCGGGGGGGAAGGAGGCAGCGGGAGGCACGGGGCGAAGAGCGGGGCTGGGGCGGGAGGAGAGGGGACCGAGGCGCGGCGCCGTGCGGCCGTGGCGGCGGGGCTCTCGCCCCCGGGACGGCCCGGGGACGCTCCCGCTAGGCCCCGGCAGCCTGTACTCACCCAGAGAGGCGGGAAGGAGGCCGGCGAGCCCCTGCCAGGCCACTCCTGCTGCGCTCCGGACCCCGGCGCTGCTTCCTGGAGCGAAGCGGGAGGACGTTAAGCGGCGCGACGCTCTCTCAGCCCAATCCTCAGGTAACACGCAAAAGCCGGCCCGCTCGTCCCCATCGGGCTCCTGTAAGGGCTGCCGGGCCGGGGACCGCACGTCACGTGACTTAAAGAGGGCGGAAGCGGCTCTAGCTGCTGCCTCACGTGCGAGGAAGCTGGAGGGCATCCATTTTTAGTGAGGGAAGGCGGGCGCCGCGCAGGCCTACTGGGAGGCGGCCGTAGGCCGCGGCAGAAGGTGACCCCTGGGGTCGAGGCGGGGCGCGGGGCTGCCCTGAGGCCGGGGGGCACGGGGCCCCGCGGCGGCCAGCGGGGAGACTGCGGGGCGCGGCCCGGCAGCTTCTCCCCTCCGCCGCCCGGGAGCTGCCGTACCTCCACGGCGCTTCGGTCGAGCCCCGCGGTGACCGGTGGCGGCCGTGAGGAAGCAGCTTCGGGCAGCGCTCTGCAAGGTCCGGCAGAGCGGGACCCGCGGCCGCTGCTGCTCGCTCCCGCCGGCGCCGCGCCTGAGCCCCTCCGCCCTCGGGGGCGGTGGCAGCCGCAGGGCTCCGCGGGGCGGGGCGCGTCATGCGGCGCACGGACAGCGGGTGGAGATGTGTTACTTGGGTGGAAGGCCTTGCTGTGTGAGCCCGGCATACCCCCTCACGGCCGCGCCAGGCCGGGCGCTCCAGGGCACGTTCTCTGAAGGGGAGGTAGCTGCAGCTGAAGCCCAGCGCTAGTTACCCCGCACCAAGGCTGTCCTGCGGAACCCTCGGCCCTGAGGGCAGCCACCACGCCGTTAGCGTGACCTAACATTTGTCAGCAAATGCGGTTGACAGAGCCGGGCTGTCCTGCCTCACTAAACCCACCTTGCGTGTAGATTCTGACTGGCAGCGCAGTGTCACGGTGTCAGTAAATGCTTCTACGGGGCCGTTAGGTGTCCCCTCCTCAAACTCTCACAGCACAGGCCAAGAGCAGGGGTTTCCATGTGTGTAGGTAACAGTCAATTTTCCAATTCCATAGAGGGAAATAAAACAAAAAATGCTGTTACAAACAGCAGGTTGTTTGGTGTTTTTTTTTTTAAAGTGAGGAAAGTAGCATCTGAGCTACTACAGTCACAGTAAGGTTTTGGAGGTCAAAATGAGTAGTGATGCCAGAAATACTTAAGTGTATATTGATCCAAGGCCCACAATCTGCTAATTCATTTCTTTATAAGTACCAACACCATTCTTTTCAGAGGCAACTGGCCTGAAATATGATCTCTTACTAGATAAAAATAAAAGTTACATAACACTGAGAATTATACATTATTTGCCTTTAGATGCACATTTGGCCTCCTCGAAACACCACTTGGCCTGAGCACATCTTATCAGACTGAGCACATTTTATCAGGCAATCCCTGTCAATCCGTAGGATCCAAGATTGACAGTCTTTAAAAAAACAGTAAGTCTATAACTGGATCTTGAAGCACTCTAAAAATGAGGACCTTCTCCCATGACTCCTCATATAGAACTTTTTATTTCTTCAGAAATTGAGTGGTCACACAGTAAAAGCATCCATAGCCTAGTCACCTGGGTTCTAATCCATGGGAAATTCTCCAGAAGAGCTCTGATGGGATTTCTAGTGTAGTACCATGTTATAAATTACCAGTAGTAGGTCATGACTACGTTAGTCTGTCCAGGCCCAATGTATTCCATCAGACCTCAAAAAAAGGATTGTGTCAGGCCATACTCTAGCTGTACTAGGTGTGCTTTTCAGAAATCTTTCCCTTTTTTCAGTGCCTGAAAGTCCTAGCACAAGTAATTTTGACAGCTTTCAGATCCTGCTGCAGATACCATTTCTTGGTTCAGCAATTTAAAATACCATCCTTAAGAATGCTGCATACAACACTGTCAGTGTGATATTCAGACACGTCTTCCTTATTTTCACACTGAAATCTTGATATTCATTTTAGGTTTGTCCTTCCTGCTGTTTGTCTCGTGTGCACTCACAGAACATCCCTGAGGAAATACTACAGAAGTCCTCTTCTTTTTTTATATATATTTGTTTTCAGCAGAGCTCAGGCAAGGCCCAAGATGGAGCTTGGATGCAGCACCCAGACCTGAGTACTGAGGGTGTGAGCTCACCAGGGCACCTGGGGCTGCCGGTGTGGTTAGGACCCCATCAGCCAGCCACCTTCATCATCCTAGCTTTTCCTTAGTGCCAGCACAACCCTTTCATGCTATTGCTGTTAACAGCAACTTGTCACCCACCTGGGCTTCACACATATGAACCCAGCAGAAAATAGTAATAAATGCAGTAGAAGATCAAAACCACTCTCTGTTGCCAGCTCATCACAGTATCCTACCTAGAAATATGCCTAGGAAGAAAGTTAGCACGCAGACATCCAGCTTTGCTATCTACACTGGAGAGCTAGACTTCTAGTGTAGTCCAAGTTGGTGAGAGGGAGCATCTTTCAGAGGGCAAACTCCACCTACTGTCTTTTAATTTCACTTTTTTTTTTTTTTTGTAAATACTATTACACATAGGTAGTGGAAAAGTTCATTAGCATGGGAAGCAAAACCAAAATTCAGGAAAAAAAACCCAAACAAGTGAAATGGATCTTTTATTTAGTCAAAATACTTTTATTTGGTTGTATTTAGCAGAAGGTTTGCTCTCCCTCTTCCCCCCCTGCCCTCCCCGCCCCAAAACTTTTGCTCATTGTTTCTAATTTCTCATGCTTCCATTCATTCTTTCAGTACAATATATTAACACCTTGCACCTCTTCAGCATTTTCCAGTTAAGGCTCTCAAAGCATTTATAGACATGAGTTAACCAATCCTCACAACAATCATTAGCAATAAGGAAGTAAAATCATCTGCATCGGCAATGAGAAGTTTAGGATCAGCTTTCTCCAGTTAGGTGGGTTTTTTTAGTTTTATTTTCAGTGTCCAGCCTGTATTCTGCTGGACATGATGAAGCTATGTGTCCCTGCAGTTGTGCTTCATGCTTTTGAAAGAAAGCCTGAGTTGGATTACTCAAAATCTAAAGCTATTTATGAAAACTTTAGTAACTTGCCGAAGGCCACACAGTAAGTGAGCAGCAGAATCCAAACCTGGGAACATGGTGTAACTTTCAGCTTTGTGCTATACTACGTAACATAACTTTGTAACTTACCTTTGGACTTTAAAGCCACTAGCCTTTCCTTTCTCCTTATGCATTATCCTCTACTGACCACTTCCAGCAGACTTCAACCTCAGACACTGACATTCTGCATTTTACTAGCAAGTTTTACATGAGGGTGCCCACAGTATGGTATACAGCACCTCTGGGTGACTGTAATGAGCCTTAATGGACACAACCAATCCAAAACCTAACAACCAAACGGGCGTGGATTATGGGTATGGATTTTATCTTTGAGTATTTAAAGCAAACTTCAGTTTATAGAAAAATCTACTACGTGATTGTTTTAAGGAAAACACCCCCATCCCCAAACCTGGTTCAAATAAAAGACTAAATATTAACTTGACATTAACACTTTCTTATCAGTAGTGCATCTGCATCATAGAGAGTTTTCATAAAAACCTGCAAATTCACAATTATACCTTGCAGACAGAAGTACTATGACTGTTCAAGCAAACAATATTTTTAAAGTACATATTCAGTTCATGTATATGGTGTCTTCACGTAAGCTCCATCAGAAGATACTGGCATGAAACACAGACAAAACCTTTTCTTTAGTTAGGTTAACACTGAGAATTCAAACAGACAAACACAATGCAAGTATTTTAACAGAAACAATATAAAACTTCACTGGCTTAAAAAAAGATCAAAATGCTAAATCTTGGTTATTTCAATTAATTGCTAGACTCTACATTTAAAAATTATGCATTTACAGAACTATTCAGGTCAATTAGGCTTCTTCTGTAACACTAAATACTGGAATTCTGATAGATTGTGCAAGTATTAAAAATATTAACATTTTAAATGTTAACATTACAATTTTAAATAGCCTCACAAGTGCAATGTTATAAATATTAAAAAACCTCAGAGCTACAATTTTATATAAGTTATACGAGTAAATGAAAGTGCTTTTCAAGTATATATGTTCATTCAGTTGGATTCTCTTGTATTAGTGCTGAAATGGTACAATGTAAATATCAGGTTGGGGTTTTTAAAAAATTTTGGATGTATACATTTACCTGGGTGGAATAACAGTTTCATTTGCAGGAATGTGTGATAAGTCTTTAAAGATAGATTCTAATTTGTGATAAATATTTAAATACGGAATATTATAAAGTTGGGGGGGTGATATTTATTAAAAATAAAATAGAATAGAAAGAGATCACATCCTGATGGGTGTGATAACCTGATGATACCGTGGGAGCCCTTAAGCCATACAGTAATTGTTAATTCCTTCAAACCCCCAAGTTAGGATATGATAAATAGCTGTTCAGTAGATGAAAAGCATGCAGTCATAATTAAGGCCCAATATATCAACTTTTGAAGAATTCAAAAGCTCTCATGATCCATGTCAAAAGCAATGAAATCTAATGAAAACTTTCCAACCTTTTCAGTTAGTCAGCCCACAGCCGTAGTCACTCTGGAGAACACAGCCAGTGCATGCCACCACTCCACAGTCTGCCCAGCACATGGTGTAGCTCCCTTGTTAGCTAGTCAAGAACCAGTACGATTACAGTGGTACAAAAAAGAGACTGTGAGCCTGTTTGCCAGCCAGAGGAAGGGTGAGGTAAGTGGGCAGATACAGAATCACAAAATTGTAGGGGTTGGAAGGGGCCTCAAGAGATCATCAGGTCCAACCCCATACTTGTTTATTAGAGATGAAAAGCAAAACAAACCAACCCTAAATGAATCAATATATATTCAAAAGTGCACTGAAAATATTTCCTATTGAACCCTATCTCTCACAAATGCCAGATTTTCATCTTAAATATTGTATCCACTTTGAACACTGAACATATGTAAGCTGATACTGGAGCATTTTGTTTGTCTTGCAGGTTGAAAAGCACACGACACAAGGCAGAATTAATGTCATTCATTAGAGGTCTGGCAACGCCAGAGTTTTATCACGAGGATGCAGCTTAGAAATGACACAGTTCGGGAGAAGCCCCTGCAGACTGCCATTACAAGCTTTCTCCAACAAAGTGCTTTGTCATTTGCCAAAAGACAAAAGTCAAACTGTTGCCCTACCTCACCCCAGTGCTGCACTGGCAATTAATAATTTTCTTTCCAGATGCAGTTGGACTTTAATAAATTATAGCTCTTCAGAGTTAGGCAATTCTTTGTAATAAAAGCAGAGTTTCATGTTCCATCAAGAGTGGCCACTGTTTAGACTGGTCTCTTCATGCAGACCTGACAACGGCTTATGATATCTTCTAGCTCTCCTGCTTTCAGAGTCTGTGGCAGAGGTTTCCTAAAGGACAGGGGGAAAAAAGCCATTTGTATTTTTCTCTCAAAAACAGGAAGAGATGATGAGACTTTGGATATGGGATTACTGACAACAACACTGAAGTTCTGGGCTCACTTGAGAGACTTTTGTGCTACAGAATGATCCTAAACCTAACAAAGGGGAATGTCTAAACCAAGGGGGATCACATTATGTCAGTCATTGTCCCCTTGGGCACTTGCAGCATGGATGTGCTGTCTATGGATGCAGGGAAGCAGACTTTACCTGAACATTCTTCTTGGATTTAATGATGCCAACCAGAAGCTGTAGGAATTTGTGTAGTAGTTGCATGTTCCCCTGCCATGGCACTCTATGAATGGGATGGCTCGAAATTCTTCCAAACAGGATCCAGGAGATGCCAATGCTTGGCCAGAAGCTTCTGAGCCCGCACTTGTATACTGTAACCACCAATACATTTTTTATGAGAACTTGTCCATCAGCTTTTAGTAAACTGCAGGCAAAAAAAGAAACCTCTTTCTAAAACATACCGTATGTTTTGTGGTGTATCTTGGACAAAACAGAATGGACACAGATTAGTTTTATCACACTTATAATGAAGCACAGAAGCCTTATGAAAATTTAAGCAGCACAGTTTTGACATTTCTGAAGTCCCTGAAAAGGCCTTTTTCTGCTCCATGAAAAGGCATGAAACTGTAACCAGTACAAAGACTAGAAAGTACCTGGCTTCCACCCAGCTGAGGATTACAGTAACTGAATTACAAATAGACAAATCCCCTATTTTCTGTGTGTGCATATTTTTGTTGCACTGATGGCTTCTCCAAACACAAAAAGCAAAGAAAATATTTTCCTTCCTGAAGTTAGTAAATGGTTGTAGAAATAGCTCTAACATAATTTATGACAGTAGAAAATTGGCTAGAAAATACCATTTAAATTTGCTGACATTGGCAACAAGAAAATTCTTTTAACCATATGCTGCAAAAACCCTTTCATTCTTTTCCAAGATCATTATTATTACTACTACTACTTAGGGCCAAATCCCAGGAGAGACAACATATTTCACACTAGGCCTAAAAGGACTTTATGTCACGCAAAAGAGAGAGGGTTTAAATTCTGTCTTTTCTTGAATTTGCTGGTGTCCCTATGGCATCCCACAGGCACAGATAACAAAGATGAAGTGCTACCTCCCCTAGTATAGATACACCCTTATTCCCATAATCAGTTCTCACTTTGTAGGCCCATAATGAACTTTCTTCACTCGTATCTCATTATGGCATCAAAACTGCTGAGGCACTCTTGTAGACAGTGTACTGCATTTGTTTTTTGTTTCAGCTTTCTGTGGAGTTCACCCTCAAGATCTGATTTATAAAAGAACTGCCTGGTATGGAAGTAGGTCAGTTATTTCTGTGTATTTGTGTTCAGGACTGATTTAACCACTCCACTCCCACAACCTGTTTCCTAGATCTTAGCATGACACATGAAAATGAGCGCATGCAGTTATTTCTGCCAGACTAAAATCCTGTGGTTCTCCTTTAGTCCTTGTCCCTTTTCCTCCTGTCACCTATTTTTAAAGACAGATCAGAATACTTTTTCCTATGTTTCTGGCATTCAATAAGAGTTAATAGAATTACTGTCAACTTCTTGGGAGAGGAAAAAAAAAGAATTTAACAATTATTGAGAAACAAATGAGCTATGTGCAAATGAAAACACCAATGAAAGTGAAGGGACATAAAATTAATGATGCAAGTCTTTATATCCTTACCATAACAAAAGAAAAACCCTTCCAGAGAGATATCCAGCCTTCTGGACACGCAGGAACTACAGTTGTTTGGCTGTGAACTGCTATTACCATCGCAGCACCTTCACAGACAACACACCTGTAAGAGGAATCGCACATGCACTCAATGCTGATATGAGTGAAAACGTGAGCAGACAAAAACTCTATCTCCTGGATTAGTAGCTACCTGGTAGCAGGTCTTACTGTAAATGTTACAACTCTGTTTAACAAGGAGATAAGTAAATTCAAGGTAACAAAAATACCATCCTCTGCAATCTCTAGTCGTTACATGGGATAAAAATTGTTAGAAAATGGGAATTAGTCCCAGAAAATTTCAGCTTTCTAATTTTGCTTTTACTGAAGTAACAAGCTACATTCTACCTTCTTCTTCAAGTTGTTACGGTTTAGATCAAAGTTCTGTGCCTTTATTTGCTAAGGTTGGAAAAAAAGTTATCTTTATTTCCTAACTGAAGAAACTATGAAGCTGAACTACTAGCTTGCAACAAGTGAGTGGGGCAGGCTAGGAGACAGAGCATAAAGCTTGTCTTCCCATCTTTGATTTTGCTACTCTTGTTTTTTCATGCTTTTAGAGCTTTTCCTTGTAATACACTCTTCATCCTCCTCAGCTGTTCTACAGCAGCTACAAAGGGCCAGATGTGTGCAAGGCTGTTGCACAGCAGAGAACATTCGGCCCTAATTTACAATGTTCTTCACCACCTACAGTAAATGTATCACACAACTGAAAGTAGAATTTGATTTGTACTGTATTCCAAATAACAATTTAATCTTGATTTCATTTTAGTCTACCCCTGATATACGCTACAATAAGGTTTTCTAAAAAAACCCACCAACCACCCCCAAAACCCTGCCAAAACCAAACCCACACTCCAGTCAGGTGGATGGTGAGCTGTTTTCTCATGCCAGCTATACAGATTAAGCCCTCTGATGGGAGCCTAGTTTTGATCTTACTCTTCTTAGAATACCACTGAATATCCGACACATTCAAGCGAGAAATCAAAAATCAGGTGGTTAAAAACAGGGCTTGTACTGGCTGAGATGTGCAGGTCTCTGCCTAAGGTTTGCCATTCAAAATAATTCAGGATGTCTTTAGTAGTTCTGGCCTAGAACCACAAAATTCTTATGCTCTTACCGGCTTATATGGGGCTCTAGTGCCCTGCCAGAAATTGGTGCCATGTCCACTGGCATGACTGCTGCAGTTGACAGCCAGTATGAATAGTCATTGCGAGAAGCAAAACTACAAACATCATTGGTGTTACAGAATAAGAATGGCATGGTGGTAAATCTCTGCAAGCAACTACCAGCTGTTCCTAAAAGACAAAGGAGGAGAGGTTTGTGACAGATGAGAGCTTATATTTAGTGCAGCAAACAGAAGAGACACATGGTGGCATGCAACCCACTATATTGAGAATTAAAAACAGTTGGTAACTATAAAGAGAGAAGTGTCTGTGCAGTGCATTTACCCAAAAGCAAAATGCTTATGGTATATATAAAATACGTATGTAAAAAGTAAGGGCTAAGAACAAAACCTGATAATATTTTCTTGAATAGTACCAGTCCTTGACACAGCAGCAGGGATTCAGCTGCCACTTTTGACACCCTGAAGCATCCCATTTACAAGAGGTGAACAAGACTCTCAGATCTTGTGTTGTTACTGTCAGCCCTGTGCAGATGTTGTGAATGCTTATACTACACAACTATCCGTAAGTAACTGAATTCCTCCTCAAAAATGCCTAGGGACAGAAAAAAATGGGAAAGAAAGGTGTCTTTCAAGCCATGAATCCTGAACTGACTCAGAGCAGCAGATGACTCTGGAGACTTATGGTTGAAACCAGTGTTCATCGTGGACACTTGTTTTGAGCTTTGTTTCATGACAACTTAGCATTACTGGACTGTGAAGAAAGTGATCTGAAAACTTGTAACCATACAGTACCAAGATCTTGTCCATGTGCTCGTTCATTTCCTTGTACAAAAAGCAGTGAATAGCCAACATAGATCTGTGATGTCCCATGTGGGCATGAAGGAATCTTTGTTGATTGACTATGCCGGGTAAAGATAAAACCTCTTCTGGTTGGACCAGCAATGGTAGTACCTGGTGATCCAGGTAATCCCTGTAGACCTGGAAAGCCAATCAGTCCAGGTCTTCCTGTGGAGGGGAAGGAAACATGTCTGTAAATATTACCATTTTGTTTGAATTTCACTTCATTTTAGTGAAACCACTTGAAAACTAACAAAATTATCAATAAGAAGCTACGACATGAAAATTGGTAGTACTTGTTGACAGATGTATTAACTCCTTCAGACCTAGCTCAGGCAGCTTAACATTGCAGTCTCATGGAATAGCAAGGTATTTTCAAAAATTGTGGCTGTCTTTACCAAAAAAGTTCTAAAATAAAACACTTTATGGGACTGAATAACAATTTTTAGTTCTATTTTGGTTCTACAAAGGCACACTGATACCTGGGGATTTCAAGTGGATAAATACATGTGATTAATAACAGAGGTGGACTGTCAAGGCATGTTTTGCAAATTATTACTTCAGTTGTGAATATGCATCTGTTAAAAGCTAACAATGTGCTTATATGTGTTTGTGGCCCTAAAGCTACTGTACACATGCAAGAGGAAGGATTTACAGAAATCAGGAATACAATTCATCCGTAAATTCAGTAGTAGCAGTCAGAAATATCTGCTTCCCTGTACCTCTTTGTCCTGGAAATCCCCTGTCTCCTTTTGGACCAGGCAGTCCTGGTTTACCTGGATGACCAAAACTTCCTTGTAGACCTTTTACTCCTTTAGGTCCTAAATTGTAATCAAGAGAAAAAAAAACCCAGAATCACATAGCAATAGTTATTCTAGATTTTAATAACTGTTAACGAATACAGTTAAAATCCCCACGTAAATGTAGCTGTGTTAGAGTAAAAACATCAGCATGAATTTACTAAATTTTGAGACTGTCTGTAGTGCTGCTGTCACTGTATTTCCTGTCAGGAAGTATGCAGCTGAATATATTGCAAAACATTACTGTTCTCCTAAGAAATGTTTACAGAAAAACATAGAGAATTTTCCTTTAGCAAGTGTCATACAACAGAAGTATTTAAAAAATATAGTAACAGCCACTAATCATCTTGGTCATGGTTTGTAATTCTATAAATAATGCAATTCCTTTGTGAAACAACTTTAGGGAAAGTGTAAAAGAACAGTTCTTTAGGGCCTGCTTTGTTATCCTGGAGGCAACTGTCCTTCCTGAGTGGGACATGCCTTCTGGCAAGCTTGCTCCCCTGAAGTGCTCCCCTCCTGAGGAAGGGTGCCCAAGTACTCACTGCACATCCACCTCATCCTACTTGCTCCTTGCTCCTCCATTCCTCACTGCCGTGGCAAGTTCCCCTTCTAGTGCCCTTGGAGAAGTAGCCAGCCTCTCCTTTCCCTTCCCATCCCCAGACTAGGACAGATATAATGACATTGTAGCACATCCAGAGTTCTTTTATTACCAATGGTAATTTCCTCCCCAAAATGACAAACATCCTGAGCAGGGTTGTGGTTGTATCAAAGTGGTGAATGTTTTGATCCAAGCTTGCTTTTTATTCCATTATTTGCTTAGGCTTATGTTGAAGGAGAAGCTTACTGATTACAAGGGTGGAAGGCAGATGGAATGGGATGGGTTATAAGTAAAAGGTTGTTAACAAGGTACAAAGATACTTATAAATATAGAGATGTATTTTAAAATATGTATCAATTTTCTATGCAGAAGCATGTTTTCCCACCAAACTTAAATGTTTCACTAAGCAGCACACACAAAGATGTACAGAGAGAAAAATATAAGCCACCTTGTAGTCCAGGAATCCCTTGAATTCCTTGATCACCTGGTGTTCCCGGGATTCCTGGCAGTCCAGGAGGACCTTTGCTCCCTGGGACAGTGAATATTCTCCCAGGGACTCCAGGTGGACCTAGCAGCAAACATATAATGAAGAGCTATTGCTTTATATTAAAAGAAAGCAAACATACTACAAAACAAAACAAATTGACCTAAGTCTGGCATTAGACTGAGAAAGGTTGGTTACCATGCTGGCCCTTTGGTCCCCTTGGTCCTTCTGCCCCTTGTGGCCCCGGGGGTCCTTGATTACCCTTTTCTCCTAAAAAAGAAGATCAGATATACATCTGTCTGGTTCCAGCTGTCAAAACAACTGTCAAAGTTTCAGAGGCTTATTTAAGTATCCTGCATGATCCATGACACCTTCCTAATGGTTTGTAGACTCATTTGAAATGCAAGTTTGGACTTCTACATCTCTACTGCTATTTAAAAAGCTTAGACGATCTCCTTTTTTTATCTTATGTGTTTTTATCACTGAGTATGCAGGTCAAGCACTGCCTTCAGTGATGCTGTGTTCAACTCCTTTGAAACCCTAGTGTCAGTTATACTGATGGCTGTTAGGAGGGCTAATACAGTTTTCCAAGTCTTTGAAACTTGATAAGCAATTCTTTTTACTGTGCACAATATGAGGTTAATTCACATTACTCTCCACAACTATGCTGGAAATAATAATAAAAAAGTATTTTTATCATCCAGACAGGAGATTTGACTGACTATGCTATGAAACGAGAGCTTTTAACTTAAGAAAGTACAATTACTGTCTGTACAGTGACTTTTCAAATTAGAACAGGTTTTAAATGCACAATAATTAGCATGGAACACAAACTAGTAGGTTATACAGGTAATGACAATTTTGTGTCACTGTAAATGCTGTAATTAAAAAATGAGGCTGTTGGGAGTATTGCAGACCTGTATCAGATTTGAGTCACTAGAAAAACATCTACATTAACAGGATTTTTAGCCAGCTACTGATTCAACTAACCCTAAGGAATATTACATTAATGAAGCCAATACATTTAACAGTTCATCTGCTGATAAACTGGTAAATTAAATTCTAATTAGGACTATTCTCACAGCAAACAGAGGATCCAGTGCTCTCTCTTGTAATTATGATTAAATGCTCTTGAGTTTACAGCTAGCAGGTTGCCAGAAAGTCTTGTCTTCTGGCAGCATGTGGCATTTCTAATTAGCAGACTCAGTCCCAAAGTCCTTACACATAATTAGTCACTAAGGACAAACTTGTTTTGAATTTGCTTGGAACAGAGGCTGCTGAAGTTTTACTCCTTCCTCACTTTAACTTCAGTTTGGACATATCCATAGTATCTAACTCCACAAAAATGCTTAGTGAACCCTTTCATTTATAGGTGACCTACACCACACTCTGGCTGGTAAAAACCTCATGTCTCTAGAACCAGCCCTATTACACATATCCTGTAATAATGCAACATCTAAATGACTATACCAGGTCACAGAAGTGTATGCAACAAATCTATGAATACCTTTTACACCGGGGAATCCAAGAAATCCAGGGTCCCCTCTAATACCAGGATAGCCTGATTGACCTTCTATGCCCTGCAAATCAGAGAACAACTAAAATAAACACGAAGCAGCATCTGCAGGCTATGAAGTACATTTCCTTTTGGTTCAGAATATTTAAAGCATTATGTCCAAAGAATATGCTGTAACTGGAATTATCTGCTCCATTTGTGAGCATGTTAGTTATATCTTGGTCAGTATTATTCTGTAATACAGAATGGCCAAGGAAATAACATGTCACAAATTCACATTAACTAATTTTTGGTCCACTTAAGTCCATAAAAACTGCTTTTTGTATCCATTTTAGTATCTTTCCTTTATTACAAGGGCTTTTTGGAGGACATAGGTTTAGTTTGGTTTTTTTAAACTTGTCCTGGGTGTTATTTTCATGGTAAACGCAAAATTAACAATAGAGTAAGAAACAAGAAACATTTCTTTTACTGACCTTTGGACCAGGGGGCCCAATGTCTCCAGCTGGGCCTGTTGGCCCTGGTATGCCATCTGCCCCTCTAACACCTTTGCTTCCTTTTATGCTGTGTGTGGGAAGACCAGGAGGTCCTGGAAAACCAGGAGCACCTGCACAGAAACATCAGAACGAGTAAAGACTACTGCCAACAGCATTTCACATACATTACATACAATGCAATGCAACATTCAGCAATTCTACAGTACTCATGTTTACCACCTCAGTGATTCCCAAGGAAATAATACCCTTTTTTTAAAAAAAAAAAACCCTCATTTTTCCTTGCCTGCTAATTCTTTCACTACAGTTCTTGCACTACAGTTTTTTTAATATCTTCCAGTTGTAGTTTTGCCTGTTATCTCACTTCTTTGAAGACCTCAGCTGCTCTACAGACCGAATAGGAAGAAAGCAAAAGAATGCAATCCAGTGAACTGCAAAGCTTAGAGCTATTTTTGTTTACATCATACTGCAGTGACCATCATGGTGTTTGCAGTGGTAACACTGCATTAACTGGTAAAGGAACTACCTGTTTCATTATGAGGCTCTCTTGGGGCAAGACCCTTTTCAGTCTTTCATTCTGGACAGGCTGAATTTTCTGCTTTTCAATTCTCAGTAGAGCACTTCAGATAAATAAGGAGTTATAACAGCCCACCTGGTCTTCCATCTGCACCAGCAATGCCTCTATTCCCTTTTTGGCCAGTAATCGCTATGCCTGTTGCGCCTTGAAATCCAGGTAACCCCATTAAGCCAGGAGGTCCAATGGGTCCTTGATCACCCTGATGACCTTTCATACCCACTAGTCCAGGAAAACCAGGCAGTCCCATGTTCCCTTTGATTCCTGCAAAGTGCAAGTGTTACATATGGGGAGAGCTGTCAAGATGGGAAGATGATGTGACAACACAGAATAACGTGCATTTGCTATACCACAAAGGTGGAATTCAGCCTTTATTGTTAGTATAGAGAAGTCCTCAAAGCCACCTTGCTACTGTGAAGCAAACAGGACTTGCTGCAAGGTAGCTTATAAACAGTTTTTTAAGCTCTATTTCAGAGATTGCTCATACAAAGGAGTAAGCTTGAGAGGAGAGTAGAAAGATCACAACAGAGAATATTTCTTGATGTATAAGTACAAGAAATACTTCTTTGAACATCAGAACTGGCAAATTCTTTTAAATTAAATTCCAGCTAAAAGCACCAATACAAGAACAATAGAATAAGACACTATCTAAAAAGGGTATTGTGCTATTGATCTTAGGGTACATGATATATATGGAGTGTATGAAAGGAGAATTTTATTCTTTTTAAAGTAAAGAAAATCAACGTATTTATACCAGTACTAGAAATACAATGCAAAATGTAAACAATTGATTGAGGAGACTTGTCCCATTTTTCATCAATAAAAAAGGAAATTGAACACTTAAAATGCAATCACTGTAGCTTTCTTACAGTATGCTTAGTAGCAGCAGCAGCTGTTTTCATAGAACATCCTCCATTAATCAAATTTCAAGAGCTCTAGAATGTGTACATCAATTTCACAGAACCACAGACATTAGCTTCTTCATTTCCCTTTTACAATAGTCTTAAATTTAGAAGCAAGAACTTTTGTCATTTAATATATAGCCTCGAATCATTGATCAAAGCACAGAATCATTCTTGATTTCCTCTGATACTTAGTGCCATTTCAAGCATCCAAAAGCAGGAGGTGACTTATAGATGAAGATGACTATTCTGGTATTTAAGTTTCTGGTTTCTGAAAAAGCCAGCTCACCTTTACGACCAGGAATGCCTCGAAGGCCAGGGATTCCTCTTCCTGGTACTCCTATAAAATATTAGATTGCATTATAGGCGAAGTCCTGAATAGTTGTCAGAAAACATTGTAATTGTCTAATATTTCATACCTTTCCCTTACTCGCTTCATACTAATATGCAAAGAAACATTTTTGCTGTAAAATATGAAAACGCTTTCTGACCAAATTCAGTGGAAGACCAAATGTATCTGTGGACCTTGATGATATCAGAAGAAATATTTAAATAAAATACTTCACAGCCCAAGGGCCAGGTTGTGGAAACCTTCATGATTTTATAAGTAAACACTGATTTCTTTTATCTTATTTCCACGTAAGAAAGTAGACGCCTCCAAAAGAATTTTGCTTCTTTTCCTCTCAGATTACGCATGTAAGAACTGTTAATAGCATTACTTAGGCTCTTGCAAACATTAACATTTTTAGGGGAATTTAAGACCAGTCAGATGTATAATAGAGCAGTGACATATACATTTGGGTTGTTGACAGCACGTACAGCAATGGTATAAAAGAAACTGTGAATTATGTAGAATTGAAAAGCCTTCTACTTCTAAATGTTTATCTTTGGCTCCATAGAAGCTCCTTATTAGCCCTTCCTAAATAACCATTGTCAGTTTAACTATGGAAAAAAACAACTGTAAAACAGGATGAAAATATTTCAACAGTGTTACCTGGCTCTCCTTTTATTCCTGGGGGACCAGGCATGCCATCCTGACCTTGATTACCTCTCTCACCAACAAGTCCATTTTTTCCAGGGGCTCCACCAGCACCTGTGAATTATAATGGACCACAATATAATTTATCTCCCTGGCTTTATTAGAAATTCAATGTTTCTCTAAACAGGGGTAGATTCTGATCTTTGCTAACTCTGCTGCTAAGTCAGTGCAAGCTCATTAAATACTACAAAACTGGAATATTGTAATTTTAATGAGGATCTCTGACTATAAGAGCACTCAGTGCTCTTTTGGAAAACAGTAGCACTCACTAAAGTCAGCACTGCATACCTGTCTGTTGTTGCATATTTACATACTCCCCTTACATAATTTTGAATGGTTTGTTCTTTTCTGTTGCTTTAATGAATAGCTGCAACTGTCCTCTCTTTCCACTCTAATTCATTTTCTTCTGCTCCTCACCTAGCTCCTCACCCATCTTAATTTATGCTCTCTTTTAGAGAACAAGCCTTTCTTACAATTGCGTGGATATCACATATTAAGACCTCTGTATGGAGGAAAGAAAAAGAAAGCAAAAAGCATTACAACAGTGAAACAAAATTAAAACCTCTTGCCTCAGCTGAACTGGTAACACTGAAAACGGGCTGCTAGAGAGATGAGCTGGGACTGGAGAATTCACACCAAAAGAGACTACAAATGGAGAAGTTAAATTGCCAGAAAGCTCAGAAGAACATCAACTGCCTGGGTACAAGAAAATAACGAATTTGGGAGAGATGGTGTATACGATACCCTGAGGTCCTCTAATGCCCTGTTGTCCAGGCTGGCCCTGCTGTCCTTTAACACCAATATCCCCAGGAGGTCCAAGCTTCCCTGTAAGAAAAAAGGGTGTGGGAGAACAGGAAGGCCATTATGACTAGATCCAGACTCAGTGTGAGAACTTAGCTATCATTTTGCTTTTCACAGCTGCGGAAGATCTCTAGATGACATAAGCTAGCCTGGCTGCACTGACTACTAAAGGTTCTGTTTAAGTTTAAGGCAGCTGAATATAAACATGCCACCTCACAGGCACTCAAATGTAGTTCATTAAGAAATTATCTTCTTCTAGAAGTGTCTCAATATCTCACCACCACTCCAAACCAAAACATACCTGGTGTTCCTGCACCTCCAGTTTCCCCTCTGTTCCCATGTGGTCCTGGTGCTCCTTTATGTCCTGGATAACCTTGGCATCCTTTTTCTCCTTTGATACCCAAAGCTCCTGGGAGGCCTGGATCTCCCTGATAAACAGCAGTTGCACAAATGGGTACGAATCACATTATATTAAATACATCACATTCCATATCTGAACAACAGAAAAATAATACACCATTTCAAATGAACCACGATTACAGAACCTTTAATTTTCATACAAAACAATTAAAGTAGAATAATATGAAGTCTTCTTATTTATAATACCACTGATCTTTTAGATATAGCTAAGAAAAAAATCTTTAATATGTAGAAACCAACTTCAGTCTTGAAATGTTTTCACCTGCACAAAGACTTCCTTTCCATTTTATTCTAACAGTTCCTCTTCTGAGCCAAACTTAGATACCTTACACAACATGCAGCTACACAAATTACTGAAATACATGTTTTTCCTTGAATTCCTACTGAATTTCACAACAGTAACCTCATTGTGGCCACCCAGCTGCATTAGAAAATAATTTAGATTATGGGAGTTAATGTACAATTTACAGCCACATATTTCAGATGGTCTCATACGTAAAAAGACTCCCAGTTGTTCAGAATACACAGAGTAAGATTGTTTCCTACTGACCTAACTTAAAGGATACCGTTTTATTCTTGGCAACATATATTACTGAACATAATATACATTCTATAAGATATCATTAGACTGTCAAAAGCCAACAGTACAATTTTAGATTACAGAACTCTTGGATTTGTTAAGATTATGTTGTTCTGTACATACAAACATTTAACATACAAGTATTCCTACTGCTGACTTTTAAAGTGCAAGTCCTCATTCTTAAGGGATTGGCGACTATCACAGAAACGAAGCTATTCCCAAGACATTCCATCTTTACAAAACGAAATTCTTGCACCAGAGAAAAATGAAATATAATGAACTCAAAAATTTCTCCTGAGTAATGAAACAATAGGATTTTAATATTTCTTATAATTAAAAAATCATCTACTTCTGCAGACTTGCAAAGGCTCTACTTGCTGTCTAGTATGACAGTGTTTCCATTGCCTTTATACCTTTGGGCCAGGTTCTCCTGGAGGCCCAGCAGATGGGTAGCCAGGGTCTCCTTTGTCACCTAAAAAGCCACCATAGCCTGGTGGACCAGGGTCACCTGAGGGTCCTGGAAAGCCTGGAGATCCTTTCTGTCCTTTTGGACCTGGAAAAATTGAGATACTAATGCCACTCTTAAAAGGATCATTACTGCATACTGCACCTCGTGTTTTATGAGCTACTGCTTGTATACACATCTATTCATTCTTCATTAAAGATAAAGTAATTTACACAGACAATTATTTTATTTCTAAAAACATTAAGAAGAGGTTCTTGCATGCAACAATATATAAGCAGAAGAAGTTGTGTTTCATTTAGAGAGAGGGAGAACTAAATTCTGCAAGTAAAGCAAATGCTGGGGTGATGGTAACTCTATAGTTACTGCAATGAATAAATCCCAGTCTAAGTATTGTACAGTGTGCTTACAATAACTGCTTGGGTCTGTGCAATAATTCCATACAGCTCTATAATTTGTAATATGAGTTGATGGAAAATAACCTGGAAATCCCATGTCTCCTTTGTTTCCTGGTACACCTTGCAATCCTTGCCCTCCAGGAAGCCCTGGAAGGCCCATAAATCCTTTGACACCTGTAAGATGAAGGAAGTGTCATCTTCACATGTTTGTCTTGGACACTGGCTGGCTGGCAGAGCTGTCATGAATACAGAATCCTCTACTGCACATCCTGTCATAGTACCTTGTGATTTTATAAATCAACATGCAGCCAAAGCATAATTCTTCCTCTGGGTCCAGACACAGATAAAATTATCATTATTGTTGTCAGGAAGTTAGTGAAGTAGCAAGCATCTAATGTTTCAACATTAAAATTAAGAAATTAAGGTTTGTGACCACAGTGCTTAGGGGCAGCAACTGAAATATAGTTTTGCAAATTGTGATTAAGTTCATGAATTTGTATTTATGTACTGGGCTGTCCTTTCATTGTCCCCCAGTTCAGTCAGGTTTCTGGTCATGCCACAACCACATTATTACTGACTCATTACGCACTTCTCATAACGAGCAGAAGAATTTTGCTTATATAGTGTAGGCACTTCCCCCCCCCCCCCTCACTTTAACCTAATTTAGTTAAATTAGCATTCAGTTTAATGACTACATGATCTAGCTGCACCAGATGTTCAGATGTCTAAATCCCAGTGTGCTAGCAATGTCTGAACATTCAGGAAGGTGAGGTCTTACTTTCTTCCATAAAAAGTTAGTAGTAGTTGAGCATTTTTCATTGTGCTGCCTAGACTGCAATAACTACAAAGGATGTTAATAACAGAATAAAGCACAGATAACTGCCATCATGAGAAGAGGCACTTTAATTACAAGTTTAAAATTATTTCTAATTGTCACCATTTTAATGTAGCTAATTACAGTGTCGTATGGTTTTCTAGAAATAAATTATCTCAAATAATAAAGAGTATTAATTTGAAAAAACCCCAGATGTATTGTCTCACACATGGGTCAACATGTATCATTATGTATGATGTTATGGTAATGACAGAGCAAAAACTTGTGAAATGGCTTAGATAGGATTATAATTTTTACAGGTCCTTTTTAAGTCTGTTGTTCACTGAAGACCAGGTAACTTTCAAAAATAAGAAAAGCATGCAGGCTTTGAAAAAAAAGTAAGTAGAATCAAAAGCTTCTGAAATATTCATGTGCACAACTGTAATGTTTCCATTATAGAATTCTTCCCTTTTTTAATGATATTGGGAATTGAAATTTTTCTTCCTTTGTGTAAATTTTTATCATTGGCCTCATCAGCTTTTAAAGCTACTCAGGATTTAATATTATTTTCTATTTATCAGCCTAAATAATGGTCTATATTTGGAAGAAAAACAAGATTCATTTGGTGGTAGCTGCTATGACTCTCAAACAGCAGCTTTTGAAATTGCAGTTTCAGCACTCTCAGAAAAGCTTCAGAGTTAAAACAGAGAATGTAGTGCTGGTGCAAGAGCAGAGTTTGTGTGGCAGCATTGAGGTAATATTATCTCTGCACTTCATGTGATACTGTAATTTTCAATATACATATTCCATACCTGGTAGACCAGGCATTCCTTCAGACCCATCAAGACCTGGGGGACCTTGCATACCAGCATCTCCTTTTTCTCCTGGTAGGCCAAGTCTTCCTTGAACTCCTAAAAAAAAGGAAGCTGGATTTTAAAAAATATTACAAGCCAACATCTTAGAATATAAGTTTTATGTAATGTTTAAAGATTTATAACTCCCAAAGCTAACGAAGCAGAAGTGGAACATAGGATTTGCACTCTGAATACATACAGGCAAGAAACAAGCTCACAATTAATGCCCTCTGTATTTCTCACATGGTGAGATAAGGATGTTTCTGAAAGTTTCCATAGGAAAATACCTACACAAAACAGCTAGGCAATAATTAGTTAAGCATGAACAATTCATAAACAGAGTCTATATTAATACTGCAGACAAAGGAGTTACTCTGATAATGAGGTATTTCTGAACATACTCAATTTCTTTGCAATCCAGCATCTGGTTGTTAAGTATGCCCACTTTTGTGCTCACAGGCTACTAAAAATGTAAAAACATGAATGGATAGTGTATGTGTATATAAGCCTCCTAGTACCACTGACACATTATTGCTGACTTAACATTACAGTCAGAGGATTTTTAAAAAACTTGTTAAAATGGAAATAAATACTCAGTTTAATATCTAACTATCCCATCTGTAAAAAGGCAGTTCCAGCATTCAATGGTAACTATTCCAAAGCCATGGGAATAGTAGTAGAGCCTGTTTCCTCCATGTTTTAGCATCCACAGGATCTGCAACATCGAGACAACCTGAACTGACACTGAATGGCAGAATAATGAACACATACCTTTTAAGCCTCGTTCTCCTTTATTCCCAATACCAACCAAGGTCTCAGATGGTCCAGGAAAACCTTTATCACCTGGTTCACCTTTCGCTCCAAGGAACCCTTTTCTTCCCTTTAGTCCTGGGAAGCCAGAAGAACCTGCAAGAAAACACAGTGACATTTTCTGAAGAAACCTTTTGTATAGATATGATAATTATACTTGGATAGGGAAAAATAACAGCAAAAAGGTTCTCTGCTCCTCATATAGTAAATGGCCAGCCACTTCTACAAATAACAATGAACTAAAAAAGGTGCTGATTCAAAACTGCTAAAAAGTAAAATGCTCTCATTCAGTCTGTATACACATACAGAAGTCAAAGATTCTCTAAGACTCAGAGAAATGCCAGAATGATATGCATATTCAGAAGTAATAACATACATCAAGATGAATCACCAGACAACTTCAGCATGGAAGTTTCTATATTCTAAGTAATAATGACGACAGATAATATAGCCACTTGCCTCTGACACCTGGGTTGCCTGGTCTTCCAATCATGCCAGGGGGCCCAGGAATTCCTAACAGGCCCATCATACCAGGTTCTCCCCTTGAACCTGTGGAATTGAAGTAACAGGAACATACTTGTTAGTATTTGATCAGTAAACCAGTATTACTTCAGAAAACTACAAGTATGCCTGTCATTTAAGTGTTTAATTGCTTTTTTTTCCCATTTCTATAATATAGCTGTCGAAGCCAGTTGTCCAGTCTTCAAGCACGTGAACAGCACTTACAAAGTAACCCCCATACCACCTAGATTAGTAGCTGCAACAGCTAATGAGTTCACTTCCTGCTGCAAGGACATTGCTATACAAAAAACAATGTTAAGGCAGCCTTCTGTTCTCAGAAGACCGTTAGAGAAAATTCAGCACTGTGTCATGACAGCTTCAAGATATCCTTATGATTTAGGAAAAGTTTTATTTGTTTTCTGTATAGATCTCAATGATACATGAAAGCTGTTAATGGCAAAACATTTCAGCATCTTCAATTTGGCAAAAAAAGACTGACACCTTTTTGCAGAGACTGACTTAATTTCTACGTTAAAACAAGTATTTGGAGAATCCTTACCTGGAGCACCAGAGATTCCTGGCCTTCCTGACTGTCCCTTGGGACCAGGTAATCCTGTATTTCCCTGAAGACCTATTAATCCAGGTTCCCCAGGATTTCCATAGATTCCTGGGATACTCAAACCAGGAGGACCTAGTTTTCCTTTTGAACCTTGTAAACCTCTTCCTCCTAAGAAAAATGCATAACAGTGTAGTATGGTACATCTGCTTGGAAAATCAACCTTTACCTCTCTCTTGTCATCATGAGCATGAAACTCTTTCTTCAATTATGCCTGTTCGAGCACTAAATATTAGATCTGTAAGACAACATAGACATTCAGGAAATCTTGGAAGAGCTGTGTGTTTTGGTTGTTTCTGGTTTGGGGCTTTTTGGGGGGTTGATTTGTTGGTTAGGGGTTTTTTTTTAATTATTATCATTTTTAAAGGAAAAAAAAATTGAGTAGAGAATTTGGTTCTTTCTCAGAAAAAGAAGAAAAACCCAAACATGAAAACCCCACCAATTCTGTATGAATTCTAATCTAATTAATAATCTCTAAAACCCCCCAACAAAACCAATCAAAAAAACAACTAAAAAAACCAAGCCAGCCCACAAATAAAGCCCATCAAACAAACAACAAACAACTTTTGAGACCCTAAACCTAGCTAAACATCTTCTCTCTTTTGTTTCTTTTTATCAACTGCATTGCAGCAAGGAATCTAAGTTCAGCTCCATATGGGAGACAGGACTGAAATATCCCTTTTTCTGTGGAATTTGGACCATTTTGTGATTGCTCTTTTTACTGTACAATGGCACCTGACTCATAATGCAGCTTAATCAGTGCATGTGTTTCTCCCCATGGGCAGAAAGTTCATCTTTTAAAAGAGCTCAGATTTTCTCACATACTATCTTATAAACAATATCCAGAAACAACTTCAGTTGCCTCAGGCCATTAGGAGGCAGAAACCTGGAGAAAAGGATGCTGAGAGGAGCTCATCGCTCTTTACAACTACCTTAAAAGGAGCTTGTAGCAATGTGGGTGTCCATCTCTTTTCCCAAGTAACAAGTGACAGGACAAGAGGAAATGGCCTCCAGTTGTGCCAGGGGAGGTTTAGATAGGATACTAGGAAAAATTTCTTCCCCCAAAAGGTTGTCAGGCATTGGAATGGGCTGCCCAGGGAAGCAGTTGAGACACCATCCCAGGAGCTCAGGGACTTGGTTTAGTGATGGACTTGGCAGTGCTAGGATCACAGTTGCCCTTAATGAGCTTCAAGTTCTTTTCCAACCAAAATGTTTTTATGAAAACCACAACCTACGCAGCCAAATGTCACCCTTGATTCAGAAGGTCCTACCTGGTGGGCCTGTTGCTCCCTGGACACCTGGCAAACCTTGCAGGCCAATAAGACATTCAGCAGGTTTCCCTGGAAAACCTGGATCTCCAGGAACTCCAGGAGGGCCACGGTCTCCTAAAAGAAAAGAGACTGGATTTACAATGACTAAAGGAAAAGTTTCAGACTTGGAGTGAGCATTGTTTGACTTTGCTTTCCTTAAAATAACTTGATGTTTTCCTTGAGCTTGTTTGACAACAGTACCTCTTAAGCCATCATCACCATCATGTCCAGCATGCCCTGGTAGGCCTGGAAGTCCTGGAAATCCCGTATCACCTTTTGAGCCAGGAATCCCATGGCCTCCTGGTGAACCCAGTCTACCTGGCTCTCCAGCAATAACCATTCCTGGGTCACCCTGCAACACAGAGAGAAATGTAAACAATCCATGTGTATTATGTATGGCAAATCTGCCAAAATATTTTCTCCACTCTGTGATCAATTAACATTTTATTCAACTTTCTCCATTCCCTGGAGGTCTTTCACATTATAATTTATAATGGCTCCAATTCAGCAGATCACTGGATGTTCCTTATTAGCCAGATGCAGGCTCTATACAGAGGATTAATTAGCCTAAACAGCTTTAGAATTCTGTCTCCTAACTCTAAGAAACTGCTGCTGAGAAATGCACATCGCTTCCCTCCATTTGGCCTTTACTGAATTGCAATGTTTGCTGTAGCTGTGAAAAAGCTTTGGACCTGTAACTGAACATTTTGCTGGTGTGCAAAGAGAACTTTTCCTTTATTTCATATGATAGTCCTATTTTCATAGAAATATTTAAATAGTCAAGGTCTATTTATTCAAATAACCAAGATATGCCTTGGAACACTCAGACATTTATTTTTTTTTTTTTTAAATGAGCAACTGAACGCTGTTTTTCCATTTAGACTGGTTTTATCACAAGTGACCCTGAAAGAAAAGTTCAAATTGTTTGGGGCTTTTTTTTTGGCTGACTGAACTGATGGTTGTTTTGACTATTAGCTTTCAGCACCAGCAAATCAACATGTTCATAAACCAGGTTAGTAGAGCTGAGCTTATACCATTCACTGATGATATACTTGGACCACAAAGGCCACTCTACATCCAGCTGTTCTGTATCAGCAATCACAGATTCAATAATAATTAAACAAAGAGAAAATCTATAACCCCAAACCTCACACTTGGTCACATCAAAAAATAAACAGAATGAGATATGAGCACACACAAAAATGAAAAGTCACTTTTGCAAAACACTGAAGTGTTCAAATTTAAATCCTGACTACAGAATAGTTAAGAATCCTACATTTACGTATGCTATCAGTAGATTAGCTTCTGCTAATCAGCAAGAGTGGCTGGAGTATTATCTCCAAGCTACTTTAGGCTTCAATTCAACTGAGCACTTCCATAAATGGAACGAATAATTTCTTGCTACTGACCTCCATGAAATGTATATTTAAATGCAGTTTCTAAATAGCCATATTTTCAGAAGTGGCAACCTTAATATTTTGCTGCATTGTCCTTGTGCTCTGGAAACTCAAGTACCAAACCATCCCAAACATTTGGAGGCCTGAAATCCTGTTTCTGCATTTAAAAATTTAGCTTGAGCTCCTTTTTATACAAGCAATTTCAATTCACAGTTTGTGTGTCCTGGGTCAGGAGATCTGTTTCTTACATTCAATTCATTTGCTCAGTGTCCCTTTTAACAAATAGGACCTATGCAAAAGTTTGTGTTTCTGACCAAACCTTTTCTCCTGGTTGTCCTAGGTTTCCAGCTCGCCCAGGATCTCCAACCTTTCCTTCACAACCTGGTGCCCCTCTGACTCCTGCAAGTCCTTTATCTCCTGAAAAAATGAATTAAATGTCAGAACACATGCTATGGTTGTCAGTTTATTTTACAAATGGGAGTTTGTAAGGAGGCATTTTAGGCGTCTGACACTAAAGTAGCTTACATGAGATGAAGACATCTTGACTTCACACACTTGATTTGACACACCGCATCTTGTTCATTGCATATTCACTCCATGTTGACTGTAACACTGCTTGGTCACTTGCTTCAAATCAATGATTTCACATGGGATTTTCATTTATTTATTTATTTTGAAAGTTAAGCTATTTTGATGTCAGTTCCCTTCTGTGTTCTTTAGAAAGCACCTTGGTGGCAGTTTTAGTATCAGAGCTTTCTTCTCTCCCCCTCAGTGAGATCATGAAAACTGCTTTTTTTCTAGTGTTTAAAGGGGAGTATGACCTTGCATGAGGAACAGCCAAATTTGTAGCACTCAAAATGCTTTCCATTACCTGCACAGTAGAGCAGGTATTACATTGTGGATTAAAGAACCAGCACTTCTACAGCTCTGTCTCTGTAACACATACTCAGATAATAAGAATCCATCTGAAGCAAGTGTGGCACTCAGATGAGCTGCACCTGTTTGGGCAGTATTCCAAACAGGATTTTTTTTTTAATATAAATTTTTATTTCTTTGAGAATATAAACCCCAGCATTTTACCTTTCAGCCCTGGGTTCCCAGGAAACCCAAGGCCTGGAAAGCCTGTGTCACCTGTTGGCCCTGGATGTCCTGAAGCACCTGGCTGCCCTCTTGGTCCAGCCCTACCTGTACAAAGGAAATTGGTAAACTGTGATGTATCTTACCACAGAACATCAACTTGTAAGATTAGGTGTTTTATATCCTACCATTACTAAGACACCAGTGTAGATTATATTAGAACTTCGACATTTCTCTTCCACAGTAGGTTTTCACAGTTAGAATGTAAACTATATTCACAAAGCAGGTATCACCCTGTGAATTAAGTTTTTACACAATTTGCCCAAATTCCAGACTTCTACAAACAACTATGTGCAGATACAGATCTTCCACTTGTCAAAGACAAACACATTCTAGGGGTGAGGCTTGGAACAGAAGCACCTACAAGAACAGAAGCTACCATAAAGCTACCAAGAAACTTTCCTGTGCTATTCAGGGCAGCTTTAAGGACTAATGATCTGCAAAACCAAAGCAAAGGTGCCTTAAAGTTACCCTGAATGTCACTTACTGTCCTTCAGTGCATTTAAAAATTCTGCAAAATTTAAACCACCAGCAACCTAAAAAAGGATCCCTCCTAGAACCCAAGCCCAAAACCCACCCAAAAAAGGAAACAGAGGTTCTGAATACCTGAGAATAACAGTAACAGACATATCAAAAATGAACCAGGAAACTTAGTTACTTTTTTGACTGTGCCCCTGCAAAGCATGAGAACTGCCAAGGGCTTCAGGGAGATCATGAGTGCTTTAACCTGTTTTTGTTCCTTCTGTTTTGAAGATTGCAGTGGTTTTAGCACAATTTAGGTTACACTTTTCTCAAAATTATGCTAGAAGTGGCTTTCTGGATATAAATGCTGTGGCAGATAAACCAGATATTTCTGGTTCTTGGAGGAACCAGGTCGCAGCATAGGACTGCTTAGAATCCCTGCCATAGTGCACACCATGGACAAAGCTCAGTGTGCCTTTCCTATTCATATCTGCTTCCCCTAGTTTTATTGGAAGGGAATGTTACAGCTAATTCCATAGTTTGTGTACCACAAAAATCTTTTTTATAGTTATTTCAAAGCAAGACAACAGCTTTACCTGGCCATAGCTGAGAGAGAGATCCCAATCAGATTATCTCTGATTTTCACTGTGCTTAGTGCAGATGTACTCACCAGGCACTCCTGGGGGGCCAGGTAAACCATCTGGTCCTTGAGGTCCTGGCAATGCAGGCAGTGGAGTTACCCTACTGGTCTCTCCTTTCAGACCTTCAGCAAATACATAATCAATGATTACAAAAGTTTATAGTCAATAATGCCTATAGTCAAAGTTTATAGGCAATAATGTAAGCTTAAGCTTTTAAAAGCATTAGTGATCAATCTACTTTGTTAAAATCACAGTCTTCTACAGTTTCTGTATTCCTGAAAACCCAAAAGGCTTTAAAAAGCCTTCAGAGCCTGGCTTCATAAAACAAAATAATTTTATTGACACCAAACCCACCTGCAGCCTTTCTCTCAGCCCTCCTGCATGCTAGTGGTGACCCAGAAAAGGAAGCACAGTCAGCAGGTAAAGGATGCAACTGAGAAATGCTTAACCTGCAACTCAATTTCAGAAAGATTCAACAGGTATTCTTTTTAAGAAACCTTGACTAGATCTGCCATCCAACTTTGAGTTCTTCCAGGTTATGTTTGCCTATAAACACATGCACTGATATGTTGTCAGCACTCAAATTATTGGGTACTTCATACTGTCTCCTGATGACTTAGCTCACACCAGTGATGATGATACATATTTAAAGATTTTTTTCTTTCAGTCAAGCACTGCAAAAGACTGCCCAGGGGTGATGTGCTGTGTTTGTCCTTGGAGGTTTTCCAGGCCCAAATGGATAATGCCTTGAGTAGCTTGTTCTGATCTCACAGCTGACCCTGCTCTGAGCAGGAGTTTGGACTAAGGTCCTCATAGGGTCCCTTCCAACCTCAGTTACCTGAAGACTTTTGCTATTATTTTGGACCAAAGTTGGAAAAGTGCTGCTCATTCCAAGAAAACCTTCATATGTTTCATAAATTATGTCTTTCACTTCAATCCATCTCTGCTATTTCAATCACGCGCTCTTTAACATACGTAAAACAGGAAGTTACAAACCAGCTGCTCCAGGTAATCCAGGTGGACCAGGTATTCCTTTAGAGCCTTTGGACCCTCTCATTCCCTGTGGTCCGTATCCTGGTACTCCAGGAAGCCCCATCTCTCCAGGAAGACCAAGACTTCCAGGCAATCCAGGTAGTCCTCTATCTCCTTTTGAACCAGCCAATCCCTATTAATGATATAGATAATGATATTAATAATATCACAGAATTACAGAATCACAGAATCTTAGGGGTTGGAAGGGACCTCAAGAGATCATCAGGTCCAACCCCCCTGCCAGAGCAGGTTCCCTATCTCATATTACATAGATAGGCGTCCAGACGAGACTTGAATATCTCCAGAGAAGGAGACTCCACCACCTCCCTGGGCAGCCTGTCCCAGGGCTCCCTCACCCTCACTGGGAAAAAGTTCTTCCCCATGTTGGTGCGGAACTTCCTGTGCTCCAGCTTACAGCCATTGCCCCTAGTCCTGTCCCCACAGACACTGAAAAGGGGCTGGCCAATTACCCCTGCAACCCATGTCTAAGATATTTATAAACACTAATTAGGTCCCCCCTAAGTCTTCTTTTCTCCAGGCTGAACAGACACAGCTCACACAGCCTTTCCTCATAGGGGAGATGTTCCAGACCCCTACATGTGTGTACACCAAGAATTTCCTGCTGTCCACATCAGCTTTCATAAAAGGTCTGATTCTCAGTCTGACAATAGTCTTGCATTACTTTAGTACCAGTAGTAGTCCTGCTAATGCCAGAGGAATTTTTCCTCTGATTTAGTTGTAATTAAAATAATATATTTTAACATTAAAATAATAATTTAAATAGAAATTATTTACAAATTGAAGACCATTAAGAATTGAAATAGTACAAATAAATACAGCAGCTTGATTTTTCAGTTGCTGTGGCATTACTGAACACCCTAGCTCTTGATTCTCCTTGAATCCTGTGCAGTCATGTTTAGAGACCGTTAAGTCTGAATCACTTCATCAGCTTCTCAATCAACACAACACAACAATAATTGTTACTTTTTGTTTCTGCTGCACAAAGAGCTCTGCCTTAATGATTCTAGTTTTATGGTCAGTCCTCCCAGCATTAGCAGTTTCTCTCAGCCCTGACTGAAAATTAACTCCTGAAGACTGAACAAGAACTACTTGAATTAGTTTAAGTTACTCCTTTTAAGCATTTTATGTAGACAGGAAAACTGTCTTTTTTTAAATCTTATTGATTATAGGAATGCCAAGATACTGCTCCAATATAAATATCCAAACACTATAACAGACTGCTCAGGTTTTTCAGCAATGTGTATCTGCACTAGCCTCACCTCTCTCTAGTATTACCTGAGAATATTTACTTTCATTCTTTCATACATATGGGTTAGGCATAACTGAACGCAGTATCCTTAAGTCAGGCAGAGAACATTCAGTTAAACATCTCAATAGACAATATAGACTGTTGTACAAGATATAAATACTGACTTAGGTTTTCCTATTCATTGCAAACACCACATACCCACCTCTTCACCTTTAGCACCCTTGGATCCTTTAGAGCCAGGTCTTCCCAGAAATCCACTTGAACCTTTTCTTCCTTTGTCTCCCCTCGCCCCTGGATCTCCTCGTTCACCTTTCGGCCCCTCTGGATAAACATATCCTGGCTCACCTTTTGATCCTTTACGTCCTTGATCTCCTCTAAAACCTGGAGGTCCCTGGAACAAAGCAATCAAAATAATTTCATTTCTAGACATATGTCAATGGTTTCCAAGCTTTCCTTTTCTCTTCATTCTTATCTTTATTCACTGCAATGACATGCTTCAAACAAAAAGGTTTTTCGGGGGGCAGGAAGGGGATACCTTGTTTTGGTTTTTATCCTCCTTCCTTTACACCTTTTGGTCATGATCAACATTCAATTTATACTACTATGAGCAGGAATAATTTAATAGATCAGACAGTTGGGTACTTGATTGTGCTTTGGTGGCAAAAAAATAAAGACAAGAAAGTACCTTGAGATTTCTCCTCCAAATTAGAATATCTCCCCAGGGAGGATATAACTGCCCCAGTTGTCACTCTTAGTAGTGATTTTCTCCTCTCTGTTCTTTCCCCTCAGCATATAAAGTGACTACTCTATCCCAGCCAAAACCACTACAAGCTGAAAGCACAATGGGCTCCATTGACCTTGGGCTCATGAACTCTTGGGAGCCTTATGGAAAAGCCTGTTATCAGACTCTCATTCTGCATCTGTGTGGCAATCCCTGCAAAGACTACTTGTGTGTGACACTTTTTTATTGGACAGCACTGACTCTAATTTCCTATAAATGACTACAACTACAGGCACAAGTCAGAACCGCCAAGTCTGTGGCAGCAGGTGTCCCTTGTCACAATGTTTCCCATGAGGGAATGTCCTTTGCACTCCTGAAGAGGAGCAAGTTTCTCTGCACAGCTGGGGCTTTAGCAAGTCCTGAGCATGCTGGAAGCAAGAGAAGTAAGTCTGATGAGGATCACAGCACAGGAAACTCTATATATGATTTACAGCCACTGCTAAGATTATAGAATTATGTAGATAAACAGAACTTAACTGTAAACCACCCACACTAGGCAGAAGCAGCAGTCTAGCCATCATGAAATACAGTATAGGTTAATTAAACAGGTATTTACCTGCCTCATTTGCCTGGGCTGACCTTGTTCCACTGAGCAACTGGCTCCTGTAACACTAGGTCAGCCATAAATTACAGTCTCTATCTAGGCCTCCCACACAGACACAGTCATTACTACAGAAAGAAAACTGTTGAGAACCTACAGTATGACACTGCAATTAACGGCAGCTGTGAGGTTTCTCTGAAGTAATTCTTGTGGAATCTGAAAAATAACCTGAAAACACAAAGTCTTACTTGAGCTCCTGGAAACCCTGGTGCTCCTGGAAAACCTGGGGAACCTTTTGGACCTGTAGTTCCTTCTCTACCTGCAAAGAAATAGCATATTTTGTAAAGAACTATGAAAACATGGATGTGGATTTTGATAAACTCCAAAAGTCACATCAAGCATTGAATGTTTCTGCTTGTTACAGTGACAACATCATCAAAGACAACCCAGCTTCAGGCTGCACCTAAACCTAGTAGCATTCTGGCTTAACCTCTTTAGGGCTTTTGTGCCTATCAGTGGATGGAGCTGCATCGGACTCTCACTCTCAACCTCAGGGCTAGTTCAAGGACCCCATGCTGCGGACATACCCATACCTGATTTCCATGCTAAAAGCAGAAGCATTGGCATTTTTACTGCCCTGTTAGGAACACCAAGGTAATTTACCAGGCATGCCATCCTGGCCCTGTGGCCCAGAAGTACCAGGAAGACCAGGTATTCCCGGAATATAGTTGCAATCAGTACACACGCAAGCTTCATCACCTAGTGAGAAAATAATTC
This sequence comes from Laterallus jamaicensis coturniculus, assembly GCA_022605575.1. Classification (NCBI taxonomy): domain Eukaryota; kingdom Metazoa; phylum Chordata; class Aves; order Gruiformes; family Rallidae; genus Laterallus; species Laterallus jamaicensis. The sequence continues at coordinate 574,093 of JAKCOX010000015.1, forward strand.
ATCAGTTATTCCACAGCAAATCATTCCCAAACTTAACTAAAGTGTTACACAGTTTCTTACAGAGGGTGGCTAAGACTTTTTGGCTAGAGAGTGGTAGGAACATGGCCTTAATTTTGTTGGAGGATCCCTTCCAAACAGTCCAAAATTATCTGTTGTTGGGCAGGGAATCAGAACAGACTACACTTAACTGAAAATCCACAAATATTCAGTTTAAATATCTTGATTTTTTTTTCAAGTCTAGTTTTGGTAAGCCATTTGGATATAGTCACTCTAATGGCGAGCCAAATTCTCTCAAAAGAAGGGAAATAAGCTTAAAGCTAACATGGTTCGTTAGGGTGAAAGCCTGGGTGAATTTAATGACTGGCAAGTGGCAAAGATTCAGCAGCTCCTAGGGTGGTATTTGCAGAGAACAGTTCTCTCAGAGGACAACTGTTAGTGTTGAATATAGCAATGGGAGAATAAAAAAACCCTACCAAACCTGTAAAAACTGTTTGTCCCAGTGAAGACCTACACCCTGGCTGCAGTGCTGCACAACTGGGATGTAGCATTGCTCTTTCAGCTGCTGTTGACTGTAAGGGGAGGAAAGCATCTTGCTATGAATCCTCCTAATGGCTTTTCTTAAATCTCTGAACTCAAATAGCTTAAGGGTAATTTACATTCAAAATTTCATGACAATCTATAAAGCTTATACTATCTACTTCTGATGTACAGTTTTCCAAAACTGACCTTTCATGCCAGTATCTCCTGGAAGTCCCGGAGGTCCTGTACACCCTGGCTCTCCAGGAAGTCCTGGTAGGCCTGTTCTAAATGTTACTTTACCTGTTAATGAAATGAGCATGGAACCATTACAGCAAGAGCTTATCAAAACAATTTTCTACTTGCAAAAAAGAACAAAGTTCCTGACCTGGAGACAATATTCTGATCCTTATGGATCCCTTTCAACTTGAGATATTCTATGATTCATTTACAAGAGAGGAGTATGTGGACAAATCCAAAATACTTGGAACTGGGAATACTTAGAATAAATGTGGCAATGCCAAAGTAAATCTCAGCAGCCTGTTGGATCCATCTGGCTAGCCTTTAAAAATCTTTCTACCTTCTGGGGAAAGTATTGCCATTTTATTGAATCAAGAGAAACACAATCCCTTACCAGGAAGGAAAAAGAAGCTTTTCACCCTAAATTATTAATGTTGCTCATCTATCTTTGACAGAGGTATTCTGGGGTAATTACTATTTCTTTGGAAAAACCGAACATGCATCAAAATTCTCCTAAATTAATATATTTGGGGAATAGGTATGTTTTTCAGAGAAGCACTACACTGATACTATTTCAGAAAAACTTGTTTTGGACATACTGCATATAAAAGAAATATGATGCTCTTGGTAATCCTAGTTAAAGAGGTATTCCCAGTTAATAAATTTTCTAGAAGTTTTATGAACTGCTACCAGAATTTCAAACCTACTCTAAGACCCACCAAGACCTCTGGAAGAATGCAAGCCATTTCTCTACCTCTCAAATTAGCCCATTCCGAATTGAATTTTAAAGATTTATTACAACTTTTGAAGAATTCATTTTAAGAACAGATTTTCTCTCATTAGTCTTTCCTGGCATTATGTAGCAGATTTTTATAGTTCCATTTATACAAAAAGGCAAGAATCTTTGTACTGGGAAGTTGTTGTCTCTTCTCCATAGAATCTCATTAGCAGAGAAGCACAGACCTTTGCTTCGTGAATATCATAAAACACAATTTCCAAAGAGAAATTCTATTCATCCATATTACTCAAAATATACTCTATAAGTAACATATTTACATAATCTTATACATTAGATATTGAGATGCTGCTGGATTTGTTCTTGTTCACTATATATACAATACCAAAACACTACCTGGTTCTCCTGGAGGCCCTGGTAATCCAACAGAACCAGGTCTGCCAGCTTGTCCAGGTAGTCCTGGCGGGCCTACAATGCACATGCCAGTTTGTCCTTTCTCTCCTTTTGTTCCTTTTGGCCCAGGAAAACCTGGGGGACCTCTCAGACCAGGTCTTGACACACCTAACAAAAGTAGACAAAAATACAAAAATGAAGTTGTAGAGATGGAATTTCAAAGCAAAGTACTCAATAGGATGAGCGAGAGACAAACATTCTGAGTTCATCTCACTCATTTTCATCTTGCCTTTGTTTTTAATAAATCACAATGACCATGTAAAGATATTTAAAAATCATCTTTGACCTCTCTTGAAACACTTGGCCCATTAAAGCTTTTGGGTGACAATATTTTACCACTTAGAGATATGTTTGAAGTTATCTGACATTAAGATTCCACAAAGCTGATGCAATACAACAGGCAGGAAGAACAATGTATTTCATTATTAGTACTGACATACCTGGCCTACCAGCATCTCCAGGAGGACCCTGTGGCCCTGCAAAAGAAAGGTATTTAGAATTTGAGCTAAACCACTCAATACTCTGCAAAGTCTCTTTGCATTAATACTGACTGTAAACTCTGGGCTTCTCCATTTTAAGCTTATTTTATCTTTTAAGAATTTGGTTTTGCCTGAGTAGGTATCTACTACATATGAGACTGTTGCACACTGACAATGCTCACTGAAATCCGGCAAGATATGGATGCTTACAACAGGTAGGAACAGGACCCACTGCATTTATCTTAGGTGGAGGTGCACTTAATTACTTGAGAATGACTTACAGGACTGCAAATTTGCCCCTTTTTGCCACTATTATTTGCTCACAAATATACCACCTCTTAATAATGCACTAGTTGAGTCCTCGTATGAGACAGCCTAAATAATAAATCAGTATATTTTAATTTTACAGCATGGCCAGAATAAAGAAAAGAAACACTTGCATATTCCTATTATTCTTGAATAGGCAACAAAAGTGGCATAAGAGAACTATGAAAACTATAAAAAAATTTTTAAAGGTTGAAAAAGTGCATGACTTAACAGGAGACTTACAGCCCTGCCTGTTTGCCTATAGCATATGTGAATAACGTGCTGATGCAGCAGTCCACTAAGGTCATAGAACATGTCAGTGAGAGTAGGTGTGCAGCTCAATTATCTGCACAAAGAAGTGTACCAGTGTCTTTTTTTTTAAGAGCAAGTACAGCTTTTTTTTAAAGAGCAAATACAGCCATAAATAAAAGTCTTAGGATACATTTCAATTCTGCAATTTGACAGGTGCAATTTGTAAATAGTCCTGTAAAGTCAGAAGCCTGCAACAAGACCTTTGAGTAGACAGCTCTTGCTAGAAGATTCTGGTTTTCATGTCCCACTCACCAGGCATGCCTCGTTGACCTTTAGGTCCTGGAGGTCCAGGGGGTCCTTCATCTCCTTTTTCACCAACCACATTATCATAATACTCTGTCTTAAAAGAAAGATGGTAAGAGAAGAAAGAATAGTGAGAACGAACAGAGAAGCACAGTGCATCCTACTGAGCATTTGGTTAGAATAGTGTTATGATCTCATTCATAATTTTGCTCTGACATCATGAGACCTTTGTAATCATATGGCAATTCCAAGCAGCCAGAAATAAAAATCACAACTGTTATACACAGGTAATGCCGAGGGACCTGTGTAAATAAATGGGGCTGGGATTTCAGGCTAATTCATAGAGTCATAGAATGACCTGGGTTTGAAGGGACCTCAAAGCCCATCTAGTTCCACACCCCTGCCATTGGCAGGGACACCCTCTATTAGCCCAGGCTGACCAAAGCCCCATCCAACTTGGCCTTGAACAATTTCAGGAAGAGGAAATCCATAGCTTCTCTGGGCAACCTTCTTGAGTGCCTCATCACACTCAGAGAAGAATTGCTTCCTAATACCAAATCTAAATCCCCCCTCCTTCAGCTTAAGGATGTACCCTTGTCCTATCACTACATGCCCTTGTCAACAGACCCCTACCAGCTTGCAATTCCTCAGGTCTGCAGGTGCAATTAGACAGGCAAGGTACAAACTGGAGCCCCAGTTGTGGATATTATGGTAGCATAAACCAGAAAATATTCTTACAAGAAAGTTCCAGGAATCACTTAATCTATTCCATTAGCTCAAAGCAGCATGAGCTGTATCTATAGCGCTCTTTAAAGAATCATACATGAAAACAGACAAAAATCAACTACTTAAATCATATGCAATAAAAAACAGTCCCTGTAAAAATCAATACTTCTTTTATTAAAGTTTAATATTATGTTCAAAGTTTCTACAAATGACAAGCCAAAATCAAAATGCAATTTGCTGTAACTATATATATATGCGTGTGTGTGTGTGTGTGCTTAATATAACTGCACATTTTTGCTCTTCCCTGGATTATTTTGCATGGGCACCATTACAGGCAAATCAGTATTAAAGTAAGGATTGTGTCTTGATACATAAACATTGCACTGAAATTTAAATATCCTAATCTTAAAAGGTGCATTTAATTAAAATGCAAGACTTTTAGTACTCTGTCAATACCACAAATGAATTAGCTTTTTACAGAGTTGTTTTGAACAATTTGGGCAGAAGGTTTCCATTAGCTGTGCATAAAGCCTTTAAGAAAACCAGTAGCAAGACCCTGTCACATATTTTTGTCACAGAGTATGAGAAATTGTATTCATAGCAATTCTTGCTCTCTTTAACAATTCTTAGGATTTTAAAGTTAACATGAACTGTTCTGGAACTGATTAGAGACTGGTTTAAAAATTAATTCCTGTGAGGTTTTGTAACTGTTATGTGACAGTCCAATCACCCACCAAAATTTCTGGAACTGATTGAAGTCTAATGAGGCCCTGATAGTGCATTCACCTCCACATGAAGGAACATGCCTTTCTGGGAGGCTCCCAGCAGCATCAGTACTTTGAGAAAACCACACCTCAATTATAGCATCACTGCACATCCTCATACAGTCAGTTTGGCTTATTCTTATTTAATGGTTTAGAAAAATGATATGAAGATAGTTTACACTTACTCGACCACAAGCTCCAGGTGGACCAGTGCTTCCTTTCATCCCCTTCATTAGAAGACAGATGTATTTATAAAGAATATATGACACATTTGGTACCCACTGTTACTTCAGTGTGCTGCTCATTAAAGAACTACTCCTGACCACTCCTTCACCACCCTTGTCTCTGTTCCTTACACAAATACTCAGCCACATGCACCAAAAAATACAGAACATATCAGCAAGCAGAGATGGAAATCAGTTAAAACACATAATCTATTTCAGCTGATCCATTCCCTGCTCCATGATGCCATTACTTGTCATCTTCTAGGTAAAGTAAAACATAGTATATAATTTTATTTATCAGTGTGTATACAACAACCTTAAACCACATCTTATCCACATAAGCAACAACAAAACCAAGAGACAATACCTTAGCTCCTTTCCTGCCAGCCAGTCCTGGTTTGCCCTGGTCACCCTTTTGTCCCTGCAGGTGACAGTACACAAATTTTTAAGGATTTCTCTTTCAGCCTGTCATCAGTAAGATGTAAAATGGAAAGCTTTCATCTTTCATGGTGATGGCAAGGTGAATCGTCTTGGTCAGGGGAAGAAATCTCAGGGAAAGACTGTTTGGGACACAGTTCCATGTCTGTGGGAAAGACCACAGGTCTCTCATCCAAACCTGCCTTTACAATAGCACATTTCACCAATTCCAAGGGCCACTCAAGACTGCATAAGTGTAAGAGGCTCTAGTTTGTTCTCCCTCTAGAAACTACGACACTGAAAGAGGAGAAATTGAACCTCGTGAGGGACACTTCCATTCAGCAACTCCCTCTCCCAGAACCTGGTCAGTCTGCATGATGGTGCTGATCTCAAGAGGTGTCAGCAGGGCCATGAGGGAAAAAACCCAGTGCGAAGTGCTGCTAAGGCTTTCTGCAAGCATGTATGTGCAAGGAAAAGGAGCTTCTTGAAGGCTTATAGTAAGTAAAGTTTAAATGGAAACAGAGCAATGACGCATTCTTGTCATGACAGGAAGTTTTCTTCCTGTTCGTTGAGGCACTAGAGCTTTGCAGTCCGTCGTTTCATGTTCTTTGTCAGACTGAAACGTGTTTAGACTGTCTGTGAAGGTCATTTTGGCATGAAGAACACGATGTTTTAGTATGAGATACATGAAATGGGCTATTGTGATAATAATAACTTTGAGAAGATATTTATAGGGTCATTGTGACCCTAATGATAATGTTGAAGTGAAATAAAGAATTGGTATTTTGCCCATTGAATACAGTATTAAAAATACACTTTACCTTTTAAATTAGTATACACATGATATAATTTTGGCTTAAAAAGGTGTACTTTAAGAATTATATGAGGACAAGCTAACAGTTTTAATATTTACGTGTCAACTTGCTTCAGGCAAAGGCAGCTGTGAGCTTGACAACTTTTCTTTGTAATAGAATGTCTTTGATTCTAGTGATTAAAAACATTCATTTTGCTCCTTGATTTATGGTAAAGTGAAAGTGTCAGTCTTTTGCAAAAGTTTCAGTGTGACTAACCAGATTTAAGCTCAGTAGAGTTAATTTTGCAGAAGTTGGACCCTGTCTCAAAATCACCTGAAGGTGAGCAGCAACAGGTCTGTATTTTGCACAGAAGAGAGAAAATCTATAAACAGCTTCTTTCTCCTGCATGTAACTATGAGGACATGGTATGTCCCAAGAGTAGCTGTGTGAAGGGAAATATTTCACAGTATATACAAAAATATACAAATCAACATCTTCAAACACATTCTACAATGGAAAGAAAGCTATGATAGGAAGATATGACCATGATAAACTGTTACTTAGAAAAAGTTTGGAAGGATTCCTTTCATTACCAGTAAGCCAGGTGGACCTGGGGCACCTTCTTTTCCAGGTTTACCCTACAATGGAAAAACATTAAAATCAAAGAAAAATATATAAATGCTCAAAAGACGACTCATTGCATTCAGAGAGCAAATCAACTAAATGCTGTGCATATAACTGTACTTTAGCTCTTTACACATTCTGAAAAGCACTAGGTTCTTTTAAATGTTCATAATTTCTAATAACTAATATTCATAAAACTCTACAAAACAGGGAGTAAGATATTCCCTGGACATGCCTTTTCCTGTGGAGAAATAGTTGAGGCTGACACTTCACCTGCACAGAGTGCCCGGTAAGTGTAGAAAGCCTGGTGCAAAATCAGGTCCTGGCAGAAGCAAGACAAATGATAAAACAATACAGCAGCAGCAGCCCTACTGACAGTGAGCATGCAAAGGTACTGAAAGGAAACTTTTCTCTTGCAGGAAATAGGGTTAAGAGATGACTTGAAGAGAAATTGTTTAATGAAAAAGAAGAGGGAGTGCATTTCAAAGGTAATGGAAGTAGTGCAGCAGATGGAAAGTGAAAACAGGAGGAGACAGCATGCCAGAGTTATATTCTGTTTTCTATTGCACACAGCACATTAGACAACCTTCCACTGGGGTCCTGGCATCTACTGGGGCAGCCATAATTGTTAAGTAATTCATAACAACAATAGACAAAAGGGAAGGGAAAGAAGGGAGCAAAATGGGGAGAAAACCAGAGAGAAATGAAACTGCAATTCCGAATATGGATACCTTACTTGCCAGCTTGAAGGCAGAAATGAGGAATACTTGATTCATTAAAACCCATAGCAGGAAGGTAGTGAGATAACAGGGGACTACAGGATTATGAGCTCAGAACAGGGGAGAAAGTACATTTTTGAAACTTGTTTTGCACAGAAAGATGACTAGACCATGAATTACAATGTAAGCATCACAAAAAAACCCCAAAACTAGTAATGAAAAGACAGCAAAACTTAAGCAAAGGTGATACTCTGGAAGAGCTGGAATGACGTCACCACAGGCTCAAAACGTGCTGACACAAAATAGTGATTTTTTCTAGAATGAAAATTCCAGAGCCATTTGATACTTCGTGCTCACCGATCTAATTTCAATAGCAAAAAGAAACACTTTGTTTTCGTTTTAGAATAGCCAGTCAATGACTTAACACAAGTTGGATTTCCTTAGCATTCTTCAAGGTTGATAGGCAGAAAAGCAAGTACTCTACTAGTACCACCTAAAGAAGAAAGAGGGGAGGTGAATTAAAAAGAGGTCTACATGCATGACAGGACAGAGCTTTTGCAAACAGAAGACATAATTTGGAAGAAACACAGAAGATGGAGGAAGAAACAGATACTGGATAGCAAGAACTTTTAGTACTTTACACCAGGAACTCAAATAGAAATTACCATTTTTATAATTTATAGGAATAATGATAACAAACAAGTTGAACTCAGTGTTATAGTACCATACAATTGAAGAAAGTAACGGGTAATATGGGCCCTGTCTTGCTGCCTTTCTTTGTGGAAGAACATTTATTGCAACCACAAGAAGTACAGAAAAAGTTTCAAAATATCTATATTTGGACCAAATGATACATTTAATTTGAAAATTATTTTTCTTAATATTACTTCAAAACGTATTTAGAGTCAAAATGTTTTATTCAGAAAATGTCACAAAACATTTTATTTGGGTATTTTAGGGTTCTCCCCTGATTACATATTTCCAAATTGTTTTGAATTCATACAGCTTTAGGTTTGAAAGCCATTTGAATGCAAAATATTATAATACTCTTCAAAATGTAGACATACTCAAATAAAGTATATTTCAACATATATGCTTTTTAAAATCAACATGTGATTTGTTTTCCTCATAGTATCCTGTTAACAAACAAATTCTCCTATGACAACTTTATGCAGTTCTCCACATACCTGATCAGTGAACATTTTGATCTAAGCATGCTGCCTTAAGTAAACCAAATACTTTTAATTCTCTTCTACATATATACTGGCACTATAAAGTCAGTAAATGTTCAGAAGAGCACTTCTTTTTTTTCCTACTAAGTTTCAACAGTAAAACTTTTACAGTCAAACAGCACATCCACCACAACTGACATTTACTACACGTACTCATGGCATGTGAGCCTACAAGAACGGTTACCTGACTTTCAGCTCTCTAGTCTGGTTTACTGGATGAAAGAGTTTTTGAATCTAAGAAAATTTGCTCTGAGTGGCATTGCAGCAAAAGCTGGAGAGCAACATTAGTGCAAAATGGCTTTCCATGAAAGACCGACATACGGTTTATTCAAGTGTTTGCACATACCTGTACTCCAGGTTCTCCTCGGTCACCCTTTTCACTCTGCGAGTCACCAACCAGCCCCTGTAACAAAACCACCATCAAGATATACATGGTTTTGATTTTCTAAATCAAATGTATCTTTTCAACTTTGTTATCTTAAAAAAAGTATAAAAATAAATTCCACTTAGAATGTTATTAATAGGTATTCTAGTCTATTCATTAGTTCTATACATTACAGGTTGGAGCAAGTAGTGTAAACATGGGACTCTGAAGAGTAGTATTTACTAGGTGATGATGCTTGAACATCTGGATTGAAAGGATTTACTTCTAGTCACTTACCATCAACCCCATTGGCCCCGGAAGTCCTCTTGATCCTTTTTCTCCTTTCTCTCCTTTCAAGTCCTGTTACATAGAAAATAATAATTTGATAGAGTTTCTTGGATTTTTCTATGCTTACCATAACACTCAAGTTTCACAATTAGGATAGCCTTAGGCTAACTTAGGCAAGCTTCTTCAAGCAGAGATGTTTCTACTTAAATGACTAAAAGGAACTGAAACTTCTTATGTTTGAAAAAGCAAACTAGTTCTGCACATATTTCTGAACACTGCAAGTTCAAAAGGACCTACCTGTGATTGCATGCAAAGGGACTGGAATACAGTCTTGATGCAAAATTGACTCTCTATTTTAGCAAGAGGGAGTTTTGATAACTCCATGGGTTAGATGAAAATTAAATAAGGAAAGAAGAGTCAAGGACAAGTTGAACACATTAATATACAAAGACATAAAACTGTGTTTCAATCAGCTATTGCTGTTTAAATTCTATATATGACAAAATGCAAGAATTTTAATTCAAAAAGCATATTTAAAATGAAAGCTGAATCATAGTATTTCCTTTTGCCAATACTGTTTTCCCAACACTTTCCATGATTACTCGCGTTCCAGTAAAAAACAGTAAGAAAATAAAATATGAAACGTACATGAACATGTTGTGAACATAGCTCAGGGTCCTGATATTTTCAGTGACAAGGCCCAGAGGACAACACAGCTGTGGCTTTGATAGTCATTCAAAAAATCCATGTTGATTTGGTGAAGCTGAAAATAATTTACTTTTCATGTACTCAGAGATCCACAGCAGGTGGGTTACTAATGCTTATGCATTTAGCATTCCACTGGCATTGTGCAGATGTGCATGTGAATACACAGACCTCAGCTGAGTTGGCTGGACAGACACACTCTAAGAAGAGCTTAGTATCTAACTAAACAATTCTGAAAAATGTTAGGATGGGTAAAAGGAAATGTTATCAGAAGAGTGAAGATGAAAATGTCCTCTCAAAGTAAAAGCTAGTAAGTTGGCTTATCTGAACGTCACGTTTAACAATTTCACTACCGTCATGTTTTCTGGTCCACTTAGTGTCACAATAACAGTTCCTGGCGGTCCAGGGGGTCCAGTTAATCCAGTGTCACCCTTGAAAGAGTAAAGTAGAGCAATTAAATGCAATTCTATTTATTGTTTCAAATTACTATCGCTGTTCTTTTGACTTCATGAAGATTTTTCTGACATTACACTTAGCCATTAATACAGTTAACATTTCTCTTTGCTTGCCATTTATCTTCCGATAAAACATTCATATTGAAGACTGAAGAGTATTATGACGCCTTTCTTCCAGCTGAGAAATATAAAAATGCATATGCTGATTCCTGCTAGAATTAGCTTCAATTTTTAAAACGATTTGCTTACAAGTTATATAACCATTTTAACTCTAACTCAAATCAAAGTACTTCATCATCATTTTACTCCCAATTTAAGTAAATCAATAAAATACATGAGCTGTCTTTGGTGACACCCTCAAAATGGCAGTCCGTGTACAGGGAGATGATTGTAGCATATTGCTGACATTAGCTTTACAGTGTTCTTAATTAAAAACATTAATATCATAGTACAGTTTTTCATTAAGGATCTTTTAGAACAGGCACAGTCCTAAATGTGATCTTTCCTGTGGAGCTCAACGAAACATCATCCATAATTTTCAGTGATTTTAAGCCAGTAGAATGCCTTTGCATGTGCTTGTAGCTTAACAGCAAAGAATGCAAGATGCTCCATTGTCAGCTGAGCTCATGCTAACGAATAATTAATTCTATTTACATTTTTTTTTTCCAGGAAAGTTATAGTACTTTTCCAGTAGTAATTGCAAAGTTAAAACCAATGTGTCAGATAGTGCTGTTTCAGCTCACAGCTGAATCTGTGCAGGTCAGATCCCCCATGTTCTTGAAAGGATCCTGTAAGGACATTCAGACTGACTACAGTGGCCCTCCAACTGCAGGCTGATATCCCAAGGGACAATATATGTATTTGTTGTTGCTCCTAGTTAATGACATTCCTAAATTAATGCCATCTATATGGGATACAAAATAAGATCATGGACAACAAATCATCCAATTTTTTCAAACTCTGGGAGGTTTCCAAGAATCACAAAGACTGATACTGAAAAGATGTTGGCCATAAGAAGTTGTGAGTCTACAGATGCTATGTATTTACTAATGTTTACAATCTTAGATAAGAACTGAGGAACACTGAGCAAGTGATATATAAATGAATTTAATGTTATGCATTAGTAAATGTTAAGTACTGGCTCTTCTTAGGTTTCTACCCTTCTATCAGGAAGTTTATTCATTACCACTTACGTGAAAAGTTTGTTCTTGGATATTAATTGCCATGTTTCTGGTTTCCAATAAACACTTCTACATAGATAGTGATTTTTTTTTTTTTCAGTCTACTTACTTACCCAAACATTTTACTGTAGTATAACAGAAAAAGGAGAAAACAGAAACAAAACTCTAAAAATGTTTTAGGCATTTTATACAATTACCTTTCTTCCTTTGGTTCCTATTACGTTCAGTCCCATATGACCCTGCAAAAAAAAAATCCCCAAATGTTATTTTCTCCATTTTAAAAGCACCTACAAATTTAATTAATTGATGTTACACATAATAGGAAGTTTTCATTTTTATTACCAATCTGAGACTACCTTAGGTCCAGGGGCTCCTGCTTTCCCTGGCATACCCTACAAAAAGGAAATAAATAAATAAAATCCCTTCATTAAAAAAAATTTCCCATTTCCAGGACTGCTTTGAAGTACCTGAATTTCACCTGAGTTATATTTTTATTCTCTCTTCAATCTGTACAACTTCACTTTGTTGCGAGTGGGTGACAGAATGCCTAAACAGTTTAGTTATAAACATATACATCACATTTAAAGTGAATTTACAGGTTACTATTTCAAAATTAAAATTTAAGCCTACATGGATAAGGATGCTTCTGAAAACATTGAAATTATGATGCATAAACACAATCAAACTGAAAAAAATGTCAGATTTGTGCAGAAGGATACGGATTTCACAAACACAGGTCTCTAGACCTCAGATAAGCCTGGAAGAGTCGGGTACTCGTTCACCTCCATAGCTTTCCGTGAACATCAAAGGTTAAAGTAACAACTGAGACGTAAGTTCATACTCACTGAAGGTCCTGGAGGGCCCTGTGGTCCAAGTTCCCCAGGATAACCTTGAGAACCCTGGGCACCCTGAATATTAAAAAAAAAAAAAAGAAAGAGGAATAGATCTCCTGGCAAGGTTGTGAGCAGACCACAATGAGTTCATAAGTTCAATGAACTGACTCATTGGGAGGCAGCCTGGTCTCTGGATTTCCTGTTCCTCTCTCATGATAACACAGAAATGTAATTCCTCCTCATTGCTTCATTGGTTAGCATATGTTCTGAAACATGAGGAAACATATCATAAAGCACCATTTATGTCCTGTTTAACTGCCGACATTCTCCCAAGTCATACAGTGCTATTGGTGGCCCTAACATGCCTTCCAGCTTTTGAATATGCTATGCAATAAGTTCTCTACTCTAAAGCATCATTTTCAAAGAACTAGAAAATTAAAAATTTTTATTTTCCTTTTAATTTAATATCCTCCACATACTGTACATACTGTCCTTTGTTAGTACTCCTCGAGAAATTCAGCTGGTCTAATCTGTTCAATCTTACTCATGGAAAATGTCTGCAGTTGGACTAGTTGGTTGTTGTAGATAATCTCCAGAAGTCCCTTCCAACCCCTATAATTCTGTGACTCAATGATTCTATATTGTATCCTATTTCTGGCTGTAAACCCCTAAATCTATGATCAGTTTTTCTCCATTTCTAAAGTACTGTTGGTCTGAAATGTGACTTCCCTATCTCACTTTACTAACACATAATGAATGCTATTGGTTCTGATGACAAAATTAATTACTATCATCTTGGTGTATTCTATTTTGTAACGTCAGAAGAAATATTTTATTGTATTAATCAGATTACATACAGTTAATATATTTTTAAGATACAGAATTATTTTTTCTGGTTTAGAAATTAGCAAGACAACTGTAAAAACACTACACAAAATTTATAATACAATAAAAATATAGACATTATGTAATTTAAATATATAAATGCATGTTGCTTTTTTCCTTTCTATCTATCTATCCATCCATCCATCCATCCATCCATCCATCCATCCATCCATCCATCTGTACAATCTGAATTATTTCTGAATTACCTGAAGTCCAGGCATTCCTGGCAATCCAAGGTCACCTTTTGCACCATAATCGTGGCTATATCCATCTGCAGGGGACCCCTGGACAATTAGATAAAAAGAAAGATAGCAAGTTATGCTGTACAGCTCTGTAGTGAAATAACTCTTCAAATATGGCTTGAAGGGAAATAAGCAACATCAGAATTCCATAATGATGGCAACTGTGCTCTATGGACAGTTCTACCTTTAAAAAATATTTTCTTAGACAGAATATAGCTTTCTCAGGAATTCCTGTTCTCTGTTAGGAGCAGTCTTCATTTAATACATACCTATACTTGTCACTGTCCTAGCCTTCAGCTTTTTTTGGTACCTTTCTCTCTTTAAAATACTCTCTAAGTATCTGCAGATTTCTGTATAAATTCATAAGGTGTTCGGGGCAGGGGCCTTAGTTCTTCATGTGCTTTAAAGGGTTAAATTCATTACAAGTAATAACAGTATTTAAAGGGGGAAAAAATTATATACTGTTTGGTAACCCAGGGTGAACACAACTAATACAGATCAAGTATCAAAGTTTGAAGTTGCTTCTTCTGGAAAGTAGATCTTCTGTTTCGCATGATGTCAAGAACTCTTTTCCAGCAGCAAACATACACACAAATGATTGATCACCAATAAATATTTCACATAATATGGGGTAAATAACTGACCTTCTCTCCTTTGATGCCAGCGATACCCTAGGGAGAAGAAAAATCAAATTTTAAAAAATCAAATTAAACAAGAAGAGAGATAATGGTGAAAGAACTCATTCTAAATATTCTTTAAGCTCAGTGCCTCTTGAAGTTATGCATTTTCACAGACATGGTGTACAGCCAGGGACATTTTACTGTGACAGACTTCAATTTAAGAAGAAAGGGTATGGAATAGTTTTGTTACAGTTTTACTGTGTTGAGTCTGTCCTTATCTCAACTCCTCAGCCTTGTAATATATATTTTCTCCCCTGTCCAGCTGCAAAGGGGAGCGATAGAGTGACTTTGGTGGGCATCTGGCCTCCAGTCAGGGCCAAACCACCACAGGCATTTTGTCAAAAAATAGTCCAGTCTCCCAGTTGCAACTCTACAAGTGAAGGCAGAACAGTTTTGAATCCTGAAATAGATTAGATAGATAGATAGATAGATTAGATTGATAGACAGACAGACCAACCAACCTAGTAATCAGGATGTCACGTTTAGAACTTATTAAATTTGAAGCCACTGAAACTTGACAGACAGAATTCCTTTTCATTTGTTGTTTAGAAGTTTATTTTAAAAACATTTCTACAGAGAAAAACCAAATCCTAGGGTTAAAGCAAAGCAACCATAATGAGAAGCTCTGTATTTAATTCCTGGCTTCTGTTGACTTAATTAGGCCATATCCTCAAAGATGTTTAGGCATGAACTGAAACTGCAATCTATTAAATATATATTGGACAACTTCAGAGATGTGGATGGTAGATTTTAATTAGTATCCCTTCAGACACTAAAGAGCTAACACCAGTCAATGAATTTTCATACAGACATTAACTAGGAAGTTGAGCCCACAGATAAGCATGTTCAACTTTGATTTCTCTACCACACAGTTTTCCTATTAATAAAACGGGGATACCTATATATTTCAGTTGTTGTCAATACCAAGCCAATGTGAGGCTTTACAATCCTTCAGTGAGTGGCTTTATGTGGTAGAAATGCACACAATCATGAACGTCACAGACACTTACTGGAATGCCTGGAGCACCTCTTCTACCTGGAGGACCTGGAAAACCTCGATTGCCCTGAACAGTAAGAATGACTGTTAATGTTGTGTGATCTGATAATCTGTGATTATAAAAGAAGTTTTTTATGTTCTCATACCAAATCTCTAAGTTGCATTACCACCATGTTTGCTAGAAGGGACAGAGGTGACTGTATGTGTCTTGACCTCTATCCCACACACCAGGTTTTATTGGCTATGTCAGATCAGTTTACTGTTTCACTAGAAATGTAATATTTTCTGTAGTAGGTACTCTCTGACTCCCTCTTTCAGAATGCTAGAAGCATTTGCTCATGGAGTAAAGAAAAACTAATAAACCTGTAACTTAACATTAAGCCTTTTCTTTTAATTACTTTCAGGACTTCTGGATTGTCAACTGCAAGCTAGATAGCAGTGAAATAAAATTTAATTATCTATCTCTTTGATAACCCATTTCAACAGAACGACAGGTTGGACAAAACTGATCAGGTCTTCTAGATTTAATTTTAAAAGTTTTATCTGTCAAAATATCAAACATTATTCTTAATTTAGCAAAGACCATGAACATGTACTGTTTAATCTATCTTGCACAAAAAGGCAGCACTTTCCCTTCCCGTCACAAACTAAACCAAATCAAAATAACTGTCTGTTGGGGGGGAATTCAGAATGCTTTTTGGCCATTCCTAAACACAGCCAAACACAAGCTACCCAACATTCTGCTTGATTTGTACCTTTGTGCCATTGCATCCTGGAGCACCAGACTGCCCAGGAGGACCAACAGTTCCCGGTTCACCCTAAAAAGGGAAGCAAAATTGAAACAAGCTTTGTTTTCACATATCCATATTACCCTACAGCAACAGTGAAAGAGTTTATGTTGCAGCAGTGTTTCACAAGACTTGACAGATTACAGTGTGTTCTTAAATCATTACAATGAGTAAGAACTGCTGATGCTAAGATTACTATCTCTAGGCTAATTGACAGAGACAAAGCTGATGTTGGGACTAGAGGGAGCACACTGAGTTGAGGATAATTGTATACTGAAGACACTAGAAACTAGAGAGAAACGGTTAAATTAGTTTTGTTTGTACTTACTGGAAGGCCTGGGGGACCTGAAAATCCAGGTATTCCTGGAACTCCCTAATGATACAAAAACAGAGGAATAATGTAACAAATATTAAGCAAAAGCTCATGATGCAGGTTCCCCTTTGATCACATTTATAACAAGAGTGAATGCAGGCACGATTTGATCAAAAGATCATTATTTCCTTAATCCTTTTACTGTGCATCAAGTATAATGGTAGTTTATGCCCAGTTAACATAGACAGGTTTCACCCACAGATAAAACCAAACCCAGCTCTTTATGGAATTCTAGTTTGACTTTTCCTCCCCAACACTAAATACATACAGCACAAATCTTGTATGTAAGGTGTAGCACAAAAAGCAAAAGTTCTGAAAAATAGATAATGCACGTGCATACCCCATATAATAAATTTTTAAAATACTTTAAAATAATATGTAATGTTTTGCTTTTATTTTTCACAAATAATTGAATCAACTTAGCATTTCACATATCATTTAATACATAGAAGATTGTTTAAAATATACTTACTCGTATACCTTTGGGTCCAACTAAGCCTGTAAGCCCAGGAGAACCCTAGATCATAAATGGAAAACAGCATACTTTAATATAATTGAGAAGAATTACATATATGTCACCAGGACATGCAGTATTTTTAAAACCTATTCCAACATGTGCACACAAAACTACGTAAAAAAAAATTGCCTATGAAAGACACTAAAGCAAACAAATGTTTAACACAACTTGTGCAAATCTTGGTATCTTTCCCTCCTTTTCAGTGTTTATGTGGGATATAACTCAACATAGGTCAGAAAAATAACAGGGTATGTTGAGAAAGCAATTGCTTTGGAGCTCTTCAAGCTGTGAGACCTGGAAGTGCTTTCCTATGAGGAAATAGGTGGAAGCCTCACCAATACTCAGGAGAGACTTTTAGCTCCCAGAGGTGGGCATTGTTCATCAGATACATGTAGGTACCAGCCTCTCTCATCTGCACTGTTGTGCATGGGAAGCAAAGTCAGGAGCAGACTGAAAGGGGGCTGAGCAATATGGGAGAGCCAGGCTGAAAGAAGACAGCACAGCACAAGGCTAGACAAAACCCACAAGAATTGCTTCAAGACACTTAGAGCTCTACTGATAATAAGAAACTTTTATTGTTCTCAGCAAGGAAAAGGGACATGTACAAAACTGCGTAGCTCCTAAAATCCTGGGCAAAGC
The DNA here is from genome assembly GCA_022605575.1 of Laterallus jamaicensis coturniculus. Lineage (NCBI taxonomy): Eukaryota > Metazoa > Chordata > Aves > Gruiformes > Rallidae > Laterallus > Laterallus jamaicensis. The sequence continues at coordinate 591,825 of JAKCOX010000015.1, forward strand.
TTTAAGAGAACATACAGGTGTTGAATTGGAAAAGCTAACTGGAATACACTACAATAAATAGCATTCAGGCTAAGAGAGATGCTAATGCTAGATAAACTATCCTTACTTTTTGCCATTCCTGCAGAACTTATTATCACTTATAAAAAGAGAAATGTTCTACTAAATACTTTTCAATGAGTTCAAATAAATGGCTCACCAACACATACAAAATTCACCATAAGGATCAGTTCCACAAAGTATTGCAAAAGTGAGATAGGACAAAGGGTTCAGATGAGCCACAAAGATGCTCAGAGGGCTGGAGCACCTGCCCTACAAAGAGAGGCTGAGGGAGCTGGGCTGGTTCAGTCTGGAGAAGAGAAGGCTGCAGGGGGACCTCATTGCAGCCTGCCAGTGCCTGAAGGGAGCAGAGAAACAGGAGGGGAATCAACTTTTTAAAAGGGCAGATAATGGCAGGACAAGGGGGATGGATTAAAGCTAAAGGAGGGAAGGTTTAGATTAGATATTAGGGGGAAGTTTTTTACAGAAAGAGTGGTGAGGGGCTGGAACAGGCTGCCCAGAGAGGGGGTGGATGCCCCATCTCTGGAAGTGTTCAAGGCCAGGTTGGGTGGGGCTCTGGGAAACCTTGTGTAGCTCCAGGCCTGAGGTTGGTGTCCCTGCCTGTGGCAGGGGGGTTGGAGCTCTATGATCCTTGGGGTCCCTTCCAACCCAGACCATTCTATGATTCTGTGAAAATCATGCAACAACCAAACAAATCAAAACTATACAAAAAATTGTTTAAAGGTATGGTTAAATACTGGAGACACATTACTGCAGGTCCTAGACATAATTTGGTTGTGGTTGCACCTGATTTATCAATGACAGCAGGAGTGTTGTTCCTCAAGACAAATATAAACAAAATGGTTTTTGATTAGTCATTTATTTGTTTCTTCTGCTCATGCAGGAGTCACTGAATATTCATATTCAGACTCAGTATAGGCATACAGGAAAGAAAGTCCAAGTCATCAGAGTCACTTTCCATACCACAGGCAACTAGGTATTTCCTAACAGATGAAGATTTATCTTAAAAAACACCTTTTCCTTCAAATTTTCTTAAATCAATTTTTCCTAATTGTCTCAGTAGTAGCTTCTTTCCTCTCTTTTCAGCAACAGCTGACCAAGTACACTATTAAGACAAAAATGAGGTTATGCTGCTAAAATCCGTTTAGATCCATGTTCATTGCCTCTGGCAGTTCAGTCCAGGTGCTTTAGTGCTAGCCACTGGCCAACTGATAATAAAAGCCCACAATCCTATCAGGTACTGATAGGATTACAGCTGGTGACCACACATCTCAAACAGGTTTTGGTTTGATTTGATTTGTTTTTTTAAAACAGAATTTTCTACCCAGTCATAGCTCACTTCCACAGTCAAGCACAGTAGTTTCTCTCTCTCTCTCTCTCTCACTCTGTCTCTCTCTCTCTCTCTGTGTCTCACATATACACCTACCTTTGGTCCCTGTGGCCCTGGAGGCCCTTCTGGACCAGGAAAGCCTCTATGACCAGGTGGACCCGGAGCACCAGGAAAGCCTTTTTCACCCTATAAACATTAAGAGAAAGAAGTTTTTCAAATATCCACAAATTCTCCTTTTGGAAAGCTACTTCTAAGGCAATTATTACTTAACTTCTACATAATCATCTGCTATTGTGGCAGATTTATTACCCTTGCCCACAATGACCTGTTTTTGTGGTCCTGCCTATGTGTTGACAGGCCATACAGTACCATGTAACTAAAATGCTCATAAGTTTGGCTGAAGATAACATAACACAATGGTACACAAGATTAGGCAGTGTACAGAAGTTAATTTGCAACATAAAAAGTTTAAGAAAGCAACTGATAGATATTCCTTGTTGGTATTTCTGTATTGTGTTTAATCCCTACAAGAAACACAAATCCCAATTCATCAGAGCAGCCTTAATCTGTAGTTGGCAAATTTAATGGCTGCTGCTGTACTTATAAGGTCAGTTCCAAATCATCAACACATCTCTGGACAAGCCATGGAAAGAAACAGTGGGTGTCAAATGCAACAAAGCCATTCAAATAGAAAAAAAGAAGTTTGCTTGAAGTGAAAACTTTTAAAAATTGTTCTGAGTCTCAGAGACTAAGATACCAAATTACTTTTTCATGTGTTTTTTTAAAGTCAAGTTGAAATAACCAAATAATAAAGGAAAGACAAAAGATTACAGCTAGATTACCAGAGGGTAAGTTACAGTGGAAGGAACATTTTCAGTTTTTTAGTTAAATAAAATGAAGTTTAAAGTCTTATTTGGGTTAAAGTCCATCAAGCCTAGAAAGTCATGGAAAATGTGTTTCAGCTCTTTAGTAGCAATTTTAGCATGCTCAGTTTTACATAGGTGAAGAGCTGTCTATTGAAGACTTTTTATATCAAAGCAGGGAGGTAGAGGACAGGGTTAGCGATTCTCTGAGTTGATTGTCCTATTGCTTTACCAGGGGAGAGTAAAAAAAACCTCTGGAGTTGTGCTGTGCAGAATTTCTATTATCCTAGTATTCATTGTACAAGACAGGACCCAAAGAAGTCTTGTGGAAGGCAAAATACTTTGGCTTGTATCTTCACCAACTGTCACCCCTCAAAAGCCCACAAGCCAAATCTGAATTTAAAGGGAAAAAAAACAATATCTATATGTAAAGATAGAGTATAATCCAAGAATACTTTGACAGAAATTCTATTATAAAGTATCTGCGAGATCTGTATCACAAACCGGCAGAGCCTTTTATAACAAATCGTCTCCTTCATATGGAGAAAAGCAAAAAGGGGTAACGCTATACCAATATGTGCCACTGGAGGGGGTGTGGTACCAACTCAAAAACGAACGAAGGCCTTCATCTTCCTTCACCGAGCTTGCCACCCTCCCACTTTAGCAAGCCATGGAGTGCCTGCCCTCCAGGTACCGAGCAGCACTGCACTCCCCGCCAGACAGTACAGGCAATTTTACCTACATTTCCCTCTTGAGAGATCAACAAGATCCGAGGGTTCTCAAGTTGGAGAATTTCTTAACATTAAACAGTTATCAAAATATGTTGATTAATGTAACTGTCCTGACTTTATAACTGCCTGAAAAACTTCATCAGTGTAAACAATAATTAACTCTTACCCACTAATTTCTCAGTTGCTTTAACATGGAATGATGAAGACAAGTTGCTCTTCTAGTGGGCAGCTTATTTTATTCTAATTTTTCAATCGGTCTCAATTTTATTGGTCAGGATAAAGTCAGGTTTGACCAACAATGAACACACAAAAAAGCACTGAGATTTCCCTAAAGGCATGACAATTCTTCCCCATTTATGAAAATGTGTTTCGATATGGAACATACTTTTAAGAGAATTTCTTACCACCACTGAAATGAAGCTTCCTAAAGGCAAGACTGGCAGTGTTTCCTGTGGTACAACATGATATTTTTTCTTGGTAATGTAAGTACAGGAGGAAAGCTGTAATTCTTGATCAGCCAGATGTGCTGATCAGTGGGGACTAATCACAACCCTAAGTCTAAACAAACATCTGGAAAATACTGATAAGGTTTAGTATGGTAATAACTGTGTCCACAGTTAGCCTGAATTACAATCATGACCTCTTTAATAAAGCCCCATTCATTTGTGAATCAGTTGTTTTTTCCAACTACAAGCAGTTTGAAAGAATTTTTGGCATTTGTGTAATTCAGGTTGGTCTAAAAGCCACTCTGAGTCTCTGCCAAGCTGCTGCTGGCAACAGAGCAAGCTGCGGCTCTGTTACTTGTGATGGACTTGATGCTGTTCCCTCACCACTGGCAAAGCACTTGTGATGGGGACCCAGAAACTCATCCCCTGTGTCAGCCCGCGGGGGATCCATCCGTGTGATCCCAGTGCAGGTAGCTTTCCTTCTGGGACTGGGAAAGGGGGGCAGATGGGCAAGGTCCAGAGTTGGAAAGAGGGAAGCATTGAACATGACACTCTAGATGGCATTACAAAATCTGTAACAGGAGAGCTGCTGCCAGGGTAATGGCATCTGTGGGCATTTCTTAGGAGTTTGTGAAAGGGATCTAGTGCTTTGGACAGTTGTTCTACTCCTGCTCAAACATCATGCAATGCTGTAAACAAACTAATAACATTTTTTAAAAGTATTTTAAAAACCTTCTCAGTTAAACAATGTGTCCAGAGTTATTTTAACAGATTTTTTAAGGTAATATATTCCTTTTACAATTCTCTGTAGACTCTGTGTCAACAGAATACCCTCACACAACAAATTCACTGATTCTATCAACCCAAATAACATATTAACGATTTCCAAGTATAAGCTAATGGTAAAAAAAGAAAAAATATACTTGTTCTTACCTTATTACCTTTCATGCTGTCACAAAAGCAGGGACTTTTACCTTTGCATATGCAGCTCTGAAAAACAAAAAGAAAAATTTTGTAATAAAATTGTTTTTCTTATTCTGTTCTTTGATGAGCAGCAAATGAGATCTCAGTGGGTTTTGTAAGGTAATTATTTCACAACTTAAAAAAAAGTTTCTGAAAAGTGGCAATTCTTAACAGGGAAAAAGAGCTCATTATTCCTCTGTACTGTCTTTTGGCAGTAGTTTAATTTTTCAGTTGGGGTAAAGACCAACAATCCGTGCTTAACACCACCATACATCACCAGTATGAAGTATCAAACTCAAGAGTTTAGGCTCACAGCACTAAACATTGATGATTCTTTAAAAATTTACTATAGAAACAAATATATATACTGATATTGATTTAGATTACAATGACATTAATTTTATTTTAATCTTTTAGCCAATAATTCTCTGACTTTTTGTAGCTGTGTTCAGCTCCTGAGCCTGGCTCATGGTACCTAATACAATTACAAAGGACCCTCAGCTTTGTTGTTTCTTAATTCTGGAGGTTTTCTGTGTGACAATGAGTGCCCTCACACAGGGATGTCCCCAGTTCTGCAGTAAGTCCTGGACTGTAGCTACTACTAGCATGTCTGTGTCCTCAGGTGAGCCTTGGAGTCCAAAGACCTCCTTGGAGGGTTGACTGTTGCACTGTAATGTCCAAAACTTTCTTTGAGTCCATCACCTCAACTGCCACAGTACAGCATGGAACAACTACACTGTGGAAAATTCAATGATTAAACACATGAGAATTTTTTTTTAATTGTTCAGACTTAAGTGAAACAAAGAAACAAAGAACCCCCCAAATGAGGATAGTCCATATCCTCATTGGGCACCATGACTAACTTAGCTAGCTCATGCTCTAAGTAGTCCTAGCAGGGAGTTCAGCAGAGCTGCAGAGCACATCTGAGGTACAGATATATGCACACATTACCTAAGCTACCCCAGTGTGGCTGGGATCACTCTGCAAAGGACTCTTCTACAAACATGTAGATATATCTCATTTCAGTGGAGTGAAAGAGAAAACAAAAAAAATCCTTTAATATCCATGTTATACACACTAAAATATCACTGAGGTTATTGAAGCCATTCCTTTCATACACTTATGTTCTTCCCTCTGTTTTTAAAGCTCTTGTGGAAGGACTCTTTTCCATTGTACTGCTCTAGAAAGTGTTATTTTTCAGTTTATCCTCCCAGTTGACTATATATGTTTATCATTATAACATATATTATGGTATAGTTACAGACAAAAAAGGGACCAAGAGGACATACTGGTTATGAAGATATTTTTCCAAGTTGTATAAAATTCAGAAAATAAGGAAGAACTGTACTTTTTCTTACAAGATTAAAGCCTTATGATGTGGAATTTCTAGTTAGATCTTGAAGACAGAATTTATTAACCCCTACAGCTGGTCCTAATACAATAACAGCGCTATTTAAAATTTAGAACTTTCAGTGGTGTTCTCAAAAAAACCCAGGAAAAAAAAAAAGACAGAGAAAAATGTTCACAAGTACCTTGTAAAACAATGTCAGATTGCTGTTAAATTTAAATTTTCCTCTAGAAGGTTTTTCCTCTGTTCAGGTAAAACCTTTTATGGAATTGAAAAGCATCTTTCCTTCCCACAAGCTAGGATCAATTTCTTCTATCTTTATCATCCCAAACTAGAGGCATGTCTATCAGCTAGCTGCCTTCATTTCTTACTTAGTTCATGGTGTTCGTCTCTTCCCAATGACTATACAAGGGAACTTGACATCAAGTTTGGAACTGGTCATCCCATCTCTTTATGTGCCTCTTTTAAGATGGAGGAAAAATTCTGCAAGTACTTCTGATTACTTGATGTTTCAAGCTAGATTTCTGAAGAGCTGAAACATTAAATACTTATATTTTTTTGCATTTTTAAAGAAGAGTCTTTATTTCACTGATCTGACAGCTAGAATTCAAGTGACATAAAAAAATTTGCAAGTGACTATGCTACCTTTATTGTTATTTTCACAAATATTATTTCATCACCAGAAAGACAAAAATAAACATTTGTGTAGAATTAACAGCAAACAGAACCCTGATTTCTGGAGAGCTGGGCAGGGAGAAACCAGATGAGGTTTAATAAAAGCAAGTGGAGAGTCTGGCACCTGGGAAGGAATAACTGCTGGAATCACTACAGGCTGGGGGTGATCTGCTGGAGAGGAGCTCTGTGGAGAATGACCTGGGGGTCCTTGTTGATGACAGGGTGGCCATGAGCCAGCAGTGTGCCCTGGGGGCTGAGAGAGCCAGTGGGATCCAGCGGGGGCATCAAGAGGAGTGTGGCCAGCAGGTCAAAGGAGGTGATCCTCCGCCTCCACTCTGCCCTGGTCAGGCCCCAGCTGGAGTACTATGTCCAGTTCTGGTCTCCCTGGGATAAAACAGACAGGGATCTCCTGGAGAGAGTCCAGAGAAGAGCTACAAAGATGATGAAGGGCCTGGAGCATCTCCCCTATGAGGAAAGGCTGAGTGAGCTGGGACTGTTCAGCCTGGAGAAAAGAAGGCTCAGAGGGGATCTTATTCATGTTTACAAATATCTCAAGTGTGGGACACAGGAGGAAATGGCCAGCCTCTTTTCAATGGTCTGTGGAGACAGGACAAGGGGCAATGGCCACAAGTTGGAGCACAGGAAGTTCCACACCAACATGTGGAAGAACTTTTCCCCAGTGAGGTTGAGGGAGCCCTGGGACAGGCTGCCCAGGGGGTGTGGAGTCTCCATCTCTGGAGAGATTCCAGCCCTGTCTGGACGCCAACCTGTGTGACCTGTCCCGGGGAGCTGCTTTGGCAGGGGGTTGGACCCCATGAGCTCTGGAGGCCCCTTCCAGCCCCTACCCTTCTGTGATTCTTTTTGGTGAGGTTTATCAGTTTGGCACTTGCTAATCTAAATCCACCAAGTAAGTTATATGACAGTGTCGTGACAGATATCTTAAATCTTTAAGCAGAAATACCAGACAATCAAGTGACATACATCTCACAATAAATTTGGAACAGTCTCTAAGACACAAAAAATTTTCTCATTCACTACTAAATAACAGCACTTTCCATCCTAAAGGGTCCCTTTCAAAATAGGTGACACAGGTTATTGATATGTGCCTGCTAAGAAATATAAACCCAGTAACTGATAAACAGTCAGCATCCTAGGGCAAGATGTAATCACAGGACACAATCAAAGTATTCTTAAATTGCAGGCATTGCATTGTACTCCTGTAGAAGACTGATGAGTGACTTGAGATATCACGTCCTCAAGTTTTGCAGATGAAAACTGTAATCTGGGTACAAAACCTATAAGATCCATTTACTCAGCAATCCCAACTGCTGAAGCCAAGGTAGCTTACAGATTTTGTAACTGGGAGCAGTGTAACTGCTTCAGTGTAACTGGGAGCATACCCTGCCTGATCAGAGAGCTTTCCTGAGAAACATCCACACCTGGCTTCTGATCTTCCTACTACCAGTTACTTTGTATTATAATTCTACAGACCTTCATGGAATTGCATCTTTTCTATCTGTGGAAAAAAAAGCTAGAAGCAGATTCTTTACAGTATCTGTACGCACAACACAGTATTCAGGAAATGTCAAGAAATCACTAATTGAAATGACACTTCTATAATAGGCATAATCTGCAGAAGACTTGATATGTACAGGTACAGAAGAAACTTGCAATCAAAGATAATCCAATGTGAAGTTAGATGCATAAACATGTAAACACTTATGATGCTACACAACTAATCAAGGTTATGAAACTATTTAAAGGAAAAGAGCCTTTGCTCTTCAAGAAGTCTGAATGCTTAAGTTGTGTTTAATTTGCCATTAGTAAGCTTTCAGATCAATTTAGGTCTTGTTGTGTAAGCCTATCACTTTAAACTAAACTGCAAAGACCAAAGACGATTTTACATTACACAGTCAGCTGGGTAATACTAAATGTTTTGGCATATGATTTTTACAGAAGATTAGATTATGCCTTCTGTAATGGGGCTTTGAACCAAAAAAAAAAGAAAAAAAAAAAGAAACCAAACCCAAAACACATTGCTCACATATTACTGGATGTTTCCACATCCTAGCTACATACCTGGCGCTCCTTTATCAAAGGGCCAAAACAAAACAATTGCCAGGTTAGAAGATAAGGAAATGGAACATTAGTTATTAATGGTTTATCGAAAATCCTCACAACATATATAAGTAAATGTATTAGCAAAGGCACAGGTTTCCTGCCTTTTTTTCAGCTTTGTGATTTTTTTATAATAGCCCTCAACATTTATTTAAAATATTTAGATATGGTAGATGGCAGTTAATATTTTGTTCAGTGGGTGCAACCTTACCTATAATACTGAACTGTCCTTCCAACTCTGTGGGACTGGATTCTATGAGGCTCTGACCTCTTCCTGCTCCCAGTTCAGAGACTAACTTAAGCATCTGCTTAAAAAGTGTTCCAGTTCTCCCCTTCACCGAATCCCTCAAAGTAATGCAAAAATAAAAGGAAGAAATAATGAAATACAGACTGCATTGTCACCTATACAAAGCTTAGTGTAAATTCAGCATGGTACTGCCACTCCTACTATCGCAGTTACAGCAACTTAACTTGGAGTATCAGAGAAAACCATACACAGCTCACTGCACTCTGTCAATAGAGCTAGTTATATGAAGGGTGTCAGAGAATGTATTTAAGGATGTTATTAAACCTGAATATTTCAAAGGCTATCAAAAAGCATCAATGGAAAGAAAAAAGGCAAAAAATGATAGGTGTTTCTATCAATAGCACTGGCTCTGAGACCTGTCACTCACTTTTGTGGGGTAATGAAGTCATACTAGGAATGCTCTAAAGGCAGGAAGATGAGGAACAGACAAAATGAGCCAGCGAGTGTGACCAGCCAATATTTCTCCATTGATCTCTTTTTGGAATTACATAGATGATAAGAGAACAGTCAAGAGTATTTTTTTACTTTTCCAGAGCCAGATATGGTGAGAGTAGGTCAGCTATGATTTCAAACTACATATTAGTATTAAAAATACTGCACCCAGAATATAGAGGCAGCAAAATGTATTGCTGCAGGCAACAGAAACTCTGTTCTCTATGTTTCTGAAGACTGTAAGACCACAGAGGATGAGTAATAAAGGCATTAAGACTAAAACTGAGATGGAATTAAATGTATTCTCTAGGAATACAGTAATCTGGTTGCAGTGGGGCTTAAGTTTACACTTTTGGCCTGATTGGTCTTCAATTTCATGGGTGAACTCCACTGATTCCAGAGGTGAATCTTGGTTAACATAAATGAAAGATGACTGTGCAACATGAGGAATTTTAACATGAATTAAAAGCGGTGCAAATGATATCCATTAATTACTTTGGACACTAAAAATAGCCCAGGTGTCTTCCCTCAAGTGGATGGTGAAGCTGTGGCTTTCCTTCATTGGTGGTTTTAAGGGCCTATCAGGCTCATTTTAAAAAAAGCTTTTTTTCCATTTAACCTTGACTTTTATTAACATCTCACCTATCCTGCTATTAGGTTTTTATCTTCTAACTTCAAAGGTCACTAAATTAGAACACCATCAAAACATGGAACAAGACCTACTGGATAAGATTTCTTTTTCTGTGATACTGCTTTTTTTATTTTTTCCTTTTCCATCTTTCTGCTCAGTAATGGTATCCTGAGCAGCCTGCAAACATGCATGTCATCACAGTGATTGTGTTTAAGTGGCTGTAAATTATCAGCTGATTTTCAGTTCTCTACATTTTCTCTTAAATTCAAATACTTATTAAAAATTATGTATCAATGAGCCTGCTCCTTCAAGAGACTTGACTATGAATTTTCAAGGGCTGCTGACACACTGATTTCACAGATTCCAGCTGCATCTACAAACTACAACTGAACACACAGAACAATATTGCTCAAATAGTTGATGTTAATATAGTGCTTAAAACTACAGAGAGCCCATTTCTACAGTGTTGTCTACTACATGTTTTCCATTACATCTAATAAAAGTGATTGTAAAATTATGATTACAGTAGGTGGAAAGTTTTGCTTTTACACTTACCTATACTACAGACGTGTGTTGAGGTAGGTATGCTGTACAGAGATGCTGCACTTTCTGAGGATGCTATAGTGCTACCTAAAGCTTCTAACTTGGACACAGTTATGGTTTTGAAAATTTATGCTAACCTGCTCAAACAGGGGATCTGAGAGCACAGCTGTATGGAAAAAAATCTCCACTGTGGAAAAGGCTTTGTAAAGAAAATATTATCTCTGAGTCTGATGCACCTGTGTTAGGATACTTAGCTAGACTAGCAGTCAGTAATTCTATCTAGTCATGGTTAGTAGATACGTGACCCTGGCAGCATATTCCTCATGTTGCACAACTGTAAATCACCATGTAGCGTACAAGGTACTGAAGAATGAAGTCCCCTCACTCCAGAACATTGCTGTCAAAACAAAATACCAGTCTCACAATTACAATCTGTATACTAAAAGTTTTTCATGCATTCTAAGCATCAAACATGAATTCATTTAAAATTATCAAAGACCACGAAGAACTTTGTGTTTGTTTAGTGACTGCTGGACCAGTGCGACAAAACCAAATTATTAAGCCTTCAATAAGTATAGACCACATAGAGCAGAAATAGGAGATGATGAGATGAAGGAAAATATGTCAGTTCCCAAACCCTGAAACATTGTGTAGTCACTTGTGAACTGGAAGGCAGCCAGACATTCCTACCTTAGAAGACTCCTGTTAACAGCCATGTACGCTGTCAGAATTCGCCCCATTTTGCCCACCAGTTGAATACCTAGCACCTGACACAAGCATGGTTTTGACTTTCTGTTATGAAGAAATACACCTGTAAGTTTAACTAACAAACTACTTGGCCAATAATGCCTAATGCAGGGAGCTTGGCTCCCAAAGGACGCAGTGGAAGGTAACTGTTACGCTACAGGCAGTGCAGTTGTTGAATAAGTTCCATTAAACACTTGTAACCAGAACCTTGCTCAGGGAATAACAATGGAATCAATATCCCTCTTTGCTCACGTAGTCCTTGTATTACTGGTTATGTGCTGCTTTCAGTGTGAGCTGCAGAAGAGAAGTCCTAAGCATTTCTGATCACAGGAAAAAACTTCACAATGCTTGACAGAAGCAGGATTTTGCCTCTAACTTAGGGATACTTAATTTGCTATCACACACTGTAAACACACATCATAGAAAGATGTATTTATAATGGCATTTATAAACCACAGTAAATGACTGGCATGGAGAAACTGAAGAAGCTGCTGTAGAGGAACATTTAAACAACTTTCTATGACATCGAGGAAACATGTATGAAAAGCCTTTCTCACTTTAGAGATTGAAAATGTTCTGAAAACCTCTTAGTTTTTAAAAGCCTGTTTGGTAAGGACTTTGAATAATAACAATTCTGCAGTGTTACTCAGATCTCTTCCTTATAATTATACATATTTATCACAATAAAAAACAGTAACATAAACCTCAAGTAAAACAGTATAAAGCAGATGGAAACAAAATTTTCATAGAACTTATGATACCTTGGGGAAAAAAAGCACACAATCAAACATGAAAAAACCCCCAAAACAAACCAGAAATCCGTAAACCACCCTGTAATTCTTTTTTTTTTTTTCTGCTATACTTTATCATTGGGGCTTTTTTTTTGCTGTGAACAAGCCTGCCTGTATGGAAGCTCCAAGAAACTACCATAACATAGCTGTTTGTACTACCATTCTGCCATCTTACACATAGTTCCACAAACAGCTTTCATAGTGCCAATCATATTCTTGTCCAAGCAGATACAGTAGAATTAACTATAGGGAGCTTCCCCCTTCTCTCCAACTCACTGACAGAAGAGAATTAAGGACTGCAAGAATGGTAGGGCTTAGCAAACTTCACTGCATGTTACCATAACTGCACTAGGATAAACCAGGTAAAGTGTTGTAATCTAAGAAAAAAAACAATATCCTGAGTTTTCACAAACTCAAACTGAGCTCTGCAGTGATGACCACTAAAGCCTGTGTTGGAGAAGGTGCCTATGCATGGGGAGCTGGCATGCTGTGTGCCATTCCAGAATACTATAAATTGAGGGTCTCAGTTAAATCTCTGGGCTTGGGTGGTTTTTACTTGCTTTTGGTCTATGAAGGGAAGATACAGAATTACTTCCTTTTTAAAGTAAAAGAATAATGGTTTTCTTCTGTTAAAACACATAAAAATTTTGGTACCTGTATTTAAAATGACTGCTATCTTATTCTGCAAATAATCTTACTAGGGTGGACGTCACCGTGATGTGGAATATCAGAAACTGCACCAAAATGATCACAATATATTCAGATAGCAAAATACCCAAAGGCAGACCCATAAACCTCATCTCTGTGGGTTTCTTCAGACCTTGAACAGGACTTGGGTAAAACAAAAATAAATATTCTTCCTTTCTGCAAGGAAAAAAAGATAAGGCAAATCAGGCCACAGAATTCTGTTCTGTGTAGCAAACTCTTAAGGGCATTTAATTAGCTTATTCAACCATGCCCGTCCTTCCTAGCAGAGGGTCATCTCAAAAGAGCAATCTAATAACAAAGAGTAAATGCCATTTAACTAGTGAATTTTTGCTTACCTACTATAATATGGCTAACATGGCATCACACAATTTGTATTTCTTCCCAACTGTTGAGTGTGGGAATGGTATTCACTAGAATAGTTATCTGCTCAAGCCTGTGTATTTTTATGTTCATAAAATTCCTGGTGTGCATCTTCTGTTAAGTGGTGCAAACAGCAATGAAAGCAACAAAAGCTTGTTCACAGAAAGCTTATTGCACATTTGGTTTCTCCTTTTCTGAAAGGTTTTCACAGATTAAAGAGAAAAAACAAATGATGATGTAATCACCGACTGAGTGGAAAGTGGGAGAGCAGTAGATGCCATCTACCTTGACTTCAGCAAGGCTTTTGATACTGTCTCCCATGACACCCTGATAGCAAAGCTGAGAGAGCATGGGATAGAGGAGTGGACAGTGAGGTGGGTCGAGAACTGGCTGTCGGGCCGAGCTCAGAGGGTGGTGATCAGTGGAGCAGAGTCTGGCTGGAGACCTGTGACCAGCGGTGTCCCCAGGGCTTGGTGTGGGGTCCAGTCCTGTTTAATATCTTCATCAACGACCTTGATGAGGGAACAGCACCCACCCTAAGGAAGTGCTGATGATCCAGAGTTGGGAGGGGTGGCTGACACGCAGGACACTGAGCTGCCATCCAGAGACCTAGACAGGCTGGAGAGCTGGGCAGGGAGAAACCAGATGAGGTTCAACAAAAGCAAGTGGAGAGTCTGGCACCTGGGGAGGAACAACTGCATGTATCAGTACAGGCTGGGGGTGACCTGCTGGAGAGGAGCTCTGTGGAGAAGGACCTGGGGGTCCTGACAGGGATGGCCATGAGCCAGCAGTGTGCCCTGGGGACTGAGAGAGCCAGTGGGATCCAGCGGGGGCATCAGGAGTGTGGCCAGCAGGTCAAATGAGGTGATTGTCCCCCTCTACACTGCCCTGGTCAGGCCCCACTTGGAGTACTGTGTCCAGTTCTGGGCTCCCTGGGATAAAAAAGACAGGGATCTCCTGGAGAGAGTCCAGAGGAGGCTATGGAGATGATGAAGGGCCTGGAGCATCTCCCCTAGGAGGAAAGGCTGAATGAACTGGGGCTGTTCAGCCTGGAGAAGAGAAGGCTCAGAGGGGATCTTCTTCATGTTTATAAATATCTCAAGTGTGGGATGCAGGGGGAAATGGCCAGCCCCTTTTCAGTGTCTGTGGGGACAGGACAAGGGGCAATGGCCACAAGTTGGAGCACAGGAAGTTCCGCACTGACATGTGGAAGAACTTTTTCAGGGTGTGAGTGACAGAGCCCTGGGACAGGCTGCCCAGGGGGTGTGGAGTCTCCTTTTGTGGAAATATTCAAGACTTGTCTGCATGCCTCCCTGTGCAACACATCCTAGGAAACCTGCTTTGGCAGGAGGTTGAACCTGATGATCCCTCGAGGTCCCTTCCAACCCCTACCATTCTGTGATTCTGTAAACAGTTAAGAAGAAAAAAGCCTTTTCGTATTTCACCTTCCTCCTAGGTTCCTGTAATCCATGCCAACACACTGAGCCTTCTAGTATTACTTTGTTAGGTGATAGGATGAGAATGTGACAGTAGAACAGATGACCGGACATCCCATGCTAGTTACACTTAATAGCCAAGTATTTTATTTCAAGGACATGTACCGACAAATCAGCTCTAGGTATTGCAGAAGAGATTGCCAGCACAGACCTCTACATAGAATGCTGCTATATCTATATGAAATGCAAAAGAAGCAGTGTTTGCCTGCCCACTTTGATGATAGAATCATGGAATGGTTTGGGTTGGAAGGGACCTCAAAGATCATCTAGATTCAACCCCCCTGGCATGGGGGGGTTGACCACTAGATCAGGTTTCCCAAGGCCTCATCCAGCCTGGCCTTAAACACTTCCAGTGATGGGGCTTCCACAGCGTCTCTGGGAAACCTGTGCCAGGGCCTCACCACCCCCATAGTAAATAATTTCTTCCTACTGTCTAATCTAAACCCACCCCCATTCAGCTTGGAGCCATAGCCCCTTGTCCTGTCACTGCACTCCCTGGTGAACACTGCCTCTCCCGCTTTCCTGCAGGACCTCTTTAAGTCCTGGTAAGCTGCAATTAGGTCTCCCCAGAGCCTTCTCTTCTGCAAGCTGAATGAGCCCAACTCTCAGCCTGTCTTCATAGGAGAGGTGCTCCAGCTCTGTGATCACCTTAACGATATTGTATGGTCAGCATAACTTGAACTATAGAATTTTGCTTAAATATATGTTTACCTTAGAGATGTTAGAAAAAGCTGTAGATCAAATGTTAATGGTTCAGTTTTGACAGGTATTTACTAAGATCACCTAAAGAGGTTTATCTTCTTTCAGCTGCATGATGCAGCACATTTACAGGCTCACTTAAAATTTCTTGGTCTCTGTGTGGTATAAGAGCAGAACTCCATAAATTTTGATGCACAAGTATTAGGGCAACTCTACTAATTTATGCTAACTCTCTTGGCCCAGTAGCACAAGCTAACATTGCTCTGAAGTAGCTAACATTGGCCTCTTTCTCTATAGAGATGATGGCTAAATTGCAGAAGCAATCAGAATCAGAACAGTCCAGTATAATTTGGGCCTGATTAGCAGAGGAACATCCCCACTGACTTCAGAGCTGGGACTGTATTAACCAGAGCACTTCATGAAGGACTTGTTATTCTAACATGCTCAGTGAACTGTCTTTTGTATATTCAGGTGCACATCTTCCCTTCTCAGCTGCCTCATGGGACAAAGAACCTGGGTGCTTCCACAGGCTGGCAGAGAAGGAACATTCTTACTGTGACACTTTGTCCCTCCAACATTTTGATTCCTACTTAAACAAAGCAATTCACCTTGCATCCCACTCTAGCCTAGAACACTGCATTTTTTTCCTTCCAGAGCCATGTATTGAGAGCTAATTAGGACAGCAATATAGCTTGCATATATATTTTTAAAAATGCATTAAGAAAAGACTAGTTTATAACTATCTGGATGCCAATTCTAACATTTATAAATATTAACATTTGCTTCTAGTCACAGACAATAAGCAGAAGTGAGAAAAGGGATGCAAAACCATCTTGAGTCACCGAGTTTGTTATACCCCTCCTTTGCCAGTTGCACATGATGAAAAAGTACAGAGTAATGACAGAGGCAAATACAGACAGCAGAGCACTCTATCTTGTGAGCTAATTCAATATTGCAATTGTATTACAATGCAAACAAAAAGTGGTAGTAACATGAGGTGAAGGTAAGTTTCAAGTGAGTAATCTTACTAAGGTAGAAACTCTCTCTTTTATTCTGAGCACACAATAACATTATGCCATCATAACAGCAATCAATGCCACTAAGAAGCAGCACTGATTCAGTACTAATGAACAAAATTAAACGCTGTGAAAGCAAGTCATTTTTTTTTCCCTGAGAGGACAAAAATAGAACTGAGGAATAACAAAGATCTTGTTCTCTGAGGGAACATATTGATAATTTTTATTATTCTTCTCAAGTATTTAAAACACCAGTAGGAAAATTCAAAGAATTATAACATCAGTATTTGGAGTGAAGGAATACATCAAGCAAGCTGAAAAACCTTTGACATGGGAAGATGTTACTTCTGCTGAGTTTTCAGAAGATGTGATTAGAGCGTGCCAGTGTCCAAGAATGCAGATAATAATACTCCCTAGCAGGTGCCAGAAAGTTCAGGCTGCTAAGGGCAGGGAAATCTGGACTCTGTGAAGGGCTATGAGGACCAAAATTTGCTGTTTAAACAGTAGGAGGCAGAAATGATTAATTTTCTTTCTTGTCTTTGGGAATGAACTACTTCTTGTTTTATTATAGACATACACTTAAAACTTTTAAGTGTTGAATTTTTTTTTTAATTTATGCACATAGAAAAAGTATTACAGGTTAGTTAGATATCATTTTTCATATGAAAGTGTAGCATGATTTTAAAACACAAACAATACCTATTTATTTGCAATGGAAAGTCCAGCCAATGATTTATTCTTCAATCATTTTATGTCATGTATTATTTGCCACAAAGATTTAGTTTAGTTAAAAATTCTTTTTAGAAAGTTATTTCCTCCATCATCTAGAAAATTTTGTCAGATTAGACTCTCTTTTGACAATATCAGCAATTTCATACAAGAATAGAAATTATGACAGTTTAATCTGAAACTGATCTCAGTTATCTATTGCAAGTCTATTTTAAACTAAATTCAGATGACATTTAAGATCTACTGAATTTTCAGAGCACCACTGAATCAATAGACAGCATTCAAACTTTTCTTAAACATAAGATTTCTGTAGAAGACACTTCTCACCATCCAAATCCTGTCTTTAAAACCTAAGTGTAAATAAGGATCTAGTAATGACAACGCTCCAGAACACTGGTATCTCAGAGCTTTATTATTTATCTTTAGCAGAAAGGCTGCTAATGAACTAAGGTTGCTAAATAGTGCTGAAATGCTTCACTGGGCCATATTGGGGGGGGGTGTTAACTTGTCAATACACCTCAGTTTCCCTTCCTTTGCAGATAAAAACATGGAACAGGATGACAAGATCAACACAGCCAGAATACAGGCTTAGAAAAAGCGCATGTGTGTGTCATGGGAGGGGATGAGGAGTTCCTGGTACACAGTCTGTGTACCATATATGCTTCCATCCATCAGATATGATGATGTCCACCCTGTAGGAGCAATAAGGGCAATGGATGGGAGGTACCAGCAAAGGAAGAGAAAAATGGACTGAAGAACAGCAAGCTGGGTAAAAGAGAGGCAGGTCTTCATTTTGTTCATCTTCCACATCTTGCTTCAGAGTAAAATTATGTACAGACAGAACCTGAAACAACTCTGCAGAAAATGTGTACTTTGCAAATATATCTCATACCTCTGATCTACATACGAACTAAGAGGTATTTTAATTCCATCACCAATATAACAGATCTTTGTTAAATGACTTAATTTGACTGCAAGTGAGATTGCCACAAAAGAAACCATGTCTGGGGACGTGCTTATGCTGTTGGCAGACACTCAGAAGGGCTGAGTGAAAGAGCTGCAGGACTTGAGACGAAACAGTACTAATTAGTCTGTTTCAGACAGTTACAACAGCATGCAGTTCCATCAGAATGCAGTTCCATTTTAGCAACAACAAAGCAGAAGATCAGATTCTTTCCTTATAAAGGTGAACTGCAAACCGTATTGGTTATAAAGGTAACGCCTCAGGGCTTCGCTCACACACGCACGGAGAAACCAACGCTGCTGACCAGCACAGAAGACACAGAATTCGGAATTTTCTGAAACCAGCCGTTTCCTCTGTGTGCTGCCTATCAGAAATACTGAAAACGGCAGGCTTCTGCTTGGTAACAAGGTGGAGAGCTACACTGACCCGTTTACCCTCACAGCTGACTGCTCTCCCAGGTCGGATCCAAGTGTTATAACCGGGCAAGAGGAGAAAGGCACGGCAAAGGCTACCGGCAGGAGAATTCACGGCCCAAACGGCGATGCATACTCATAATTAAACCTGAAAGGCAAATAAATGCGCAGGTGGTCCAGACGGTAAGCACTGCCTTGAGAGTGTTTACCTCAGGGACCGGCCACATCCACCGCCTCAGGCGTAGCGACGCGCTGCCCGCGGGTCACCCGCGGCCGCTCTCCCGGCGGGGCTGCGCGCTCCGCCGTCTCACGGAGGCCCCTCGAGTGGAAGTGCGGGGAGCCGCTCTGCCGCACGCCCGGCAGGGCCGCCGACACGCCGTACTTCTGCTTCGCACCTGAGACAGCGGTGACGCCCTGCCCTGTGCGGGGGCCTCCCCGCCAGTAGCTATCCCTGCCTGGCAGCGGCGCAGGGGTAACGGTACCTCACGGTACCTCACGGCCAAGCAAGACTGTACCTCACCTCGCCGTGCGCGGGCGGGTACGAGGCGTATCATAAATCCACTCCTTTTTTCTCGCTTTCCCCTCACAACCTGCCAACGCGGAAACGGCGAGCGGCTTAAGCCTCGCTTTGCTCAAAGTGGCGCTGCAGCCGCTGCGGGACACCGCGCAGCGGGACACCGCGCAGCGGGACACCGCGCAGCGGGACACCGCGCAGCGTCCCGCCGCGCCGCCCCGGCCCCTCCGCCCCGCGCTTACTCACCTCAGCCGCCGCGGCGCCGCCCGGCCAGAGCAGGGCGAGCAGCACCAGCGGCGCCAGGCGACCGGGGCAGCCCCTGCCGCCCATCCCCGCGCTCGGCGCTCTTGCGCGGCGTCCCGAAGAACTCAGCCCGCGGCTCCCGGACTCTGCCCCCCGCCCGCCCGCGGCTTTTGGCCTGGGGGCTGCTGCTTCGCACCCGCCTCGGCGCTCCTGGCGCCCTGGGGTGGGGACAGGGGCCGGGGCGGGGCCGGCCGGGCCACCCCTTTCTCTCTCCTCCCCGCCCCGTGTTTCCCGCTTCGGGCAGCTGTCCGTCCGTCCGTCCGTCCGTCTGTCTGTCCGTCTTCAGAGAGCATGGAGTGAGCGAGGAGCTGGGGACTTTCCCACCTGGGAGCTCAGGTGAGAGCCGCGGAGGGGAGTCCCAGGCGACAGTACCTGGAGCTCGTCGCGGGCCGTCACACCTGACTTCGGCGCCTCCCGAACCTGAGCAGCTCGCTGAGGCCACCCTCATCCCGGGACAGCTGCAGGTACCTGGTAGCTGGACTACTGGCCTGTCCCCGTCCCTCGCCCGCTTCTCCCGCGCCGCCGTGAGAGAGCAGGTGATGGGCGCTACAGGAACAGTCTCAGGGCTGCGCAGCAGGGATGCGGACCCGCCCCGGGCACCGGCCAAGTAGGGACACGGCCTAGGCTCTGCCGGAGCGGGGTCACCTGCAGCGCCGCGGCGGGGAGAAGAGGTCTGTTAAACCAGGGCGGGAGCGAGGTGGGAGGTGGCAGCGCTGGGTGCGTGCGGGAGGCGGCATTGGGGAAGACCGTCCGCAGCCCGGGCCCCCAGCGCCGTCCCGCCGCAGGCCGGGGCGCTCCCGGGCGCTGACAGGACTGTTTTCCTTTCAGCAGTGCTTTCCTCTCCCTCGAGCGTTTTGTTAATGAGACAGCTGGGACCAAGAAGTCCCAGAAGGGACAAAGTGCTGCCCGCTGCATAAATGTCAGTCAGTGAGAAGTGTGTCTCTCCAGGCTTTCCGCATAGCTTACCATGGCACAAAGGTTTTCTGATTGGAAGTGTGGTTTGCAAGGTGCTGGTCATCACATTTACGTTTCTGACAGAAGTGCTGTGTGTTCAAGGTAACATCTCACCAGAGTGCTGCTCTGAGACGGGGCAAACTTGGAAAGTATGTTGGCCAGGCTGGCTACAGCAATCTTACCTGCTCTGCTGTACAGGACATCCCATGTTACCAAAGCGATGCCGAAATAGCAACAGTACACAACAAGATAATGTGTGTATATACATCTATTTACAGCCTCTAATGAGATACAAATCTAAAGCCTTTGGTAAGCATAAAGCTAACCACAGAGCTTTGTAAAGCAGCTTCCCTTACAGGTGTGAGAGTACAGCTGAATCTCCATTCGGTAGACAATACTGTCCACCCACTATGAAATCCACTGTGAAAGCTAGTCAGCAGAGGCTACTTTCTCCCAAAGTTTGGTACTAGCCACGAGAACACATCTCTGAAAGAGCAGGGAAGTATGTTCAGTGTCAGATCTTGTACATCAGCACAGATGTTGTCACCTTGTCTATAAAATCTCAAACATCAGAGAGAGCAAGCTGGCAAGTAGAGAGACAAAGGGGAAAAATACCACATGTTCAAGCCACATTGATGTAATAGTATCTTAGGGATAAAATGACTAAATTGCATTTTGTCAGATTCCTAAAACTGTCAACTGTAACAGTGCTACATTTTTTACACAGGAATACTATAATAAGGACAAAAATAGGGTCTACAGTTGTTTATAAGCCATAGGCATCTATAAATTTTAAGTACCTAAATCTGCTACTGAAAATTAACATTAGAATAACTGGTGTTAGACAGAAGGCAACAGAGAGACTCATTTAAACAAAAGTGAAAACAAAAGACACAAGGTTCCCTGAGACAAGAAGATCAGAGCAAATGAGACTAGAGTGGAAGACATAGTCAGTCATCAGAAATTATGCAAATTCAGATTTAGAATGATCAGTATAACTCTTACTGAGTAAAGAAGATAGGAGAGCTCTTGAATACTGGTCCAAAGAAATACTGGGAAAAAAAAGTCAGGTATATCACTTTTAAGAGAAATAATTGAATATATGCAGAATGCCTACTGGGTGAAACACTGCTATAATAGAAAGGCATTGAGCCAGTTTTCAGATGATGAAAAACCTGTGTGGAAATTTAAAAAAAAATTTTAAAAAAGCTCAAAGCAAAGATGTAAAAGTGCCAACACGGGAGGTGTGACAGAAAGATAATTTTTAAAATATCCTCTTCATGCCCAGTCTTACCCTTGTACCACCTATTTCACTGACCTTAGGCAGCTGGCTGCTAAGTAATGTGTGTGTTAGGGTTAGAAAACAGCAGGTAATGTTAGATTATGAGATTGTCACATAAAAGCACATAAGCCTTTATGTGAGTTCCCAGGACAGATTAATGACTTCAAAGTAGTATTGAGCTGGATCTAAGGTGAGATCAGCCACTGATGTTCTCTGCTATTTGTTGCTACAGTGATTGATGGCATCCATCCAAAGAAAGTCTATGAAACCTGGATGGAGACTGTTGCTTATACTGTTGTAGTCTGTAATACCTTCAGAGAGCGACAAGCTCAGAGAGCTGGTCTTGTCTGGCAAAGCAGTGGGCCTGGCCAGTTTAACCTTAGTTGTGTGCAGCTGCCTGTAGAGGTACTTTACAAAAACACCCCAAAGCCACTCACCCCCAGAAAACAGTGCAGGAACAACAGAGAGGTCAACCTTAATACTACAAAGCAATTGAAAGCTGCAAGAAATAAAAAGTTTGGGGGTTTTTCCACAGTAATTGATATTTAATGACTCTTATGGAAAACAGTATGGTTCTGGTACTTCAAACTACTATCCTAATCACAGACTCACAGAATGGTAGGGGTTGGAAGGGACCTCCAGAGAACATTGGGTCCAACCCCCCTGCCAAAGCAGGTTCCTTAGGACAGGTCACACAGGTCGGCATCCAGACAGGTCTTGAATATCTCCAGAGATGGAGATTCCACACCCCCGGGGCAGCCTGTCCCAGGGCTCCCTCACCCTCACTGGGGAAAAGTTCTTCCACATGTTGGCGTGGAACTTCCTGTGCTCCAACTTGCAGCCATTGCCCCTTGTCCTGTCCCCACAGACACTGAAAAGGGGCTGGCCATGTTACCCTGTGTCCCACAGGGGAACATAAACACGAATAAGATCCCCTCTGAGCCTTCTTTTCTAATGGCTCACTCAGCCTTTCCTCATAGTGGAGATGCTCCAGTCCTTTAATCATCTTTGTAGCCCTTCTCTGGACTCTCTCCAGGAGATCCCTGTCTGTTTTATACCAGGGAGCCCAGAACTGGACACAACAGTCCAGGTGGGGCCTGACCAGGGCAGAGTAGAGGAGGAGGATCACCTCCTTTGGCCACACTCCTCCTGATGCACCCCAGGATCCCATTGGCCCTCTTAGCCACCAAAACCTCTTGAGCATACAACCCTGAGTTTTATTTCCTAATCTCAGAAGGCTTGGCTTTGCAGTTTCAGTACTCTAGTTACACATGATGCTGGTGTAAGAATATAGCTAGGACAGCTCTATTTTTTTCCAGTTCTATAACTTTAGCTGTGTGTTTGCCTTGAATTCAGGGTCATGTATGGTGCTCTTATTTACAGAGTCTGTAAGAATGAAACTGTCTTCCTTCTTGGTCCTTGCCTAGAAACTAAACATCTAAGTTATGTTATAGTGCCAGCTTTACCTCCTCTGGCTTTTGAGAATTTTATGAGCTGAAGTTGGGTGATGCTGGTAAGAAAACCTATTTCTGTGGTGGTATTGGGTGTGCTATTCTGGGTATATTTTACCTTCTTAATTAGCTAAATATTCTATTGAGGTAACTGTTGTGATTACTACAAAATATATAACGTGACATCAGTTTGATATATCAATTTATATAACACTTTGTAGTCCTTACATTATTGCACTGGCTGCCTAACACTTCAAACTATTGGAAGCTTATTCAGAAAATGATGGATTTTTGATAGCCATGATGAAATAGCAAGCAGAGTAGTTTTAATCTTTCACTCATGCATTAAGTATGATTTTGAACTCTGTCAATAGGTTGGATTAAAATGGGTTTTAATTTGAAAATAAAAGGTTCTGTGCCAACACAAAGCAAAAGTACCAAATTTCTATTTCATTTTCAGAAGCTGTTTGGATAACTAAATAATGAGATGGATAGTGGGCAATAGAAACAAATTTCTGCAAAGTCTAACACTTTGTGACTGGCCTGGATTTTCCATTTGAGACAATTCATCCCTGAAGTATTTTACTGCCTTACAATCTTGATTATATTATTTATATCATTAACGTTAAAAAACGTTAATTTAGTGAGTGAGCTTAGGAATGACACTGGAATATTATGTTTTATTAGGAATGGTGGTTTTTTGGTTTTGTTTTTACAGATGGGGAACTAGGGCACTGGAAGTGACTAAGAATTTAGCAGATGAACAGAGTGCTGTACAATGCACATAGGGTGTGCATCTTGCAGCAGGGTTTGGCCGCCCTTAGGCTATTTATTCAAGAGTTACTGCACAGTAGCTTACCAAGTCTCTTCAGACTGTGGGATATAGATACACTGTGCCTACACATAGGAGTCAATATTATTTATAGATTAGTTGTGGTTAGAAAGGTGTTACACTATATACATAACAGAAAGCAAGACAGTAACGTTTCAGGAACTGGACACTCACTGGTTTTACAACAAAAAGATAGCTGCTTCTTGAACAGCTGTCAGAGAGCAGCCAGTTTGGTTCAGGTTCAGATCCTTGCCACCTTCTCAGTAACCGATTGTCTTTGCTTACTCAGAAGATGCACTGTGTAGAGTTTTTATGTGTGCAAAATTTGACTGTTTGGGACTGTAGAGGCCTCTGGTCACTCCTGCATGTAGGGCTTCCTGCTTCCTAAATCCTGGCAAAAGCTGTGGAAAAAACAGTCTAAAAATAAAGCTAAAAGAATCTAGGTAACATTTCCAGTGACTGTAATCTATCCATAGATATGGGTAGAACTCTTGAGCTGAAAATGCATATGATGTACTTATAGCCAAGCTATTCTTGGGGAGATTCCCATTGGATCCAAGAGGAAATTTTTTTATAGTGAGAACAATCAGACATTGGAATAATCTCCCCAGGAAAGTGGTAGATTCCCTGACACCAGATACTTTTGTCATCTGGACAGGGTGCTGGGCCATCTTGTCTAGTTTGTGCTTTTGCCAAGAAAAGATGGACCAGATGATCTCTGAGGCCCATTCCAATCTGGTTTTCTGTGATGATTATTCTGCATTCAGAGTAGTTCTTTGCTCCAATGTACAACAGACACCTGTCCAGCCCAGTTGCAGAAGACACTGTCTTGAAAGTATAGCTTTTTTTTTTTTAAAGTTCATTGGGTCTTTAGCATAGACAGATGTCTTTTTTTTTTAATGCCGTTAGCTGACATGCTGGGCTTTGTAGCTTTTTATGAAATAAATGTGAGATGCTTTTTGTTCATTATTTCAAACATTGAGTGAAGACTGTATCTTTTCTAGTCTGAAATCTCATACTCTTTTTGTATTGATCTGTAATTTCAAATGTAGTCTCCTGGAAATTGGATTGCTGATAAAATAAAATGTGACCTGAATAGAAATAATATAATATCTTTATGTACTGCCAACATAAAGCCATGCAGTATGACATAAGTAACTGGTTAAGACATATTTTAGTTATCAGATATATATTTTAATATGAACAGGTTCAGAGGGGAAAACAACAGTCTGGAACAGTGTTTATAGACTATCCACAAACAGAAGGAAAAAGAAGGCCTGCTCTTTTAAAAAAAAAGAAAAAAAAGTGCTGCATATACAGATCATCAATCAGCGTGAATGGCATTAACAAAGGATTCATTTGAACGGATTAAGTGGCTTATTACAGCTGCCTGGTGAGTTTTACAGATCACTAATTTTTTTAACTAGAGTCAATGAGATATTATTCTTAGCTATCAATTTTACAATAATAAGAAATCACCTGTTAAATCATTTGTAGACTGTCATAAATTTGATAAGCCTATATGATAACTTATTGTATTTGACTTAATTGTTGGTCTATTTATCTGGCTTCAGGAGGCAGGGATTTTGAAATGACAGAGAACAATCTGGCAAACACATGCTTGCTGTATGTGAATGGAAAAAGGAGAGACCTCAGCACTGTGCATCAAGAATGGCAGCATCAGGTTTCCATTTCAATTGTGAAAGGGCTTCATGACAACTTAGCATCTCCTTCAACAAAAAATAACTCACATCTGGCTAACATTGATAAGGGAAAAATATTTACAGAGACTGTCTGCAAGTTCAAAAGGTTAGAAGCAAAATTTGCCTTAAATTACTAGCAAACACAGCCCAAACCAATGCTCGTCTGCTACCTGGTTTAAGTGTTCCTGTAAAGTTAAATCCTTTCTACACAAACTTACTTGGTGCATTAGTGGGATGCACTAGCTTTCTCCACCGTTTACTTCTGTAGCTGATCACCTGGCTATAACAGAAACACAAGGTTGGAAAGACCTTTAAGGTCATTGAGTCCAACCGTTCCCATCCTATGCAAAACCATTTCCCTAAGTACCTCATCTACCCTTTTTTTAAACACAGCCAGGGAGGATGACTCAGCCCCTCCCTGTGCCAGGCCCTGACAACTCTTTCATTAAAATATTTTTTTCTAATATCTAACCTAAACCTGCCCTGGCACAGCTTGAGGCCATTTCCCCTTGTCCTATGTCCTGTTACTTGGCTGAAGAGACCATCACCCACCTCTCCACAACCTCCCTTCAGGTAGTTGTAGGTGGTGATAAGGTCTCCCCTCAGCCTCCTCTTCTCCAGGCTGAACATCTCCAGCTCCCTCAGCCACTTCTCAGAGGATTTGCCCTCCAGGCCCTTCATCAGCCTGGTTGCCCTTCTCTGGACTCGCTCCAGGACCTCAATGTCCTTCTGATGGTGAGGAGCCCAGAACTGGACCCAGCACTCAAGGTGCAGCCTCACCAATGCCCAGTACATGGGCACAATCACCTCCCTAGACCTACTGACCACACTATTTTTGATACAAGCCAGGATGCCATTGGCTTTCCTGAACACCTGGGCACACTGCTGGCTCATATTCAGCCTGCAGTCAACCAACACCCCCAAGTCCTTCTCTGCCTGACAGCTCTCCAGCCAGTCTCCCCCTGCCTGTAGCGCTGCGTGGGGTTGTTCTGTCCCATGTGCAGCACTCTACGCTTGGCCTTGTTAAACCTCATGCCATTGGTCTCAGCCCATGGGTCCAGCCTGTTCAGATCCCTCTGAAGAGCCTCCCCACCCTCAGGCAGATCAACACTTCCTCCCAGCTTAGTGTCATCTGCAGACTTACTGAGGGAACACTCAATCCCTTCATCCAGGTCATTGATAAAGATGTTGAACAAAACTGGCCCCAGGACTGAGCCCTGGAGGCGCCACTCATGACCGGCCTCCAGCTGGATTTTGTTCCATTCACCACCCTTTGGGCCCGACCATCCAGCCAGTTTTTAACCCAGCTGAGGGTCCACCTGTCAAGGCCAGTGGCAGCCAGTTTCTCAATCAGAATGCTGTGAGAAACCATTTCAAAGGCTCTACTGAAGTCCAGGTAGACACATCCACAGCCTTCCCTTTGTCCATTCAGCGGGTCACCTAGTCATAGAAGGTGAACAGATTAGTCTGACAGGATCTACCTTTTGTAAACCCATGTTGACTGGGCCTGATCCCCTGGCCATCACACATGTGCTGCTTGATAGCTCCCAAGATGACCCTCTCCATGATCTTCCCCAGGACTGAGGTCAGACTTGACAGGCCTCTAATTCCCTGGATCCTCCTTCCGACCCTTCTTATATATAAGTGTAACATCTTCCAGGTTCCAGTTGAGTGAACTTCCCCAATCTGCCAGGATTGCTGATAGATCATGGTCTCCTCTTCCGACACACTGGGACAGCCTGTTCTTGTGCCACCAAGATTTCCTTTTTGAGGAGCAACCAACTCCCAAGCTCCTTTGCCCTCAAGGGCTGCCTCCCACAGCAGCTTTCTGAACAGTCCCAAGTCAGCCCTACAGAAGTCTAACGTGCTTGTTCTGCTGTCTCCCTTCCTTACTTCTCCCAGTACTAAGAATTCTATCAGCTCACCATCACTATGCCAGAGGCATCCTCCAACCTGCACATCCCCCACTAGGCCTTTTCTGTTTACAACCAAGTCCAGCAGGGCACCTTCCCTGGTTGGTTCACTCACCATCTGGGTCAGGAAGTTGTCTTCCAAAGACTCCAGGAATCTGCTAGAGTGCTTCCTCCCTGCTGGATTGTACTTCCAGGAGACATTGGTGAGTTGAAGTCCCCACTAAGGACGAGGGCTGGTGATTGCAAGACTTCTTTCAGTTGTTCAAAAAACAACTCATCGGCTTCCTCATCCTGGCCAGGTGGTCTATAGCAGACTCCCGTCACTGTATCTCCCTGATTTTGTGCTCCTCTGATTTTAAAGCACTCGACCCTGTCTTCACCACACTTCAGCTCCAGGCTGTCAAAGCATTCTCTGACATACAGAACTACCCCACCTCCTCTCCTACCCAGCTTGTCATGCCTGTGTAGTATATAACCAGCCATAGCAGCATGTGAATTATCCCACCGCATTTCTGTGATGGCAATCACATCATGGTCTCCTTGCCTTACAAGGACTTCTAATTCCTCCTGTTTGTTGCTCATGCTGCGTGCATTGGTGTAGATGCACTTCAGCTGATCTATTGATCTTGTTACACTTCCTAAGGGAAGCCTTGCTTCCCAAGTGACAGCTGGTTAAATTACCTAGCCCATCAGTAATAATTACATCTCTACTCTGAATTGAAGCACCATCCCCCTCATTTACTAAGGTGGCTGACCAGAGGTCATTGCCAACACACCATCCCTCAGTAACTGAACCACAACTCCCAGGCTCATCTAGCCTGGCCCTGTCCCACCCCCAGCCCCCCCCCCCTTCTCATCCACCTTAAAGCTCTACTAATGAAGCCTGTCATTTGATAGTATACCTCAAATATACCGGTATATTTGAGAATATACCTTTGCTCCTTGGGGATAAGTGCTCCCCATCCCTAGAAAGCAAGGCTGGTGATGCTCGAGCCAGCCCATTGTTGAAGAACCCAAAGTTCTGCTTCTCACACCATGTTCAGAGCCAGGTATTGATTTCCTGGGTCTTCTCATTCCATCCCTCTCCATTCCTTGTAGTAGAAATGATGGAGGAAGTATTGTTTGACCAGTCCTTTGATTTAGCAAAAGATAGTGGCTGTCTTCAGTTACCAGTAATCATTTTCATAAATACTTTCAGTAAAATTTGTGTATTTGAAAAGAAGTAGCAGGCAATCAGTTTAAGAAGTAAATGTGCATAAGTTGCTAAAACATGTTACATTTCTCAGTATTGAATTTATCAGTCTGTATTAGTGCATATACAAGCAATGTAATTTGCAGTCTGAATCTATGAATAATTAATAACCAGGAATAGTAATCATGGGTTTGCTAGCACAATTCTTAATGTTCCAAAGGTTTGGTCAGGTAACAAATTTAAAATAGAGGTTGAACTCAAGAGGACTTCAGGAAATTTACTAAATGCCTAAATATATGCAGGTTTGGAGTAATTTTGAGCCAGGCTTCACTATAGCCTGGAGAATAATAGTATTCTATAAGTTATGGTCCTGTCTAATTTATCACAGCCTACAATGAATGATCACAGTCATAGAATCATAGAATGGCATGGGTTGGAAGGGAGCCCAAGGATCATAGAGCTCCAACCCCCCTGCCACAGGCAGGGACACCAACCTTCACACCTGAATCTACACAAGGCTGCCCAGGGCCCCATCCAACCTGGCCTTGAACACCTCTAGGGACAGGGCATCCTCCACCCCCTCTCTGGGCAGCCTGTTCCAGCCCCTCACCACTCTCTCTGTAAAAAACTTCCCCTTAATATCTAATCTAAATCTTCCTTCCTTTAGCTTTAATCCATCCCCGTTGTCCTGCCATTGTCTACCTTTAAAAAAGTTGATTCCCCTCCTGTTTGTATGCTCCCTTCAGGTACTGGCAGGCTGCAATGAGGTCCCCGCGCAGCCTTCTCTTCTCCAGGCTGAACCAGTCCAACTCCCTCAGCCTCTCTTTGTAGGGCAGGTGCTCCAGCCTTCTGAGCATCTTTGTGGCCCTCCTCTGAACCCTCTCCAACAGTTCTACATCCTTCTTGTATTGGGGGCCCCAGCTCTGGACACAGTACTCCAGGTGGGGCCTCACGAGGGCAGAGTAGAGAGGGACAATCCCAACCCCCCCCCGCCCTGTCCCTGCTGGCCACCCCTCTGCTGATGGAGCCCAGGATACCACTGGCCTTGCGAGCTGCAGGAGCCACTGCTGGCTCATGTTCAGTTTGTCATCCACCATGACACCCAGGTCCTTCTCACAGGGCTGCTCTCCAGGATCTCTTCTCCCAGTCTGTATCTATGTCTGGGATTCTTCCGGCCCAAGTGCCAGCCCTGACACTTGGCAGTGTTGAACCTCATTAGGTTCACCCGGGCCCACCTTTCCAGGCTGAAGGTGGGCCTGGGTGAACCTAATGAGGTTCACATTAGTTCTTTTAATATTAGTATTAACAATAATTATTAATGCTTATTATTATTAGTAATAATAATTATTAATGCATATTTCCCTGTATTGCTGCAGATTTTTTTTGCTACCTTTTTGTTTTACTTTATCTTTTTTTTGCTTGTGAAAATCATAGAACACATGATTTCAACTTTGTAATCCATCAGTAGCAATGGTTGGCATGGAGCTGGGCTCCCCCAGCAGCTGCTCTGGAATCACATGGCTATTTTGAGTGCTGCCTTATTCCCCTCCTTTTCTCTCTGAGCAAAAGAAAACAGAACAGCTAACTCATTTTGGGGCAGATCATGAGCATGTCCATCTCTGCTCAGCTTTCACTTCATCATGTCTATGAAGGTGCAGAATATGTATGAAATGATTTCTCTCTGGCCATTCCTAATTGCATTTGGGAATAGATTAAGAAAAGAAGTTACAAGGATTTTTACATAGTCTTATTCATGCATATCTGTACTCACTCTCACAAATCCAAAAAGAAATACATTATAGGATGTGCTAACCATTCCTTAATAATGCATAACCCTTCAAGTATACTCTTTTATTAAATAATCACTCTAGACAGGACTTAATAATGTATACCCACTTTTCACTTTTTAGAGGCTACTTTTTTTGAAGGTTGGATGTTGGAAGTTTTAATTTAGCTTTCTCCTTTTAAATCAGGTGGCTGCTGATTGTTTTTTCAGCACAAGAAATTGATGGGGTAAGTGACATTGATATTTACCTTAGACAGGTAATAGATAGGATGACAAACTTCAAACAAGTAACTGTATACTCCTAAATGGCCTATAGTTCTATGGGAAAACTCATGTTTCAGTATTGCTGCTCTTTTCACTTTCCTTTCTATTCTTGTTGCTCAGCTAAAGTATTCTGTAATTTTCTCCTTTGCATTTTTGTAGCTTCTAACTTTTGCATCTTTAGATGCTTTTGGAAAGCTGCATGTAAAAAAAAAACAAACAACAAACCTCATGCTCTGAGTCTCCCTCCTTCCTCCTGAAGTCCCTTCAATGTCCCTACATCATAACATATTATCATACTCACTCTAGCTTTCAAGCCCTTCTCTATATGTTAGCCTAGATCTTAAACTGGCCTTTCTGCACATTGCCATCTCTCTGAAGCCAAAAAAAAAAAATCACATATATTATAGCCTTAATATCTACTTTATTTTCCTCTCTGTACTGTTCTCCACATTAATCTTGGTTTGAGTGACCTCACTGAAACTTCTTTGAAGTCTATCCTGTTTCTTTTAAATATTTAAATGCTATCTTCTCTTGTTTTTCTAAATTGTTCTAAACCAATCCATTTTTAGTCAAACTTTTGAAAATTGATGCATTTTTAAAAAATGACTGTGTTAAACAGCTTACATGTTATTAGAAATGTGCATTCCGTTGACATTCCAGTCGAAGCAAGTTTTTAATCACTAGGTGAGAGACTAATGTGGACTAGATAAGTAATTTCATGGGAAATCCAGTGTGTGAAATAGAAGCAGTCTGAGAGAGACCATCATACCCTCTTGTTCTGAAGTCTGGGAGTACCAGATATTCTAAAAATATTGTAGATAGAAAGAACAGAATTTTTCATCCTTATCTAATACTTGTCAGTGTTTTCTCCTTGAAAAAAATGAAGTATGAACCTATCGTGTTCTGGTAGTTATTAAAACCAGTTAAAAACCAATGCTGACCTTGATAAAAATGAAATCCATGCCTAGCAAATATTTTCATGTTATCACTCTACTTGCTGACCTAAATTGTTCTTAAACCTTTTAAGTCCTTGCCATCCTTTTAGAACCCACTTTGATCATTTACACAGTTTTGCAAAAAAAAAAAACCCAACTGAGTTTGTAAATGCATATAGTTTGTATAATTGTTATGTGTTTAACACTCTGCTTTGGAAATTAGAAAATCCACAATAAATTCCTGAATTTATATATTCTTGTATTTTATTTTCTCCCCAAATACATTTTTTCTTTGTTGCAGTTTGATGAAACAAAGTAGTTACTTCCTTGCTCTTAAGAGGAAAATGGCAGAAAGCTTTCATACAAGAAATAAGTAAATTAATGGTAGGCAATGTATGGGTACACCATGCATATACTTCTTTTTTAAGGTAATAGACAAGGATTAAATACAAGTCTTTATCACTGAGTAGGCTTGTTGTCGTAGTTGAACAATCTCCTGACCTAACATGATGGGTTACAAATTTCACATTACTACAAATTAAATTTGGACTCTGTTGAAATATTTCTAGATGCAGCCTATTTCCTTATTTGTATTTAACTGTACTAGTTAGCATTACTTAACATAGCTTGCAGGTAATGCCTTTCACTGTCTACAGCAACAGTAATAAGCTTTTACTTATTGCCTTTACTTTGCCAGCGTGTTTATGCTGATGAGAGGTTCAAAACAGTTAGCAGGATTTAAAATGTAGTATTAATGGGTTTATTTTATTAAGAAAACATTGCAAAGGCTTCATATGCATCAAGATGAAGTTTGCTGCTATGTGAAGTTTCTTCATCAGCAGGAAACTACCCTGTGGGTATGCAATGGTAGCCAAATCTTTTGCTGTAAAAAATAATCTAATTGGGCAATATGTCCATTTGACAGTATTTGACAATGTTTGATTTTTGTCTCTTGCATATCAATAAATCTGTAAAATTTTAATTTTTAGGGAGGATATGCATATATTAATCCATGTGGAGAACAGGATTGTTCAGTGTGCCGGTGCTTTCCTGAAAAAGGATCAAGAGTAAGTGGTGATTAGAACTAAAGAAAATTGCTGTTGTAAATGCTCTTCATTTTGTGTGTATTGCTGTTCTTTAAAATCAATATGGCTTGACGTAAATCAATACATCAATTTTAAATACAGCAATATTCAGATATAAACAAGCCTGAATATAGCAAAATAGCATAATCCTCTCACTGTTGGGAAGTACAGCTATTATTGAAGGAAGTTAAGATTGTTTGTAAACAGGTTTGCTGGTAAATTAGTAGTAAATTTGTAGTAATTTTGCCTTTTTGTGTTAAGGATTCTTTGAGGTCTATCTAATACTTAGACAAAGGTCACTCTTCAATATATGGTTTAGAAATCAATGCTTGTTTTCTACTAAGTTGATTAAAAGAGAATGGCTAAGACATTTACTAGTTTTATAAGAACTTACATTTGGTCTAGGTGTTTCCAGAAAAGGTTGCAGAATTTTATTTTCCTAGCTTCAAGCACTAAGTATAAAACAAAATTCTGAATTGTCTTTGCCCTATTGTGGAACATTAAATGAATTTAAATGAATAATTGTGGAACAATAAATGAAGCCAAAGCATTTTCATATTATACTCTAAAATGAGTAATGGTGGATGCTGTTTGTTAATTGAAATATGGTCCAGTGGTGACTAGCCTATCTTGGCTGTTTTTTCTCAAAATGCATTTCTATATAGTGATTGCAAACAATTTAAACATTATATGAGGAAAGGATCTTGTTTAGGTACATGCTCTGATTACTGAACAATTAAAAAACCATAAAATGATAGAAATTGTTAATGTTAAAATTCAGAGTCAGAAAGCTTGAATATGGTGTATAAGTTTTTGGAAGAGTGGCATGTCCCATTTGTTTGTGTGCAACCTGAGTTGCCACAAAAGCAAGACATACCTTTTCTTTCCAGTCCTTCTGCAGTAAGCTGCATGCTTTGCTGTGTCATGATCACTGCCCTGGTGTCCTTGGCTCCTATCCTAATCCTCCAGGATTATGTCTATATGAAAGTCCCCCATGCTGTAGGATTTTCATAATAGGGGCCTAGGATGTGTCGATCTCTCTAACAGTGTGTTAACAAAAGGGCATCCCAGGAAAAGTATTTTGGCTAGCAGCATTACAGTGTCAGTGATACGGAACAGACTGTTTTGGATACCAAAAACCTCATGTGAAGTGTCATTTAAAAACAACTGAATTTGAAACTAGAGGAAATTTCCCTGATCCAGGTTCTCTCTCAGTTCTGAATTACATGTCCATAATCAGTCATTAATACTCACTGCAGTCACTATGGTTCTTTCCTAAGCTGGTCTGCCCACCACAGGTAAACTGAACTAGGATTTCTGCATTTGCAGTTAGTTTTCAAAATAATTCCAAGCATCTGGACCTAAGTGCCAAATAGAAGTGTAATAAACATTTCAAAACTCAATGTCATTATACAAGAAGTTTAAGAATTACAGCATTTTCTGAAACAGCTCTGAAATATATATGCACACTGATGGATAAAGTCTCTCCAATGTAATATGAATCTATATTTTATGGAATTATTTCTATTAATATGTAAGAAATAGAAGAATGTATCAGACCCTACATGACATATGGCTTAAATAAATACCACTTCATCTAGATTGTTGTAATATTTTCAGTACTGATGTATGGTGATGAATTATTTTCTATAGGACAACTTTTTTCTTTCATCCTACAATCCTGCTGATTTCTGAACTTTGCTCTGTTCTGCCTTTACACTATGACACACTAACTTTGCTTCCCTAGCTTTTGTGGAGATTACCCATTACAAAATAAAAGATTTGTTTATCTTGTTGTTAGCTTCCTAAGAATGCAAAACATTTGCTTTATCTACTTTTCTGTCTGGATCCTGTTCCCAGGCCGGTTCCTTGGAGTTTTGTGTCTTCCTTAATTCTGTCTTTAAAGTGCAAGAAATAAATAATCATTGAAAGCCTCTGACATCATACAGTATGTCAGCTTAAAATTTCAGAGTTGTGCAGTTTATTAAATTATCCTTCTTTGTAAAGTAGTTGAGGTAAGAGCAACAGTATAAATTTGGTTGCTTAGCACCATATCTTTTTCCCTTTTCACCATTTAGCACAGGCTAGCTGTCAAAACTAAGGAAGAGCTGGCCCTCTCAGCAAATAGGATTCTAGAAAGTTCTTGTACTTGCTGGCAAAAGATAATAGAACAATAATCTCATACAGACCATCTGGAAAGACAACCTTATTAGCAGATCTCAACACCAACTGCAGTTACAGAGGCCTTTGCAGAGACTGAATGAGAATGGCAACATCTGAGCGAGCTACATCAGTGTATGAACAGAGTTATGTCGATATACATAGGCCATCTGCCTATTTTTTAATTTTTTAAAAAACTTTTAAAATATCTTTTACCACAGGTTGTCAGTTGTAGGGTATTGCCCTCATGATCACAGAATCATAGAATGGCATGGGTTGGAAGGGACCCCAAGGATCACAGAGCTCCAACCCCCCCTGCCACAGGCAGGGCCACCAACTTCAGGCCTGGAGCTACACAAGGTTGCCCAGGGCCCCATCCAACCTGTCCCTGAACACTTCCAGGGACAGGGCATCCACCACCTCTCTGGGCAGCCTGTTCCAGCCC
This sequence comes from Laterallus jamaicensis coturniculus, assembly GCA_022605575.1. Classification (NCBI taxonomy): domain Eukaryota; kingdom Metazoa; phylum Chordata; class Aves; order Gruiformes; family Rallidae; genus Laterallus; species Laterallus jamaicensis. The sequence continues at coordinate 627,011 of JAKCOX010000015.1, forward strand.
CTCACCACTCTTTCTGTAAAAAACTTCCCCCTAATGATCTTCCATTGAGCACAGTAATCTATGATGTACAGGGGAGCAAGGGCAAATTGTCTTATTATTGTATTGCTAAGGTATCATCTAGGTTAGAAATACACATGGTCAGACCTGTGATGAATTGATTAAATGTTATTCAAACTTTTCCAAGAACTGTAACCAAATCCTTCATTAGACTAGCTGGAACATGACCTTTCATATGCTTTTCTGAATCTTTGTTGTTGGTTGAATACTTCCAAATAGAGTTCCAGTTTCAATGGAAAGTTTCTGTTAACTTGTATCTCCCATAAAAAGGTGCACTGGGAGAGAAGCTATTTAGCAAAGAGCATTATTTGTGGCACACCTGGTAGAATGTATAGGAATTGTTATCCACAGGAAAAACATTCATATTATCATAATGTAGACTTTGTCCTAGAGAGATGTCATAAGTCCCACTTACAAGTGATAGTTTAACACATGAATAAGAACCTAAGCAGTTTGCTTTGCACATTCCTAATGGTCATTTCCCTACATCCTTCTGCACACACTATCGAAAAGGAGATTTTTGAGATGTCAGAATACCTATCAGCTGATAAAATAGCAGCTGTATAGTTTCAAAGTTAAGGTGTGCCCATCTGATAAGGGTTTCACTTTGTCAGCACAGTGAGGAAAATATTGTTGCTAGTTCCATTTGACGGGTTTTTGTTGACATCTAAAACACTATGATGGGTATTTGATGACATTGCTATTTTACAGATTTTAGAATGTTACCTTCATTTTTGGACTTTGGCAGCATTCCCCACTGATAATTCACCTAGTAAAATGAACATGTCATTTCTGTGTTTGAAGCAGATTTACAGTCAATCCATAACAAATTTTTTAACTAAAATTAAGGTAGAACATAAGTCTTAGAGCTCATAATAACAAATAAACAAATCAGCTTTGTTTATTTGTAATGACCAGTGACAAGTGAAGTGTGCTCACATTTTGTAAAACTAAAGCCATTGTGAGCTGCATATAACTGTACCTATTAACATATCTCCACTAAAATAGTAAAAAAACTAGGGTAATAAGAGAGTAGACACTTAAAATTAAACTTTCAAGTATGATTAGTTAAAACTGTGGTTACCAGGACTATGTAAGATGATCTGTTGGAGAGGAGCTCTGCAGAGAAGGACCTGGGGGTCCTGGTGGATGACAGGGTGGCCATGAGCCAGCAGTGTGCCCTGGGGGCTAAGAGAGCCAGTGGGATCCTGGGGGTACCAGGAGGAGCGTGGCCAGCAGGTCAAAGGAGGCGATCGTCCCCCTCTGCTCTGCCCTGGTCAGGCCCCACCTGGAGTCTTGTGTCCAGTTCTGGGCTCCCTGGGATAAAACAGACAGGGATCTCCTGGAGAGAGTCCAGAGGAGGCTATGGAGATGATGTTGGGCCTGGAGCATCTCCCCTAGGAGGAAAGGCTGAATGAACTGGCGTTGTTTCTTGAGAAAAGAAGGCTCAGAGGGGATCTTATTCATGTTTATAAATATCTCAAGTGTGGGATGCAGGGGGAAATGGCCAGCCCCTTTTCAGTATCTGTGGGGACAGGACAAGGGGCAATGGCTGCAAGTTGGAGCACAGGAAGTTCCCCAGTTTTCCCCAGTGAGGATGAGGGAGCCCTGGGACAGGCTGCCCAGGGGGTGTGGAGTCTCCTTCTCTGGAGAGATTCCAGCCCCATCTGGACGCCGACCTGTGCAATATGAGCTGGGGAGCTGCTTTGGCAGGGGGGTTGGACCCCATGATCTCTGGAGGTCCCTTGCAACCCTTCTGATTCTGTGATTCTGTGTAAGAACTTTGTAGCAGACTGTGAATGCAAGTGGAATGAAAACTTTGCCTTCTAGTTGCCAATTTGAAAATCTTTTAAATGTCTACATAGAAAGCCTTCTTCATTTTAAGTGGACAGGAAAATTCAGATTTTAGCTAGATAAAAGATGACTTTCGGGCATGGAAAGGAAAATACTGTGGCCATACTTGAATGTTCTGAAATCAGGCAAGTTGGAAGAAAAGGAGAAGCAAGTATCTGAACTATTATTTAATATTTATATAAAACCAGTATACTTACACATTGATTTCTATGTTGGGTTTTAGAAGAGCTTGTGTACCTGTTATTTTTCGTTTGTCTCAACCTCAGATATGTCTGTGCTATAAACAGGTTAGCATTACTATTCATTAGCAAGAAATCACTGTCTGAAAAACATTCTGGTGACTACTGCTAGTAGTATGTCCCATTCTGATATCATTACAGTTGTCCATATCACAGTGGAAGCTGACTTCTGTTTAATCAGAATTACAGCCTTGTGGGATTAGTTTTATATTATACTATTACATTATTTCTCTCTTGATCTCACGCTACAACTCAAAAAAGACTCTGTTCCACAGGACACCATTAAACCATGCTATTAAATCTCTTTGTGCATACTGTGTGCTACAATACATATTCATTTAAGAACTACTCAACAGATAAACAAGGGCAGAAAGTCACTAGTGAAAGTATATATACCAGTCTGTGTTCTACATGATTCTTCATGCCAGCTTGGAACAACCAAGACTGTCTTCTGCCTCTTCTTTCCCAGTCATTTTGGATGGTCTTCCATAAGGCAGTAACAATGTCAATGTTTTTTAATTAGAGGCAAACAGCAAGTTTGTGGTTTTATATTTCCCCCTCCCCCCTTCCTCTTTGTTCTCTCATAAGGTCTGTGTATTTAATTTTCTCCTCATATGTCCAACAGACAATGAAACCTTTCCTCCATTTCCCCCTCTTTCTCTAGCATGGGAAGTGATTTCCTTGGTAACTCTTGCAGTGTTGTATCAGAGACCTCAAAAAATGCTGGCTGTTCTAACAGAACTTAGGTAGTTAAAAAAATGTTTGCAGTTAGCACTGACCAATTGTAAATCTGTCCTGTGCCGACCCCAGGGTTTGATCCCATTCAATTCCTTTGGCTTTGTTTATACGGTTAAGTAGATTTAGAAAGCAAGCGTCTATTCATGACCCAACCTGATCTAGCTTCTATGAGATCATGTGAAATGCCTGGAGCAAAGTGAATAATAAATATTAACTCAGCAAGACTGATGTTCATTCTTTTGCAGATGAAGCGAGTGGCCTATTTTCATGCTAGTGTAGGAGAGAACCTAGCAAACAGAACCTAGGAGGGAGGTTGCACATTTTCTGGCATACAAAGTGTAAGGAGTAAGCATTCACAAGAGATACAAAGTCAGGTGCTTCTCACAGGTAAGCTAGAAAGTCAGCTGATGTATACTTCAGGGCAGTGGGATAAGAATGGTGACATTTAACTCTATACTAGGCTTGTCTTCTAGCATCACTCCTTTTGTAACATGTCCCTAATGTATTGTGTAGGTTGTCACACCTCCCTAGTAGAGCCTGTGGGTTAAGTGAGCCCCATTTACAGAACAGTGTAAATTTTCTAATAGTCACTAATTGGGAAACTAAAAATTCTGGGGAGTAAGAGATGTTTATTAAATCAGAGGTTTTTTGCATGTCAGTATGCAGTGGCAGTCTGTCATTCACATGACATGTCCAGCACTTGTTTTTGAATCTTCAAGCTGTACACTTGGGAAATTAATATGTAAAATCCTTCTATTTGATCTTAAATACCTGTTTAGTTGAATCCCCTATCAGAGCTATATGCACACTGGCATCCGAGGAAACCCAGATCTCTCATATTAGCCTCATACTTGCTGATAATGTTTCTCAGTAGATTAGCTATGATACAGTTTTAAAATGGAAGATTTGTAAAACCAACTATACATTTCTGTTGTATCGCTATTGCATTTCACATATGTTTGCTGAGAACCACAGAAAACCAGACCTAGAGAAATTAAACCCCCAGCATCTGTGTCTGAAGCAGACCACACATTTTTTTGTAACTGGGCAGAACAGTAGGCAGTTCTCTGCTTCTAGAAGTTAGGTTGGAACTGGTTAGGAACCAGAGCGTGGAGTAGGTACAAGATCATTCTATTCTCCTCACTGTAAGGTCTGTTTGAGGCTGTTCTTCCTATACCACATCCAGCTGCAGCATCTGTAAATTAGCATTTTTCATATTAGACAGCTTTCAAAAAAAAAAAAAAAAAAAGATTGCTCTTGCTAAATTATCCCTTCTTTTGTTCTTGATCATCTATCTTCCTTCCTTAATATTTTTGGTTCCCCTGCCCCACCATACTTTTCCACATCTGGCAAGACAAAACTCTACAAAATCTTTCTTTTTCACAAATTTGAATCAACCAAAAACTGCCAATCAGTGACTTGTTTCTGTAAAATGAAGCAGGGCAAAAGTTAATTTTATTTTACTAGCAAATCTAATGTTAATTATGTGTGGTCTAAAGTGCTCAATTCGCAGCTCTCTTCTTTCGGCCATTAAGAGAGTATTTCTGTTTCGGCGCCCAATTGTTTTGTTCAGTGTTTGTTTAGCACCACAGTGACACCCACTGGTCACTGTGTACTTTCTCTATTCATGGTTGCACAAGGTTAAAACCCAAAACAAAGTACGATGTGAAAAATGTTAGCAGCACTTCTCTGTGATTTGTTGTGCTACTGTGAATATGAAGCTGCATCACTGAAAAATAGGATAAAAGACCACAGAATTTTCCAGTAGTTTGCAGAATGATCTTAGCGCTGAGAAGCACTAAGAATTGCTATTGCATTGAATGGTCTCAAAATTTGACTGTAAAAATAAGTTATCTAATACTGAAAAGTCCCATGATCTGCTGTTTCAGAGCAAACTGAGAATAAAGTACTTGCCCTGTATTAGTCTAGTTACACAATTACAGAAAAAATTGGTCTATTAAGGACAAGAGAGTGGATTTAATGCCAAGTTGTGCACTTTCTCAGATTTATCTCACCTTGATAAAGTTAATAGTTAGAAGGCTTATTTTGGAGCCTTGACTTACAGTGAAAATTGTTTTGGTCCCAGTCCTACACAGTGACAGTGGAGGAGTGGAAACCCTCAGAACGGACACCCCCACGAGCCCTGGAAGCTGTGGCTTTGCTGTGTAATAGACCTCCTCTTCTAAAAGGGGAGAGGACATGGGTGGAGCTTAGAGTAGTAGCAGATGCTCCCACCTCACTAAGCAAATTACAAAAGAAAACATCTGTCTGCAAATGCCTTTGTGTGCACTCCTCTCTTGCCACCGAACTGATCTACTGTCCTCCTTTCTCCATCCTACTGCTGGTAGAAGGAGAAAGACTGGTTACAGCACAGAGTCTAGGGCAGAATGAAAAAGGGCACTATTTTGTTTGCCTACAATCTTACTCTGTGGAGTTGCTTGGTGTTTTTCTTTATGTGAACAGAAGGTAAATGCCTTTCACATCTCACTGGTACATCCAGATAGCCTGTAACACAGAGTACTGTCCTAACTGAAGGCAAGAACTGGACTTGACTTTATTGATAATGTAAAGCAAGACAGAGTTCACTCTGATAGCATGAACCAGGCTATTTTATTTCCTATTAAGACTCTTTGAAAACATCGGACTTCCAGACAATTAAGCTCTAAAAGTCAGGTGCTCTTCAGTGTCAGCAACCAAAAAAAGTAATTCTGAATAACCTTGCCCATCACCTTTTCCAAACAGTATTCCATGCTTTGCTGCACGATTCTGAAGTATTTGCAGTCTTAGTTGTAGGAAGCATACTTAATTAAAAATAATATAGTCTTGTTTTGTCACAAGTCAGTTTCTTACTGCAGGTCAAGCCCAGGATATGCTAAAATAACAGACCATAGTCTTGGCATGGGTAGTTCCTGACCTAGACAATCAACAAGGCATTGAAATCCTAAAGGAATTTATTGGCATCAGATGGCAGAGCAGGCATAATATTACGTTCATTTTAACTGAACTAATTTGTCATTTCCACATGAGCATGACTACCTTCATCCTCTTTATTTGTACAGCTGGCCTGAGACTGTAGTGCTGTGGTAGTCACATTGGATGGGCACAAATAATAGATGTGATAATAGATGTTATGACATGGTATCAGTTTAGTCTTAACAAAGCTCCCAGTCATTATCGGTCTTTGAGCTGAAAGAAAGAGAGACAATCCACCAGCTTCACATGGCATGCTAAAGTTGTATCAGCTGTCAAACCCATTGTGAATTCTGGATTCACTCTATTTTATGACTTCACTACCTCCTACTGAAGACATAAACCATGGAGTAAATTAAATTCACAGGGTTGCAACTAATGAAGACATTTTAACAGCCTGAAAGTCTAGATATCCTCCAAGCATTTATTGATTAATTATGATGAATAACTACCACTGGATTCATACAGTGTCTCAGCTTTTTACTGAGTACTGTCAAAGTCATCTTTCAACTATCCAAATGATACGATCTGAAAATTTTCTCTTTCAACTCTTGAATCAGAGCATATGCACCATGAACTAAAAATATTAAAGCTGCTGCAGAAATTTGAAAGCAAGACAAAGTTAAAGACTTTAACTTTTATTAAAGTTAAGACAAAGGCATTAGAGCATTAGTCAGATATATCTTAAACCTTTGGGGTTTTCTCCCTGCTGAATGTATCATTTTACATGGTAACAGTTAGTTCAGTGTAAAGTCCCACTTTCAGTAGTGAATGTTTCAAACAGTTGCATTTTACTATATTGTTAGTCTCATTTCATTTTTCTTATACTCAAAAGTATGCTTTAATTCAAATGGTTCTCCAGTCATTCTTTTTTTAATCAAGTGTTTAAAGGGTGCAGTAGCTGCTTTAAGAGTACTTCAATGAGTAAGTTTTACAACAGAGGGTGTGCAAGACAATGTCAACAGAGGCTTCAGTCGTTCTTGAAAGCAAATACTGAAACACCCAGAATCCTGACTGTCCATTCATTGTTAACAAGGATGAAGAATCAGCAGACTGTAATACTAGTAAGCCTTAATTTCCATAATATTACACACTGCTCAAATGATGGTATCAAGGAAACTGTAACTGTTACTGAAGAAAAGATGCTGATTCTGCCCAGTAATTTTTGCCAGTGACTTCACTGGAAGCAGAATCAAGATTTAAGTGAGAGGAGCCAGTAAGCACAAATGGCACATGAGTTGTGTGAGGATAGTTTTTCAGGTGGTCCTTATTTTTAACTGTAGGATGACTTTTCCTAGCCTCTGGACTAAATTCCCATTTCTAGCTTCAGGGCCAGTGGTTATCCAGTCCTGCTTCCAGTACAGCATAAGCCTGAACTATGCTCCTGTTCCAGGCATGCATTGTTAACTTTCTCATTCCTCTGCTTCTGTGCTGATTTTGTTGGATGATACAGAGCATACGTTTCTTTACTTCATGTCCACCTGCCAAATCACACTGATTTTACTGACATATTTTAAAAGGCACACAGGGAATAAGTAAAAAGAAAAAGAGGTTTAGATCCCAGCTTGCAACTTATTAAGTACGATTCTGTTCGGAATGATTCAGTCTGCTGAAATGTTTGCACTGAGAAACCAAGCAATTCAGTCCTATTGCTTCACTGTGATTTGAAGCTAACATATCTGGTTACAGTCACCTTGGATTTCTGTCATTTTCCTTCAACCCATTCATAGAACTAAACGTATGGTCTGTAATTTCTGTGAATGGAGGTTGTACTCAAGTATCTTTTACTGCCCTCAAGTGGTCTCAGAGCCATATGCTTTTCTCAGGAATGCATGGGGCTCCATTTTGCTCTCGTTTTCAATAATGCAATAAATTGACTGATGAATTCCAAACTAAAAACAAAACACTCTTCTGTTAGAAAGCAATGAAGGTTATAGATAAACAAAGATAATGATACAGAATGAGATGAGTAAGAGAAATAAAGACCTGTAAATAGAGTGAAAGTGTAGACAGCTCACATTTGAAGCCTGATTAGAAAGCTTGCTTTATTCAACACTTTTAATCTATCATTTAATAGTTAGCAAAATACTGCAACATATCCAAACATATAGCAAAAACTGCAACATATCCAAAACCACTCCACACCAGTGCTGTAGACTGAAAAAAACCAGTTGGTGTGGCAAGTATGTTTACTTCAGGAGAATATATATTACTGTGGAAAATTTAGTAGAAATACATGGAGATGGTCTGTGTAGTACTGTAGGTCTGGACATTGAATTTAGATAAGTAACATTCTGCAACCTCCCAAAATATTTTTACACAATCTATTAAAATTTATACTTTCTGTAAATATTTTAACTATTAACTTAGCATCTTTTTCTGTAGAAAACTTCACAACTCTTAAATAAGGCATTAAGATCTGAAAATGAAGATGGAAGATATGTGAGCTAGAAAACCTTAAGATAATTAATATGTAGTTTGACTTAAAAGAAAGATGGGACACTCAATTTGTTCTAATTGTCTGTCAAGTCCCGTAGTCTAAAATGAGCCATCACTTCTCTGGTGCCAAAAATATGATGCTCAGTGGAGTCTTACAGTTGCAGATAGTGTTACTTACATTGGTAGAGCCAGGAAGACTTGCAGTTTATCCCAGGCATCTCAGAGAGGTGGTACTGGAGACCTAATGAAGATGAAAAGAAATTATCACCTTGAGCAAGGAGATAAATTTGAAGGTCATGTTCCTGTAGCATCTAATGCATAGAACAGATGTGCAGCCTGTACAGCAAGCTGTTTTGAATCATGAGCAAGTATACATGGTAAGCTTTGTTTTATCCGTACAGTCGTCTCCGAAATCCTGCCTGCTGCAAGGCTTACATCAGGAGTCATTCACTCTTTGGATTCTTTTCAGGGTCAGCCTGGTGAGCTGGGAGCTCAAGGTCCGATTGGGTCTTTGGGATCTACAGGACCAGCTGGTCTGCCAGGGGAAAAAGGACAGAGAGGTGAGAATGGGCAGCCTGGGCCAGCTGGAAAAAAAGGTGATAAGGTAAGAAACACTGTATACACTGTTTTAGGTTGTATACAGTATGCAACGTTAGATATTGGCAAATGAAACCAAACCCTGAATGATCAGGTCTTGGTCACAAAAAATTCTCACTGAAATTAATTACAGCTTTCTTTGAAAAAAAATGTTTCAGGGGATTTTTGTTGTGGATTGCAAAATTAAAATTGTCAGACAACATAAACCAAAACAAAACAGATCGAGTCTCCAGTTGTTATATACCACATCATTCTGTTTAACCTCAAAGAGGGCTGTAGGAGGAATGTGGAGCACAAGACAGGAGTACAGCACTTATTTAAGTGTACAGCTTAAGTGCTGTATACTAAGTAGAGTTTTCTTAGCCCCTTGTGGAGTTTAAATCGCAGTTCAAATCCATATCTTTCAGAGCTGCACAATCCCTTTGCTTGGCTCCTGGTACTTCGTATTAGTTTGAATGGTCTAATTTCACTGATCTCAGTGGATGATTGAAATCACTAATGTCAGCATCCAGCACACCTGGAATGTAAGCCCTGCAAATAGAAATAGTGCTGCTGGTATTATTAAAACAGGGGCAAGGTTGTGAAATTATGTATAGAATTATTCTATAAATTACAGGCAATTTCTCCTTTTCTATCATTTTAGAATCTTTGGAGAATGAGTATGTGTGTTAGATGTTTGTCCTGTACTGTGCCACCTGTTTCACGTGTAGCTATTAAGTCTCTTGCTCAGCCCATATAACTTTTTTTCAGATGTTTATTTCTTGACAGTTATGGCTTTTGATTCATTTATCAACCAAGACTGATTCTTGTTTCTTGCTATATAGGATCACACATTCTTTAAGAGTTAATGACCTCAGCAACTTTGCTTCTTGTCACCTTTTTTTAGGGCCCAACTGGAGTCCCAGGATTTCCTGGTTTAGATGGTGTTCCTGTACGTATTGAATGACTGCTGCTTTGTAAAACTTACAGTTTCTACAAGGTCATGGAAAGACCTCTAATAGAATAATACCTATTGATACTATGTCACCTACAGAATTACATGTTTTGCAAAAAATGTAAACCCCTGTTAATTTCAACTGTGCTTACTGCTGATAACAATCTTCACAAAGTCCCCTTCATGCAGGAGTGGGGCAGTCAAGGTAGGGACCAGTCATGTCCATGCAGCGTGTGTCAGTGCTAGGTTTAAAAACAATGAGTCTATTTTCCTGAGGCCCTGTAGCTGGCTGTAGCCTACTTGCTGCATTCTTAACACCTCTGAAAGTACCTCAGTTCACCTGCTGTTTTCTATTTAAGTGTTCTGATTTTGGCTTTTAGTCCTTTTGTAGGATAAAAAGGCAGCCACCAAGTCCAGTAATTTTAACCTGAATAGGGACTGTAGAAGGAAAATGGGTCCTAAATCTATCTAAGTATGAGATGATATATTTTTCTATCTTCTTCAGTTTAGAAATGAGTGTAGTAAAAAAAAAAAGATAATTTGTCTTAGATACAGTATTTGAAAAATGCTGTTTATTAGAACTAAATTCCTGTGCTGTTAGGAAGTTCATATGGCTCAAACAAATTGTTGTATTTTGAAAGTGAAAACAGAACCAGAAACTGAGTGGGTGTCTTAGCATCTGCTTGTCAGCTGTCCACACTTGACAATGGGACTGTTGCCAGAACATCTATATAATGTAGAGATTGCAAGATCAAAATTTAGCACAAAAAAGCAGCACTCCAAAGAAATGTATATTCTTCTAATGAAAAATATTCATTAATAAAAAAGCATCCACAAATAACGAACCTTAAAAATAGGAAGAAGGTCATATCTGAGAAGAGAGCATGTTACTTTTAAACTCAAGTGAGAGCTCAATCCAGCCCTCGTGACCAGTATTGGTCTTGTCATATTTGTTGTGCATCAGGGAACAATACATTAAATAATATATTGGTCAGAATAGAAAACATTTCTAATGCCAAGAGGATGAAGGTGGCACCACTGTGTGAAGGTGAAACCACTGTGAGATGTCCACGGTTTCAGATCGAAGAGACTTGTTTCTGAACTGTTCTGTTAATTTTAAAAGCAATTCCCTATTTATCATGGTGTGTCTCTAATAACTGTCTTTCAGGGATTACCGGGAAGCGAAGGACCCAGGGGCAAGCGTGGTTCAGATGGCTGCAACGGCTCTCGAGGAGACCCAGGATTTCCAGGCGAAAATGGCTATATTGGACCAAGAGGCCCTTATGTATGCAACAGGCCTTCTCCTGCCTGGGGATAATGGACATGGACATGTTCCCTCCAACATAACAGCTTTTAAAATGAAAGGGGTTTTAGACTATGACACTAGATTTACACTACATGGTGAATTTCTAGACTCTGCCTTGAGAGTAAAATTCTGCTTTGCTTCCCCAGGACATAACCACATCAAAACTAAAACCATTTCAAGGAGTAGCTTGAAACCATCATAGCATTTATCAATACTTGGAATTTCTTTAAAAGTCTTAATAGTAGAGACATGCTTGAGATTAATTAGCAATAAATGGAAACTTCAACAAACCTAAGTCCTGTAACACTTGAAGGTTTTTAGTGGTTGAACACATGAGTTTATTAGTAGATCTCTTCCAAAATCATCATCTTGCAGTTTCATGTGCTGCTTTTACACCTACCTATGCCCAGATGGTGGTGGAAGCCCCATCCCTGGAGGTGTTCAAGGCCAGGTTGGATGGGCCGTGAGCAACCTTGTGTAGATCCAGTTCCAGAGGTTCGTGGCCCTGCCTGTGGCAGGGGGGTTGGAACTCTATGATCCTTGGGGTCCCTTCCAACCCAGATCATTCTATGATTCTATTAATTAATGACTGCTCTATGGACACCTACTCTTGCCTAGGTCTTTATCTGTATACATAGGGATCATTTCAGTTAAAATGATTAAAATTAGATATTGTTTTGCTTTTGCTGTTAAAATGGAAAATATTTTAAAATTTTTAAATAGTTGTGTTAGTAGTGCTCTTCTAATGAAGATAAAACACAGATTCATGTCAGGAAGGGATATAAATTACTGTAGCTCCAAAGAAATTTTGCTGAACAGACCCCAGTCTTTGACATTTCATAGAAACAAGTTTTAGTTCTGAGTTGATTAATTGGTCTAAGACCTTCCCTGAATTCTTATAAATAAAAAAATTAAGACAACTGCAATTTACATGAAAAGTCAGATGTGTTTACTGGGAGCTAAGTAAGATGCTGATTCAGCCACAAGGAATCAAAAAATGTGCAGTGGGTGCCAGAGTGAAAAGATGTTATCAAAGATGTAGCACATAGGAAAAACAGACAATTTCAGTCCTGGACCTGTAATAAATGCTATGAAATACACAACCTGATATAAAATTTGATAACAGTCTCACTTGTACTTCTCAAAGTAATCTACTAACCCTCCAAATAGTAAAATCACTACATCTCAAACTCTAATTTTACATGTATTTTCTTACTGTGGCTTTCAAAATATAGTTTTACCTTTTATAATTAGCAAAATGACCTAAAGGAAAAATAAGACATAGGACAAAATTACAGCATGCTCTTTGGCAGGCCAGAAAAATATTTGCAACCTACAAAGCATGGGAGACACAACAGGCATGCAACCTTGGATATACACAGTAAAATTCCAGTGCAAATTAATTTAGCTACCCAGAAAAACAAGACATACTAACCATATTTGCTTTGTGTACAAGAATGCTATTCCAGCTTCTCTATGCAGATTGCCTATTTTTAAATCAATTTTTTGCACCAAGTACCAACTAGATTATATAGTACAGCTAACATTCATATGTTATTCTTACTTATAACATCGTCCCCTATAATTTAATTGAACACTACATACATATTAATCAGCTTTACTTCTGTTATCTTGTAAAATCTGTACATTTATCTCACCATGAAACTGGAAAAGAAAGGAGTTTCTATTTATAAGCCCTTCCCTAAGTCACGTAGAAAGGAACAAACTGAATCTAGTAAAGATGTTGCATTACACAAGAGATCACATGTGAAATAAGGAAAGACAAATATAACTTTTGATGCGTTTAATGTGTTCCCTAGCAGCTGTTGTTTGACCTGTAATCTGCATCCAGTCTACTGTAGCTATATCCAGCTGCAGTCAGCTGTAACTCTTCTTTTTATTGTACCATTCCAGAGATAACTGCTTTCCCTGATTCATTCTCATTTCAGGATTTGAGCAACCATTGTACAATATCAGGAAACCAGTACAGTTCTAAAATTGTTAAATTCTATAAAAAAAGAGTATCCCATTGTACTGAAATCAATAGCTAAACTGGTAAACTTAGTTAAATTACATCTACTACATTTGGATTTCAAGTGAGAAAACTTTAGAAACAATGTCTTAATAGATCCATCTTCAGCTATGTACATATCATACTCTTAACCATTGATTGAGCATTACAATTAAATCTGGCAAAACCAATCCTCTGTTCCTTCATAGTCAGATTGAGGTTTTGAGCATGCTATGACTGGTAAAGTTGCATGAAGGACTCGACAGCAACTACCATGGGAACTTCACTGTTTTTTAAAAAAAGGGCCTTTGGGCATCATCTTTTTTTTTTTTTTTAGATGGTGAAACATATTTCCTAATAGCTGGAAATGTTGTAACAGTCCCTATTTTCAGGTTTCTAACCGCATGCAGAATGACACTAGATTCTTCTAAATAACTGCAGAACATTAGAAGAAGGCAGAGTGCTAATATGTAGAACCACTGAGTTACTGAAAGAAAAGGTAGGCATATTGGTATACTTGATACCAAAGGCAAGATTTGTGAAGAGTGTAGAATATTGAAATACCCAGGAGCTAAAGAACATCTAAGAGAGCAGGAGGCCAGAAGCTGTGAGGAGTGGTTATGCTCAACTGTAGAGAAGGCAATTTTACTTTTAAGGGTCTTAGATAAAAGAAATGCAAAATGCTGGTTCTAGTGGACTACCTAGTATGGACACCAGAAGAGTACAGCCTGGGAAATTATCATTCAATCTCCATAGAAATCTAGGATATCAGTAGATCATCTTTGTAAAGATTATTTTTTTTTTCCATTAAAGGGAAATCCAGGACAAAAAGGAGAAAAAGGAAATTCAGTGTATGTTTCATATTTTGGAAAAGGACCACCAGTAAGTATCCAATTGTGAAAAAAAAATCATATATTGTAGGAAACATGTAGGCCAAATGTGATTGTTCTCATAACTCCTCACCATTTAATTAAGCTTGGTGAAAAAATCATTAAAAGCAAGTAGACAACTGGAACGGAAAGCTTGTGATCTTAATAGCTATACAGTTAGAAAATACCCACAACTAAGCTTGTAATGATTCTATGATTTGCTAAATAACTGTCATTACAGGGAGACAGAGGTGATCCTGGACCCCCTGGCAGGCCTGTAAGTACAGTCAACAAGTTCTATTCATGCTTTTATGTCCTGAAGATCTTTCAAATTTTCCTTCTTAGCATGGTAAAGCAATATCGGGGGTTCTCCCTGCCTGCCTTAGCAAAATTCCAGGATAAAGTGTAGCAAACTTCAAATCCGTATAGGCTGTCCCCATGACCAGTTCATGCTGGCTGAAAAGGAGCAGAAACAGACTGTACCCATCTGCATTAACTGTGCACTGAAGAGCTGTCCTAGTACTCAAGGTTTGCACAATACTTTCTCCATGAAATTCTAGATGCTTAGAGATGTACTACTTTCTTCAACAGTATCTGGTGGATCTCCTGAGAATATGTGGCAGACTACCATATTTCAGCCATAAAAATGTGAGAAGAGAGAGTTGAATTTTGTTGCTGACACACTTAAGAGCTTTGGTTTGGGTTTCTCTTCTTATGCCCTTCAAAAAAATGTTCTCTGATGAACTGTATCGGGTCCTCACACTGTAGCACAATTACTGACAAGGTATCCTTTCAATACATTAATAACAGAAGACACTACGTTGTTGAGTATCTGTATGGTGTTATTCAGAAACTTGTGCTGAGCTGCTCTAGTGTCAGGGTTCAGGCCATGGGTGGAACACAGTGGGCAGTAGACTGAGTCCAAGTGATGCAGGCAGTTTTTTTGCAGGATTAATTTTTTGGAGAAAAGGGTAAACTCTTGGTATTTTCAAAGAGACCTTTTGTCATGTTTTCCAGGGACCTCGAGGGTCAAGAGGTACAACAGGCTCATCTGGATACCCAGGCCAACCAGGCTTGCCTGTAAGATCACCACAATTAAACAGCTTTGCATTTTCAGAATATACAGAGATTCTTGTCTACCAGTTTTTAAACTTGCCTTAATGTGAATCAAAGCCTAGAAACAATACTTGTGGAAGATGATAAAGACAGATTTTTGCCTTACCTTATGAGTTTGGAAGTTCAGGAATTGGAGCAGGTGTTGTCCCCATGTCTCTGTGAACACATTCCATGCTAGCAGTCTGTGGTCATGGAGGAGTGCTGCTAGAGCGCTCTCCTTATTCCTTTCCCCAAGGCCTCCTTGTGGGAGACAGGAAAGTGCAAAGCCAGAGTTCAGCCCTTCTGAAAGCACTGACCAGGTGAAGGAAATTGCACTTTGGGATAGGTATATCCCAAGAGGAAATTCTGCCTTGAGGTGCTACTGGCAAGAGGAGGTACTTTTCAAAGGAAAGCTGTCTCTACATCAGGCATATTAACTTGTCTTCATTCTCTTTTAAAGGGTGTTCCAGGTTACCCTGGTTTGCCAGGTGAACAGGTAGGTAAAGCAATGACTTTTCTTGAAGTTGTTAGTGAAATAGTAGATTAGTTTATACAAATATTTGAGGTGTCCTTTATGGCTATTAGCTACTAAGTTTTTCAGAGGAGTTACTACTTGGTTAAATTTTAATGTCAACATTTTTTGATTATTTTCAAACTGTACATTTGTTGTCAATCAGGGAAATCCAGGTATTGGAGTGGATGGACAGAAGGGGGAGCCGGTAAGAAAACAAATGCTATTAAAGAAATCAAATATTGAATATATTCATGCAGTAGAAGTATAATAGAGTCTTGCACATTCCTTTGTGCCTGTGTGCTCCCAGTAATCATGGTAGAATGGATGGAGAAGTAATAGAAGCTATTGAATCAATAAATTCTCTGCAGAAGTGATTACTTCAGTGAGCTGCATACAGGAATCAAGCATATTCTGGAGGTTTTGAAAAGCAACAATCAATATGTTATCAAGCATTTACATAGCAATTACCTTCTGTACAAACACTATCTGAATAATCACAATAGTACCCTCTAGTTACAGTGGCTGTACTAGATCAGTCACTGAATCTCATCTCTTGCTATATCCAGCAACAGATGCCAAGGAGAGGGTGTAAGGAACAGACAAGCACATACAGACTTGTATAATCAATGTGTAGTATTTGATTTTGCTTCTATAAGTTTGCCCAGTTACTTCTTCAAGTTTCTATCATACACAACTTTCCATAGCAAATCACTAATTTTATGTTCACATTCACAAAGCCATGTGATCAGAGGCATTGCTCTGAAACACAAGAGACTGTATGTACACACAAGAGATTTGACAATCCTGTAGCCATCACCACAGCAGACTCAGAGAAGAGTTCTCATTTACTTCCTTAAGTCATAATGTTATATTTAATAACAGAGAATAGGAGAGGATTAAGATTGTCAGCCTTGCTCATCTGGGAAGATGGTAGAGAGGCTTAGAGATCTCAGTACAAACCTTCATCTGTGAGTAATAGTGCATGTTCAATGAGTACAGAAGTATATAGTGCTGTAATGAAACAGAAGAACACGCTGAGTCTCACTGAAATGCTGCATGGAACAGAACGTTTCTCTGCTATTCCCTTGGCTTCCACAGGGCGACATTGGACTTCCTGGGCCACCTGGATCACCACTGTTAGTTGGACCTCCTGGAGCTCAGCTGTTCAAAGGAGAAAAGGTGTTAATTTGACTCAGTTGTGTAATTTTGCTCAACCTGGCACGTACAATCTTGTGATGTAATTTTTGCAAAGGTGGCAAGCGCAAAGCTTTCCACCAGTAAGAAGCCATCATCTTCTACAGAAATCCTGTTGTTCCACGCTTTTCCTATAGACTTTCAGGAGAGGACAGCCCATGTATACTTTAGTTCATGTCCTTGAGGGAAGGCTGTCTTGATGCAGAAAGGAGATAACTGCTCTTGCTTTGGTTTTCTTCACTTTTTATCATTAGCAAATCATATTTTGGGCATCTCAGGTAAAGTTAGCTACTCTGGTATGTAATCTTATTTGTGCATCTTCACTAAGGCTTTTATTTTTCAGATCTTTGGCAATAACTCTTTTTGAGATTTCTCTCATACAATGTTTTGAACTATCAACCCTAACCCTTCTAGTGTGCTCTTTTATTATGAAAATTAGGCGTAATTTTGTTGTCTATTTTTAATGCAAGTTCCTGTTATTTACTGTACTTCTTCAGTATTGCACCTGTGCAGCTTAAATATTAGGATGTTTAAAAAGAATAGGAGTTACAAAACTGCTTCATGGAGGCCTGTATTGGAGTCTCTATGACCTCAAGTTTGATTTGCTCGAATACACAAATGAAAAGCTGAATTTGGCATTTACAGCCCCTGCAGCTTCAAATCAGATTTCATATACTGGATCTTAGGCTTTGCTTCTGCAAATAGTGGGTATGTGCACGTGTATGAGGAAGAGGGAGAGGATCAAAAGACAGAAAGAACTCACCATGTTTCTGTGAAGTGTGAAGTATGTTGCTGTGCAACACCGACTTCATCATGACCATGTAGCCAGTCCTGCATCCAATTCAGACTGAGGCTGTGCACAGAGGCATAGATTTATACGTGTGAATACTTATATCGAACTGAATAGAGAGGCAAACAAAAAACTATTGTCATGCATGTTTGAAAGCACAAAGCCCCGATTAGCAGGTCCCTACAAGTGAAAAGATCTATCTGTCTCCACAGCGTTAACAGAGATAAAAATCAGTATTTGTCTGTCTTTCTTGCTTCTGCCTAGTACACCTAGAGGAACAGGCCTATTGCTTAAGAAAATACTATTTAACAGCTATAATCCATAACAGGTCATTAAAAGGTTAAACAGCACATAGCTATGTCCTGCATATTAATATATACAAAAAATTTCCTTGCATATGTAGGGCCAAAAAGGACTGCCTGGGGTAACAGGATACAGAGGGCCACGTGGACCCAAAGTAAGTAATGTGATGATTTTTTTTTTCCATGGTCCTGTCAGAGTCCTTCTGTGGTTATTAAGTTAATCTTTTAAAGTACAAGGTGATAGAAGAAATAACAGCATTTGCACTGTGACATTTAATCACCACCTAAATCAGTATGAAAGCAAAAATATTTCAAAACCCTTTGGGAAACCTTTCTGAGTCTGTTTTATACATACCTATTGAATGTTGCCTGGTAGTGAGAGGTCAGTGTTGTTTCCAGTTGGGCTACTGACACACAATGGACTGGAACTGTGAAGAAAACAGAAGCACAGACTATTTCTTTTCAAGAAGAGAAATAGAGATCTGTATGTGTTGCATGATGGGTGTTTCCATAAGTGTGTGTCAGGGAAAGAGGTGAACTTAACTTTGTGGGTACCTTCATGAGGAGAGAGGCAAAGCTACCTGTTTGGAGAAAGAGTAACTGTTTGCTCTCTATTCTACCTTTGCTTTTCTGTCTCTCAACATAATTTAGACACTGGTGTGCCAGTAAGGAATTCCTGCATGCTGAGCAGAAGCAGCCACAAAGATGTGGAGTCTTCATTGCTAATAAATTTGGAGGAGAAAAACCCAGAGGCAGGAAACTACCAGATCTCAGAAAAAGATGATAATAGAGTCTAGTTTATGTTAAACTTACTTACATTTGTAGGCAGAAAAGAAGAAATAAACTTTTAAGTCTTTCTCAGAAATTAATTTTCCATCAGAAAAGAATGACTGTTACTTTACACAAAAGGAGACAAAACTCATCTTTTTTTCTATCAGATTTACTTTGAAAAAGATTGACTTTATATGCTTGCTCCAGTGCTAGCTGTCCATATAGGTAATAGTACACTTGTTAGTTATAAACAGGAACTCAGAAATTGAGAAATTGACTGATGCAGTCCAATAGATACCCAAAGCTTTAAAAAATAAATACATATAAGAGTACTGATCACTTCCTTGATAACTTAAGCTATGCAGGCACTGCATAGCGCTGTAGGAATTAAGCCCCAGTGACTGAGTCTAACAAGTGAAACTGGAACCATTAACCCAATATATACATAATTCAATAAACATGCATAAAAAAATTTAATTTATGGCAAACTTCACTGAGAATCTTGTTTAAATTAAGTACTTTGAATGCTCTAGGGTATACTTGGGAGAGGAGAAAAGGGTGAAAAAGGCATTCCTGGATTCCCTGGATTGCGGGTAAGGAAGTTGCAGAATAAATCACTTCACATAATCTCTATAATTAGGTTCATAATATATTTAGAAGTTTAAGTTTGCATTTCTGAGGAACATTTAAAGGGTTTTTTTTTAAACTAATCTATGATACTTCCTGTATAGAATACTTCAGAGTCCTGCCCTGGGACTCACCCTGTCTCAGACTTAAACATAGGCTCACACAGACTTTCCATCCTTGGAAAGAAAGTAAATCCGTAGGGTTATCCTCTAAATATTTAGAGCTGCACAGAACTTCTCTGCAGCAGTACAAGCACAGTAATGTAATGCATTATGTACTTGCTGGTGGCAATTTTTTACAGCAGCTTGTGCTTGATTTTCATAACAGTGCTCACACAGAGCAACATGTCTACTACTGTGCTTTGTGTGATACGATAAAACGATTAAGTGAAGACCTGACTGATTAACTTTGGGCAATAGTTCAAATTCATGCCCATCTATCATATAAAGTATTTGCAAAAACTTGGCAAAGTTTTTGGGAAATAGTCCAAGTAATAATTATCTAAGGAACATTAACTCAAAGGCAATTCTGAATAGCTGTAGTTTTGAATAGATGTAATTTTCAATAAACTTTTACTGTTTTACCTCACACTCTCCTTGCTTTTATCAGGGTAATCCTGGTTCTTATGGACCTGCAGGTTTTCCTGGAATGAAGGTAAGACAACATGTAATACATACACAACGCCCTGAACAGTGGGATAACTGAGATTTTAGTTTTGAGTGGATTTGGAATTTCCGCATGCTTGATGGCTCACATTGCATTCCTTTCTTACTCTTCTGCTACCTGGTGCTGCAGAAGTTGTATGAACTCTTTGTCTTTGAATTGCTGCTGCTCTCAGAAATTTGTCTGTAATTGGCTAATGGGATCCAAAGTTGCAAAAGGGAAGAAAAGCCAGTGGGACATGCGTATAAAGTGATAGAAAAGTTTCACAGCATGGTGACTTTGGTTGCCACAGTGACATTAGTTTTGAAATTTTGGTGTTATATGCATGTTTTGTTTAGCTTTCTGGCTCTATCTTTACTCTCCAGCTCTTTTTCAAATCTTCTTAAAGTAACAATCATGCTATTCATAAATTACATTAATGTACAGACATTGGCCTTTAGAGTTTTGTTTGAGGTGACTTTTATCTGCAAAATTACTTTTTAGTCTGTTTTCTAGCACTGCCTACCTAAAGAGTTTGAGTACTGGATGGATATCAGTAGATCAGAAAAAGGAGAGGAGGAGCTGATATGCAGCTACTTACCATGCAGTAGTGGTTTAAGAAAATCATTCAGCAGGCACAAACCAATTTTAGCTGTATTAATCAGATGGTCTATTAGAGTCTGCTGGTATGTATTCCAGCTAGTTCTGTGCCCAGCTACACTAAATCTGCTGACCACTATCTACATAACCTGGTGATACATGTTGTCTATTTTAACCAGAGATTCTGTGAAACATACTATCTCTTCTCTAAGCCCAAGGCATTTTCTGAAACAAACCGCAGATGCTGTTATAACATGATAGGATTATGTGACTGTTTTGGTGGGGTTTTTTTTTCTTCAGTTACTTATATTAATGTATTTTAACAGATTAATCAAATTACATTTATGTAATCCTTTCTAGGGGGAAACAGGATTTTCTGGTTTTCCTGGACAACCTGGCTATCCAGGCATACAGGTAAAAAAGCTACCAAACTCCCATGTGTGCATTCACACTCACACTGCTCTGTACTAATGCTAATGCTTCCTTCCAAATGTATTTGCTTCCCAGGCCATTTCCTTTTCTACACTGACAATTACTTTTAAGATTTACTGTTTTCATGGTAGTTGTAGTTGTTCAGTAAACTGATATTAAGTGAGTAAATGTGCCTGCTTGGTGTGTAAGAGAGTAGGAATTCCATTTTGCATACCAGAGGAATTGATGAATTAACAATAATTACCTTTAACTATAAGGGTGTAGCTAAACCATAAACTGTAGTACTTCTCAAATTATCCATGGCTGAGCTGCATTTCCCTGAGACATATGCTGGGTAAAGGAACCTGCTATTTAGGTAACAGTATGATCCTATAAACTTGAGTCCATGAACTATGATGATAATTGGAATCAAATGAGGAGGCAAAATTTGTTTCAGGTGGGCCTGCTTGCATGACATGCCAAAGTCTCTTTGCATGTTCAAGCTGTTCACATCACTAGCTTTTCCAAGATGGTTAGCAGAATGGAAATTGGAGTCCTTCACACCAGCATTGATTAAAAGTTTCCTGCTTTTGCTCACGTAGGTGATGCCAGCCATTTTTGTTTCTTTTAGAATACATGCTGCTTTCTAGTAGGTGTTAGAAGTGTGTTACATCCAGTAAGAAGCAAAAGAGGAGAACAGCCATCTGCCAAGCATGGAAGAGATGCTCAGTAGCCATTTCAGAAGACCTGGCTGCATATAAATTCATCGAATTCTCTTCTTCAGGCCGCAGAACTAATGAGCGTATTGTAGTTCTGACTAACAACAAAAATTTAAAGAAAGGGAAACTATTATATTTCCTATGGAATCTACAATGCTGAAGGACATTCAGCATGAAAAAACAGTTCTTGGTGCTACAGTATAAGGAGCAAAGCAGCAGTGAGTCTAGCCAGGGGAAGCTGTAAGTCACTGGGATAGGATACAAGTGGTCAGCAGTGTGTGAGCTGGAGGAGGAGCAAAATACTGCAGCGAATAAGGTGGGTGACAGGATCATCAGTAGAGACAGCAGGGTTGAAAAAGATCATCATCAAATTATTACCACAGTACAGAGGACAAAAACAATACTACAGAAATTCTGACACTAATGAACATAGCTCTAAATATTCTGAAATACAAAATTCAATAAGTGTTTCTTTCCCTCTGAAATAATCTTTTTGGAAAGCTGCATATAAAACATTAACTTTCCCTAAAATATGATTAATTGGATTTGTGAAATCAGAGGAATGACACTCAGGAGATTTTAGCAAGAATCACCTCTGTTCTAAAATTGGAACAAGCATAATTTGTGATGACAAAAAGACAACTGTGGCTGGTCCAAACTTGCTAGAGGTAGTATATCACTAAAGGTGCAGTCGACATAAAAAGCAAGAAACAGGTTTTCAAGAAGCAGCTTTACAAATGAGACATGACAAGCACATGGAATAAATAAGCAAAAGTACAATAAAAACATCTGTTTTAGTCACAGGCCTACTTGTTTCAAAGCTAGGACTGCCAGGAGAGTGCTAGATCAAATTCTTCAGCCAAGATTTCATTTATGTAGTCATACTTAGGGGAAAAAAATAGTCCATGGATGTTCATTTTTCTGCTATCTGCCCATTAGGAGCTTCACAGTAATGTGAGATCATTCAGATACTAATTAGACAGCAACACTGCGTGTCTTATTTAGGAACACAAAGATCATTACAGTCCATTACTCTTCAAAGCTGGAATCAAGCCTTAAGTGTTGTATTGATAAAAAAGTATTCACCCTGATGTGCACATTGTTTAAATTGGGGGCATCATTAATAAATGTTAGTCAAGACATTGTATAGAAAGAACAGTGCATTCTTCATTCTCCATTGAAGATATTGTATAGACAGAACAGTGCATCCTTCAGTCTCTATTGATTAGCCCAGAGCTTGAGACACCATCAATTAACACTACAAACAGTAAGCAAAAAAAAATTGTAGGTGGATTATACTAGGGAAAAGTCTGAATTGCCTACTGTAATGAATCAAAAGGATGAAGTTCCAGTTGCTAACACATGGAGGAAAAGAAAAGGAAACAGCTTTAAAAAAACCAAGTCAGGTTAACTTGTGCAGATATGCAAAAATTGAGAACGATTGCACAGATGCTGTAGTTTTACTTGAAAACGACCTTGATAAATCTCACTATTCCTGAAAAGTGCAGAGCTATCTAGTCTGCATCAACTGTTCATCTGGCCTCACCAGCTGTTGCTAATGTACAGCAAAAAGTCACATAAACTGGAGGAACAAGAATATGATTTAAACCCCTCCTGAGAATAACCCCTCCTGAGAATAATCCATATGGATTTTCTGAAATAGACACATTCAAATCTAAGATTTGAGAGAAAGAGATTCAGGAAAAAGTCACATCCAAAGTAGATTTAATCTTTTAAAAATGTTAACTTTTGCTTAAAGCATAGAATGGACTTCAAGAAATTGTTGGCATACCTTCTGATCCTTAAGTCTGGACATTGGCCACACTGTATGGATGGTGAACACAAGCCAGCCACATGCCCTTGCTGCAAAGGCAGCTTACGGTATCCTGGTCTGCATTAGGAGAAGTATTGCCAGCAGGTCTCCAGCCTTGGAGTTACTCTAAAGCTATCTGGGCATAGAGCTGGGCAACTGGCTTTAGGTGGTCCTGTTTCAGCAGTGGGGTCAGACAATATGGTCCCCAGAGGTCCCTTCTAACAGTCCCCAGAGGTCCCTTCTAACATCAACCATTCTGTCATAAATATGAAAAACCACAGAAGGCAACTTTAGATAAAATACAAGAGAAGATACAAGTTCTTCTGAAATCACTCTGAGCCCATTTGTCTTTGTTACTAATGGAATTTGTCTCATTAAAATAATGAATGATCCTTACAGGAAGTGCAAAATGTTCTTGGTTGCTGACATTATATAATGCTATAGGAAACTTAAAGAACAAATGCAGTGTTTAATGCTTAATAGGGATATCAGTAAAATGGATAGGTGATTATAACCTTCCATTTTAAGAAGACTCCAGGTTACAGAATGTGGTAGAAATAAGATTCTGTTGGATGATTTTGGAATATTTTTCTTCCAATAAACTGGTAGCAAGTCAATACTCCTGAAATTTTTTGTGGGAAAACAGTTTCAGCCAACAAAATAATCCAAGCATATATATACCACTATGTAGGAGTGTAGCAACAGTGAAAATACAGCACATACAAAGCTGCCATTCAGACAGGGTCATAACATCAAGCAGCACAAGTGCAAAGATTTGCAGAAATCACCACTGGAATTTGTCACTTCAATACCAAGAACTTTTTTCTTTCCTGCCACACTGAAGGCTTGTCTGTATCATTGGGTAAGACAAATTCACATTCCTATTTTAAATAGCCAAAGATGACACAATGATAATAATTTTGTTATGCAAGGTACAGTGAAAGGGAAAAGGCAGGCTGAAAAGCCACAGGACAAGAGTATGACAGTAAGTGACAGCTCCAGAACCATTTAAATATCTAAGAGTTATCAACTAAAAACAAAGAAAAAAATGTCCATAAAGAGGCTTGGATTTCTTATTTTTACTTCTGTAAGAATGGGTATCCAGTTTTGCAGTCCCAGTTCTCCTTGTCTGTGTCCTAAAAACCCTGAAGTCCAGTCACAGGAATGCAACCTCGCTACGCATTTCCCACATTCATATTCTTGTTCTCTCAGTTACCATTTACAAAGCAAAAAGTCTAATGCATTTTGCCACATTAAAGACATCCCTAAAGTCCACTTCATTTGCAATTCTAAATATCAGAATCCAAGCTAATTTAGAAATCCTCCAAGCAGAAGTCATTTTCCTTGCCATTGGTTTTATGGTTTGTATGTTTCCCTGATGCAGACATTTTAAACTTCTTATAGAACTTTGAGCATCTCTTGCCATCAGTAATATCTGTCAGACCGAAATCTTTTTTCTTAATGCTTATCTGTCATCATAGAGTAATTTCAAAATTCTGGTATAGAATTTTAAGGCAAATAATCACAGCTTAGTTAAGTGAAAACAGCACCATTAAATAGGGTATTGATTTTTTGTAATTGATTCCTCTTTACAATACATGAATGAAATCAAACAGAACAGTCACAAGTTCTGAAGAGTCAGATAGATATGTGCAATAGGTATATTAGTGTTTAGTCACTGCTGTCCTGAAAGAGGATTACTTTAAATCATCATGACTTTAAATGGTATAAAGTGTCAAAACTGTGATGGGTCATATCCTTATGTACCCCACTATTGTTGCAGTTTTCAGTTACATGCTAATGCATATTTTTATCTATCAATAAAATTTATTATTTGGATTCTTACAGGGGGATCCAGGAGAAAAAGGGCCCCCTGGCCTTCCTGGAGCTGTTGGAACTCTGTTGCTTCCTATAAAAGGTTAGAGCTAGTTTTAATTAGTCTTTCTGCTGTATAAAGTGTGTAGAACCTATTTTGCTAAGGTGTTTGAAAGTGATCACTAGGGATCCTAAAACATTTCCTAATGCCTGACTACAAGTTACTCATGTGCATGGTGCATGAGTGGATCCATTCTTCAGAGAAGAATTCTTTAGCAGATTGTTAGAACTACTACCAATATTTTGGTTTTCCAATTGAATTAAGCCCTTTCTATTTGATTCAAGTTTTCTTTATGTCATTGCTTTTTAAAAATTAATACATTTTACCAATTTTGAAAATATACTTTTTAAAATATGGATCATTTCAAGTAGGACAATCCTTGACTGACCTTCCTGTGTGTGCTGCCAAATGTGCAAAGCATGTAGCGGTTAAAATAAACGTGCATCTCACGTATTTATTTCGGGCAAACACTTCTCTCAGCATTCTGAAATATGCAACACAAATATTCTTCTGTGGAGTGATGAACACTAAAAACTGTGCCCATGAAATGGGTAGGAATCCGTAGAAAAAGTAACCAAATCCTCCCACCTTAAAATTAAATTGTTACACATTTTAAAATGTTTCATAAGACAAAAGAAGTTACCCCAGTTTACTTTTGTGTAGTTCCCACATTATAATTTGAGTTGCAGTTTAATTTAAACTTAAACTGTTGATTGGATAAGTGTTTGATTCACATGTGTTTATAATTCCATGTAGGTCCACAAGGAGATCCTGGATTTCCAGGTCCTGCTGGTGATCTGGGGTCAGTTGGACCGATTGGTCCTGCAGGCCTGCTAGGAAGACCAGGAGATGATGGAACAAGTAAGAGAAGTAGGGGATAAAATGTGAACTATAGACGAGCAGGAGAGAAAGCAGCAAAAAGAAACCTGTTCTCGCTTGATGCAAGTCACCAACATAAGGATTTGATCTCTACAAAGCATTCAATAAAAATATTACCTCAGTGTTTAGTGGTCAAGAAAGAACCAAAATGACAGAACATTAGGAATTGCTAGAACAGGAACAGAAGATAATGCAGAATGCTACCGTGCACTGTAAATCCATGGGATGCCTGTTTCTGAAGTGTGGTGCTCTTCATCTCAATAGATATGAAGGAAGATAATGAGGATGACTTCTTGGAATTAGATTAACTGGGATGTCTGGAAATGAGCTAGTGAGGTGGAGGAAAAGAAGCATTTGAGGGTCCAAAGGAGGAATATACTTTTTTTTTTTTTAATCCTGAAATATATGAAGATTCAAGTCTTTGTTACATGGAAGCTCTTCTTCAGAACAGTTCTGAATAGTCTGCAATTTCCTCTTCGATATCTTATAGCAATTGTTACTATGAAGCTGCATGGACCATATACCATTATTTTCTTTATAGGTCTGCCTGGCATGCCAGGAGTAAGTGGGGCACCTGGACCTCAAGGTTTTCAAGGTGACCCTGGTTGCCCTGGAAGGGGTGAATCAGTCCCAGGAAGACCTGGATTTCCTGGACCACCAGGCCTACCAGGACAGCCAGGAAGACGAGGCTTACCTGGACTACCCAGTAAGTTCAACAGCAGTTTATAAGACAAAAATATTACTCGGTATATTAACAGATGTGTTGCTTTTGTTCCTCTTACAAAAAAACAGAGGTGAAAAGTGCATTTTGACAGATACATCAAACTTTACGTGAGATGTAGAAAACATGTTTTTCCTATTGATTTTCCTGTCAATCAATGAGATGACAAGATTTTCATAGTTTTCCAGGTTAATATTTAAACCCAAAAATTAACATTAAAAATGTCCCTAAAAACATTATCACCTGAAGTTAAAAACACAGCGGACTGGTGAGGAAACCAAAATCTGCATCCTTTAGTAAAAAAACAAGAATTGTAAAATTCTACAGTGGAAAAAGGAAGTAATGGCAATGAAAAAACAGTGCCAGCATCAACTCTAGCCAGGCTCACTTTTGCAGTATGTTGTAAAGCATTTCATAAGGTATCTAGCTTTTCACATGAGGATAGCAAGGTAAGGGAGGGGAGACCACTTGACCTAAGCTGTAGTCAACCTGATTTATGCTAACTATATGATTTGTTATTTCAAGGTGTAATCTGTACTGAAAGAGGGATCCCTGGAGAACCTGGAGCAAAAGGTCAGATAGGCCTTCCGGGAAGGAAAGGTGAAAAAGGAGAAAAGGGTAAGTGTGCCTGGATAGCAACAATCTGAATATGAGACCATTGCCAGGTATGTCAGACCTAAGTTTGAGAGAGGTTTATGGTAACTTGGAGGGTAAGACCCATCAGTTACTCAGCACTGTAAAGAGACATTGATATGCTTCTCTCCTTTGAAGGCTATCATGAGATAAAATGATCTGTGCACTGCTAATACTGAAAAGAAAAAGGGTAGTGTTTTTGTGTATTAATTTTGCAACTGTTTCAGTGTAATTTTGATGCATTCATGTAGGAAATCAAGGCCTCTGCTCATGTAGTGCTGGTCCTCCCGGGCTCCGTGGTGTGCAAGGACCTCCAGGTACACAAGGAAAGAAAGGGCAGATGGGATACCCTGGAAGACATGGAGAAAAGGGCGATCCAGGCTTAACTGGTGCAGTGGGATCACCAGGGCTCCCTGTGAGTAGTTTTCCTAAGCTTCCATAAATGAATAACATCAAGCTACCACCTATGCAGGAGGCATTTAAGCAGAGTGGTGGAAGAAGCAGAGTTTTACACTGAGGGATGGAGTCTCACACTGTGTTTGTGGGATGATCAGGAAGGTTAGGAAAGTAGGTGCGTGTTCATCTTTGTTTTGACTTGGTTTTACTTTTAGTTTTGAATACCTATTGTTTTTCTTGAAAGCATTGTAGATGCACAAACTGCTCCACTGGAGATGATTTTACAGTTCTTTCAAAGAAAAATTTTCAGCAAAACCTTACCAAGGCAAAGAAGTACATGATGTCAGCAGGTCAAGATGGTTTCCATGACTCAACATCCACCTGGGTGTGGATGTTTTCTGAAGAAAAAGGTGCCCTTGATTTTATTCAGGCATTTTAAGTAATTGTCTTTATTCCTTTAAGAAATTAATTTAAAGGCTTAATTTAGTTACTATGCTTATTTTATGAGGCAATCTGAACATAATGTAGAGTGTTCTCCCCCACCCCCAAGTCTGAAAGTCATTGTTATTTGTTACTGTTTATCCCTTTACTGTTCCATATTACTTTATAATCTCCCATTTTCAGTCACTACTCAGCCAAAGTCTTTTCTCCACAAAGATCAGCCACTACAGGCAATTCCTTATCTCTCTATGCCTTCATATTAGCAGTTAAGCTGAAATGGAATACAAATTTTGCCCTTGATTTAAGAGTTCTGAGAAGAAAAAGTCACTGTAAGCATCAAAATAAAGACCCCATTTGCTTGACGAGCTTCCTTGCAGTGTAGCACATTCAAGTTCCTCAAGAGCAGAAACTTTTATAGTAAAGATTCTGAGTACTAGAATCATCTGACATGAGCATAAGATGTTTATGTTTTCCTAAGACCAGTTCATTGCAATTTTTAATGGAAAAAAAATGTAAAGATTTTTTCATGGTAAGGTAAGGGGAATAAAATTAAGACATTTTTAAAAGGTAACATTAGGTCAGATATGTATTTCTAACTTTAATGTTGGCTGCCAGCAGGATTAACAGACAAAATCAATTTGAGCTCAAGACCTAGATTTTTCCTGGGTGATGCTTGTTGCCTAACTCGGTGAAACCTGCTATTACCTTTGAATACAGACTTACTTTCTGTAACATCCTTCATGTAGTTTATCTTAATCCCCACAGTGAGTGATAATTCAAAACACTGCTTAATCTATCTGATTTATAAATCTATTATAAGATGAGGTATTGGATGTGCTGTGATTTTGTTGCACTTGTTCTGGTTTGGCATGTGGACTGTATGTCCAGGATGCTGTATATACCAAAATTATACCAAACAGAGGAGGCTTCTTAATATTCTTTCTTGTGTGTGAGAACAATTCCTTTGAAAACAGAGTTAGATATCCTTGGCTTTATGATTGCTCAGCTATGGGTTTCTGGAGGTGGTGTTTTAATAGCAGAACTCTTTCACATGAGGAACTGCTTAAAATTTCCAGAACATTTTCTTTCAAAAGTCAACAAAACAAAACCATTGCAAGAATGAAGGAGGGAGGTGGATGGGCTCCATCATTCTACTTCCAACAGTTTCATTATGAACTTTGTGTTTGATTATATTTTTTATTTCATCAAAATCCATATATATATCTGCCTCTACACACACATGCTTTTCCCATTTTTCTGCTCTCTTTTCTTCCCAATAGCTCATTTTGCTTTTCATATATTAATAACTGGTCTCTGTCAGCTTGAAGATTTAGACATTTTAACAAATAGTCAATGTTTCTTTCAGATATGCTACACTTTTCTAAAGGTTTATAATTGTCATGTTTTACAATCACTTTATAAATTCTATTTTCTCCACCTGTTTCTTAGTGAAAGATTTAACAACAGAAGAAACTGGCCAAATAATACCCTTTTTTCAACCTTGCTAGTATATTACTTCTGTGTAAATTTCACATATTTACCCCCACGTACTGTTGCAAGATCAGACACTCACCAATCAGAATTGTTTTGATTGGAAAAGACCCTTAAGATGACCCAATACAACCATTAACCTATCACTGCCAAGTCCAACCACTAAACCATGTCTCTAAGCACTATACCTACATGGTGACTCAGCCACTTCCCTGGACAGCCTGTTCCAGTTCTTGACAACACTTTTTGTGAAGAAAAATGACCATGTGCAAACTGCTTGGAGAAACTGCTTGGAGGGCCAAGAGCACAAATGGGTATAAACATATAGGAAAGTACTTCTTCTCCCCTCTAAACCTGACAAGTCATAGATTTTTCTGAAAATCCCAGGTAGCTAACTAGATGTAGATGACATTTTTTAATTGGTAGTTACATGTCTTACCTACTGCCATGTGCACTTCTGGGAGAACAGCCTCATCCAGCAGTCACTGCACTCCAGAGATTTCCTTTCCTGTGTAGCCTTGGTGAATTGTGGCTTGAAGTCTGCAGTGGGAAGTGTTTGTGGATCAGTTGCACCTTAATATTCTTGTATTTAGAGCCACAGCTATATACAGCTGTGGACCTGATTCTTCTAGCATCACAGTTTCTTGTAACTGTGCATCTGTGCATGTGGCAGAGGCATCCTGAAAAGGCCAAGTGTCATTCACACACCTCTTTAAAGACATGAAAAGAGAGAAGTTTTTCTTGATAGCCTGTCGTCTGGTTTGGTGAAACAATGCAAGAGCAAGAATGAGGTATCTAATTTTCCATTCAATTCCCACACTGATTTCTTGCTGGAGATACCTGACAATTTTTTTCCCTTTATTTTTTTTCTTTCTTCCTTGATGGCAAGGGGATACCTGGTTCTGCTGGACAACATGGTGAGAAAGGTGAGAAAGGTGATCCAGGAAGAGTTAGCATAAAAGGTAACACACATTTTATCATTAGCCTTTTTGTTTCCTATACAATGACTAGGCAATAGTGTGAGAAAACCATATTTATCTACTCTTTCATAAACTAATGAAATTGCTGAAGTAACAAGCATTTGTAAATCTTACGTAGAGGTACAGTATATCCAAAGCACTTTCCTGGTGCCATCTCATTCATTTTCTTCTTAATGCAAGATCAACACAGGATTTTGTGGTTTTTACTCTACAGTTGAGCCATAAAACAGTTTTAACAGCTTGTTATTAATACTAAAAAATTACTTTTCATGTCATATGATTGATATTGCAGAGGTCTGTTTAGCAAAGACTAAGCAGAATACAATCATTGCAAAAGCATGAAGAAATATTATTGTACAGAAGCCACCTCCTGAAGTGCCATATGCCAGCATCCCAGCTATTATTTCAACTTAAAACACCAACATCCTTCTTGGAAAAAATCAGTCTCAATGGCTATTTAGATTCCTGCTCCTATTTCTAAAAATGACATTGGAGAGAAACAATAGGCCACCAGTTGCACAACTGAAGTTCTTGAAATTAAATAGATCAAAACCTCTCTGCAGTTATGGTTGTAATTTGCAAAAGCTGTGATTCGTTGTTTTCTGTTTCTTTTGCAATCTGATGGCAAAGCTTTGTTAGAAATGCTAAACTAATTATTCAGACAAAGGATTGTCCATCTTATTGTTTGTGAAAAGTTTGCTCAGCTTCAGATGCCTGTGTCTGCAGAGTTTGGCACAGGGCAAAACATTTGCTGTCTATTTGCAAAGGATTTCTTGACACAGCAAAATGAATCTTTGGGGCTAGAATAGTTTTATTGTCTTTTATGCAAAACCTTTCATTTTCATAAATATCACTGGAAGAGAAATCTAGGGGTAAATAAAAAACCCAAAAAACCCTGTTGAGAATATTGATGCAAATATTCTGCATTATATGGCATTGCTATATGTATCTCCTCATTTCACTGAAATCAGGAAGAAAGCTTTGACTTCAATAGCAAAATTTTTTTACTCTGTATATAACATGAACAAAAGACACAATATTGCAGTGATTTTAAACTTCTTTTACAGAGACACCAAATTATTCCATGAGGTGGAGAGCTAGAGACCACCTTCCTGAGCCTAGAATGCCTCGATTAAGGAAATTTGAAATCAAGAACTGTCAATTGTCATACAGATAATATGAATGGTTACCCAGAATTTACCTGAGCAGAAATAAATATTAAAAAAAAACCCAACCCACAACCCAAGTTTACTGTAAATATTATACTACCTTTTTTTTTTTTTTTTGAATTACATTAAGGAATAAAAGGTGAAAGAGGTCCTACTGGGGGTCCAGGATTTCCAGGTCAAAGAGGCAACGATGGCAGAGATGGAGAACAAGGATTGCCTGGGGAAAAAGGAATTGAGGTACATTTGATTTTTTCAATATTTTTTCCCATTTCAGTTAACATACTGTCTTATGAAAGGACTATCTACTTTAAAGTATCATTTTATTCCAAATTCACAGCAGATCAATCACTTCTATAATTTTATGTTAACCAGATTTTAAAAGTTCTTTTATCCCTTGTAATATTATTTCCTTGGAAACATTACTGTGTATTATGGTATTCCTGAATATAATATCTGCATATACCATGTTTCAATATTACGGGGTCAGGAAAAAACCAAACACAACACAAAACTCAACTCTGTTGCTATTGCCTTTTAAGAGTTGAAACTACTGATATCATCCATGTAGTCACCTATCTGTGAAAAAGTGGTTTCGCCAGAAAATTCTCTAACATAGCTTTTGATAATCAAAGAGAGGAAATGAATAACAAAACCTAATTTCTTATCAACAATGTCTTTCTCTTAGGGAGATCCTGGAGTACCACTGCCAGGTGACAAAGGATTCTCTGGGGTCCCAGGACTTCCTGGGATAAAAGGACAGATGGGATTGCCTGGTGTGGGGTTTCCTGGCCCTCCAGGAGACAGAGGTAGCCCCGGAGACTTTGGTGATACTGGTAATGTTGGGGCACCTGGTCCAAAGGGTCAGAAAGGTAATTTGGAATATTTACATTAAGAACCAAATAACAAAACACTTGTTTCGTAGTCTCCATTAAAGTTTATGTGTATTCTGCACAGTGGTA
This sequence comes from Laterallus jamaicensis coturniculus, assembly GCA_022605575.1. Taxonomy (NCBI): domain Eukaryota; kingdom Metazoa; phylum Chordata; class Aves; order Gruiformes; family Rallidae; genus Laterallus; species Laterallus jamaicensis. The sequence goes on from JAKCOX010000015.1 coordinate 660,048, forward strand.
TTAATTTATAGTGAAAATCAATTCTGGCAAGCTCAGTGGCCATGTGAAATATGGCCACTGAAAGGTACATTACTGTCAGCATTTAGCAGCAGACACTAGTGAGAATATGAATTGGTAGGGGCCTTAAACCTGCAAAGTGCAACTTGTACACTATCAGAAGGATTATTTTTCTGAAAAGTATTCCTGCATGTAAGGATTTGCAAGGCAATGCTTTCTTGCTGAAGGAGTAGGAAAATACAGCTCAAGCTTAAGTCTTGGTCAGGTTTTTGGTTAAAATCCCCACCAAAATTTAAAAAAAAAATTTATACTGATAGCAACATGTATACAACAGGAATGTACATGGAATTGAGAAGAAAGTATTATTTCTTTTTTGCAATGGAGACTAATGGAATTGCAAATTTGTGCAACAAGTAGAAAAAAATTGTCTTTACAGTTGTATTACAAAAATCTGAATCATTACCAATACTCTATACAAACTAAGATGTCACGAAAAATATATTTTAAGATTCTACATCGAGCTTTAAGTAATATGGAAACAACAATGTGCATAAACAGTGCCTTCTCTTTACCTTTGCACATCTTCAGATCACATTTTTTCTAAAATCAAACAGGCCTATTTCTTTCTCCCTCTTGCTTCAGGTGAGACTGTCTGCATTACGTCACCATACCCTGGAAATCCAGGCCCCCCAGGTTTTAAAGGTGTTCAAGGTATGTTTACAGATGGGAGAATTTTTGGGTTTAATTGAAATGTAGTTTTAAGTTGCCAATTAAAAAGAAGCTATCCTATAAGAATACAGCATTCTAGTTTTTCAACAGATAGATGTCTCAAAATGTCCTGCAAATACATAGGAATAGACTAATAGAACTACAGGCTAGACAGCTGCAGTTCACAGAATCACAAGGTTGGCAAAGACCTTTAAGGTCATCAAGTCCAACCATTCCCATCCTAAACTAAACCAGATCCCTAAGTACCTCATCTACCCTTTTTTTGAACACATCCAGGGAAGGTGACTCAACCACCTCCCTGGGCAGCCTGTTCCAGGCCCTGACAACTCTTTCAGGGAAGAACTTTCTCCTAACATCTGATCTGACCCTGCCCTGGCCCAGCTTGAGGCCATTTCCCCTTGTCCCATCTCCTGTCCCCTGGCTGAACAGACCATCGCCCACCTCTCTGCACCCTCCCTTCATGTAGCTGTAGGTGGTGAGAAGGTCTCCTCTCAGCCTCCTCTTCTCTAGGCTGAACACCCCCAGCTCCCTCAGCCGCTCTGCAGAGGATTTGCCCTCCAGCCCCTTCCCCAGCCTGGTTGCCCTTCTCTGGGCTCATTCATGATCAAAAGGTGTGCAGGCTGCCTCCACAGAAATGACACAATGAAGGTAGCTTGAAACTTGGTCTTGCCTCAGTTAAAATGCATGAGAGTCTGTAAAATGCACAGATGGCTGGAGTGGGCTAAGACCAAGAATATGTACTTCTGGAGACTGGGGCAGGGTGAGGAAAGATATGCTGCAAGTCTTTATTTTGTAAAACAATATTGTTCCTTGCAAGTTGCAGTTGAGTCCTAAAACCTGTATGTTTATTACTGCTACTTCAACTTGTTCAACTTAATTTTAATTCAAATAACTCATCCAGGAACTAGCAAAATGTTTCTTGTGCTCACCTCCAAAACATTTGATATGCAGCAGAAAATTCTGATCAGAACAAATGGAGATACTTTCCAAGCTCCTTAATATGGTATTACACAGCTCCCTGACACCAGTATTGTGGGTGGTAGCTGAAATTTATGCCCATGAAAGAAGAGAGGTTAGCATATTGAGTTTACCTGCACCAATACAGAAGCAGCATATAACACAGTACAATATAAAACTTTGAGTTGACACCTGCCATTCATTAGGTTAATATTGTTGATGCCCTAGAACATTAAAATGTTATAGGATATTTTTTTTCTAATTTTCCCTGGTGATTTGCAGGCTGCTGTTTACAGATTATGGAATAAATCCATTTGAAAACCAGCAACCATACATCTGTTTGTGACTTGGGTGGTGGTTCTTGCCCAAAATGTTAGGAGCAGGTAAAATCCAATTGTGTCTTCAGAGTACATGAATTTGCAAGGGATAAAGATGCAATAGTGTTTCTTTAGATCACACGTATTAGAGTTCTGTCAGGGTTTTTTTATATTTTCTTTCTGTTTCTAGGACCAAAGGGTTTAAAAGGACTTCCTGGTCATCCTGGACCAAACGGCTTTGATGGGCAAAAAGGCCATCGAGGCAGGCCAGGAGCAGGAATCCCTGGGCCAGAAGGTGAATTGTGCTTTTCTTAATCCAGGAGGCATGTTGATGAACCTGTAATACATAGCTGCAGGGTAAGGTAGAATAGAATATGGTGGAATAGGAAGCATATTTCAACAAAGGCCAATGAAAGAGGAATCTTTACCAGTTTCCCTTCCTTTCTTCCATCATTGCATCTGCTGCAGTAACCTAAAGTTCAGTGGTGTCCAGAGAGGAAATACTCTCAGAAAATTGAGAATAATTAGTATCATTTTAGCAAAGGGATGGAACTGTACAAGAATGACAGTACACAAGATAGATGCTGCCCCCAATAAAACCTGTCACTTCCCACAGGAATAATTGCCTCCTTCGATCTTCATGTATCATTACCTGTAAATGAGAAACCTGAAATTTAATGTAATTTTCTTTGCAAAGTTTAATTCTGTTAAATTTGCATTATACTACTCTGCAGTTTTGAGGAAAAAAACCTCTTTTGAATTATGTCCTATTTGAATTTAAAAATCATGTCAACAGGCTTTCGAGGCAAAGCTGGTGATCCTGGTGATGAAGGTGAAAGAGGATCTACAGTTGATGGTAAAAATGGCCCTCCAGGTCCACCTGGCATAGATGGTCAGAAAGGTGTGCCAGGCGATACCACCTATGGTCCCCCAGGCATCCCAGGCAACAGGGGACTGCCAGGACCCCCTGGTGCACAAGGAGCAAGGGGTGATCCAGGCGTTCCTGGGCTTCGAGGTATGAGCTGGTTTTTATGATGCATTTTGGAGAGAAGCTGAGCAAAATCAGTCCTGATTCAGCTAAAACTTACCTGGATCCATAATGGTGACTGTGAATGGGACTCCCTATTTTTATGTTTACATTTTTACAGTTAAGGTTGATCAGCCACTGGGGAAATCTGCACTGCAGGAAGGTGAAGACACCTTTACCCAGTCAGTGGAGTAACAGTGCAGCTTTCTATTCTTACTACTGTTACTGACTGCCTAGTGCCTTCTGTGCTTAGAGCCTCCTGCTCTGCCACACAGATAGTCCCTGCCTTAGATTGCTTACTCAAATCTGAAAAGTCTGGCAAAAGTTGGGAGAACACTCAGGGGGGAGAGGGGTGAATTTCTTTGCCCAGAGTTCTACAATATAGTCCTCAATACCGTAGGCACTACACTCCTCATTTCTGCAGGGGAGTTTTGCTGTTTTCTGCCACAGTCCTGCTTCCTCCCCACTTCCCACAGATTTTCTGCCACAGACTTGTTTCCTGTTACAGGTCTTTTGCCTGGCCACAAGCAGAAACACACACCCTTCTGTGCAGGGACCACCTATAGAACTGACCTCAGTGCTGAGTAGTTGGTGCAGGCCAGTGAGCTCCTTCCTTTCTGCTCCTACACATGAGAAACTAGCTTTGTGTGCCTCGCCTGTCAGTGAGAGTTGAATTTATGTTTGCTCCTTAACAAAGTCCCCCAAATCAGACAATTCTAAATCACAGAAAAGCAGCAGGTTTCACAAACTATGGAAAAACTGGAGGATAACTAAAATATTGCTATCACTGGACGCATAAATTTCAAAATTACAATGAAGAATTCTGAGGGATGGTGAGTAATGGAGGTAAAACATTTTATGATGTTTCTTGTTTCCAGGACAGCCCGGAACACCGGGATTTCCAGGTGCCAAAGGTTTTAGAGGCCCAGAAGGTGATATAGGAGCACCAGGATGTCCAGGCTTCCCTGGTCCACCATGTGACACAAGCTTGCCAGGGCCACCAGGACTCAGTGGTGTCACAGGCCTGCCAGGACCTCAAGGTACACAACACCCATCAGGCTGCCTTGCAGCTCTAAGTTTTGCACATCTTTTCTAGCAGATTGAATTACATTATTTTTGTGGCAGGCATTACAACTATTTCTATGGGGTCTGCTCATTAGTGGAGATGTATATCATGTTTTGCACATTTCCTTAAACTCAGGGTTGTGCGTCTCAGATGGTTCCCAACTTCACTTCCCTTCCTGGTCCTTACCAGACAAACCAGTGTGGTCACTGTCAAGTAACAAACAGAAAAATCCTATCTTATTCTATTGTCCTGAGTTGCTTAACTGAGCTCCTGTCATTACTGTGATCCTTTTATTTTCCTTATTCTTAAGGGAGAGATAGCAGACATATGTCAAAAGTATTAGTAGGGATTTTCCATAGTGTGCCTCTACTGATAGATCTGTGACTAAAGAAATACAAGAAAACAAACATTCCAAATGAGAACTCTAGCTAAAACCAGAACTCTAACGTGGTAGCAAACTTTCCAAGTTTTTTTGCCGTATTTGATGATACTCAAATTTGTACCAAAATCTACCACTTTCTACTTTTTAAATGCACTTCCTGAACCCTGTTCCTGCATTTACATACATAAATTAAAACTCTTTTTTCTCAGGCTTACCAGGCTTTAAAGGTCAGAGGGGAGACAGAGGCCTAGCTGGGCCACCTGGAATCAAAGGTCTCAAAGGCTCTCCTGGCTCACAAGGTCCCCCAGGTCCTCCAGGCTCCCGAGGAATTCCAGGACTTCCAGGCAGCAAGGGACCACCTGGCTTCCCAGGACAAACAGGTGTGTTAACCATCCTGCAAATCATCTTTTCTCTAAATTCTCTTGTAGAGGGAGCTATTTCTACTGCTGTTAAAACTAGAAGGTACTTTCCACTCTCCACCCTTTCCAGCTTCGAGAACAAGACCTTGGAGCAGGGCAGTGGCTGTAACAATAGTATTCTTTGTTGTGACTGTATGCTGATGACTAAGTGGAGAAGTAGCTTCACATTATGTCTAAGAAAAAAATGTGACCTTGGTCCCAAATCATCCCTGGGTAGTGGACAGATGGAATCATGACTCCCAGTGTCCACATGCAAAATCTGGTGGTGTCTTAGGCTGTGCCTTGTATTTAAGACATGTTTGGGATAGGTCCTTCAGTAATAACTGCAGCCTAAATTTCCAGGGGGTAGCAGCAGGGAGGGGAAGATGTTCTTTTGCTTCAGGGCAATCTGGATTTAACAACATTTGATCTCCACATGAAGGCATGCTCCAACTATTGGTTCTCTAGCTTTGCTGGTTTCCTAAGGAGTATTTCTAAACTTCCTGCCTTTTGCTTTATACTCTTCCTTAGAATATGACAGCGACAGCATAGCAGATTGAATATGTGAATAATACATTTAATATTACCAGGAAGCAAAGGGATTCAAGGACCCCAAGGTTTCCCAGGACTCCCAGGAACACAAGGCCCAATGGGAACCTCTGGTGTAAAAGGTGAAGAAGGAAAAATGGGGCCACCTGGGCCTAGTGGAGACTGTGGGGATATGGGAATGAAAGGTTGGTAAAAAATCTCACTCTGTAGTTGTGTTTCTGCTATGTTTAGTTTTGTCACTACTGTGTTAGGAATATATTTACTTCTTATAAGGGTATATTCATTTCTGTTTTCAGACATGCTAAATATTAAATCCAGTTATCTCAAAAATGCATAATGAAATATAAATAGAAAATTAATTCCACTCAGATCAATCGGTGCATTTACCACTAAATCAGAGTTGGATCACTCATTCAAACAAACCTTGAATTTTGCCCTGCACACATCGGGAACTTTAGGTTTTTCACATTTTCCATCATAATGCCTGTGTTCTTTTATCAGTGTAAAATACATAGGAAATAAACTCTTTAAGTATTAATACAGGAAAGAGAATAACCATCTCCAAGGTGAAATCAAAGATAGTACACTGTGGAGTGCCAACTTTCATAATCTAGACAAACAGGGAAATAATTCTGATTTAACATCACCTGTGTTACTAGAGAATTAACTAGAAAGCAAGAGAATGATAATAAATTCTGTTAGCAGTGAGCCTGCTGAAACAAAGAGAACTATAGTAGTATTTGAAGGCTTTCTCTGCTAGGGAAGTCTTCACTAAAATAAATTTTCAGAAGTCACTTGTGAGTATTTACTTACATTCCATATGCTTGGTTCAAAGGTGAAAGAGGGCCTCCAGGAGACAGTGGCTGCATTAACATCCGCCTTGAGAAAGGACAAAAGGGGGAACCAGGGTTTCCTGGTGAGAATGGATTCAGAGGTGAAAGAGGTAAGTTCACAAAATAAACCCCTGCATACACACATTTGCCTGATAGAAATCATTGGGTTTTTTCACAGTTTGGGAATGGTGGCTGCAGTAACACCCTGCAACCTTTCTGTGTTCGTAGGTTCTTAAACTAGCAGGCTAGCTTATTTAGGCAATTGGTAAGGCAATACAGAATGTGTGATAGCATAGACATATTCAAAGTGAGTGTCAAAGAATGGCTTGACTATATTGGCAATTCTCTTGTTCTGCAATTAAATTCAGGTGAAAAAGGCAATACTGGTATCAGAGGCACCCCAGGATTTCCAGGAAAGAATGGTGTCCCAGGTCTGCCAGGTGATCAAGGTGACACTGGCCTGATGGGGTTTCCAGGATCACGGGGTTTCCCAGGACCAAAGGGCTTTAAAGGAATAACGGGTTTTCAAGGACAGCCAGGAGACCAGGTAAACAGAAAGCAGTACTGCAATGTCCTGGACTTTGCCATTACCTCCTGGCTCCAAGAATATCATGAAGGGTACTTTGATTGTACTGACCCTTTAGATGTTCCTCCTGAGAAGAGACTGTCAGTATAATAGGAATGGTAAATTCCTTAATGCAGCACTTCAATGCTTTAATTACACTTTAGCAGGAACAGCAGCCCGGCCAAAGGGCCTCTACCCTCTCTCCTATCTGGACGTTGTAATTTTGTTAAATTGCCACTTGGTGGAAGTACAGACTACACTGTCCTAATTAGTGGGACCAAAACTGGATGTGAAACCAAATCTTTATTATTCTTAATAACGGATTGACAAGTCAAGTCACTTATGCAAAAACCATAATATAGCAGCAGCACAAGGTAACATAGAGCTGCTTCTTCATATCTTGCTGCGTGGAGCAGCCAGTAGCCAAGACAAACCAAATGTTATGTCTGTACAGACAACTCACACCAAAGAGAACCCAGGCAAGCAGCATTGCTCAAGAACAGCTACACAAAACCACACACATATTGCATATGGATATAAGGTAAAATTCTTCACTGGCTTGTATGCTAGGTAGACAGGCAGTGAGATTACATGCAGCATAGAGCACAGTTGTTTTTATGGCAAAGGGACATATCTTTGCTTGGCTTGTCGTTTATTATATTTCTTTGAAGAGATAATCTGTGTTCTACTGATTATAGGTCATTATTCAAAAGAAAACCCAGAAACCTTTACATTTTTACTGTTATAACACAACATATTTCTGGTTAATGTTTATAGTAAATTTTTGGTAACATACAACAATATTTGGTACATTTTTATAGTACCTTTTAAATCAAATTACTCAAGCCATCTGTGGGGAGTTTAAGCTGTTCAAGCCAAAAGTTCACATAAATTATAAAAGCACACATTCAGGATGATTAGCAAGTCTAACCTACAGTTGTTTTGGATGTGCTAATGGTCAGTGTTAGACATGGAACAAGGACAGCAGGCATTTCTCTTGAGCTTAAGATACAGTTTTGCTGTTCATACAGATTTCTGGTCCATTTCCCAGTGTAAGAGATACAAATGCTCTTATAGATCATTCTTGCTACACATATCATATATAAAAACATTTTTGTTGGGCTTTTTTTTTTTTAAATCAGGGTGACATAGGCTTACCAGGAATCCCTGGAAACCCAGGACTGACTGGCCCAAAAGGATCTAAAGGTAACAAGATAAGCTTTTGAACTTAATACTAAAGCAGGAAATATCCAGTAAAGTGGGGATTGCTTTGGTAGGGGATTTCTTGCAACACTTGAACTCGGTATTTCCTCTTAACTCCTCACAGCAAAATCAGACAATGAAGCTGGAGACAGCATGAATAGGTAGGAGAGGTCAGACATTTGTACAGACAACATAAGGTAAAATTAATTACAGAATCAGTAATTCCAAGCCACAGGAATTTTAGCACAGACAGAAAGAAGAAGGTGTTCTGACCTAAAGTCCCCAGCTAGTCCCTAAAAGTGTGGTTATCAAGTAAATAGACTCACACTCTGTTGATTTTGCACATCCTAAGAAACCTCTGTAAGGGGTTCTCTGTGTTTAATAAAGTGCTGTAGGGAATTTATGCACTATCTTTCATTTTCAGTACATGCTGTCAGGATTGGGAAAGCTCACATAATTTTTGTTTTTTCATTATGGGAAATTCACATGAGCACTGCCAGGAGTCCTACTAAACACAGACTGAGTTAGTGCTTCGAGACAGGCTGAGCTGATAGATAATGCCCCCTCCCTGGCAGTGTTCAAGGCCAGGCTGGATGGGGCTTTGGGCAACCTGGTCTAGTGGAGGGTGTCCCTGCCCATGGCAGGGGGTGGGGACTAGATGAGCTTTGAGGACCATTCCAACCCAAACCATTCTCTGAATTTGCATAAGCCAAAACAGTTTTCACTCCCTGTTCTCTCAGTCCCTTTTATACCTGTTAACATTTATGAGTAAATTATCTGATCTTACAAAATTGTCCAGCTTTAGTTTCGTGGATGAAATGGATTCTTGTATGAAATGAAAGTCATTGTACCTCAACAGGCAAGAGAGGTGACCCAACTCCTGTGCTTGGGACATACGGTCAGAAAGGGCCTCCCGGGGACCCAGGATTACCAGGTACCTCTGTTAGATTGAATTAAGAACTGGAACTTAAGAACTTCTTTTCATTAAGTTGTTTTAGTGGAGAGGGAGCTCTGCTTTCTGTGCATATTGAACAGTATTTTCTATAGTTATAAGCCCAGGGATTGGAGAAGCATCACAATGTGCAATATTGTGCAAACAATATTGGTGATGTTTAGTACAACACCAATGAACAGACAACACTTACCAGAATAAAACCTGGCTTGGCTAGATCTTGCTAGACATTTTCAGGTATTTGAATAAAACTCTTTTTCTACTCAAGAAACCCTTTACTGAACTTCTATATTTTTAAACTTACTGTGAGATGAAGAGCAGGCAACTTTTAACAAATAAATGCTAGATTTTAATTTTTTTCCTCCTTAAAGGACTCTGTGGATTCCCAGGAGAGAAGGGTTTGCCAGGTATCCAAGGGCAACCTGGAAGACCAGGATCCAAGGGTGACCCTGGATACCCAGGAATGCCAGGATTACCAGGTAATGTTGAAGTTTAAAAAATACTGCTATGAACAGGAAAATGCAGCTGAGGTAGCACCTCTCTAGAGGAGGCTAGAGAAATCAGAGATCATGTGGAGGCTTTTATTGAAGGCTATTTTGTTACCTATAGACAGCAGCAATGGTCTGCTCAGAGCCTCAGAGGAGAAGATCCATCAGGTCTTCGCACATTCCCACACGCTGTCAGATACCTCTGAATAATGGAGTGTGCTGCACAGCATGAAAACAGAATTCAACAGTTTAATAGATTTACATCTGCACAGATTTTTTTTTTCCCTACTCTCAGGAGCTACAGGTCCTCAAGGACTGCCAGGAGAACCAGGAGAAAAAGGGAAACATGGAATTTTTGGACCTCCAGGTTTGCAAGGGTTACCTGGATCCCGAGGCAGAAAAGGTAAACAGTACACAGTGCAGTTGTTTCAGTCATGTAACAGCACCAAACATAAATACCCTTTCAGCAGTGAAAATAGAAAAGGCCTAACTGTGAGCATGATTTTGATTCTGTAGTCTTGTAAATTACTAGAAGAATTAACCCAGTCCTCATAACTTTTGAAAAGTAATAGAAATGCTACCTCAGAAAATTGGGCTACAATCTAAAATGGGTTAGGAAGAAGGTAGAACCATTCTGGCTCAGCTGATGTAACTGACAGAAGTAGTTAAGGAAAGAAAAAGGAGTGTGCTGTAATTAAGCTGTTTCACTTCAGTTCTGCTGTGTTCTACCTTTTCACCATGGAGTGCCACTGTTACTCTACAAAATCAGCAGATTGCTGTGAACAGTTTTGTCTTACAACTTTGCTTTAACAAACTGTAGTAAGATAACTTGGGTTGGTCTTCTTGTTGCATTGCTCTCTCTGAAACCTGATTTTGGCGGATTTACTGTAGAAATGTTTCCTTCAAATCCTAATTTAGACTTCTCACAATGATTGTTATGTTTAGGTTGAACATCAGTTCATCTGTACAGTTGTTTTTGTTAGAGAACATGGTTAACATTTACTATTCTCAGAATGATTGAAATTACAAGTTACGTTAATATTTTATAAAAAAAAGGCAATCAGCTATGTACTTTGTATCCTTTCTAGTTCCTGGTCATATTAGTGACCCATATACTGACCCATATACATAAACCGCAGTGAACTAACACTGGGGCTTGCTAAATGATTAGAGGGGAGACTACATTGAATTGCTTGTAGTAAAAGAAGTGGCACTTATTTAAACTGTCATGTCAGATTCCTTGCTGGTTCATAATCTCCAAGAGAACATTTCAGTGTTGCAAACCATATTTGCTGTAACAAAAGCAGACATCTGCAGTGACAGGGAAGGGTCAATAAAAAAGAGCATAGTTCTGCTGAAAACTTCTTTGAGGCAGATGAACTCTTTCTTTCTTCCATAAGTGGTAGGACACTTCTACACTGTACAGAAGTTATCCCAAGTCCAGCACAGGAAATGTAACGAATTGAGGCAGAGGGAAATGTTCAGTTCCAAATGGAGATTCTTTAGAAACCAAGTTGCCTAAGCCTTAGGAGGCTATATGTTGCCAACACAGTTGAAAAGAAGGTTAACATCTTTGAAATTATACTCAGTAATGGAAACCGAATGGAATTTGTATTCCAAGTCAATGAGAGAATATAGATCTTAATGCTATTTTCAATAAATATTGTTGCTAGCATTAGGAGTGAAATGGTTAATTGGCTGTTCATAGCTAAGTACATGGCCTCATTAGTCTAATTGCTTCTCATCTACATTAAATGTCATGTGCCTGAAGAACTTTTAGATTAAAAAAAGATAGTTAAACAGCATCTACCAAAGCACAACCACATTTTCTTTACTACAGAGATAGTTTTACTAGTTAAGGGCTCAGTCTGGCAAGCCCTACTTGTGTGAGTAATCCTTGACGAAGCAAGTAATATTAAGGACATCAAAATTATTTGTGTGAGTAGAAGCTGATTTGGGCTGTAAAATACAGAAACAGTGGTTCATACATAGGTCAGCCAATTCAGCTGTACCTAGAAATGTAGGATGATAGCTATCCAGGAATCTAGAATTACAAGTGCTGATATTATAATGGATTGCTGGCAAATGTGTCAGAAATTCCCTGGAAAGCAAGTAAACCAAGCCATCAATCTTGATTGAATGAGCTAAAGATCAAAAGTTTTAAATGGTGACCTGGGTGCCAAAAATCATTAGGAGTTCATAATCATTTTACAATACCACTGTTAAAATCCACAAATTGGCATTTGAAAATGGGAACATCCACAAAGCATAAGCAGACTACAGAAAGCAGAACTGAAACTTAAAATGTCATTAAAAGTTAAAAAGCAGTTAATTAAGGGTACAGACAATATTACAGGTTGGATTACTAGCGTCCCATATTATAAAGGGGATTACATAGGGAGCCTATTATCAATGTCTTGCAGGTTTTCAAACAATCTTCTGGATTATAAATTTTTCCAGCCTTGTGTTTGCTACTGGCTGGATTTCACACACCACCCCCCCTTTTTTTCATTCATTCATTAAATTTTAACTAAAATAATTCAATAGTTGAGAACACAACAATGGGATTATTATTTTTTCATGTCTGTTAGGCGAAATAAAGTGCACAGAGTGCACAGATGACTGATCTTTGAACTAGGGATCTTTAATTTGGCAGGTGAAGTATTTGATGAAAGGCATTTGTATTGCTCTTCCCGCAGCAAGTTGTCCCTGCCCAATCTGACCACCTTATAAACTTGGGGAAATTCATATGTGTTTCAGTAGAGTAAAATTCTCCTGTGCTTCATGCTCTGAATATACAGCAGATTTGTGTGCTGCACAACATGCTGAGATCAAGCATGGGAACTGAAACACAGAACCTACATCACCTATGTCAGGAAGTACCCAGACAAGCAGACACATAAATCAGACTTGTGGAAAAAAAAACCTGCAACTGGACTGGGAATCCCACATGGCAGGGAGAGGAACTGGCAGGGAAGGAAATTAGGAGACAGAAGCAGCCAATGTGGACAGGAATAGGCTCTGACAGTACTGGTCAACTTCTTGATGATCAGTGTCCACTCTAATCTGTCCCTCTATGGAGCAAGGAACATCCCAAGTCTCCTAAGTATGTTTTCACATTTGAAACTTGATCTGTACAATTTAGGAAACTATAAAGTGCTAATGACATAGAGATACTTTTACCCCCCCCTACAAATAACAAACACAATCTCAGATTAGTTCAACTTTAAGAAATTACATTAAAAATGTCATCTATGTTTTTACTTACTCTGTTTCAGCAAAGCAAAAGTTACATCTGACATGAGCCCTCAGCCAGTACTCTGTTCATCTAGTCAGCCTCAGTAATGACAAAGCTACTGTGTACTATCACATGTCATCATAGGCCTCAATTACATATTTATTGGCTTCAAAGACTTGTACTGTTCAGTTTTAAGAATTTTTGTGATGATGTGATGCAAAAAAACCCCACTAAAACCACGCATAGTTTTCTGTGGGAAATCTGCAGGACCAGGGAAAAGAAGCCAGGTGAAAATTTAGTTTCTTTCTAGCACAGCTAGATTAAATTGCACTCACATTTGGAAGAGAAGCTGTTAAAGAAGTTGCAGCTTTACCATTATTTTGGGTGGTGTCTGCATCCCAGTCACCTGGTTGTGTAGTGATAACACAGCTGACATTGAATTGGTCAATCACATGAAGCAGTAGTAGTCTAACCACAGACACGAGGTTCACTAGAGAATAATTTAGCCCATAATGAGCTTCCTGCTGTTAGCTGCAGTGTAGAAATTCCTAAAGTATTAAAAGGTACATTTCCTGATGCTTTCAAGTGAAACTGTGTTATGCTGGCTATTTTCAATTTTTTTTTTTGTATTTTCTTTTTCAAAAAGGCTACACTCAGGTGCAATGTGATCTTGTCTTTGCTTGCCAGTAAGAGTGAAATTCCACAAATACCCTGTCTTGATCCAGAATGTGTTATCAGAAAAAAAAAAAAGCCATAATTTTTAATTGTGACTTTAAAGTATCCTTGTGGCACCCAGTCATGCCTGTAATATTTCTCAGGTCTTCCTGGACTGCCTGGACTGGATGGCTTAGATGGACTGAAAGGTCAAAAAGGTTCTGCAGGAGCTCCAGGTAAGGAAGGAGAATAGCTATGTGGAACAGAAAATCTCTTAAATGACTGAATGTGCAAGAAATGCTGCACGTTATTTTGCTATTTGCCTTGCCCATTAAGGTTCAGACTAAACTCTGAAACAGAATCTAAAGTGTGCCTCGTGACACACCTGCAGTTATTTGTGGGGAAAGCTTTAAAAACTTCCATTACTCATATAGTTATGTTGGAACCTTTCAAGGCTGTTTATATAATGAACATGTTCAGTGCAGATGATTCAAAGTAGAGCCAAGTCTCTGGGTTTTTCATATGTAAAAGATAAACTAAGAAATTAAAAGGAGACTTAGAAAATCCCAGTCCCCATTAAAGTACATGGGAGTTGTGCCACAAATGTAAGAGGAACCTGGATTTCACTCATGCTGATCAATTTGCATCTTTTAAAAGTTGCTTTTTGAAAGAGCATTTAAAACCAGTGCTCACCATCAATCTACAGATACCAAATTTATGATGATAGGAAATTAAATGTAGGACCATGCAATCAGTTTGCATTTCCAGTCACAGACAATAATGAGACCATATAAAATAACCCCCAAAGAAGCACATTAAAGCAAAGGGATTACTTTCTTTGAAAGAGACAAATTAGGGCCAGATTCAACAAACCTCTATCCAGCTTCCAAGAGAGAATCAGAAAAATAGCACCAGGCAACCCTTGCAGAGGAACATCTGCAGATGGTATTTCTATTCTGCACATCTGTATTTGTACTCTACTGTAAGCTTTACATACATAACTGTTTTCCTATAAAGGTCAAAGTGAAACAGGGCCCCCAGGATACCCAGGAGAACTTGGACCAAAAGGAGACAGAGGTGAACCTGGATGGCCTGGTATTTCTATTCCAGGCCCCCCTGGGGAAAGGGGATTCCCAGGATTCCCAGGTAAGAAAGGGCTTCTCCTTAGTGGTGCCCTGCAGAGGTGAAATGATGCTCACACAGGCTCTTGCCCTGGTTAGTATTAACATTGATACATATCCAGAAGACTCCCTCTGTAAAAACATTCCTAGTGCAATAACGTGCTGATGTTTTCTGAGTAGAGACATCCCAGTATTTCTTGTTTATTATGTTACAGGAAGGAGTGAGAATAAAAAATAACTTGGAAGGACTCAGGGAACTGTTAGGTGGAGTTGCCTCTTGGGATGAAATTCGTGAATAAAAAGAGTGGAGGAGATTTGGTAGTCACAGAAATACAGTAAATCTTATCAACTGTTCTGATGTGAATGCAACATGGAACTGTATCACAGCTTTGCTATGATTAAGAGCCTTGGTGATACAGGAATTGCATAAAAATAGTGAAAAGAAAGTGTTTGAGGAAAGGCCACTTAGAAGGTTAAGAGATTGGAACATCTGTCATATGATGAGAGGCTGAGGGAGTGGGAACTGCTTAGCCTCTAGAAGAGAAGGCTCAGAAGATTTTATCAATGTGTGTAAGTACCTGATGGCAAGGATGTGGAGATGCATTCCTCATAGTGGTACCCAGTGCCAGGACAAGAGGCAGCAGCACAAACTGGCTTGTGGGATTTCTACTTAAATGCAAAGAAAAGTTTTGGTTTCCTTGTGTAGCTAAATGAATATGGGAACAGGTTGCCAAAAGTTGTGAAGTGTCCATCCTTAAAGATACTCAAAACCCAGTTGGACAGACTCCTAAGCAACCTGCTCTAGCTGACCCTGCTTTGAGGAGAGGGTTGGACTAGAAAGTTTCCCAAGGCCTATTCAAGCCTCAGCAGTTCTGTGACTAGAAATTACATAAGCTTTATCAAACAGTGCCACTTAACATATAGAAGAAAAGTAGCAGAGGTGAGTTCTGATGAGCTGGATCATTCTAAGATGAAGACATTGTCATTTTTCTCAATCCAGTTACTGGATTGTGAACTAGAGGAGACAACAGAAGGGTGCTGATGTGGGAAGAAAAAAATTAATTCTAGGATGTATTAATACTGCTTGACCTAGGATGGTCCATGCCTCCCATGGTATTTCTGTGTCCAGCTTTGACAAATTACAGAGAACTCACTAGAAAGAACATGGAAGGACAGGATTGAAAACAAGACTGAAGAAACTAGATTTGGTTTGGTTTTTTTTTAAAAAAGAGAAGGCAATAGAGTACAATGCACCTGCTAACAAGCTGCAACTATTTAAGTGTTACACAGAAGTGTTGTCACAGGTAAGGTCACAGATGTCTTATTTTGCAAAAAAAATAGGAAAAATTACATTTAAGGCTAGTAAGTTCATCTTTGGAAATGGCTGAACTCACTTCTGGAGGAACAGTCTGTGAATACTTCACCTGTGCCAGGCTCGATGACTTCAAGGTCCCCACTCATATTTTTACCAGTTCTCCCATTGTTCAAATTCAGGAGGAGGTGGCTGTTTGTGGCAATATGCCAAGGTGTGATGATACATTCTTTAATTTAAGTAGATTTTATGGAAAGAACTCAAAATTTTAAAAGACAACAAAAGTTTTCACTTCTACAAGATGCCTTCATTAGCCTAACTACTGATATGTACAGTATATAAGTGAGAGCACACACATTACCTCCATGACTTCATGACAACATTCTTTTAGTTAGTAACTTATTTCAGCAATCTAAAAAAACCCTCAAGATTTTATTTTTTTAAATTTAATCCTTTAGGTAGAAGAGGACCTGTTGGACCCAGTGGACCTATGGGAAGATGTCCTGATAGTGCTTCTCCTGGTCCTCCAGGTGATCAAGGACCACCTGGTTTAGATGGCATCAGAGGTATTAAAACAAAAAAATCCCCAAACAAACATGACTTTGATCAAGTAAAAACCCCTGAAGACTCCTCACAGTCACTAGGTTGCTGTCTGTGGAACAATGTATAAAAGGGCCTAGGGAACAAAGAAATCAATCAATACCTCAGTAGCTACACAGAAAAGTGAACACTGGGTAGATCATTAGAGCAAGGCTAAAATGCAGATCTCCAGATTCAGTTTTCTGGCCTGTATGGTAATTCTGTAGAAGTCCTACTGCTACGATGTATCTCAGTTTCCACAGAAGTGAACAGAAATTAAGATTACTGGCCTCTCTCCCTGGCAAGAAGGAGAAAACACATTGTCCAGAGGCCTGCTGCTGTTCCTAAATCCCCAAAAAGCTTTCCAATTTAAATCCAGCCTTGGGAAAGCTAAAGCTGGCAACTCTTTTGTAAGCATTTATGTAGACCTCACTTCTGTTACAGGCATGACTTGCCAAGGGATCCACCAGTCAATTCCTACAGTTTCTGATTGTCAATTGGAACTGAAGTTGTTCTGATCCTTTACATTAAGGAATTACCTGAAGCCTTCCTTACCCAGTAGGGAGATTGGGAAACAAGGGAGGGAGGTTGGAAGGGTAAGCAGCACTACAGTAAATACAGAGAAACGGCGTGTCAATGCATGTAACATTAACTTGCCACCTTCTGCTTGCAGAGAATCCACATAGTTTTGGGAGCTATTCCTATCATTGTCTTCAGAGAATGGCTAATGTTAGTATGCCCAGAAACATGCAAGGGCTGTTCTACATCAAAAGGAAAATACCCCAAAGGAATGTGGCTATGTTAGATGTTTAGACTTTGTGGATACATTAAGAATGAGGTTCTTTTACCATAGGTCAGCCTGGGAATCCTGGTCCTCCTGGAGAGACTGTCTTGGTGCAAGGAGATCCAGGGGATATCGGCATTCGAGGGGCACCAGGTAATCCTGGGCTGCGAGGGCCGCAAGGAGCCAGAGGTCTTCCAGGGAAACAAGGAAGAGGAGGCCCAAAGGGTATGAGCTAAGATATTTTTAACTAGCATGTGCACTTACACCCAGCCCTGTGCGACTACAGCCTGTGCACAGGGGATTGCCATTAGAGGCTGCGTGAGGCAGAAAGAGTAGGCTGAACACTTCATAGCTCTGTCCTGTTACTTAAGGTCAGGTTAGAGCCGGGTTCACAAGTACTACTTCCAACAACTTGCTGGAAGACTCCCCTGCCAACCTGAGGACGAGGCAGTAATGTTTGAGTCTGCCAGATAAAGCAAATCTTGACTGCTCTGCAGGAGTCCTGAGAAACTATGGAAGATGCAGATATGTTTAAATTAATACAGTCTCTCACATATGCCTCATATCAATAGCTTTGGGCTTTCAACAGATCCCTTAGTCTGAAAGAATGGATCTAGATACTCTGCTACTTCCACATACCGTTGAGAATTCCTTCCAATCCTTAGAAAAAGAAAAATCATAAATTTTAATTTGGTTCAACACCAGAAAAAGAAGAGAAAAAAAATGTGCTTTTCTTTCTGGGAAACAACAGACTTGAGCTGTCCCAAACATTTTTTATAATTCAAGCAGCCAGACTTCATCTTATGCGTGCATCTTCTTGGAATGAAACCGCATGCAACTGCACAACTGTTTTCTTCACAGGTCCTATGGGAATCCATGGCTCACAGGGTCCACCTGGTGCTATAGGACAACCAGGAGACCAAGGTTTTCAAGGAAAACCTGGTCCCAGAGGTCCCACAGGTAAAAATGAACCAGTTGTTTGTTGTCACTCAACTGTAACCATGACCTTTCTATTTGCATATAATCTTCCTAACATTTAGTTGAGTTTAAAAAATTTAAACAATCTTGGAAAAAACCCTCAATTTAATTGATCATTTGAGTTATGTAAAAATTTCTGAACTATGTATCTAATGTCACCTCATGTGATCTCAGTTCTCATTTACTCTAATTTACATGCCTGAAACCTGCTTCCACCTGCACCACAATGGCTACAACCTGCATTCTGTTTTTCAAATGCTTCAGGTTTCATAGGTGAGTTCATGACTATTGATTATTGCTCTGTTCATGTGGACTTCCTTCTGTATAGATACATTCTACTCTCATTAGAATATATTCTTGGCTTCGCTGCGAGGAATAGTAGATACTGGTACAACAACATGGTTCTAATAGATTTTTCACTCCAAGCAGACCAATGTCATGATAATGCTACCCTGAGAAGTGTCATGCTATGATGGCAATTAGACTTGTAAAATACTTGTAAAATAGTTTCAAATTACCAATTTATTTGAGTTTTTCATTGTCACACAAAACACTTTCTAACCAGAAGCTTGAATCCTAACACGGGATCACTACAAACACTAATCTCTTAATCGACTAAATTGATCTTCTGATTTTGTTCCAAAATGCAAGTGGCTAATAGCTCCCAGTAGCTCTCATTAGCTAAAATGCAGCCTTTTTTTTATTTTTTATTATCACAGTTATTTTAAATGGCTGTTGTGGGTTAGCTTCTTTGGCCTGCTTACTGATGGTTTTAAAGCCACAGCACAGGCAAAGTACTATGAATCTTCAGACGTGCCAAGGTGTTTGTTCTGAAGTTGGGTACGCTTTAACTCAAATCAGTTTGGGGCACACTAAGACAGAAACTGCACACTGAATCTTTGAAACCTATTAGCTAGCATACACTTGCCAACGCATGCTTGCCATGCTGTTAACTGCTATTCTAAAAGACTAAGAGTAAAATTAAAAGTGGCGAGAATAACTCCAGATCTTAAAATACTTAAAGTATAAACTTGAATACTAAAACCAGCTACCAGCTAAGCTGATTTTTCACATGGGAGCTATTAACCCATCTTGTCTCCAATTTACTTCCCAATTGCACATTCCAGGTGACCCTGGTGAACCAGGAAAAACAGATGATTCATGCCCTACAATTCCAGGGCCTCCTGGGGAAGCAGGGCAAAGAGGAGAGGATGGCTCTGTAGGATTACCTGGGGCAATAGGCTACCCTGGACCCCAAGGTAAGTTTGTGTTTTGGAGGCTTGGATATGTATTTTAGCCATTTAGAAAACAAATTTAAATGGGTCCGAGTGTTGTCATTACTTCTTTAAGTTTCACCCTGCCTCTTCCCCTTGAACACTGATTGATAGTCTCCAGAAACACGTAGTGGACAGGTCAGTGCTGAGGCTGGTGGATCAATATTGCTGAACCAGGCTGTTGGAGCCTGCCTGCAGTGCATTCCCTTTTCATCGTCTGAGGAGGACAAAAGCCTCATGCGCTCTTGAGAAAGACTTCTTCAAATAGTGTTTTTCCTTTTTACCACCACGTGAAAAACCAATGCCTCAAACCATTCCTATGGTTTAGACAGGTTGGAGCATGTTAAAAATATACATGCTTTTAAATTTAGCAATAATGGAATCCCAAACCTCTGCTAACCAGAGTCCTAAGAGATATTACTGTGATCACAAGGCGTCTAAATTGTAAAGAGAATTCCCAGCAGAAAGCAGTGCTGCACCTCTCCTTCCTGAAATGCTGCTTCTTGATGCTGTCAATCCTGCTGACTGGCCCTTTGCATGTTGTGTGTGTTTGGACAACACGGAAGCTTTAAATGCAGCTGTATGAAGAGAAAGTGCCTTTGTTTTTTGTCTAGGAAGAAAAGGTGAAGAAGGGTCATGTGGCCTGCCAGGCCAAGATGGCTTGCCTGGGGCACCCGGACCACCAGGTGATCCAGGGAATGCAGGAGAGCAGGGATACGCTGGGCCACGAGGTAAGAATGAGACATGATACTTGGGGAGAGATGTGTGAGACAGACACAGTGTTCTCTCTATTCCCACAGTTCACACGTGGATACACCCACCTCTAGCCTGAGGTACCATGACACTTCTGTCCCTCTCTCAGTCCAAGCACAGATAGTAACATTTGTGAATGACTTTGTGTCACCCAACAAACACCTGCTGGAAGAAAATTTATCTCAACATCTACTATTAACCAGAAAGGCAATTAACCACACATGCTTAAACACCATGTATCAGTAAGCATGCATTTCTGTGTGGGGACTAATGGTGCCACTGTCTGTGAGTAATTAAACTTGTATTTTATCTGTGACTGCTGTTTAATAAAGAAATGCTTTCATGAATAAATGGTTTAATACCTATGTGAGGAAAGGGCATTGACTGTTACTGCAGGGATGCAAATTCAGACCAGACAAGTTTTCTTAGTGATAAGTCTGGGAAATCATTGTCCATCTCTGTTCACCTCTTAATCCCTGCAGCACCACGGAAAAGGCAGCGCTCAGATGTTCAGTGGCAGTCTAGTTCATTTCCCTCCCATAAATGTGACCTGAGCCTACTGGTGTTTTTATTGCCCATGACATGAAGTTGTATTGTTTTCAGTCAGGAAGCCCTGAACTCTTCAATACAGTAAACATTCACACTAGCTGTGTTCATACAAGTAAATTTCTTTTACCTTTTCTCCTATGTATAAGGCCCACCTGGCCAGACAGGTATCCCAGGACCACCAGGCCCCCATATTAGATCTGCAAGTGGATTCTTGCTCGTCCTTCACAGTCAGTCAGACAGAGAACCACTCTGTCCCCAGGGGATGCCAAAATTATGGGCTGGCTATAGTCTGCTGTACCTGGAAGGACAAGAGAAAGCTCATAATCAAGACCTTGGTACGTACTGTAGTACACAGTTGCTCTCCAGTTAAGGTCTAATGTGGTGTCATCTAAACAATGAAAGACAAACTGAATGGAACACACTATAGAATCATCAATTAGTTATTTTCCACAAACTCAAACTTAATTTACACTGATTATAATGAACTTGGTTATGCTGCCCTATTATGTGACCAATTCCTGGTCAGTGGAATGAAAAAAGTGTTTCTACCTCTAAGTAATTTTGAATAGAAGTTGGAGAGATGAGTGGTTTATTTAATTTATTTTGGGCTGCTTTTGAACTCACTGAAGAGATTTTCCTAATCTGGAATCTTTCTTGCCCACTTTCAAATAGCTCCCTTAAGGATCTGTTCCTTTTTACTGAAGGGACAGCTTGGGAAAAAGATCAGTTAAGTCAGGTGGTTACAAATGGGCATCATGAATGAGCTTTCCAAATAAAGCTATGATTCACGTATACAGCAGAACTGTGTGCTTCTAAGAGTCAGGAAGTAGCCTTTTTTTTTAAAAGACAGAGGTGAATTTCTCTCAGACATGTCTTTTTTGTGTCTTCTGTCATTTCTTCTACATTTTCTACAATTCTGACTAAAATTAACTAAATAAGCCTCCTGACTTGCAGCCTGAGGAACTCAAGGGTGGCAGTTTGCACAGAAGTAGTTTTCTATGTTCTTACTGTCTTCTTATGCGAGAGGCAGAGGAGGTTCCTAGGAGGAAAGATCAAGAACCAATAAGCTGGACAGGAAAAAAATAAAAAAGGTAGTATTTAAAATATTTTTAAAAGGAGATATTTTTAGTGTAGCAGCATTGTTTTAAAATATTTTCACTATTGTGTGTTTGGCATTCCCCAGGAGAGCCAGTTGGTAACAGAATGCCTTGTAACGGCAGGGAAAGTAACAGTCAAAGGAAGTAAAGTCCTTGCTTCCTGTGATCAGTGCATTCTTTTTGCAAGCATTTTCCTTACTCAGGCTACTCCAGATCCTTTATTAGTACTGCAATAGAATATTATCAGTGATAAACAAAACTGGCTTCTGTATAGAAGTGTTAGGGTTTGGGGCATTACAGAAATAATACATCATGCACAAAGTTGAAGTCAGAACATCTATGCAGTGATTATTAATGTAACTAAATAGGTCATCGTGAAGCTCTTCTAAATTCAGTTCTGGAAGAACTTCAGGGCTGAAGTATGCACTAGTCTCACTTCTTAATTCCCACTGATGTCTGCCTGATGAGAATTTTGCAGGACTAGCTCTGCAAAATCCCTCAATCCTTTTATTTCACACTCTGAGAGTCTGAAACCTTTCTGGAAAGCAGTAGAACAGCTGCTGAGATTTCAGCTTAATGCACTGGTAGCAACAGCTTGTCGTACTTTACAAAAAGAATTCTACTTATCAGCATTGGCATTTGGTTTCTCACTGCTCCTAATGAGTTTGTAAATAGCTAATCTCCTTTTAAACCAGCCACCACCTCTTGCCTAATTTATTTTTCAGTGTTGGCACAGCTAAGAATTTTGTTCTCATAACTGTTTCCCATAGTGACAAACTTCTTAGTGTTTAAATACTGGATTGTGACACAATTAAATATTTAAGGTATTTAAGTTCTTTGAATTAACTCCTGCTAAGATCTAGCCTTGCAGCAACGCTGGCCAGAATACTATTTCCAACTTACCTAGAGAGTGGTGGAGAAATCCTCATCATTTGTTATTATTTTCAGGTCTGGCAGGATCTTGTCTTCCTATGTTTAGTACCATGCCCTTTGCTTACTGTAACATCAACCAAGTCTGTTACTATGCCAGCCGAAACGATAAGTCTTACTGGTTGTCAAGTGCTGCTCCATTACCAATGATGCCGCTCTCTGAAGAGGAAATCCAACCATACATAAGCAGATGTGCTGTATGTGAGGCCCCAGCCCAAGCAGTAGCAGTTCACAGCCAAGATCAGTCAATTCCTCCCTGCCCAGCGAACTGGAGAAGCCTTTGGATAGGATATTCATTTCTAATGGTAAGAGCCTGGGCACAGGTTCATATGCAGAAGTTTCATTTTGTTTTGTGTTCAAAAGGTTCAGAGAAGTTTAGGTCTGAAAAGGAAGCCAGTCAATGTCTAGCAAACATCAAAAAGGCAACCAAGACACGAGATGAGGGTTGGTTCCAAATTGTAGAGCCTGGCTGTAGCTATATACATAAAAGCCACAGTCTGAAGCTACAAATTCCTTAGAATGACACATTTTGCTTGTTTGTCTTTAAGAAGCAATAGGATCTCCACGTACAGAGAGACGCTTTCCAGAATTAGAGTCCTGGGTCTCTTTAATGCCACCCTCCAGCTAACGTAGTTTAAATAACAGCATCATTTAGAATCTGCCTGGATCGCTCTCTTCTTGTTTCAGGAGTACCAGAAAAGTGAGCTGGCTCTAGACTTCTGAGGTTAACTCATTACAGAGCAAGTTAAGCTTTTCTCCAGCAAAGGAAGCTTACTCCAACTTAAGATCACCAAAAATTGTACCTTTAAATGCTAATAAGGTCAGAAAAAGACAGAGCAATGTAATTTACTTATCTTTCATGCACAGCTATTTTTTTTCTTTCTTCTTTACAGCACACTGGATCTGGTGATCAGGGTGGTGGACAGTCCCTTATGTCACCTGGAAGTTGCCTGGAAGACTTCAGATCAGCACCATTCATTGAGTGCCAGGGCCAGCGGGGAACGTGTCAGTTTTTTGCTAATGAATACAGTTTCTGGCTGACAACTGTGATGCCCGAATTGCAGTTTGCATCAGCCCCCCTGTCAGGAACTCTTAAGGAAGGACAAGAGCAGAGGAAGAAAATCAGTAGATGCCAGGTATGCCTGAAGCACGGCTAGCAAGCAGAACAAAGCCAAACAGCTAGAGTGAGATGTGCATAAAACGCCACGCTAAAGGTTTAAAGAATATTTAGTGGTTTAATGTATTTGAAAGGGTGCAGCACTGTTCTTTGTTTTGGATGGATACAGAAGACTGAAAGATGTGAGACCTGCAGAGCCTCATCCAACCATGTACACACAGACACAGGTAGTAAAAGGTAGTGGGAAAGACTGCATTCCAGAAGGTGAAACTCTCATGCTGGAGTCCACTGCCAGAACATATAGGCAACAAGCGGAGCTCGGGCAGCTGAATCAGCAGTACCAAAGAAACCACACTCGTTGTGCAAGGTAATGCATTTCCTCTTAGAAATGGCATTCACAACAGGAAGAGTGCTGCATATATAGGGCGTAGTATCAGTATTTACCCTTATAGATACAGATGTGCAAAGACACAAATGTGTCTTAAAGCCATATAGCTGAATTTCCCAAGCTAAAGAAACCTGCACGCGCTGTGAGGAGGGGAAAATGTCATTGTTAGAAAACCCATCATAATAGAACTAATGAAGATCAAAGTCTTTTGCCATTGCAATGCTGAACCAAACTGCAAAAGCACTGTTAATTGCGCTGGCATAAGCAACAAGAAGTTGCAAATCCCTGTAACTGCAGATTATGTAAGAAAATAAAATGAGCTGAGATGAAAAATCCTTAAAGGTAATGTTTATATTTGCAATTATTTTCTAAGAGCAGTTAAATTTAGTTATTAAGCTCCAATCCAAGTAGATGGGAAAAACAAAGCAGTTTCTATTATCAATTGAAAAGAAACAGGAGCACAGTGATAAAATGGGTGGGGACTTACCTGAGTGATGGGTATAAGAAGTGTTAGGACAAATGTCTACAACTTGAAGCTAATAAACTTTGTTCTTATTGTGCTGCTTCTTTTGTAAATACACCACACCCAAAAAAAGAACCGTCACGTTTAAAGTCCTTCTGGAAGCATTGCTCTAGAGACACTTTTTATGTTTTAAAGCACTGATTGTTAAAAGGTTTATAAGCTAAAGCACTAATCGCCTTTTGGGAAAGGCAAAACACATTTATACCTCCTCCATTTAGCTGTAAAGCCAGAACTATGAAAGACATATCTGAACCATGGTGAAACTACTGAAAATGGAGATTATAAACTGAAAACTCATCACATGCAAGAGGGCCACAAGTGCTCCTTTTACCACTTCAAATGCTGCACTATGGGTTTTCCAGCACTTTTCAATTTGTGTTTGCTAAGAGAGGTGCCCCAGCAAAAGGACTTTCAAGGAAACAGAGATCCACATCCAACAGTCCTAATTCAAAGAAAACTCCCTCCAAAGCCATCACGAGCACAACAGGCTGATCAGCCAATTTCAAAGTTGGACACCCAAACTCAAAGAGTAGGAAAGAGACATTCCTGCCTGAGCCAGGGGAAAACAGAATAGTCAGAGGGTAAGTCCATTCAAGTGTAAATACATCAGACTCTGCAACTTCCTTCTGAAAGCACCAAACCTCTCTGCCCTGCTGTGCTTACACGATGGCCAACTAATTCTCCTGCTCTTTCTCCTGGGAAAGGGCCAAGAGCTGAGCTGGGATGTGTCCCAATTCCCCCTGTCTTGGGAACATTTCCCTTCTGGTTCTAGTGGACCCACTGGGACAGGGCACACCTCTCATTCCCTCTTTAGCTATCCCAGCTGCACGTGTCAGCTCTGGCATGCTGCACAGGCTTCTGAGGAGGCACAAATCTCCGTTGCTTAACTGTATGAAGCAATTTAATCCCCTCCTGCTCCAGACAGCATCTCACAGGTAGGCAGTTTGGTTTTCCAGTTTGTTCTGCACATTGGGACTCTCCAAGGTGCTGAGCTGCCTCTTGTGAGGAATAGGACAGAGAAGGGAGCACCATGCCTCAGCACCTGTTCTTTCAGATTTGCGAAAAGGACACAGCTTAGTCTACAGTGGGCTCGCAGCTTCAGCTCATGTCCACAGCAGCACAAACACCCACCTTCACTGGCAATGCCTCATGTCCCAAGCAGATAATTCAACATCAAGCTCTCATGCATGAGTTTCCTGACGGTACTCACCAGCTCCTGTTACTCATCTGCAGCTTCCTGGCAGGTTAGACACCGAAGAAAGGCAGGTGCTTAGCTGGGAGTACTTACAGTGGGGCTTCTACTACTAACTGCACTTAGGTAAGCAATCACAGAAGCCTTGCACACTGTGGTTTTGCAAACTTTGTCACAGTATGACAAGCTGAACACAAGGAAGATGGAATAAAATGGGATCTTGGAATTGGATCTGTGTGCATTGACCTTGAACAAGTACACAGAAGAATCTTAAAAACATCTGAGAGAATCAACAAAAAAAGACCTGTAATTTAAGTCAGTCATTTCATGGCATATTGCTATCTCACTCTTTTGACTTAAAGAGGCAGTGCCACCCTGCCATGGTTTTCAGTTATTCCCATGCAGAGGTTCCGTACCCGTGCTGGTTAAGGTTTTACTGTGTTCCCTAAGAATGTATTCTATAGAAGGTGTATTTTTAAGCTACCGCTGATTGGTTAAATATTAAGAAGTGTGTTGACTTCCCTTTCACGCTCAGCTGACTGGCATTTGTCAGAAATACTGTGCTAATTCAAAACCAAACTGCAGATAAATTCCTTAATATCCCAAAGTGATTATGACAGACCCAAGTACAAAGCAGCACATGCTTTGACTCTGCCATTTTTTGCCCAGTGACTATAAGCGAAAATACAATTGGTAAATTATTCAGAGGGACATAATTAGAAATACTGTGCAAAAAGGAAGAGCTGAAACTGTTCATGAGTAAAAACACTGCTAAAGGCAATGGCCTTGAGCTGGTCCTTACAGTCCAAATTGCCCTTACAACTCCATTCGAGAGCTTTGGGTCGCTGTGGGGGCCCAGCAAGGAGTGAGCTGTACAGTACCCAGCAGGCAGGCTCGGAATAGCACCACAAAGTTACGCTGCCTGCGCCCGGCTGGCATCAGCATTGAGCCATCGGGGGGAACTGTCTGGGAAGTCAGTTCAGAACCCGCGATTCCCAAGGAGACTTGCCTGCCCATCGCCCCAGCAAACCCAGCACCTGAAGAGCTAAGAATCAGTGGGGATGCCTGGCTCTAATTCACTGCAAACCCTCGGGGCAGCTGCCAGATTCTTCTTTCTCTTTTCCATCCCTCAGCATCAGATTTCTGGAAGAAAAATGCTGCATAGCCTGAGCCCTGATCCGCTCTTAAGAAAACGTGGCCATTTCTGCTTCATCTGCTGTTTTTCATAAGGAAAGAGATGCACAGGCCTCATACTGACAGTGTCTTTTGAACTAAATTTTATCTTTTGGCATATACAGAGCACGTCAGAAGGGACAGGATGAAGTGAAACCGAAAACAGGTATCCCTCCTTTTTATGACAAAGGTGCTAGACTGTAAAAGGGGCATTTCTGAAGCGTACTTTAAATTCATTTGCACACAGTCGGATTTCTGGATTCCACAATTCATGTGCTAAAAGCGGGTACAGACCAGGCTACCAGAGAAGGCACTGAAACTCCAGAGAAAGTGTTTAGCCTGCTAGCAGACCCAGCCTTGCAACTTCCTACAACAGAAGGGCACCTGCCACAGGCCAGACATGCTGCTCCAAGTCCCCTGATGTCATTTTGGCAACATCACGTGCCTGGGAGAAGCTGACCCCCGTGGTGAGCTGGCCCTGGCTGGCAGGAAGGCACCTACCCAGCGGCTTCCCTCGCTCGAGCAGGACAGGAGGAAAGTAGGAAGAAAAGGAGTAAGAAAACTTATGGGTCAAAATGGAGACAAGGAAATCATCTACCAAATGTTGATGTGGGCCAGACTCCACTTACTGTCAATTAGTTTAACTTTAGTTACAGATTCAGGTTTTGGGAAACAAGTTGTCAGACCTTAGAAGACCTTTCCTTCCACTTCCCCAGGCTGGGCTTCACGCTCCTCTTCATTGGTACTGCTGGAGTTGCACTCGGTCCCTTCAGCGAAGCACAAGGAGGCGGAAGCTTTGGGGGTGTGTGGGGTGTGCAGGTACAAAGCTGTTGCCATGCCATGCCTGGCTTCTTCCTGTGCTCCCCCAGGGGCTGCAGTCCTCTAGAGAGTGTCCCTGCCTGGCACAGGTCCCTCAGGTTGCCTGCTCTGCTGTGCAGCACCTCCACCTCCTCCTGGCCTTGGACTTCTCAGGTCAGAAAACTGCTGAAAGACTCATTCCCAGAACTACAAGCTTAAACAAAGCTGCTTCAAGAATTCTTCCAGGATAAACTCTTAAGCACAAGAAATCTTTCCTTCTTTGGCTGGTTCATAAGAATCAGAGACACAAACAGTATCAAAACCAGTTAACAGCCATAGCATTCCTGCAGTCCATACATTTTTGCTTGTGTTTAAGGCAAATTTTAAAAAAAACCAAAAACCCAACATGAGTGGTGGAAGTTAGTGAGCGTGCCTCTTGCTCACATACCCAAGGCTTCATTTGCTTGTTTGAAAAGGATCCCCCTAAAGTTTTCAAGCACACTGTTGAGGAAAAGCTAAATCAGATCTGCATCTGCCTTCTGCTCCTGGCACACAGCTGGGGGCTGCCACTCCCCATATTTCCATCATCCAAATCCAGGAAATAAACCACACCCCATGCAAGGAACTGATTTTCTGCTGTTGCATGTGGGCCTCTAAGTAACACCTGACATCCCAGGCTGAAGCCTGACCTGTTCAGGCCTTACAAGCAACCCTTAAATAACTTTTAATTAATTCATTATGCCATACATAGAAGGCGGCTCCACATATGAGGACTTCTGTTCCAGTGCTTCACGTGCATTAGAGCTGCCTGGGTAGGAAAGAAGAAAACATTCCAAGCCATGGGAAAAATCTGGAATGGGGAGCAGGGTTGCAAGAAAAAGGATTTGTTGAAGCTTGTGAAGAGAAGCCATCAGGCCAGGGCAGAGCTCATCTGCTTTCACTCTGACACAAAACATTTCTGACAACTCCAGTAAAAGCTTTCCATCAGGTGAGACGATTGCTTCCTCCAATGCGATCTATTTCACAACTAGAACAAAGCAACAAAACCAGCTGTCGAAATTCTACCTCCCTTGGTGACCTGGAAAGCCAGCGGGGCAGAGGAAAAGCCCCGCTCAGCATTCGAACAGGTACCGCTCCACGTTCATACTTTGAGCTTTCCCCTGTTCTAGTCACTGCATCCAGATGTCCAGATAGCACTGCAAGTTTGAGATGAAGTGGTATTTTAAGAGGAATGGAAAACACAACTCTGTTTGTCACTCTAGAATGAATGTATTAAACACTGTTCCTCAATGCAACATATTAAGCAGCATTTTCCACCATCTCACAGCTAATCTCATCTTGTGCTTGACCACAGAGCTCTTGATGGACAAGAGAGATGAACTTACCTCTGCTCTCACACACCAGAAGACTGCTCTCCTAGGTATACTCACTCTTCTCTTACCAACCCAATTGCTTTGCCATTCTGAGCACTTCCCATATAATCAAAACCACCCAAACTATACTAAATTTGCACAGCAGACTGCCTTTCTCCGATTTTCACAGCTCCTCAAAGACGTTACTCATCACTATTTACTACAAGATTCAGACCCTTCAAGAAAGCGTGTTCCTCCTCTAGAAGCAGCTCTGCCACCAAAAGCTGAGAATTGTCAGAACTACCAGGGACTAACACCACTTGCACCTGCTTTGCTCTATCATCTACAATTTAAGCTCCTTAATATACATATAACCAATAAAACCAAGGGATTTGCCACAAAAAAGCACAGATGCAAATACTTCACCTTGATCACGTTTGCCCTCTCCTCTTTTCTCCTTTATAAGCAAAAGAGCTTCTAAGACTTGGGCTTTCTTCAGCTCAACCAAGAGGCTCCTAGCAAGGTCTGTTTTAATAAAGACTTCCTTCTCTCCCCAGACACATCGTAATTCCAGGGACTTTTATATGTATCACTAATTTCACAAACCAATATTTAAGGTAATTTTTCCTTTTCTGCCTATATGTGGTATGAACAAACCTTGTCTAGGAAGAGTGAAATTCTGCCTTTCAAATAAAACAGAACCAAAAAAAACAAAAGCAAAAGTTAAGGTGGCCATTCCATTCTCTGTCTCCTGAGGCACCCACCCCCCCAGCAGAGTCAGAGGGAAAGCAAACAAGGTGGCATTAACCAAACTCTAAAAAACAAACCATGAAAACTCTGGGTTTGATTTTAACCAAGCCAGCAGGCAAACCTTGTCTGAAAAGGAGCCAGGGAGAACAAAGCCACAGCCAGAACAACTGCTGAGAGGAGGCCGGGGCAACAGTCTCCCCTGGCACCAAGGTGTTAGTTTAAGGAGGACAGGACAGAGCTCAGTCTTGTTTGCTGAGAATCCCCCTACGCTCACCTGGCACAATCTGTCCTGTGTGGAACACGCAGGAACACTTTCCTCGGTATCTTAAAGGGCACCTCCCCCTTTAGGACACAAAGCATCCCTGCACGAGAACACGCAGCGTGCTTCAGGACAGGACAGAAGAGGGAACAGAATTTCAGAAGTTAGACATACAGTTCTTTCACCACATCCTAATTCCAGACTGTGAGAAACCTCAATTTATGAGCAGTAATACGCTGGGTCATTCAGCCATTAAATTTCAGGAATGTGCCTGTTAACAAGTCTGCTGATTGGGATTAATTAAGGGGGGATGGAATTTCTTCCATAGTACCTGATCACAGAGATTAGAGGAAGTACAAAAAATTAATGAGGCACCAGCTCCTGCAACAAGGAATAGAGTTTCAGATGCTGAAGTATTTTGTGCCAAACCGCTTCTTCTCAGGACTCTGTCCTTGGTGGTGAGTCAGCCAGGCACCAACCGCTGTCACCAAACTGGCAATGCTGGACACACAGCTCTAGAATGCCCTTAATTTCTGTCCCTGAGGAGATGAACTGTGACAGAGCATCTGTTAGGAATACATTGGAACTTACATCCACTATCATACTGCTGCTCTGAAGCCTAAACTGATGGGGGTGGGGGTGGGGGTGGTGTTAATGGTTTCAACTATGGAACAGTTATAATTCTGTTAATAAACTTCCCAAAATAAGTACTGAATTTGCCAATAATCTAATCCCAGATCTTCCACTCAATTCAAAAAGAAACAAGATTAGTCCCACCAATCTCTGCTCTCAGTATCACAAGTCTTCATTTCTAACAGTATGATGGCAGCCTCTAATTTAAGTTATATGCCTTAATTATTATAATGAAGAAGAGACAGTTTGAAACGTAAAAAAAATATTTATTTCAATTTTCTATACAAAAAAGTTAAAACAGCTGAACAGTGAGTCCTGACAATTTTTCTAAGTACTTCGTTTCACACACTTCTAGCCTCACTTTACAAAAACAAGTGCTTTCAAAACTTTAACCATGTTTTAGGAATTATTTTTTTCCAACTGCCTGGTGGCTAATGCAGTGGGTTTGGATAATCAGATCAGAGCTTAACAGACACAGGAGGTTACACTGAAACTTTTGACCATAGAGCAGGATTAGAATTGGCTCCTCAGACTGCTTCTTCCTCATTTCCATATAATTATTTCCAACTGAGAAAAACATGCAAACTGTAGGCAGCTTTTTGTTTACCTATTTCTAGTGAGCACAGGAGTATCTGGTATTTCACAACAAAAGCCAGCAGTTCTTAGCTGCAAATGCCCTGAATACCAAGGGTGTTCTGCCGCTGCCTGAGGGGTACAGCCCAAGTCAAGCAGCCTTCTTATCTCTGGGCTCTCAGGCCCTGCAGCCACATTCCTGGTGTAACAGGGTTGTGCTGCTGCTTAGCATAAAACTCAACAAGAGGGCTAAGAGGAACAGTGACAGCAGTGGCACAGCAGACAATGAACAGCTTGTGCTCTTCTCAGCAAACAAAAGCTTAGTTACAGCAGGTGCTGTTCCCTTTAAAGAGCACAGTAAAAAGATGAGTTTCAGGCTCTTTTCCTGGTTTTGCAACAGCGCTACGTTTTCACATTCAAACTACAACTCCACAGAGAAGTAGACCTCCTAAAGCACAGACTGCTGATCACACGTACCTGAAAAGAAATTAAATTGCTCATTCTAATGCTCTGTGTGGTGGTTTAACCTCAGCTGAGAACTGGGTCCCACACAGTAACCTGTTCCTTTAAGAGAGGGGGGTGGGGGAGGGGGGGGTGAGCAGAAAGCCGTGGGGGAAAGGAGAAAAACCAAAACCCCGCGGGTTGGGATAAGGATAGTTTACTAAAACAGCAGGAAAAGATACAAAGAACAACAGTGATAACACTACTTTAGAACACAGGGCACACGAAACTGGGGATACACAATGCAACCTCGCACCGCACCACAGGACTTAGGCCGTGCCGTGCAGAGCCGACTCAGAACCTGACCACCACCAAGAAACCGCGGCTCCCGGAGCCGTGCTTTGGAGCCCTTTTTCTTCTCCCAGCCCCCCCTTTATACAGAACATGATGTAGTTGGTATGGAATATTCTCATTGGCCAAACATGACCCACTGCTAAAAAGTAAATCGTTCTTCTTCCGAGTTACGTGGTAGAGTGGGCTCACAATGAGACTGTAGTTTGGGACATGCATTCGCCAAAATCCTGTAACACCTAGGAAACCTTGTGTTTCCTTTTTGTTGCTTGGTGGAGACATAGCTGCTATTTTATTAATCATGTCCATTGGGACCTGACAACGCCCATCCTGACATTTTATTCCTAAAAACTGGATTTCTCGCGTAGGCCCCTTGACTTTACTTTGTTTTATAGCAAAACCAGCTTCTAAAAGGATTTGAATTATCCTTTTTCCTTTCTCAAAAACTTCTTTTGCTGTGTCGCCCCATACAATGATGTCATCAATATACTGCAGGTGCTCTGGGGCTTCACCCTTTTCCAATGTAGTCTGGATTAGTCCATGACAGATGGTGGGGCTGTGTTTCCACCCCAGGGGCAGACGATTCCACATGTATTGGATGCCTCTCCAAGTGAAAGCAACCTGTGGGCTGCCCTCTGGTGCCAGTGGGATTGAGAAGAAAGCATTCACAATGTCACTTGCGGCATACCACTTGGCTGCCTTCGATTCCAGTTCATACTGGAGCTCTAGCATGTCTGGCACAGCAGCACTCATATTTGGAGTGACTTCATTTAGGCCACGATAATCTACTGTTAGCCTCCACTCTCCATTGGACTTCTGGAACTGGCCATATGGGACTGCTAAAGGGTGAGTGGGTTCAGCTGATCACTCTCTGACTCTCCAGTTGATGAATCAGTTTATGGATGGGGATCAAAGAATCTCGTTTTGTACGATATTGTCGCCTGTGCACTGTCGTCGTAGCAATTGGCACTTGCTGTTCTTTGACCTTCAACAACCCCACAACAGCTGGATCTTCCGAGAGTCCAGGCAAGGCACACAATTGTTTAGTTTCTTCAGTCTCCAAAGCAGCTATTCCAAAAGCCCACCGGTATCCTTTTGGGTCTTTAAAATACCCTCTATGGAGATAGTCTATACCTAAAGCATACAGAGCTTCTGGGCCAGTCACAATGGGGCGTTTCTCCCAGTCCTTTCCAGTTAGGCTCACCTCAGCCTCTAGCACAGTCAACTGTTGGGAGCCCCTTGTCACTCCAGAAATGCAAACAGGTTCTGTCCCTTCACGATTCGATGGCATTAGAGTACACTGGGCACCAGTATCCACCAGAGCTTTGTACTCTTGTGGGTCTGACATGCCAGGCCATCGGATCCACACAGTCCAATAAACACGGTTATCCCTCTCCTCCACCTGGCTGGAGGCAGGGCCCCTCTATTGCTGCTGGGTGGAAACTGGTGCAGCATTCTTCCTGGCAGAATCTTGTGCGATTGTTTTACCTCGCAGCTCATTTACTCGTGCTCAAAGGGCTGAGGTGGGCTGTTTATCCCACTTCCTCATGTCCTCTCCACGGTCACACAGGTAAGACCACAGTGTGGATCATGGTGCGTACCTTCCATATTCTCCCTCCTGGGACAATGGACGCTTTCTCCCAGTAGCTGCAACATTGCTCCATACAGGTTGGGAGTTGGACATATTGTTGTCAAGTTGCTGAACCAGTTTCTCTACTGCTGCAATGACGGAGTGAAACGTTGTCTTGATATTTCCGGAGTCGGCAGGCCACGTCACTTACAGTTGGTTGATCGTCATCATTCCAGTACATTGCTGCCAGTGAATTGGTGTGCCCTGATGGTGCACTTCGTACAACCTTATGCCACATGTCTGGGATGCATAGGACTTCATCAGGATCAGCAGGAAGCTGTGAATTGTCCAGATCATAATAAATTATCTCCCGTACAGCTAATTCTCTCAGGTGCTGGACAACCATCTCTATGTTGTTGCTCTTGGGTGTCTGACAGGTAATATATTCCTTTATGGGATATCTTTCCTTCACACTTGACAGCAGTCACTTCCAAAGGCTGAGGATTTCTGGCCTCCTCCCAATTGCCTTGTCAATGCCTCCTTCTCTAGCCAGGGATGCCAACTGCTTGGCCTCCCTGCCTTCTAATTCCAGACTGTTGGCCCCGTGATCTCAGCATCGGAGCAACCAAGTGATAATGTGCTCACTTGGGTGGCAGCTGAAATCTTTTTGCACCTCACGCAGCTCGGTCAGGTTCAGGGATCGGGTAACAACCTCTGGTTCTGCCTCATCCTGACATTCTTGAGGTTGATTATCATCATCCGTCACTGTGCGAACTGATTTCTTGGTGTGTTTCCTTTTTTGTATGGGAGCAACAGACACTGGTGTGGGTTGTTTTTTTGGATCATGGGCAATGTCTGCTGTAGGGGTGGGTTTCAGTAGCTGCAGTCTCAGTTGGAACGGTTGCAATAGCCACAGTTCCAGTCACAGGGGTTGCAGCAGCCTCAGTGCCAGTCACGGGGGTTGTAGTAGCTACAGTGCCAGTCACAGTGGCTGCAGTAGCCGCTGCACTGGTCATAGGGGTCGCAGCAGCTGCAGTATCTGCCAGTCTGTTTCCTTTTCTTTCCCCCTGACAGTGCTGACAGTGCTGCCTGCTATCAAGCAGTGTTTGGTAGATAGTGGCCAGGGCCCAGCACAGTGCAGTTGGCCAAACATGGCCCACTGCTAAAAAGTAAATTAACTGCTTCTTAGCTGAAACCAGGACACTCTGCTAAATTAGTGTTGCAGAGAATCCAAGCTGTGGGCCAAAGGCCAGTAATGGAATTATTCTTGTGCAATCCCACTTCTTCAGGACTGAAAACAGGAGTGTCCCCAACTTCAGAAGAATTTTGGCTATTACAAGGAACTTTTGAGTGGTAGAACAAAACCTCCTGAGGTTTAGTTACCATTACTGAATAGATGGGGTGTCACGAACAGTGGGTGAGGGTCTGTCCAAGGTGACAGCTGAGCTCCCTTGCTCTCCTACCAACTCCTCTAGAAATGCTTTCTAGAAAATGAAGAATTTGAGGTAGCCTGTATTTAGACAGGATCTCTTCAAACTCTTACTGCTGCTACTGGATGTGAAGATACAGAGAAAGTGTAGAATTTCCAACGCTGCATGAACAGCGTGCACAATGTCCAATCTTTCTTACAAAGGGAAGTAGTGCTTCAAAAAAGCCTAAGTTATTAAATAAATGTATTTTTTCTATGGCATAACCACCCCCTGCCCATAAAGCTCCTATCAAATTATTTTAACTCTATAGGGAAGTGTTTTATTTAAAAAATAAATATTAAACAATCCTTTAGGAAATAAGTGCTTACAACTCCTTCTATGACATAAAAGCTCTACTTACAATGGCATGTTTTAAGGAAGACTGCAACACAAAGGTTGTTTAATACAACTCATTAGGGTAAGGACAGCCACAACTTTTTCAGGACTGCTGAGTCTAGGCTTAAGCCTAGACCCCTGATCTAGCTGTTGTCAAAGCAATCTTTTCAAGTGACATTTCAGACACCAATCCCAAAACTAGTTGGTCACCACAGGTATTAGAGGCAAGTATGTAAGGAAAAATTGCATAATTTGACAATTGTTTAAAAAAGTACTTTCTACATTCATGATGAAGACGATCTGTTGTCTGAGAATACAGCAGTTGAGAAACCAAGGAATTCTTGAAGCTTCAAAGGAGAACTTCTTTTAAAAAGCCAGAGAGTTTGGTAAAGCCATCAGTCTTTAAGGCGCATTAAGATGGAGACTGCCAAAGATCACATTTTGATTCCTACCTCCCTCTCTTTATGCAAGTTCCATTTTTGAACCTGAGCTCACAAAATCTCTGCAGTTTGGCAACTAGTAGTAAAAAAGGAAAAATTAAAATATTACAAACAAAACTGCATATTACAGACAAATCTGCAAACACTTTGGTAACTGAATAGCACTTTACAATTTACATCATCAACACCTGCTAATTTCATTGCCTTTCAAACCTACGAAGCCTTTGCCGCCGCAATTCCTCTTCCGAATGCTGCTCAGGTGGGAGCCAGAAGCCGTAGGGACGCCGCTCATTGTTATACCTTGTTCCACCAAAATCTACAAGGCACAAGAGACACACGTTATTTGTCCTGTAGCATGTGAAAAATGCCCACACCCTCTAAGCCAAAGCACTGCAACACAAAGGAGCCGAACATTTCCAATTCCAGTGGTTTCAGGGGCAATCCCAGCTCCCAGCATCTGCTCTTTAGACACTGAAACAGAAAAGAAAACCAAACCACAAAGGGAAGAACAAATATTAGCCTGGGACTTCACATTTTTCACTATCCCTGCTTTATACAGGAACCCCCAAGACTGTTAGGCTACCTAAGCACCCTCTTAAATGCTTCTGGCAAAACCTGCTCTTGGTTTTGCTTTCAGCACCACAGTCCAACATGTGCTGGGCGAGACAGCTGTGCACAGCTCCCAGCCTTCCTCAGCAGCAACTTCAGAAACTACCTTCACACAGCAGCTCCACCCAAGAGATCTGGCAGCAAACCTGAGCAGAAGCAGCACACGAAGACCCAGGGTCTCTGCCCTGATGCCCCCCCCCCCCCCCCCCCGAGGGGACAACAAGGGGCTGTGCAGCAGCTCAGCAGCAGCAATCACATCCAGTCACTGAGGGGAAATATGACTCAAAGACCATGGTTACGCACCACGTCAGCTGAAGGGCCATAGCAAACAGAAGTGAGAGACTGCTTTCTGAGCATGGCACGCTGCTCAGGACAAGCAGTTACCTGCAGAGGGAACACAACAGCTGCTGCCACATTCAGTATTTTGTTAAACTTTCACCTCAGAATCTCCTCTCAGTTAGCAAAAGCGGGTAAGGAAAAGCAGACACAAGTATTGTACCATTACATTCATCATTTCAAGATGAACTTCCAATACAGGTGCATCCTGTATCAGAGTTTGTTTGCAGCTCTCACACAAGGCCTGTTACGTGACAGGAAGTCCAATTTGCAAAGAGACTATGAGTTTCTGATCTAATTACAGCGGCATTTTAGTTTGCAGAGTAGTCACCAATCAGGTATGATTCCTTAAAGTGTTAGAACATGTCCATAGTTTCCCTTTAGTGTTTGTCAAGATGTCAAACTCTGAGAAAATGTTTCTAGAGATACCTGCTTTCAGATAAACTCTGACAGGCAGCAACATTAACTTATGTGCTGATGAGCTGCGATGCACTGTTTAAAGGGATTTCTCAAATCCATGTAAACAGAGGGAATGAATTTCACGTACATTTTAGTATTTTATCTTCAGCTTGTCCCCCTGTCTCAACTTGTTAGAGACAAATTTCAAAAAAACCCTGAAGCTTAATACTCTGCATCTAAAAACCTACATCATAATTTGACAACTATTATCCAAAGTACCATAGAAATCTAACATACTGAAGTCATAGAGCTTGGCAGACTACTCATTTTTATTTTCTTTAACCCAAGAGCCATCTCCTTATCTAAAAAAGTCAGTTAAGCTGGTCAGTAGTGACTCCTGTCATAATAGCACAGAAATATGTCTGGACAAACATGCTGAATGCCTGAGAAAGCTCAAGAAATCTTTTAAAGTCATCATGGTAGGAACATACTGGAATACAAATCACAGAATATCCTGAGTTGAAAAGGACTCGAGTCCAACTCCTGGCTCCACATATGAGTATATCTAAATGTATTTATCTTATTCACCATCTATGGTTAATTAAAGAAACAGTTAAGCACCACTGAATTCATTACAGCATTCTCAGGGATATTTATGTGTCACAGCAAGAAGATTTCTGAGAAAAAAATTACTGTGGGTTTTTTAGAAGTATATAGTATCTGGGGTGAAATAAATGGGGGAAAAAATCAGAAAGTTAAGGGCTTTTCACAGAGTTGTTTATGTGATAACATAACACCACTTAAAATGTCTAGTATTTTCTTTGACTTCTGATGGGTACCCTTTCAATATGAATATTAATAGTAGCTGAAATTCACACATTTATATATGGTATAAGGTGTATATTTAAATTATCCTGTTACCCAAAACAGTTTTCCCGAGACTTTTTTAATTACAATATAAACATTAATAAGACCTTTATCTAACCAAAATGTAAGTCAAGTGATAGGCCACTGCTACTACTGACACCTCACCCAGACTCACGTGCAAGAAGTGAACATGATCTTTTCAACATGCCAGCAGAACACTTGAAGACTAATGGATTTCAAGGTATTTAAAAGCCCAGTAACACCAGGTGACAGACAAACCCCAGGGATACAGTACCAAACACTAACCCTTACACAGCATATTTTAAAGTTACCTCTATTGTGCACTAGAGCTGTCCCCTGTGAATGCAGAAGACAGAGCCCTTCCACACCTTCCCCCTCACTCTGTGTAGGGGTTTTCTTGTCACTGAAGTTTGCAGTTACAGGACTTTGTACCAAAACAAGATAATCACTCTAATTGCAGCTGGTTTAACTAAACCTGTATTAGTGTAACACAGATAAATCTTTAATACCCTCAGACATTTTCATCCATGTGTTAAATGAATACCCTTTCCATGCCTAACAAGCTGGCTGTAGTTCGGCACTACAGCCCGTTACTCCAGCCCCCTGGCACAATGTACAAAGCATTAAGCACTGGTTCAAAGGTCACCTAGCATGGCAAAATCAGAAACTTGATTCATCACAGACACATGGTCTGAAATGAAGGTGACAGTGCTCATTGTCCTCCCTTTTTAACAGCTGAGAAAACTGAGGGGGAGAGCAGAGCAGCACACAGCTCATCCCTTCAGACTGTCAGTGCTGACACCACCCACTCTTGCCTCTGGTCTTCCTTCAGCATCTGATCTGTGTTGAGACTTACACAAGGAATTGCTTGCACAGTAACCATGACAACAATTTTAGAAAGAAGACTATAAAACTGACCCATGAAAACATTTTTATTAGTTAAAAACCCAACACAGATTGCTACTCAAATTTGCACCCTTTCTTTTGGATTTAAACAGTACAGGAAAAACAACCTATTGAGCAGAAGTCTTCCCAGCTCAAAAGATAGAAGTAACCAGGGGAATCCCTCAAGAAACGAGAGTTTGTCACACTCTCTGGGTTCCACTCAAGTTCCAAGTTTTGGCATCAAATTACTGGCATGTTCAATACAATAATGTTCTAAATGCAAGTGCCCAACTCAGTGAGGCAGAAAGAAAAGAACATCTTTATGTGGGACTGTTAGTCATACCATTCTGGTATTAAAGACTTTGCACTGAAAATTCTCTACCCAGTACTGGTTCTTCTGTTTCCCAAGAAAATCTTAATCTTAACTTCTGTTACCTGCTTTTGCAATTTTGTAATTCCCAAAATTCTGACATCAGTAAGGCAATGAGTATTTCTGGTTTAGAAGAGAAAATATATTCTAAATTCTACACAGGAAGAGACAGCACGTAAACTCAACAGAAGTTCAAGGAGCTAGACTGTCCTACTGGATGCAGCTCTTTCAAAAGAAAGACTTCAAACTGCAGTGCACCTGTATTTCAGTTCTGTTCTCATGCAGTTCTGAGTACTACTACCTTAGAACAGCTGAAAATGCCCGAAACTTACTTGGAGACTTTGTGACAACAGAAGGAAACTTAAAGAGTGTTTCAATGTGCCTTCTGGATTCCTATTTGAGACATTTATGAAGTAAAACCTAAACTTTCATCAGTAAACTAACTGACACGAAATAGCTTGCCTTACTTGTAACAGGTCATTTGAAAGTAAGATTATTTCAAGTTAACTACTATAACACTGAGACCTTTTATAGGCCAATCAGGACAGCATCAGATTACTATTATTGGCTCTTTCTTGAATCAAGCCATATTTATTTTGTTAAAAGGCAAAATTGATGAAAACTTGATTATTAAAAAAAATGTTGGCTTCTGTTGCTATACCTATTGCATTATATATTTGAAAAAAAATTAAGACAATTAAAATAAAATTAAAATCTAATTGGTTTATTCTCCCATGTGTTA
This sequence comes from Laterallus jamaicensis coturniculus, assembly GCA_022605575.1. Taxonomy (NCBI): domain Eukaryota; kingdom Metazoa; phylum Chordata; class Aves; order Gruiformes; family Rallidae; genus Laterallus; species Laterallus jamaicensis. Next base: position 700,374 of record JAKCOX010000015.1, read on the forward strand.
TGTGTATTAAAGCACAGGCAGCTCTTGCCAACTGAGCAAACAGCAGGAGCTTTTACTGTGGACATTCACAGTTTGTTGAACAAAATCACTAACACGGCCAATCTCCAATAGTCCCCTACCTGCCAGAAACTAAATCTAGTCAAAAAACCCCAAAAGCCAGAAGAGATGTCAGCAAGGGCGCATGAGTTGATCCTACCCAGGCTTAAGCCTTATCTTTTCCAAAGAGCTTCATGTCTGAAGCATCATTTTGAAAAAGCTAATCATCTTGTAGCAAAAAGCAAAGAAGCTAGAGTATTATATGCCAAATTGCTTTAAGTGATTCAGAGGGAGATGCTTGAGGAGCAATTTAATAGTCAAGTAATAGAGCTTACAACCCATGCAGATCTGTATGTTTCAGTCAAGGATGCCCAAGATAACAGCTGCAAATGGGCCCCCGTTTCTCTCTTTAAGAAACTAAACAAAAGGAGAGAGGGCACATACTAGCTGGTAGTATTAACTTCACCCTTTTAATTGTGCACATAAGACTTCATTAGCAAGGAAGAAGCTGATGAAATAAAGAGATCTTAGTCCCCTGCCCCACGTTTCAGCAGGGAGGCAGCAGGCGCTGGCTAACCCTGCAGACAGGTCTGGAGCCATGCAAGCCACCACAGAAACTGGGACAAACTCCAGCCAGCAAAGCATCACACCTTGTAAGTGGAATTAGGGTTATTCTGAAGCAGATGGGCTCCAGAAAAGCTGCTGCACTGAATATTAGAGAGTTATTTATTGTCTGCCTGATTTGAAACCCAGGGATTACTTGCCAGCATCTAGCAGTTCCTCCGTCACATCAGGTTTCTTCAAAAGGAAAGCAGAGTGAAAGCCACTGGAATACATATATACTTGTTTCTGCACTAAACCAGTCTAAAATTCAGGACTTGGCTTACTATTGTGTACAGCGCTCAATAGCAAAATGCCTGTCCTGATGAGATTAAGTGCATAACCAACACCTGAAGCAGAACAGGTAACACAGCTGTCAACCCCTCAGATTCTGCATGCCTTGTTATCCAGTACAACGTGCCTATAGTGTTTCTCTCGTTTTGTGCATCTGCAATACCACACTGCACTCTAGGGCACACACAACATGCTCTGTGAGGCTTCTCACTGTAACAGCAACCAGCTCGAAGGCTCCTTCCCCCAGATCTCTTTCACATCTTCAGCACTTCACATACTAGAATACAGTTACCAGATGCACAACCTAGAAGAGCAGACAGGAAGAGGTGGAAAAACTAACATCTTCAGAGACAACAGATTATCGTTTAGAGCACTTCAGCAGAAATAGCAAGCCTCTTAAATATGAGGTATCGGTTTTTCTAGTAAAAACCCACTAAAACACCCAAAGACAACTCCTGTTTCCCAAAGGAAGCAGGCAGGTGAAAGGCCATACCTGATCTGGGAATGAGAAATTCCAGCTACATCAGTCTAACAGATAACTCAGAACTGCTCTTCTGAATATGACACACAAACGTGCAGCCAAACTCACTGCAGATGCAAGCAGAGCATTCCCCCAAGCAGCACAGAGCTCCCACAGCCACACCACTGCAATTCCACCTGTACAACTACTCATCAAGATGGGATGTAAGTAGAGTTTTAACCATGGCATCCTGCCAGCATAGTAACACCTGTAGAATGTGTGTGAAGTGGAATTTTTTGCTCCTCTCCATGAAATTCAGTGTAAGGAAGAAAAATCAACTGGCCATCTCACAGGGTGAGCCAGACAAAAATCTCCACACAGGGTTTTAGTTCTGCTTGTAGTGCCAGCCACAGAAGTGTTACATAAAACACACTCAACTGATGATTTCCCCTTCTCTGCAGTAGTGGTCTTAGTTTTCAGTTAGATAATAGCACCTGCAAGAGTTTCTCTAAGCTTCAGGAAGAATTTATCAAGCTACCAAACTGTGAAATCTGACTGGTAGAAATATGCAATTAGGTCCTGATAAACATTCATGTTGCTACATAAAAGGAGTGTAGCAAATATGTAGTAATGGTATTACAAAGCAGCATATCTGTATTTCTTTTCCATGCTACCTTTAGTTGTGCAACAGAGACACCTAGAATATTTTAGTTTAACAATTTAGTTTACAATTTTCAGTACCACTATCTTCCCTGGCACTTGTGAGCGTGGTACCCACACAAAACCCAAACTACACAAACATCTAAGTACTCATACAAAGAATAAATACCTGTCATTTCCAAAAAACCCTCTTACTTCTGTAGAAGGTAACCACAGTCAAGCAATAGTCTTTTCAACACAGCAAGGACCATACCGCTAACTAGATGGTCTTTGAGGTCCCTTCCAACTCACAGCATTCTATGATTCTAACCAATGATCAGAGCACCCCAATCTGGATGAAAAGACATGTCTGTGCCAAGAGGACAGCCCTTAGCAGGTGCCTCAGGTACAACATTTCATGGCCAAGCAAACAGAAAGATAAACCTGCCTTTGAAAGCTGTGAAGGACAGGAAGTCTACACCTAGCAGTCAAGTTCAGGTGTTACATGGCAGTCTGTAGCAAACTCATTAGAGGATTTCTTTTTCTTGAAACCAGGTTTTCTGCAGCTAACAAACTGCTCACTCAGCCACTGCTATGTTAGCTTAGGTCCTCACAAATGCAGTACTGTTAGGATCATCTCATATAGACATCACCAATTTATACAACTTAATTGCTTCACTGCATCTTCTGCATTATGTCATTTGATTGCATAACAGACTGCCAGCATCTGTACATATGTCATAGTCAGAGGAGTAAGAGAAATACTGTATTTGTTGGCCTAACAGCTCACAGATCTGGCAAGCTCTTCCAATCCTTTTTCTAGGAACTGTTTGGAGTCTAAAGATGTCATATGTTGTCATGAAAGCTAGGATGTTTGTTCAGACCTTTTAAACCTTTCTTCTAGGAAACACAGCCAATACAGTCTCTATCCTTGGTAACCTTCCCACAGCTCCTGAACAGAAGGTTACTTTCCTCCTCCTGAAATTAAGAAAATGGAAATATGAAAAAGTGTCTGGAACCCTCCAGTACAGACCTTAAGACAAGTGCTGCAGATGTCCTCTGGGGGTCTCAGAGTAACAACCTCCAAGAACAACCTCAAGATTGATAAAAATAGGTGCGAAATAGTATAGTCTATTTATCAATACTACTAAGCAATAGTGATTTGGAAGTATTTGATCAAATGTCATGACTTCCATTTGCTTTAATTTATACCAGTTTCATACAATGTCTCTTCCATAACTAGCACATCCCTGCTAGCGATGCTGTAATGCCAGGATGTAACCAAAGTTCACCAACTGCTCTTGAGCACAATACAGATTACATACAGTGTACTACACTGCCCTATCTATGGTACACAGCTGACTGACTTTCCTTTTTCCACACAAAATACCAACATTTAAAGCCTTCAATTTCAGAAAATGTGAGTTCCTTCCATTTATAAACAACCAAACATTTAATTTTTTATGCATAATCAAACAGGTATTTTTGATGCATATGGAATGGAAGAAGTGAACTGTAGGGCAGGAAGAAGTGATAGTTAAATGCTCAGTGTTGCTCTAGTTCCTTCATGCCTTCCAGCCAATTAGTAGTCATCTCTTAAGGTTAGTTCAACCAACTACCTTCTGATTTATTGAGGTGCCCAGACAATCCTAAGCCAAGTCAGTGCACATGCAACATTTGTTTGCCTCAACTCTTCTGGATGCTTCTTAGTCCTTCTAAAGCATGAGAGGAGGAGAAAAAACAAACACAGCAGCCTTTTCACTCTTACATTGCACTAGAAGGCAGACAGGAACTACAATTTAAGGGGAAAAAAAAATGCAAGTCTGCTTTTATTCTTTCAACTCCTTCCCTCTGCAAAATGCAGACATGCTATGTAGTCTGACAGATTTGGCTTTGAGCACTTATCTCTGTTTTTCTTATTTAGCTCCAAGCAGACCACATGCAATAGCCTATGCTATTGTTTCTAACGCTGCCCTTTAAATTTCTGTCAAGGTATGAAAGAATTTTGTCATGCTATGAAGCAAACTATTCTTCCTGGTGTTGGTGCCAACATTCCTCATCTACAGACTTGAAAAATAACAAACTGGTGAAGAGGAGAAATCCAAGTCTAACTATTTTTTCCGTGCTGTGCTTCGGACTGGCTGACAAGTCAAAAACCAAATTAGCAGGAAATTAGTTGTTGCAAATGAAGTTAGAGGGAAAGTAATACACAATGAATCCGGATGCTCGCTCATCTCAATCCATTGCGAGACCAGTCTCTCTCTTGTATTTAAAAGGAAACAGGATAATGCTGAGAAACACACAAAACCATTCCCTCCAGAAGTTCTGATAATTTGGTTTTTGTTGGGAAAAAGAGATGGCAAGACTTAATATGGGCATCTTGATCTCTTCACACATGAGGATTTTTAGATTTATTCGTCCCTGAAAGTCTCATCTTTGCTGTATCCACATCAAAATAACAAATTCTTGCTAAAGTAACAAAAAGTTGTTAAAATCATATTTGTAAGGTTTTCAAGTATCTGCAGTACATCCTTCACTCAAAAGCCCATGCTTATTCCATGCTCTTTTCTATACAGCTTTCTCCCTTGGTTGGTCTGTTCATGCATGCTCCCAAGTGTCTAGACATTTTCAAATTCCATCCTCCAAATCATATTTAGACACTTAGTACTTCGTAAAGTTCCTTAAAATTATTTATTTTACTATTCGTATGTTCTGTATGTTACTGTAGAAAAGGTCCAAGAGAGTAAGTAATACAGATCAAGTAAAGAACACTATCAAAGACTGAACAAGAGCACTATAAATGAGATCCAAGACAGAGTAGAGCAAGAACAAACAGGATAAGGAGTTACACAAAGTAAAACTGAAAAGGCTGAAAGTTTCCCCTGGCACAAAGGAAGAATAAATGCAACTGAAATTTCATCACCCTTATGCAGTTGCTTACAATTACGAAGCTACTCACAAGTTATGTCCTTACCAGTGTAAACCACCTATTCTTGGCAGATATTTTTGTGTGATGCTACAGTACTTGGTTCAATGTTTCTGAATCTTACAGCTCACAGGAAAGTTCTAGTCCCTTCTGGATTCTAAAAACATGACCAGAAAAAAACTGAACACAAAGGTGTCCTGCTCAATTGTTAAAAAAGGAATATTTACATATCATTGATTAACATTAAATATTTTAAATACTTTTCATTCAAGTCCCAGATTGGATTTGATGACGGTTAAAAAACAAGCGTAAAGGTAAGGGAGTGACAGCAGCTGAATTACTGAACATTCAAGCTGTGTAATTCCTTGAATGAATAAAGACAAAAAGTACAGTCATGCTGATCTGAATCACCATTTTCCCCTCTTTGAAAATACACTCAAAGCTAGATTTAAATTATTTCAGGTTCATCAAACCTAGGCTCTAGCCACACCTTTTTATGTACTACAGGATGTAAGTGGCATCATATATCCTTTGCCAAGTCAGACTTAACAAGCACAGACGTTCACTACGACCTTGCAATGCTCTGTGAGCCATACTTGAATTCCCAACTGAGGCTAGGATGTCTAAGAATTCTTTGCAGAAAGGATCCTATCTGTCTGCACTTGCTACGTGTAACTAACTGCACTAGCAAAACTTCTTGAGCTGATGAAACTGAGTCTTTTTGATCTGAGCGCTGGCTCATATCCAGGCAGAGCTCAGGGCAAGCTGAGCTTGCTCATCTATGTCTACAAGGTTGCACAGCCCTACAAAAGACTGAATATGAAAGACAAAATTCTCCCATATATTCCTTTTCTAGCATAATCAAAGCCTACTGCTGCAGAATAGCAACAACAGGAACCTATGGCATGCTCAAAATTAGAGGTTTATTTTAAATGCAAGCTAGAGACTCTGGATAGAAAACAAGAAATATAAAAGATGCAAACCAGAGCACAGTGGGCCTTAGGAACACAAGGATGCAGCCATGATCCTGACCAACAAGACATAATGTAGTTTTCCTGAAACTATCGGGAATGACTGATTTATTTGGTCCCAGTGGCTCAATAAGGGTTCAGAACACTTTTTTTTTTTTTAAGATAGTCCCAATGAACAAAGTGGAAACTAGACCCAGTCTGCAGAACTAGTCCAATGATAAAACAAGAGTTAAAACAGTAAATCATGGGTAAATCTCAGATTAGGAATATTCACTGACCTTTTCACTAAAAGCATCCACAGACTAAGTTAACATTCATAAGACTCTCAGTGCGTATATGAAAATCATATTTGGAAAAGGAACCAACACTTTACTGTGTTTCTGCTTGCCTAACAAAAGACATACAACAAAAACCTCAGAACAATACCCATTTCCCAGTGCCAAGACTAAGAAATCCCTATGGATGGATGGAGATTCAGACTGGAGACACTCCACAGCAACTACCAGGTTCTCAAAAGCAAGAGAGTCTTTTTATGAAGCCCCCACACAACTGCCCACAGCTGTTAAGCAGAACTACCTGTTCTCCATCAAGGTGACCCTGCCAAACCCATTGTGAAAGGAACAGTATTTGTTCCTTTAAGAAAGTTCAAGTTACCGAAGGAGAAAAAAATCCAGAGCTCACTGAAGGCAGTGAGAAGACTCACTTGTAACACCGAGCCTTAGAACAGCCTCTGCCTCCATACGCAAACCATGCACTCGTAACAGACAGTGCGAATGTAACAAAAACATGGCTAGCTACAATCAAAAATATTTCTCTAATAATAAAGTGCTTTCTTCCTATTTTAATTTTCTTTGGCAGCTGAAACTTTTGCAAGAAGGAAACCATCCAAGAGAAAGCTGCATTGGCAGTATCTTCAGAAATGTTTGTATATTTTCTTTTATTCCCACTTGTGGGAGGTGGGGTTCAGAGCAGGTCAGGACAACCCATGAATTGAATCAGTGGTTGAAAGGCTGGTGCCTGCACAAGAAATTTGGGGTTTTTGACCAAGGGATGGTGTACTCTGCTCCGGACATGAGTACTGCTAATGGGGCTTACCTGTCCCATAGAGGAAAGTGGATCCTTGCTCAGGAGATGGCAGGGCTGATTGATAGGGCTTTAAACTAGTTAGGAAGGGGGAAGGGGATATTACAAAGGCTGCTGGGATAAGGCAGGTGCTTTGGGAGTCACAGCACGAGTTGCTGGGGGAAATAGATAAATGCCAACAGCACAATGGCAGACTTGGGGATGTTGCTCCACACGAGAGTAGGGATAACTCTGTGGACTACCCCATGAACTCCTCTGTTGAGCTGCTTTTGCCCACCCCCTATCGAAAATCTCGCAGAGAGCTGTTGGGGATATCTGGATCTGCTGCCCCACTAAAATGCCTTTATACAAACACACGCAGCATGGGGAACAAACAAGAAGAATTAGAGATCTTTGTGCGGTCACAGGGCCACAATCTCATTGCAATCACTGAGACGTGGTGGGACAGCCTGGATGACTGGCACACTACCATGGATGGCTACGTGTTTTTTAGGAAAGATAGGCTAGGGCTAGGCTAAGGTGGAGGAGTTGCTCTTTATGTTAGAGAGCACCTAGAATGTATTGAGCTCCACCTGGGTAGGGATGAACCGTTTGTCGAGAGCTTGTGGGTAAGAATTAAAAGGCAGGCCAGTTTGGGTGACATAGTCGTGGGCGTGTACTACAGGCCCCCTGACCAAGAGGAGCAGGTTGATAATGAATTTTATAAGCAATTGGAAGTAGCCTCAAGATCACAGGCATTGGTCCTTATGGGGGACTTCAATTACCCAGATATTTGCTGGGCAAGCAATACAGCCAGTTATATGCAGTCCAGACAATTTCTGCAGTATATGGAAGACAACTTCCTGATACAGATAGTGCAAGAACCTACAAGGGGAGGGCGGGTGCTTGACCTTGTTTTTACTAACAAAGACGGGCTCGTTACTGAAGTGAAGGTCGGGTGCAGCTTAGGACAAAGCGACCATGAAATGGTCGAGTTCAAGATCCTGAGTGGAAGAGGCAAGCCAAAAAGTAGGATAGCTACCCTGAATTTTGGAAGAGCTAACTTTGATCTCCTCCAAAATCAAATAGGGGCTATCCCATGGGCTGCTCTGTTTGAAGGAATGGGAGCCTGCGAGTGCTGGCAAACATTCAAACAGCACTTCTTCCAAGCACAGAATAGGTGCATCCCTTTGAGTAAGAAATCGGGAAAGAGAGGCAGAAGACCTGCGTGGATAAGCAGGGAACTTATGAGTAAACTCAAAGGGAAGCAGAAGACCTATAAACTGTGGAAACAGGGTCTGAGATCATGGGATGAATATAAGGATGTGGCCAGGGCCTGTAGGGATGCAACTAGGAGGGCTAAGGCCTACTTAGAATTTAAGCTGGCAAGGGACATAAAGGACAATAAAAAGAGCTTTTTCAGGTATGTGAATAGTAAAAGGATGACCAGGGATAATGTAGGTCCCTGGTTGAATGAGGCGGGTGTCTTGGTAACGGGAGATGATGAGAAGGTGGAGATACTTAATGCCTTCTTTGCCTTGGTCTTTACTCCGAAGGCCCCTCGGGACCCACTGATCCCAGATGAAAGTAGGAGTGGTTGGGGAACGAATGGCTCCCCTCTAGTAGAGGTAAGGGTGGTCCAGGAGCGACTCAAAGGAATGGATGCACACAAATCCATGGGCCCGAATGGGATACACCCACGTATGCTGAGAGAGCTGGCAGAGGTGATTGCAGAGCCGCTCTCCATCAACTTCGATAGATCCTGGACTACAGGAGAAGTGCCTGAAGATTGGAGGATAGCCAATGTCACTCCAGTCTTTAAAAAAGGCAAGAAGGAGGATCCCAGTAACTATAGGCCAGTCAGCCTCACTTCTGTCCCTGGAAGGGTGATGGAACAGCTTGTTTTGGATGCCATCTCCAAACAACTGGAAGAGAAGAAGGTCATGAGGAATAGTCAGCATGGATTCACCAAGGGGAGATCGTGCTCGACCAATCTCATAGCCTTCTATGATGTCATTACCAACTGGGTGGATGGGGGGAGAGCAGTGGATGTCATCTACCTTGACTTTAGCAAAGCTTTCGATACTGTCTCCCACAACATCCTGATAGAGAAGCTGAGGAAACAAGGGACAGATGAGTGGACAGTGAAGTGGGTTGAGAACTGGCTGTCAGACCGGGCTCAGAGGGTCGTGATCAGTGGAGTAGAATCTGAATGGAGGCCTGTGACTAGTGGTGTTCCCCAGGGCTCGGTGTTGGGTCCAGTCCTGATTAATATCTTCATTGACAACCTTGATGAGGGAATAGCATCCACCCTCAGCAAGTGCTGATGATACAAAGCTGGGAGGAGTGGCTGACACGCAGGAACACTGCGCTGCCATTCAGCGAGACCTGGATAGGCTGGAGAGCTGGGCAGGGAGAAATCTAATGAAATTCAACAAGTGCAAGTGTAAAGTCCTGCACCTCGGGAGGAATAACCAACTGTATCAGTACAGGCTGGGGGATGACCTGCTGGAAAAGAGCTTTGGCAGGGGGGTTGGACCCGATGATCTCTTGAGGTCCCTTCCAACCCCTAAGATTCTGTGATATTTAGGAAGTCACACACCCACAAAACATGAGCATTCTGTAAACATTTTTGCATGGAAATATAAATAAATACTTTGTATTAGGACTACATACTTTTTAAAAAGCAAAAAAAAAATTTTTTTTAAATTCCAAAAATCTCTTGTAGCAATAATCAGAACCCAAGAACAACTATGACACTGTCAAGCTCGTTGCCCAAGGACCAAAGGAAGTTAATCTTTCAAGCAGTGTTTCCAAAACCACTACCCAGTGTTTGATGGCAGGAATGAAAGATGGGCTACATTAAGAGAGCCACTACCCTCTGAATATTAAAAACGGAATATGGCAATCACAGCACAGTGCTATAATCCTGGGCAAACTAGAGAGAAGCAAACAATGCCAGGACAAAACAGCCTTGGAAAACATGATGTAATAGGGTGTCAAACAGAAACTCTGTTCTCAGATATTCTCAGTGTACTGGTGTCATAATGCTCAAATGATTTCTATCTTAGTTTTTCACATTAATGATAAGTGCAAACACATTATGACTCACATGGAATGAAGCCCTACTTTTAAATTAATAGTGCCTGCCTTTTTATCCCTGTAACGTAACTCAGGAGTGCTGTACCCAAGCAGCCCAAAGGCTTCAGCAACAGAACTTCCTCAGGAAAGGAAGATGAGAGAAATGGGGAACGTGGTCTCATTTGCATAACCAGCTTTTCTAGAAATGCCCTTTGGGTCAAAATCAGTTTCTGTTAATGATATTTTAACAGAATGGATCTTCAACTCTTCCAGTTTACTAATAAACCGTTGAACTGGTTTTCTTCTGTATGTAGAACTGTTTCAAAGGCAAGAGGGAAAGGCTGTGCACAGAACACCTGAGTAATGAGCAGGAAGGGAAGAGAAAAACCCAAACTACTAAAGACCATACTAGCAGTTTGCAGAGCACTTTCTAGTGTTTAGTACATCAAAAGCATTCTCCTAGTACATTTTCCTCCAAACATATGAAGGAATGCTCTCTACACACTATTCCTGAAAGGAAATCATGCCTCTGCTAGAACGCCAAATTGTCTGTATGGATATAATCATAACAATAACATAGGAGGAATGACAAAAAAAAAGCATGTAGTGCTCTGGACAAGAGACTACAAAATAAACATCTAATTTCCCTGGTTATGCTAATTCTGTGGAGGTCTTTAAAACATTTAAAATCTTGTACATACTGCCTACATAGAAAAAACCTCTATGTACCTGTGTTTCTTCTTGAATGAAGCTCAGCTGGTTCTGAACTGGTTATCTACTGTTTAGTACCTAGACCAAATTAACATTGTTTAAAAAAAGTTAAAAAAACAAATACTTAAAATGTAAGACTTGAGTGTGTTTGTTTTTGTTTAAGCAGAGACAAGACTAGACCCAGTGTTTTCAAAATACTTACATGCTCTTTAAAAGTCATGTAGCAGTATCTTTAAAGGTCAAATGTGCACAAAGCTTAAAACATCTACCATTACATAGAATCATAGAATGGCAAGGGTTGGAAGGGACCCCGAGGATCATAAAGCTCCAACCCCCTGCCACAGGCAGGGACACCAACCTCAGGCCTGGAGCTACACAAGGTTGCCCAGGGCCCCATCCAACCTGGCCTTGAACACTTCCAGGGATGGGGCATCCACCACCTCTCTGGGCAGCCTGTTCCAGGACCTCACCACTCTTTCCGTTAAAAACCTCCCCCTAATATCCAATCTAAACCTTCCCTCCTTCAGCTTTAAACCATTCCCCCTTGTCCTGCCATTATCTGCCCTTTTAAAAAGTTGATTCCCCTCCTGTTTGTATGCTCCCTTCAGGTACTGGAAGGCTGCAATGAGGTCCCCCCGCAGCAGTACAGTACATGTACTGTTGCTTTTCAGAAGGAATTAATTAGACCATATTTTTATTTAAGATCTCTAATCTAGACAAAATTTATTTTAATCAGATATAATGCACTGCATATTTGAGCATATAGCATTAAGACATTTCTACAGAAACCATCACAGTCAAATAAAATGATTGGTATTCCTACAATTGCAGAAGGGAAAGAACACTGACTGGAAAAAAGATTGCGATATACAGCATTTCTCTCTAGTCTTATTACATCAGTTTCATTCTAATTAAGATGTTCCATGTATTTGGCAAATTTCATAGACTAGTACTAGTAAGTCCAATCTCAGTAGAAGGAAATAGAAATGGGAACCTTTAAAAATTCAGACAACAGATCAGCCTGATGCCTAAGGTACCTGAACCACACTGAAATACACCTATGACTAGTCCATACTTGGCCATCTAAATAACTTAGAGTGAATAGGTTGGGGCTTTTTAGTTTAAATAAGACCTCAGGAAATGCACATACAGACAGTTTCACTATAAAATATAAGAGGAATATCTATCTATACATGTAGTCTTATAGGCATTTCTCTTTAGTCACAGACTATAAAAACTGTCACCTACATGTTTCAAGATCTTTGTCTTAGAAAGAGGAGAATTCCTTTGTGCAGAGGCTTGCAAGGGATTCTTCTCATTATTGAGACTGAAAGACGCTTTGATGTTCAACTCATGAAAAATCCCTAGACCCACCACAGCAAACATCCAAATCCACATACCATACTCATCAAGATATTTCTTTTGAGCAGAACAGCAAGCAACAGACAAGAGATACGGTATCCTGGCATTACTAGTACTAGTAGTAGTCAAGGTATTAACTAAAAATAGCAAGACAACTATTGTAACTTCATTGTAAAACCATATCATTTAAATATCAACTGATAGGGGTTTTTTTAATCCAAAATTATTTTTTAGTTGACTAGAGGAACAATTACTGCAATTTGTAACCAATACAGAATTATGAGAACACTGAAAGTGAAGAAAAAACCCGAAGTGTTTTGGAGTAAAAAAAATACTTTTAAAACAGATTCTTGCTTGAGACAAGAACATATCTACAGCTGGGAATGGAAAGAATATAAGTAACAACTGGTTTTATTAAATGGACCTGAATCTTTCTGACTGATAGTCTTAAAACTGATGCCTACCTAATTCCCATTAAAAAGCCTAGAAATTTCTGTTATTGCATTAGGTACTAATTATTTTTAAGGAACTTTCAGGATATAGCATAAAAACAGAATTGCATTTGAGGAATGCTGAATGCAGAGTAGGCAGAAAAGCACTGTAGGTAACCCATGCACTGTTTAGGTAACCCATGCATGAGATTACAGAGGAGTAACTACTGACGTTAAATTCAATGTATATCCTAATACAAATTAGTGTGCAGCTGTGGACAACTGATACCAGGAACTTCTGTAGGATGCCACCAATTCCTTTAATAGCTCAGTAGGATACTAACATGGGTAAATGATAAGAATGGCTCAGCATTCCAGATCTATAATCATATATTTTGTGGCCTAAAAGCCCAAGCCCCAGTACATGCATTTGTCCAGCTAACAATCAAAATTACTGCAGTATGCTTTTTTGCTCCAAGCTACAGAGCAACTGTGATGGTTTAAATGTTACAGCTGTAAAAAAAGATTAATAAGAAAAGAGAGCCCTACATTTTGATTGTGGTGCCTGTTTTTACATCCATTTAGCTATTTCAAATTATTTCATGTAATTTTTAGTTGTGTTAAGTACCTGTTTCATCATCTATGTAATTGCAAGCAACTGTGAATGTCATGCTTTAGGGAAAAATGTATCACATTCAAAGGACAGTGCTCATTTAAGCTAATTATTTTTCAAACTGAGGGAAGAATACCCTAATTGCTTGTTAGCACAATAAACGTTATCTCATCCTTTGTGTCACTAAAACAAGTATGATTAATTACATGCTCTGTATTTCTTTGTGAAATAAAACATCTGTCTGTAGGCAAACTTAACCTTTCAGCAGCTTGTTTAAGGAAATATTTTAAGAATTCAGCTCTAAGGTATTGCTGTTCCAAGCTGAAGTGCTCCACTGTAACTAGCACTGAGCACAGACACTACCAGAGTCTTAAAATATCCTGCTGTCTCAAACTGAAGTTAAAGATGTGACTTGGTATGCCACAGTTACCTATCAGTGAGATACACTTAGTATGGAGATGCTATTTAAATTCTCTCTCACATTTCCTCAAAGGGCATTCTCAAAATAAGAAAATATTTCCTGTTATGGTTGAGCACTTATCTTTGTCCAAAATTGACAAGGAGACAAAAAACCCAACTTACCTAGTGATGTAGGTTATTTAAGGCTACAAATGAAAGCTGCAGGTGCTCAACACCAATACATGTGCCCTGGGCTCAATCAGGATACAGTTAATGTTCTTTCTAGTAGCAAGTGTAGCACCCACAAAACTTTTATGCTATCAAGTTATTAGTATTACCATCATTTGGTCAGTTGTATAATTTCCTTAATAGTTAAAAAACCAAAGAGCCAAAACACAAACATAACATTTGAAATGTTATATATTATTGAAATAATATTTGAAAATAACATTTCAAAATGCTGGAGGACAGTGAGACTGTTACACTTACAAAGTTGTACACAGAAAATTAAGATAACTTGAAAAATACCCCAACAACCCCAACACTGAAGGGAGCCCTCATTTCCTTAAAAGCCTGCACTTCTGCCTGCCAGGTGACTCACAATAGATGCAACTTTGTGAATCAGAAAGCTGTATTTCTTGTAAAAAGCACCAAAAAGGTATTTTTTTTCCCTACCACAACCTTGCCTGATCTGCTGCGTTTTTAAAACCAACTTACAGATAACACATGTTCTTAGCAATAAAAACAGGATCACAGAGGTGTGAAAGTGATGATGATTTGTCAAGTAATTCATTTTCCTATTTTGCCTGGTATTTCTCTGACAGCCATAACACAGTGCTGTAAATTCATTTTCTAAGCAGATACTTTCTGAATGGTGCTCTGCATTTTAAGAGTTGTAGTTACAAAGAGAAGCTTCTGTGCCTGTTTCCTAACGATTGCTTCTTTGTACCCTGGAAGATAAAATACCCAAACTATGAAAAATGGAAGTGACATAAGCTATTCAGTCAGGTTATTTTTGTTAAGATTAAGGGTTACAGCTTCACCAATTAGAAGAAATTTTTTCACCTTCATAAATAAGGAGCATCTAAAGCTTTTGGCTGAATTTCCAAAATAATCTATACTGACATGCAACAGATTAGAGAGGAAGCAGTGTTTGAGATGAGAAGCTATCTCAATGTGAGACATTATACACTAATTTCTGTCCTTTATCACTTTAATATAAAATTATGCATGTAACACTCAAATATGTTGTCAGTCCTATTAAACAGATTTTTCCTCATGTAATGAAGTTTTCAGAAGCTGAGACACAGATTCTACAAATTTTCTTCCCTCTCTTGATCTCACTTGCATTATAGAAAGACAAAATATATTCTAATTAATGCACTTTATACAGATTCAATTAATAAATTCCAGTTAAAAACAAATGCCATTTTTATTTCTAAGCATTTCTGTATTTTTTTTTTTTTAGGTCTTTCAGCTAGCTGGAATATAAGCTTCCTTTATTCTTCACACTATTCTTTCTTGCCTTAAATCATTGAAGCAAATATATATATATATACACACACACACAAGGAAGGTTTACATATAGGTAACATCAATTCCTCTATCATGCCACTTCATGATACTTTTCAGAGTATAAGATTTTTTGGCAGTGCAACTTGGTTTAATTATGAGTTTTTTGTTATAAATTAATTTGTTTTACTGTAGTAGTAGCAAGGTAATCGTACAGGAAGCAGTAAATAACAGCAATCACACTAAGAGAACAATCTGTTACACTTCATTCTCTGAAAATTCTACCAGGAAATTTCCATCTGTTTCCAAAGATACATCCAAAATACTGAAAATAATGACCAATCCATACTCCACCAGCCCCCACTCTTCCAACTCCCTTCTCAGTATGAATCAAATTGAAAATAGAAACTGCAATAGAACTCCTACCTCTTTCATTAAGACTGTTTAGTACTGCCCTTTCAAGTTGTTCTTCTTCAGTAAGCCCGCCTGTATAATCATAATAGTTCCTTGGTGTTCTGTATTGATAACCTGGATACCCATAATAATCTGTAAAACAAATACAAAATAAAGAAAATAAATTGCTGCTACTCAGTAGAAGCGTGTGAAATCAGGTATTATCTTTATGCAATCTTTCTTCCACAAGTTAATTTAATTTGGGAAAGAAAAAATATTAGGATTCATTTATTTAAACAACATGTGTCATGAATTAGTTTCTAATTTACACAGCCAGACTACAGTAACAGAAGATAAAAACAACATAAAAAAAGATGGATTCAACATCTCATGTTTTTTATAATTTGTTATAAGTGCCAGAGATTTGCTATTATTAAGAAGCTCCTCATCAATATTGAAAGATACTCTTTTTAATATTTAGTTGGGCACCTTATTAGTGTCACTAGAACAGCAACCACAAAACAGGCAGGTTTCAGGCTTTTCCACCCATCTCTCCCTTCCCCCCAGTGTCCATGCACAGATACATGCTGGCGTCACCATAAACTGAAGTACTGTTTGGACTTAGAAAACTCCTGGGAACAGAGCCTTGCAAAGTTCTGCAGGAACAGATACAGCTAACACAGTGCTACTGCACAGCTACATCTGCCCTAGAAAAGAAATACTGCACCATACCCCTGATCTCATGTCACAGTCGCTGCACGTTGCCTGCGCTACTGACAGCCAGGAACTCCCCACCCTTTGCAGAGTTCCTCAGAGCCAAGCACCAAAAAGCAATCATCCACCCAGGCACATGGGGCTTTCACAAATTTTTTTTAATTACTTAGCTAGAAAACTGAGCAAGACACGCTTCCTTTTAAAGCAATCTGATCTTGCCTCTAAACTGAGAAAAACTATTAAGAAGAGTTCCATTTTCTACCCCATTTTTGCATCTTCAAAATACAAAGCTTTTGGTGCTATTTCAGTTTCTCTGCCAGACAGCTGGACAGGGGATTTTCAACAACCTTTATGTACAGAAATGTAGCCAGTTCCAACTGACAGAAAACATACATGGTTTTTTCAAAATAACACATAGAGCATGTCATTTCCCTTCATCTTCAGATCAGGAGCAACAATGATAGTCTGGTATTGTCTCAGTAGTTACAGGGATTCAATGTTTAACCTTGTTGTGGAGCTTCTACAATTAGTAACAAGCCCAGATTATGAAGTGAGGATATAATTTTCAAAAGAAATTAGTTATTTATGTGTTGAAGAAGCTCTAGAACCTTGAAACAAATAAAAATAGAAATACCATACCTTAAATTTACACAGGAAAAACAGGAAAAAATTGGCATGAATCCAAATTGATTTATACAGGTGTATTATGCAAATACACTTACATATATTTCATTACATGTGTATGTCCACATGAATGTGTGCATAAATTATAGTCACACAGAGGAAAAATGTAATTCTATTTACAGATTTTTCCTTTTTTGTAACATGTGACCACTTTGTATGATTTTGCATTAACCTGAAATTCTGCCATTTCTCCAATGATAGGCAACTCCTCTGGTTAGAGGAGATCATTTTTATTTTTCAGTCTGTATGAATTAGTCATATTTTTAACAAATTTTAGAAGCCTGTAAGTTGTACTGACTACAGTTAAGAGGCATAAGTCTAGAGGAAAATAAATTGACTGCAGGATACCATTTATCTGTCATATATGTTTTACACAGATATGTGCTTTTTATATATACACATACACACACACATGCACTTTGGATGCAGTCTTCTTGTATTCACCTCACTCCCTTCAGCATTATATTAATTTGAATGAACATCTTCTCAGCTCTAAATTTAGTTTTTGGAGGCTTCAAAACTGCATGCATGAATACTATAAAAATTCTGGTACTACAAGCATGCAGTTATCTGATGAAAGAAAAAGAACGTTGTATTTTAAGTTCTGTAAGTGTAAATTTTTGTGTGTTTGACATTTTACGCTGTCATCAAGTTGCAAGTGCTCAGAAAGTCATCATCTTTTCTTTTACAAGAAATAGTTGGGTAACATTGACATGTTCAAGTTGTTCCTATTAATCAAAGTAAATGTCCTAATACTTTATTAATGAACCACATTTAGAGAAAAACTAATTCAGATACCAAATACTAAATGCATTAAAATAATTTTTTCTTCTTAAGTTGCTTCCTTGTACTATTGCATAAAATCTGTTCTGGTCATAACTTTCTGATCATCTCTTTCTACTGAAATCAGTATTTAAAGGCAGATAATAAGTCAGCAAACCAGAAAATGAAAAACTAATCAAGGTAAGGATGCACTGTATATACATCATCAGCCTGTGACTCTAGAGAGTTTTCTTAATTCACAGATGGCCAAATTTATTATATACATCATACACAAAACAAAAGGTTAAAAATTCCATAAAGACTTCTACAAATAGGATGAAAGACTAAGCATATACACAAGAAATGAACATAAATATGTCAGGGTTTGTTTAAATGGCAGTTGCAAGTAAATACATTAATTTAGTACCAAAAAAGTAGTTCCAGCTAAAGCCAAGCTTTAATTCAGGTTAACCCTTCTTTTATCTCCCTTTTTGTCCACAACATCTCCAAGCAACAGCATAGCTACTTCAGGGACTGCCCAAGACATGCAAAAAACCCAGACTTCCTTGCTATCAGCACACTAAAGTTTTTTTCTGAGGTGCTATGTAGTCCCCTCAGCATGCTAGGCATACTGTGTGAAATCTCTTTTCCTTGTTTAGGAAGAGCTGGAAAACAGAAAGAGTCTGCTCTTATTCCACAAGGTTGGTCTGTATACCCACCCAAGCTCCCAGAAGCTGGTTCAGTCACTGCAACAGATTATGGAGTTAAAATGTCAAGTCCAAATTCTTATCTTCATTAGTGACTGAAGTACCTTTTCCAAAATAAATCTTTAGAGCTTCTACCCACCCTGCTCTACTGGAATACTGGAGGAAGACTTCATCTCTATTAACATGTGATACAGAGCAATACAAGCAGCAAACCCTTAACTAGATGAACATATTTAAGTGGGATGAGACTGTCAGTCATGGGAACAGGCAGCTTGTGCTCACTACACAGTCTATGATGGCATCTTACTTAAGTCCCAGTATTAATTTTGGTTTTTAACTGGCCTTTAGATCAAGCTTTTTTTGACTTGAGAAATGGAATAATGGAAGTCCTGGGTAAATACATTTTTAAGGTACAACCATCCTTGTTGCTGTTGGTAAGGAGAGGAGGTTAAGATCCTTTGGTTCAAATGCTTCAAAAACATTCAAGGGTCCATAATTTCACTTGTGGGAATTATTTAACATAATAAAATTGGAGGTAAATAATAGAATATAAAATCTATCACAGAATAAAAGCAGCACTAACTTTGGTTCACTGTGTCTTAGAGTAAGCACATCTCTCATAAATAAAAACCTCTGCATGACTAAATATCAGAGAATGGTAACATATGAAAGAGTAATCATATAAGCAACCACATCGACTATGAGTTTCCAACTGGAGAGATTACTATGGTGAGTACAGGACTGGAGTCTATAAAACCATAAAGAATACAAATAAAGCACATAAGAATGAAGATTTCATTTCCCTTCCTAGCAAAGAATTAATGTGCAAATGAAATTAGAAACTGGCAGTTTCAAAACAAACAAAAAATGACAGCTTCTACATGAGGGAGTAAACTGTGAAGTTGTACTGTGATGTTGTAGGTGCAGTTCGTGTGGATTCAAAGAGCTTTTGACACATTCATGGAAGTGGAATTCAGAGGATATTAAAGCCAAAATTCCCCCTTAAACCTTACTGTTGAGAACATCTTTAAGCCACAAGCCACTTCACACCAGCAGATATCTGAGGGGGTTATCATTATGTATTTATCCTGTTCTTTCAGCAGATGCCTAGGAAAGAACATAAGTCACTGCAGGAGGTAAGATACACTGGGCTATACACCCTTTAGCTTTGATCCAACACACAGCCCTTCTCACAGCTGACTCCTCCCAGACAAGGCCTCCACCTGTTCTTCCCGTACACTCCACATATGACTCAATTTTCTGCACTAGA